>OW121848.1:42372537-43572537 GCA_933228895.1 Platycnemis pennipes
TCCGTTTTCCCCATCATAATCCTCTCCCTTCATCCCGAGAGCTGTAATATCACTAAGTTTTGAGAAGTAAAACATTACGATGGGGAAAGGGTCTTCTCGGACCCTACTCTCTGGCCGACGGAACGTGAGCAATTACTCAAGAGCGTCGTTACTTCCGCGCCATCTCGGGATACGTGCGGAATATTAAAAAAAAGTCCATAGTCTCACATCGTTCCATTCGATGACGCATGTGGCGTTCTTGTGGTGTCATCTTGCTTTCGCCAGCCGGACAGAATGCATTAAGAAGATCTATTGTGCCAAAAAAAATGAAGAGCTACGGTACATTCAATCGTGCTACGCTCCTCGCAGCTGACTATCCCGTGGCTTCTCGTTGGATAAACTATTCTTGCTACGAAATAACTTTTTTATACCCACTATGTCCTCTCCAGTATCAAAAATTTATGGGCGAAAATTTCCACCCCTTTCCCAAGTTTTCTTTTTAAATATATATTCACCTTCTATCATGTCGTCTAAATAAAAACTCTCCTTCACTTGGAACAAAAAATATAACGCAAACAAGAGCTTCATCCCTAGGGATTGACTATCATAACTGTGAGTGACATATTTAATCTTACCACATAAGAGAGAAACTTAAGTGAGAAACATTGAGATTCAGGTGCAATCAATGCAAAAATATGACGACGACTGAATTTTGGGAGTACCTATGAAGTGTTCTTGAAAACAGAGTCGAGAGAAGCGAAATCAAATTGATTTTTAATGGAATAACACATGCATCACGGATTAAAACATCCTAAATGATAGGCAAACCGCTTATCTTTCATGGTTAGAATATGCCTAACGTGGTAGGATACAAGCATATTGCATCACGTGATAACATTACGTATGTACCATTTTCGCCATACTAACTCTGCACAGTATATTTTCTCATTTAAATTCCAGTAAAAGGTAAGTCCACATTCCAGGAGGTATCCCTGCGGGGTAAGCCGACCCCGGTGGCGATGGGGTAAGCCGACCCCGGTGGTGGCGGGGTAAATGCTGTCCAAGCAGACGAAACCTCTGCGGAACGAATCACGATCGAAATTCACTGAAAATTACACATTTGTGAGTCCAGCGTAAATGAACACCCCCGCGCATGACAGATATTGTCACTATCAAGGTATTTGCCAAAAGCTGGCGCTTTCGAAATTTAGACTCTCATTTAGGCTACGAGCCTTGACTAGCAAATGGTGGGCCTTTACGCGTGGCTAGCGAGCCCTAAACGCGGCACATACGATGCAAGGAAGTCATGTAGCATAGAGAACCCATGTCCTATCTCCAGGTTTTGACTCTCTCGTCTTGAGTGAGGGCCACTAAAGGAAGCAAATACAATCATGAACTTATTCCTCAAAAAATTTTTCTCGTCTAGTTCTCGTTAAATATCAAGGGAAACAGTGCTTCCAGTGCATCTATTGAAGCTTCGCCACTGCCTGTAACGGGACTTGATAAATTGCTCCCAAAATTCTCTACTGTTACGTCAATACAGCCTCACTCGGGAATATAAACCTCCAGGCATGCCGTTACCAAGTTCGATATTGCCATCACATCTCCATTGTAGCCGAGAAACATTCTCCCAGAATGTAAAGTAAGCACTCTTACCATTGAATTATTACATCCAAGAAGACTTCATTTTTTATAGAAATAGAAGTACAGGTACAGAGTGCCCAGGTTTGAGTAAAACAAGTAGCAAAAATTTTTCATTGGCACACTGCTATAAACTTGAATACCGTCTGCAAACAATTCAAGTTCATTAGTATTTCCGTCGGACGGGGTATTAAACCGTAGGCCTCTTGGTGCCTTTCTTAATGGACAGGCTATTACCGACGTTCGGTTTCTTTCCACCCTTCTCCTATTCCTTGACGTACGTATTCCTTAACTCAATTGTTAATGGCGTAAATGACTCACGTTATCAATCTCATTCTCCGCTTTTTAACAGGAAAAAACCAAAGAGAAAAAAGTAATGATTCCGTAAATCTTTGCCACTTTGCGGCAGTGGAATTCATGTTTGTACAAAAGTAAAATGTTGGTAATACGTAAAAACAACTTTCGGTGCCAGCAAAACGCATGGTCAGAATCAGAATAAGAAATATTAGAGAGGTGGAATTTTCTGACAGTGGAAGAATATAATCAATGAGTTTAGCATTGATTTCCTTTAATTAGAATAATTTGGCTATCTAACAGATAATGTTTTATCGTAAAAAAACAACACAATCACAATTTGGTTCTTGTCACGAGAGCCACTTTATGATGCAATGTACACTTTTTCCTGCAAATTACAATTTGCCAAAATGTTCAAGTGCCATTTATTATTTGATACAATAGCAATAGATGATAAAATGAGGCTTTAAAACTGCACAAAATCCCCAATATTCATTAACACTACTACTTCAATTTTACTAGTAGACTAGTTTAAATGTTCTTCTTTACGTTTCTAGCGTTATTTTTTCGTTTTCTTTATATTTTACGCTAACTAAAGTAGCTACAATATTATGCCATAGGGTAGGCATTTTAGCAAATAATTGCCTCTTTATACTCAGATAATTAGATGCAGTCATTAACTACAGGCACAATCGAATACAGAACGTTCCCTACTAGCTTTTTGTGGACGTACCTCTTTTCATTCCCTCAACTCCCTTTTTACTTTAATATTCCTGATCGGCTTAGTTGAACGCAAAGCTGATGCGTCGTATGTATAAAATACACAATTCAATCCCTATCCCTTTCATACTTCAAATGTATTTTCTCACTTATCTAACTACCTGGTAGTGCTACTTTTGCTAGCTGACATCTAAAACTACACAACACACCCCAGCACCTTGGGTTTTCGTATTTTTTTTAAATCTCATTTTCAGAGTTTTACGTATCTTATCGGTGATAGATATGTATTTGATTACATGTTATACGTTCAAAATAAAACGTGGACAACTATTAAACCGCCACAATGGCGTTTTCGAAGTGTATTAAATATCACAAATTATGTGATACAATAAATTTATTCACTGCAATATTTTTCTCTCAACATTCTTGAATTTGTACACCACTGAAAGTCTAAAAATGGAATTAAAATGTTTTAGCGCTTAAAAAAATTAACAAATGTTCTTCGGCCAACAAATGATAACTTTAAGTGAGGAATATAAACAATAATTAGATGCAGAATCTTGAGTACCGATTGAAAATGGTCATATATTTCTCACTGATAAAAATGAATAATATTACCTATTTTGTCAGCGATTGAAATACTGTAATTTTCTTCCCCGACATGTAAAGGACAAGAAGTATAAATAAATAGCTTTATGATTAATAGACCATTGCTTGAGATATGATTGACTAATTAAGACTATCATTAAAGGATAAGTGAATGGTAGGAATGGAAAAGTGAGGCCTCGAATGAGATATACGAAGAAGGTTGTTAAGGATGTGAAAGTGAAGAATAAATGCAAATATGGAGAGGTAAACTTATAAAGGTATCAAAGGGAGAAATGCGGCAAACTAATCGTAGGATTGTTGACTCATCGTGATCACTATTATCCAACGGATCACATCTCAATACGGGAAAAAAATGATCATAGTTAGCATAAAACATTACATTATAAATTACATTAAAGTAGAAGTCTCACAACAAAGGATATTTTTATATGCAAACATAAAATGAGAAACATCACTATTATTTTCTCATTTGACGGTGCTCCGATACTATTAAGTTCTTCATGAGGCTCGAAATAGAGCCGATTTTAAAGGCTAGCTCCTTTTCAATCTGCCATCTCGACTTCCACCTAATTCTCCTGTCCTCCTAATCCGCTCGCCACCCTTCCCAGCCCTCTCCCTTCCTCTTTTGGGCCCTTTCCCCTCTCCAGTCCTGTTTTCCCATCCCCAGCCGTCCCGCCCACTCCAATCCATCGCCATCATCCCCCCTTCCCTCCCTTGGGACACCCCCTTCTCCCCACCCTCCCCGTCGATTTCGCCCCAAATGGGTCGGAGGAGAGGTCCCAGAGAGTGCCTCTCCTCTCGCTCTCAGCCACACCTCATGTCGAATTCATTCCACCCTCTCCTCCATTATTTTTATTCCCACCCCCTTTTTTATGGTCCTGGGCTTTAATCAGCCGGATCCACCGCCGACGCCGCCTCAGCATCTCCTCCCCAATTGGATCTCGTCTCATTTCTTCCTCTTCCGCCCACTCACACCCCACGAACCCAACGTTGCCACCCCTTCCTCCCCGCTCCTGCCCCAATCCGACCCTTGCGCCGGCCATCCAACTCTCCGCTCGCCCTGCAAACACCCTTTCAGAGCATTTCCACTCGACCCTTCCCCTCCACCGCGCCCTTATCTCTTCCCTCTTCCTCCCCCTCCCACCCCACTGGATCCCCCTAATCCGTTTCCCATCACCCCCCATCCTCCCGCAAACCCCCTCCGTCGTAGTTTATCTTCTCCCAACCCATTCGGTCCCCCCAAAAACTTCGAAATGTCGACCACTCCAGCCCATTTTTTTTCTTCGGCACCTGTTTTGTTCTTTTTTTCTTTAATCACATGAATCGCCTATTATTTTTCGGAAGGGAGCGGTTTTATCTTCAACGGCGCTCTTATCCTCCTTCACAAAATTGTTTTATTTATTCTACCGAGCACACTTTTGCTCCGAAACCATTCGCGTAAGCCTGTGGGAATTCCCAGGCAGAGGCGACGGATTCTTTTCAATTCGTAGCTGCTGAATAGCTTTCGGAGAAATAATTTTTTCACGGATGTTTACGTCTACTTCAAAATATAACAACTGCTTAATATAGAGTAAGTGCCGGTAAAGATTGGTTAAGATTTATTTGGTACTGAGAATATATTTCAGTTTGCCCAGTCACTCAAAAGAAAATGAATGTGAATAATAAGGAAGAAAGACAAAAAAACTTAAAAGGGAACTCAAGTAAAAAATATAAAGAGTTCGTTTCTGGATAGTTGACATGGCATCGACATCTTAGGTCATCACAGGGGAAATATTTTAAGACTCTTTGTGTACAGCAGAATATACTTTAGAATACGTCAAGGGAAATATGGAGTGAACGAAAATACACTAGAGCATATATCGTCCATTCATTAATAAAAATATTTCACAAAATGTAAACAGTGACGCTATTACGCTGAAGACCAGAACAATGGAACCATTTTTCATGATATGGCGTACAAATCAGTGCACAACCGTAAATTGAAAGACATAACGGTACACTACAGGAAATATGAGGCGTATGTGGGAATCCAAAGTCAATTTCTCGGTTACACCAACCCAACGGTACCTATTGTGAGCCCAATTCAATCCAGAATAGAATATGAACTGATATCTAGTAGAACAGCTAACTGCTACCCCGTTAACAGGCGCACACACGCACCGCCATTTCATTCATTCATTTAGGTTCAATACTAGTACTCTGGAGACTATCGTGATTATTTCTCCTTTCCAAAACTCAGTATTTTTGGCGCAGGATTCGGTATTCCTCTCCAAGAAACATCCTACGCTCAGAGTCTAAAAATAAAGCGATGATCTCTGGGGAAAATGGTAGCGCTATAAAACGATAGGAAGTAGAACATTTCCATACCGCCTTCGATTGGTCCGATGGTGATTTTGAAATCAAATGGAATTCGCTGGAGTGGTCTCAGCAAGCTGATGAATGCTTGAGAAGACCTAGTGGGAAGGAGGGAAGGGGACATAAGAACTGATACTTGACGGTCTAGGGAGAGGATGGCCAGACAGAAAGATTCACCCATCAATATCAATGGAATCCAGGGATGAGTGAATGTTTCCGATACGCTCGAATCTAAAACAGGGTTTCCGTCGAGGATGGCTCTCGAGACAAGTGGCATCAAAGAAGGGAATGGGGATTATAAGAAAACAATCCCCTCATCAGAGAACGCATTACGCTGCCCATATTTTCGCTCGCTCTCGCAAAATGATCCTCAAAAACAAAGAAAACTAAACAGAATATTTATTTTTTTCACGTCAGCTAATCAATTTTGATCGAACGACCAAAGTGTCCTTATTGAACTCCTAAACTAAAATCAAAAAACTATTAATACAGGATTGAGTAGGATCTACGAACCAATGGTTGAATAAATAAGATTGTGGAAGTAAGCATATGGTGTTAGAGACAGTTCTCATGAACAATTATGAATGAATAGTGAAAGTTAGAAAATCAATGTAGACATGACCTTTAATCTGAAAACACGTCTACTTTGATATGTACATGACTAATGAAATGCTAGATATTTACCTACGGTGAACAATGGAAATAACTATCAAATAAATTCCATTAACAAATGTATCACATTAAACATTACATTACACTTAATATATATTAAGAATATAATAAGTAATTGTACCATTGACCAATATGTTTCTATAACAAACAAGGGTTAATAGGAGAGAAAGTAAATATATTCAGATTAATCCAGGCAAAATGATTTTCTTGAAGATAATCCACGCATAACCCGTAAAAGACAATGAAGACCGATTAGTCAGCTTTCAGAAAATATAAATTTCTCCTTGGATCTAAATATAAAAATTTTTTTTACTCTAAAAATCTTTTCTCTCTTAAATATTTCAAGAGTGAATGAAAGCTTCCAAGAAAAACACTCGTAAGTAACGAATAAGAAGAGTTCAAGTATCAGCAACGCGGAAGAACCTAATTACTTTATACATGAAATTTTTTTCGTATTTCAATATCAATAGTTATTCGGGGCGCTTAAAATAGTTATATAGGCGATCAAAGGCTGAGCTCATTTACGTAACTTAGAGAAAGTGGCTAATTGGTTAGAGTCAGGCAATTTTTTCAAAGAGCAGAGGAAAGAAAGAGAGAAATTCCGCGGCGCCATTAGTCTACTTTTCAACGAAGTCGCCAAGGGATCCACGGCTTAACATTCCATCCGACGGACAGAGTATTGTACTTAAAGTGCTCTTCATACACCACTCAAGTGGGTACATCCCGTTAAAAAAGTTCTGCAACAGCAAGGAATGAAAATATGCAACCGTCTTCTTATGACAAAATAAAGCTTAATTACGGCCTAGGTAAAATAAATATGTAAATGAGATAATTTAAATTTTGATGTTTCAAACAGGATTTGGATCAACATTTTTGCTATGAAAACGAAAATATTTTAAAACTCAGTAAAAAATACTTAAAATTAAATTTAAAAATGCTGAAAATATTTAAAATGAATAATGCATGCGAGCAATTAAAATGTATACCCTGATAATGACTGCAAACTTTCAAGCAATTACTTGCGTAGCATGAATTTTTACTCAAAACTTTTACTCCACAATTCGTAATGAAGATTGCCATTTCAAGGTTACTGGAAATTTGATCATAATGGAGGAACAAACAAAAGAGCTGTTGTTATGGTAGAGATTGTGCTCACACCCGTCTGGGAAGAGGTGAAATGCGAAGCTTATCCACAAATAAATTCACCGCCCTTACTGATTCCTTCGGTGATCGGGCGGAACACGAACGGAAAGAAGACGGCGATAAAAACAAAATACGGAAACCTAATGAGATGAGGAAGGGATCGGATAATCAAGGATGGGTAACAAGATTTGGAAATGTGATTGCACCGTGCCGTAAGGTGAGGGAATAGATAGTATGGGAGGCATCGCATTACGTCCGAGGAGATACGGAAGGTGGAAGGGGAAAAGAAAACCCGTCTCCATGCTTAAGGAAGAGTGGATTGTTCTGAAGCCAAACAGTTCAGTCAATGCCGAACAATGCATAAAAGAAGACACAGACATAGAGAAAGTATAGGAAGAAGACACAGCATAGAGGAAGCTATTCCAATGCGAATGACTAAGAGATGACGTCAATAAAGATCTATGTTTGGAGTAGTACCAGGTTCTATAAAACAAAAAGGGGGCTACTTTCCCATAACGATCGAAACATACAGCATTTTTTTCATAAAAAATGTATAAGCCTTTGTGGAAAAGATCAATATATGGGTTACTCCGCAAACCAATTCAAGGATGTGCGGCAGTGTGGTTGACTGATGACCTCATATGCACTACATTCATTCAACTAAGAGTTAAAATTAATAATTCATTGCAAAGTTTTAATTATGATTCAGCAAAGAACAAATTGCATTGTAACATCTCCGTTGAAAATTTAGTATTACTAAATGATATCACTATACTACTCTATTGTCAGCCTCGGTGGCGGCGTGGTTAAGTCCTCGCCTGCTAACCTTAGGGTCGCGGGTTCGAGTCCCGTCTGTGTGGGTTTTTTCACCACTCAGGACATGGCTGTGTGTGCTCGGCTGTTGTTACATTGTTAGTACCCCGATGTAAAGGCCACATGTGCTGTTTTCGGTGGTAGTGGAATATAAATAAAAAAATAAAATATGCCTTTTATAAACCTATTGAAGCATGGTTTTCAAGGAATACAAGGATATAGTTACTACGAGTTATGTATCACCAACATGATTTCTTTTCACAATGATTCGCTAAACATTGTCATCTTCTTTTCGTAAATGGAAAATGCTCCTTCGATCTTAGCAACGACAAAAAGTGCAGATATGTTAAGAAAAATATATATTCAAACACCTTCAGTTTAGAAAACATCACCAGGAATAGGAAGGATAACACACATACACAATAACGAATACAAATTCGTTGCCCCTGAACCTTTTACATAGTAAAAAAAGAATACATCGGATTTACAGCAAAATATTTAGAATTACAGAGAACAAGGACGATTTAGGTGCAAGCAGGCAAGGACGATTTAGGGTAAAGTAGGTATTGCCGTGAGATAAAAATCCATAAATATTACAAACCCGGGTAATATTAAATAAAATTTCATTTTATTAAAGCCTAGGGCTCAACAAATGAACATTAAATAATAAAGCATAGAAATTCATGTAAAGTTCTATTTCCCGGAAAAATTGACTAAAATATCTCCCAAAATTACAGCTTTTCCAACAAAATAACAAAAGCGCATTATATTCTAAATATTTTCCGTACCTTAACGACTGTGTTTTCTTAGAATAAATAATATCTAAAGGATATTTAAGTATAATTCCTAGAGTAAATAATATTTCAATTTTGTTCTTCTGTCATAAAGATGGCTATAGGTATTTTGTGCTGTGGAGCGTAGGTTTTTGCAGCGTGGAGAATTTCCAGTTGTCTCTTTCGGGAGCCGCCGCGTATAGAGCTTTGTCGCCCAAGCTTTCGCGTCCATTGCAGGCCGCATCAGCAGGGTAAATAACCTAACCTGTTTATTGGGGAGACATGCCCCCCTCCCCTGGCCTTATTTGGCATGGTCTCTCATATCCCTTCTTTCCCCGTTTGCGTCATAAGGTGGTGAATCATCTTGGCCTCGAGGTGTTTTGGAGGGCTTTCCCTCTGGTGGGAGACGAAGAATCCTCTTCCACTCGGCGCAGAGTTTAATTCCGTCGTCACGATTGAAGTCGTTCGGCCGTTTTTCTATTTCGGCCACATCTCGTATTAGCCTTGGGTAATAGCGCGGTTCTCTCCCTATTACCTGTGTCTTCTCCGATAAAATATTATGTTGGGCGTCTGTACCTCCGAAGGCTGCATGTTCGGCAAATGCTAATGTTCCCTAAAATTCTTCAATGTTTCGATGAGTGATAGTCAAAACGTTGGTGCACAGGGCCAGAGTGATATGTGACTCCTTCGTCATCTGGCCACACGGGATTTAAACTCTTCAAAAACGAGCTAAACTCCATGCATCCATCCATTCAATTCACCATGGAGATTGAAGAAAATGGACCCCTGACTTTTTTGGATGTCTTGGTGCAGAGAGGTGCCAACGGTACTCTTCGGCACACGGTGTACCGGAAGAAAACGCACATCAATTGGTACTTGCACGCAGCCTCCCATTACCATCCCAAACAGAAAGCTGCTTCAGTCAAAACGCTGTTGCACAAGGCCAGAGTGATTTGTGAAGAATCCACATTACAAACAGAAGTGGGCCACATCGTGGTAGCCCTTGGAAGAAATGGCTACGCAGAATCATTTGTCAGGAGCAACACCAATAAGAAGGCATGAGTGTCCGACAAAGATCGCCCCAAAGCAACGGCGCACGCCACCATCCCTTACGTGGATTTCGGAACGCATTTCCCGAATACTTCGGAAAGCAGACATCGAGACGCGGTTCAGCACGCTGATCATAATCAAGGACCAGCAACACACTTTATTGACGCAGGTAGTTTATGAGATTCCCTGTTCGTGTGGGAGAACATACATCGGGAAAACAGGGCGCTCAGTGGCTTGCCGTCTCGAAGAGCACCAGAGAGGGATCACTCACAAAACAATAGAAAATCTGCAGTTGCCAAACATGCAGCCTCCGGAGATCCAGACGACCAACATAATATTTTATCGGAGAAGACACGGGTAGCGAGAAAAACCGCGCTATTACCCAAGACTAATACGAGAAGCGGTCGAATAGAAAAACGGCCGAACGACTTCAACCGTGACGACGGCATTAAACTCTGCGCCGCGTGGAAGAGCGCTTCGTCCACCACCCGAGGGAAAGCCCTCCAAAACACCTCTAGGCCAAGATGATTCACCACCATATGACGCAAACGGGGAAAGAAGGGACATGAGAGATAATGCCAAATAAGGCTAGGGGAGGGGGGCATGTTTCCCCAATAAATAGCGAAGACGCTAATTCTTCTTAGGTTATTTACCCTGATGATGCGGCCTGCAATTGTCGCGAAAGCTTGGGCGACAAAGCTTGGGAGACAAAGCTCCCGAAAAAGACAACTGGTATTTGTTCTCTTCACAAATAGACTTTAAAAGGACTATAGAATCTTAGGTGTTTTTATTTCATTATGGTATGAGTACTGTCTCATTTCTCTTTGATATTCCGGGAATAATACTAACATGTTGCATCATTGGACAAATTAGACTGAAATTTTCTAATACATAGAATAAACGTCAAAATTCCACCAAGCCGATTTCACTGTTAATATGCAAACTGTTCTGCTTGAAACAAATACATATCGAATTTTTATACTAGGCATTGGCTAAATTTGCGAACAATTTAACAATTGGAGACATTGGGTGGAAATTCGAATGTTGTATATAAAAAATAATATTATTAGGAATGCGGCGTACGATATTTCTTCTTAGAACTAAAACAATGTTCTGGTGAAAGGTCGGGATACGTGTGTAAAATATTGAGAACCAGCATTTTACCTACATACTTCGAAATGCTCTCGACTTGCCGCGTGCGAGATAAGGTTTACAATTCAGGAGATAAGAGAAATGATGCCTTGTAAAGAAGTAAAGCTTAATTCAAATAACACAGCTCCACACGAGTTCCTGTTGTAGGAACTAACTCATCTGACTAAGGTGTTAGGCAAAGCATCTTACGCAGTTTGTAAGCTTTACGCAGAATTCTCTTTCGGGTGCTTCGGGAAATGTGATGAGCATCCCTTATGGCGCTGAAAGGCGAGGCATATCTACTGTCACTATGTACTCTGCCCTTGAGTAATTAGTCCATTAGCTACATTACAAAGGGTCGATATTGCACTCAAACTCCGAGTCGGGTATACACATATATATGCCTATATGTTTCGAGCGACATCTCTGGATCCTTTCCCCTCATGCCTTGGAGACTCATCTCTTGCGTCAGCATGGACGTTAAAAGCATTTACTTGAGAACTCACTTCCACCCCATTAAAAGCAGAGGTTAGAGCTCAGAGGTGCCTGTTTTTCCAAGTATTTCACATATCTCGTTTCATTTCTGCACTGGATACCACTTCGAATAGAAAGTAATATCCATTTTCAGCACTAAATCTATTTCCACTCAAAATATCGCTACGATACAAAAAAGAAATATTAGTTCAAAAATGTCGAGTACCACACTTCATTATTATTAATACGAAAGTATTTTTTTATCAAAATGTTATCTTCAGAGATGGTGGCCTTCCACCCCCTGCCACACGTTCTTGTGGAGATACACAGGGAAACATGTAGAGGCAGATGAAATATGCTTTTTCACGTAAATTAAGGGACGACAATTTATATGATCGAGATTATCAGAAATATAATGTATTTGTATCGGCAATTTAGCTTTTAGGCTCACTTCATATATCTGACTTATTTTCAACGCATGCTAGTAATTGCTATTTTTAGCTATTTCTACACGCATTGAATGTGACCAAAAATATGTGATCATGAAAAATATCGAGTTGGTGTGGTGACTAGTGTGCAGATCTCAAATCCCAAGGGCCCAAATTCGATTCCCTGCAGAGACAGAGATATTTCAGTAAAATACCGGACCCCTGCTTGAGCTGGGCATTAACTCTAATTTGGAAGATTGGTTGGATCAGGAAGTTGTTTCATGGGTGCAGTGATGGCTCGCAGCGTATTACATAGCTGTAGATGTTGAGTGCAAATTCCAGTACCTGTGCCCAAATACCTACATCCCTGAATGAATTTGTCCGTCGTGCCCCTCAGGTAAGCACTATAATCTGTATTAAATTTGCGCATTTTCAGTACAACCTTAGAATAGTTCAAAACTGGTGTGCGAAGTGAAACCTGTGTTGTATGAGAAGTTGCTTTCTTTCATAAGTCAATGTAGTTACTAAGATTATGATGACAGCATGGCATCCGAGAAGCGTGTATAGTCACTCCCGGATGCAGATATACCATGGCTCGCAGCGAACAACGCAGATTGACTCATCTAGCTAAATAAATTACAACTGAACTTGGTAATTTTTTCCATGGAACATTGCTTATCACACGAATCTCACCAATTATGCCGCGTTCAGTTAAACGAAGGCCAAAATATTATTAATTTGTAGTTGTGATGGTTCACCAAAAACAATTTCATTTCAGTATCATGAAAACTCATATAACATGGAAAAGTATTTATTTCCTTTTAAATATAGTACGCTGATTAAGGTCATTTTTGGATTTGGTCACGTATTTCTTTATTTTGATCTCTAGGAAAATGCCACCTGATTCCTATGCACATCTGTCTATCGGTCATGCATGTTAAATCATCTTACTCTGGCAAGAAAATAACGAGGCTATGTAAAACAATGGAGAGAGGAGTGGTTATTTTCCACAGCCTGCGCCATTCACAAATGAAGCGAATTGGAGAAAGTAGCTTCTCTACCCATTTTTGCTTACAATTGTCATATTTTTCTTACTTTTGTTTTCATTTCACAGATTAGAATGCGCAAATGAGTAATGAAACTGGAGTAATATACAAATAATGCTCATAAAAATGACCCTACGCAAATGATCCAAGAGGGTACATTAGGATTTGGAGGCAGAAGAGGAGAAAGATGGAATAATCTCAGTTTATAGCACGCATTAAATGAAGAGCAGAGGGAATTTGAGAGGCATGAGGTATCATAAACAAAATGAGAATAATAAAACGACCACCACTACAGGGAGTATTGTGAGCAGTACCCTATTCCCTATGCACATAGACATGCATGTTTACTGCATGAGGAATACCCAATTTCGCAGTATTCAAACCATATCATTGTTAATAATTCGCCAGTGCCTTGCTGGTCATCTAAAATTTCAAATGTGCCTCTTTATGACTTTCACACACCACAAAAGCCGTGGCGTTACAAATGGGTTAAGATACTGAAAGCAAGAACGTTAACTCCTAAAAGGTTTTAACTTGATATAATAATTCTCCTACTTCGGCAGTGAAACTTTCCAGCCCTCCAATTTTAACCCCTGTATAATTAAAAACGTCATGTACTGACACCGTGGATCAATTATTTCATTGAAAAATAATATATATTTTTTCTCGAAAACGCCCACGTTCAACTCCACCGGCGGGAACAAAAAGCAAAGCTTTTCAAACCAACCATAGATGCACTTTGCTTCAGGTATTTACAAGCACACTTATTCACTTTAATTCGTGAGTTTAATTAAAATTTAATCGATAATTAGTGCAATATAAAATTTATGAGGTCGATTAAATGTCTCAGAATATGATTTAGTTGAGAAAAAATCGGATATCCGTCAGTCTAAACCACTTACCTATCCTTCAATGCTACATTCAAGAATGTCTGGCTCTCATGGCGTTTTGAAGGATTTTGGCGAGTCAAAAGGGAGACGTTTTATTTTTTAATCATCGGCAAAAAAAACATAAAATTGTAAAGAAGTCGATGAAAAATGTCTAGGCGAACAGAAAATACATATTTGAAGTTTTCCCTACTGTCTCACTTTTAGAAAGCCCTGCACTTAAAAGAAAACGAGACTTCTCATGGGTGATCGCTCCGAGCACTGATAAAATCAGTCTTTAAAAATTGGAAGATAAAGAAAGAACTTTGTAATTACCATGCATTAATTTAACTAGAAGTGAATGCAGCTTCACAAGGAGCATAGGGAGGACAGGTAGGATACTCCAATACCTCGGGGCCCTGACACACTCAATCTGGTCGAGTCGGTTCACCGGAGGGCGTTGACATCTCTCGGCGGGAGTGAGAAGTGTGGTGGGAGGGGAGGGAGGGTGAACGAAGAAAGAGGGACGTCGAACCCTAAGATCAAAGCCAGGAACGAACGCGAAAACTTGACGTAGGAACTCAACGAAGACAGAGAAATAGCCGACATTTCCCGCTTCTCATACAAAACCTAAACTCGAGTAATCGAAAATTGACCGTACCTATTGCAGAGTGATTTATTTTAATTTGACGCATATTTGGTTGTCAAATTGCCGGATTCATTCTGACAAATTAAGTATACTGTCGGGTTGTCAATCACTTCCGTGGTTTGAATAAGTTTGGGAACCCACCTGAGATGAGATTTTTCCTCAAAAATTCCAATAACCTCGATTTACCCTTCGAAAAACTCGAATTCTGCTGATCTTATTAGGAGTGTTCCATGACAGTTAAGGTCATTTTCTCCGTTTGGAATAGGTGGATATTTTGAAGGTGTTGGGACGTCGGGTAGCGGGGAAAAGGTGGAATGAAGTCGGGATTACACTCATGCTAATGAAAGTCACTTAGAGGTCCCAAATTCTGCCACAGCCTGGATGATTCAAACCCGGAGCATTGATATGGAACTCTAGAATAATTGCCACCCAACCGTTTGCCTTCTCAACCTTTCATCGCCATCCGACGTCCACCGTCTAAAAGAAAGCCAGGTTGATTGGTTGGTTATTCAGGGCAGGCGACCGACATCTGAGGTCATTTGCGACATTTAGGATAGGCGGGTAATTGGGTAATGGTAGGAGTTTTCAGGGAACGGAGAAGGGTGGAGAGAAACCCGGCGTCGGCATTAGTCTACTCTTAACGAAAGGCGCAAAGGGAACCCCGGCTTAACGTCCCATCCGATGGTATTGTACTGAACTTGAAATGCCCTCCACTAGGCACTCAAGTGGGGACTGGTTTTCCACTGAAAAAATCAACCACTGCTGGGAATCCTGCCCTAGCCCTCGGTATGGGAGGCCAGTACTCTAACTTCCACACAAACCCGATCCCCAGAAAGCCAACGACTCCAGTATTTTGCATTTAATACCGGAGTTTTAGGCTTTATGCCGGCATAGATGGCTGGTAAACCCCTTGCCTATAAACTGAAGGTTTCCCGTCGAATCCCGCCAGGATGAGTTTTTCTATAACTGATGCATAAATATGAGTATTTAAGCTGTATTACACTGTTAAATACCCTAGATAAAAAGATAAAATGATTGTTCCTAAAAGTTGAAGAAATAATAAATAAAACACAGTTAAAACCATTGTTTTGAGCATAGCTACTCCTGCAGTGGAATTTGGATCTAACGTCTAGGTAAAAACCTTCATGAAACAAGCGTTCAGGGTTCATGCGGAAAAGTAGGCGAAGGACGTTCCTTCGCACTTGTAAGGCCACACCTGGAGTATAAATCAAGCAACACGAATGCAATGAAAAAAGAATTAATTTGGAAACTAAATAAGAAACAAAGGGAAGTTGCTAGTTTTAAGACAAACTCCAATTAACGCAAAAAAATTGTCATTTGGCTATCAAAAGAGCTTGGTTGTGAAAACATCTTGTCTAGAAGGTTATTAGCAAAGTTACTATTGTTAGAAAATTTCAAATCGCACGTATTCGGATCTACCACTGCAGACATATTTCTCACCCCAATTACGTTAGGACACACTAAAGCTACAAGTTAAGAGAAACCAGCCATTGGACCGAGCGATACAGGAATGCGTGTTTCCCACGCATGATAAAACGCAAACAAAGTATGCATCATTCAAACCCACCATGCTTCATAATTTCATAACAAAATTTTTATCATCTAAAAGCCAACTTCACGGCTGGTAACCCACCACCCCCTACCACTCGCCATTGCGGCAGATAACAGGGTAAAATGTAAATCTACACGAATCATCTCTCGCGACGCGTCGCGCTGCTGTGTTGTCACGCGACCGCTCCCATTCCCACGCTATACAATGCATACAACTTCCCATCAAGTCACGTCCCTCACACTGGGTCCTCCAGCCAAGTTCTCAAACGAGATGCGAATCAGGCTTAGGAAGGATGGCGGAGTATGGGCGGGGGGAGGTGGGTATTTCGAGAGGGGATGACATCACATGAACGAGAGAGAAGGAGATGGAGGCAGTGGAAGAGAAGGCGGAAAGCGCACACGCATCAACACACGCGAACACACTACGAAGACCAACGACAGAGGCTGAGGTAAGTAGGAGAAATCGATGGGGGTGTAGCGTGTGAAGAGGAAGTTGAAAAAACTTTCGGGAACATTTATTACTGTTTGACGGCAGAATATATATTATTTGGGATGAGACAGGTGTTGGATCTGCAAAAACTGGCTTCTTTTCTCGAGATATGAGGGTTAAAATCTGGCTGCAGCCGATTTTCCATTGGTATTCAGACAGATGCCGACTTGAAAAGGGGTCAGAATGTACTGGAGGAGGCATCGTAGCTGATTTGGGAGGCTAGAGGCTATCTTAGTAGGCACGGACATACGTGCTTGCCACTCGCGATACTCGTAGATAAAGTTATTTTTGCACGCAATAAAACTCAGAGTAGCAAGATGAATAATGGAGAGCATTTTTAAATTTCAAAAATAGCAATCAAGTCCTCAAATATGCAAAAAATAGACAAATATTTAGTTTAAATAGCTTAAACTCCAACCTATTTCATTGATAAAGTTAACTTCCAGGAGAATCAAATGCATTAATACCTACCATAGATGGCCTAAGAAAGATTGATTGACGGGATCGGGTTGGTTTGGTGGTTAAAGTGCTGCCCTCCCATCTCGAGTGCCCAGGTTCGATCCCGGCAGTGGCGGACTTTTCTGCGGCAAACCGTACCCTACTGGAGTGGTTAGTGGAGGGCATTTCAGGTTTAGTACTCAGTCCGTCGGATGGGACGCTAAGCAGTGGTCCCCTTGGCGCCTGTCGTAATAGCATAATGCCGACGCCGGGTTTCTCTCCACCCTTCCTCTATTCCCTAAAAAATCCTACCATAACCCAGTTGCCCACCTAACCTAAAATGGCGCAAATGAAATCAGCTGCCGGTCGCCTCCCCTGAATAACTTGCTAACTGAAGATTGATTGATGTAAGTGCGATAAAAATTGAGTAGGATTTCACAGCTAGGTATTTATGTTCTAATACGGAGTGTTTTCTACGGAGGAGGTGGAGCCTAATCCTTCACAAGCATCCTTAATTCCGGCTTCGTTGTCTGCCATAGACTAGCATGCAAATACCTCCTTCAGTACATTCTAACCTCCTTGAGTGGAGCACTTCAAGTGGAGCAACACGTTCATCGAAAAAGCCATTAAACCGTAGATAGCATGCTTCATCTACAAAGTACCATGAAATCAAACTTGAGGGCGTGTGGATAGGCGGCGTGTGACTATTCACAAAGCATGCATTGCATAATGCATTAATACTTACAATACTATTCCACTATTGATCGCAATTTGGAAGAGACGCAATAAAGAACACTTTTCACACAGAACGCACGGGGATATTCAACAAAAACTACACACAAACGTAGGGCAATAAATAATTATTTAATTTAAGTGATGTACAGGCTGGAGGTTGCACCAGATTCCTTCCTAACCTTCTCACCTAGCTCAAGTGACAGATTTCTCATTGGCATCGGTATCTTACTTGATTGCTATGAAGAGGCCACTTAAAGTTCAGTACTCCGTCCACCGAATGAGACGTTAAGCAGTGGACCCATTGGCACATATCGTCAAGTGCAGGCTTATGCCGAGACAGATTATATGCACCCTTCCTCCGCTACCTACATTCCAAGCACTTTCCCAGATACCCTCCGATCTTTAAATGCTCGGAAAAATAAAATCTTTAAAGTGGTCGGACAACTTTCCTAATAGCAACATAAATCTTTAATCGGATCAAATCACCTCCTTCCCGTAACGTCACCGTGTAGGTGGAGACGGCGAGAAAAACACGAAAGGAAAATTCCGCGGGTGGGCGGTGTCGAAATGTGACGGACGGGACGTGAGAATCACTTTTCTTTGGGGTCTAAGGAAGAGTTTCCTGAGAGGACTCGGGAGTGGTTGCGCGTCGTAAGGCGGCGAAGCCTTTTAAGAGCCCGACCGAAGAGAGGGTGGGAAGCGGAGGTGGAGCGGGGAAAGGGGCGGGCGTTACACTCCTCCGAGGGTGAAATGGGGGTACGAGGCACCCCTTGTCGCGGCCGCGAGAGGCGAGGCCGTTCCCCCCTTATGGGCTGCTCCCCTTTTATAACCGAGAGACACGTCTCGCCCGCCTTTTATTCCCGGGGAAATCCTCTTAAACTCACCCAACCGGAGCCTCGCCGCATGAATATCCAATATTGCCTTTGATAAAATGGCAACTGCAACACGTCAACGACGGCTCTGAGCGGAAATATTCGCGCAGAGAGCCCTCTTTTAATGTTTATTTTTTTTTGAAAGGCTGATGACGGCGTCAGAAATTCATCAAAGAAGGTGATGACGTTCCTGTGCACCGAGAAAATGAATTGCATCGTACATCAGGAGGTGGTATCGCCAGAATAATTTTCTCTCAATTCGGTCTTTGAAAATATATTTAGCACGTTGACCCCTTCAATGTCGATGAGCTAGTTTTGAGATATGACCGCATGTCCTTTTTTTACTCATGCCAACATTTAAGGATCGCGTAATATTTCTCATTCCTTCGTTGGAAACTGCTTTCGAAGAAAATACAGTCGTAAGGGCATCCGAGATACAATATTAATGCGGTAAATTTCACCATTAAGGATATATAAAGGTTTTATGGCACACGCTCTGCCTGGTTTAAAAGCCTAAATTTCCATGGAGACAACATAAAGATGCAACAGTGCTGGGCTTAAGAGGGTCTTTTAAAAACTTTGAATACTATCGTAATCGAGACACAGAATTTACATTTTTGTGCTTGCATTCTCCACGTTAGGTGAGGTAATGGATGGATCAAGAATTCAGACTCTTCTCTATTGCTTCATAAACGGGTTACTAAATTGTAATTCCTTGAGTGTATTCCATTTCTACTTCATCAAGATATCAACACGTTATAAGCACAATTAAGATTTGCATTAAATGCACAAAAAGTTGCCACAAAACAACCGTCCCAAAAATTTCCTACGTTTTCTTGAAGACCAATAAATAAACGTAGTTATACCCTCCATAGTGGCATACATGGTATTCCTGTTCCAAGTAAATTAGGCTTTTTACTTAAAAATAGAGTGAAGTGGTATTTTTTTATACCTTCCGCTGTTAACAGTAGCCAATCATAAAAGATCAATCAATAGCGGGATTTCAACGTGAGGTCTTGGATGAAATCTAGTTTCCAAACTGAATCCATCAGGAGACAATGAAAGGTGATTCGTGACAAGTAACAGAATCATTATGACCTCACCAGGCATACAATGCGAATATCCTTTCTACAAAGGTTCTAGAGCGTCTTCCACATTTTTTAGGCCATCAGTAAGTCAAATCCGAATTATCTTATAATAACAATTGATGAATTTAGGGTATACTGAGTTTGGGTAAATTGTTTTTTTTTTGGTAAAAACTGTTTGCTCCAAGAAAATCTACCTTTATTTGTTAGGAATTCTCAAAATTCTCGATAAATTCAATCAACAGTTCGTCAGAGCAACTAGAACTGAATCGCAATGATATTTCCTATATAAAACCTCCTGCCTGGAAAATATAAAAATTAATATAAACTAGCCTAGGAAGAAAACTCAACGTTTCTCTTGGTACTATCCAGAGTATATTTCCGATTTTTCTTCCCGACTCAGTGTAGTCAGGATTGGATTGAAAAGAACAACGATACTTATCTGGAATAAATGGATTTAGAGAGCAGCTTGGCTTGCTCAAAGTTTGCATGATTTGGTCTAAAGTGAAAATTCCGGAATTTGTAATGGAATACATTTTAATAGGTAAATAAAATTTAGTCAATAACAGTCACAGATTTTTAGCCATAGGAAAATTTAACATTGCCACTCCACACCTCGAGTGTGGATGACAGACAAATCATTCACATGGCTCGGTTACTATCTTATATCATCCAGAAAAATTAGAACCCCGTGCTTAAATAGGCACCTTACGGGAATGAATACGGAAAATAGGATATAACCACACTTTGACCCAAAAACAGATTATTCTCCGGACAAAAACCAACCCTTAATGTCACAACCAGCCGGACCAAAAAAAAACCAAAGTAACGCGTGGAAACCCGTGCTTGGGAGGGGACGAGAGAATTTGACTTTTCAAATTGGTTTTGGGAAAAAACACATCATGGATGCAAACGCGTGCGATTTCATTCCGTCATGTCGTCCATTCCCTCCCACGCCGATGCTTTGATTCGGCCGTAAAATATTTTTTCCTCTAATCAGTAAAAAAATATACATGGGGTGATGAAACCACTGGACGGTCATCGCGGAAAAGAATACCGGCATGTCAACGCGAGGATCCTACGCGTGGGTGGTCTCGTCCCGCTCCGGCCGTGGGAGTCGGAAAGGTGGGCTGCGACTGTTACGCCGAATTCCCGGCTTATCTCCAGTCGCGAACAAGCTGCCACACCTACCGGATTTCCAACTCAAGACGTTCTCAGAGAATGGCCCACGCATAAATAAGGTAGTCGTCTATTTAGGTGACAACGGTATCAAATACAGAACACCCTGTAAGCCTTCTCGAAGGTGTGAGACAGGAGGTAATTTTTCGCCAACCATGCACTGCATCCTAAAAATAACAACAGCGATATGATCATTGTGACTGCATATATTAACCGCAGTAGTAACACTGTTGGTAGAAAATCAAGAAATCGTGACTCTAGTGAGGCATCATTAAACAACCTTTCAGATCAATTCTTGGCCCAAGTTGTTTAGAAGCTAGCAAGAAGAAATAAAATACATACTAGACCTTTTCGTTACAACCCATTCTAAAAGTATTACAATTATATATGTTTTTGAAGGAATCATGGCTTATGATGGAATTATATCCAGCTTTTAAACCACTGTAGATGCCAATTAAAAACCAGAGCGGCAATTACATTAATTTGGGAAGTTTGGGATCGAACTCAAAGAAATTTATTGAGCATTCACTATTTAATCCCATCAAAAATGCACCAAAAAGACTTGGAAATCATTCTTAAATACTCTTCGCAATAGAATTTCAAAGCACATCTCCACATGCAATGCATACGAGGAAGCAATGAGCCAAGATGGTAAAAAAGATAACGTAAACGGGCGCTAAACCAAAGAAATCACATAACTTATATGAAAATGTCACTCATTTTGAAACCAGGGCAATATAAATAAAGACAAGAGATAAGTACATTGACCAACGCTAAAGAACAAAGAGGATTTTTTGGACTGCTCTAAGAATTTTATAAAAAAAAGTATCCAAAAGCGTTATGGCCTTACACAACGAGATTTCAAGGGGAAATAATCAGTCGGAGAGGCTCTTGAAGACAAAAACGGGGAAGTACACACACATGGTACAGAAAAAGAAAATATATTGAAAGGCTTTTTCAAAAGTGTTTTCAACGACGACGAATCTAAGCTTCACATGGGTCTCCCTGTAATTGGCCCTATAAATGAAGCAGTAATCCTCGATAGTACAGGACCTTCAGAGTGTTCCAGTAACTTGTTAATGTATTTTAGAGAATATAAAGTATTATATAAAGGTTAAAATAACATTAAAGCATAATTGAAACATTTTTAGGCCTAAGGAGTCACAATTGATGATTGCATTGATATCCTTTCACTAGAAGAACTCGCATGAAGAATGAGCTCATTGTTAAGGCATGCGCTAAAAATGTGTAGAGTCCAAATAAGCAATAGCAATGAAATGGACGTGTACGGGAAATAAAACTGAGTAGAGTTAGAGTTTAAGATACCAAAACTGCAAAGCTTCTCGGTTATGGCGATACTCCGAAACAGAAAAAGAAATTGAGGAAATTTGGGAGAAGTATAGGAAAAGATACCACGATGTTAAGACGGGACTGTTCGTGGATAAATAAGGACATACAAAAGAGATAAATATGTATTTCATATGCTATAAAATTATGTAAAACATGTGACAGTTTTAAGAGAAACTTACAATTAAAAAGAAACATTAAAGTCATAAAAACAGCTATTTGAGAGCAAAACGTAAGAGAACACCCAACAAGGAAATCGAATTAATGACTTAAAGCGTCCGGTGCCCAAACACCATTCGCGGAATCCCTATGATAGAGCCGATTTCCTCGCATGCTATTATTTGCGTTAGCCACCTGGACCCCTGAGCAGCGAACCCTTTCCTACCCACTACCTCTCCCTACTTCTCTTTCCCCATCCCTATTCCGGCATCTCCCTCTCGCCCGCTCCCCATCTTCGCTTTCGTTCCGACTGCGAGGGCTCCGCGCGATCATCCTTTGATCATCCAATCCAGCGGAACGCAACCGTTCTCCCGCTCACCCGATAACGCCCACTTTCCGTTCTTCGTTCCCCCCGCACAACACTGGGGGCCTCCACGCACCACCACTTCCTTTGACACGGAAGAGGGAAGTGGCAGGGGCCCCCTCCCCCATATTTCCAACCCCTCCCACGCACCGGGCCGATGTTTACGGCGATTGCACATTCGCCGTCTCTCTCCCTCTCTCTCTCCGCCCGTCGCTTGCGGCGCGAGAATATTGATACGGCAAATGAAATCACCCGTTTAATCGCGGATGTCAGTCAGAGCCTCCGGGGGTTCGGAAGCTCACCGCTGGCATTCTGATGAATCGAGTAGGGTTCTGCGCTCGCTTTATCGTCATTTCATCTCATAATGCCGCAGCCCCGGTTTCATTGCACCAGAATAAATATAAATTTTAGTTTACGTGGACGTAATGTCAAATTCGGTGGTGGATTACGATTCGTACTCCACCAGTTCCATGTGCGCACGATTTAGAGATGAGAGCGTTGAACACGCAAAAATCCCAATAGCCCATTGGAAAAGGTCTTTTAGATTATAGATGATATAGATGCAAAGGCACATAGAGTGCGTTCGCAGGCAATAGATCTTGAAAAATGTCTCAGCAAAAATACACCATAAAATCGGAGGTGGAAGAAAAAACTTAGGGAAGGGGCGGGGATTAGCATGATAAACGCTGGTGTCCCTTATTTTAGTATTTTCTCTCGGAATAGTATTGTCACCAGGGTTATTTTCTCTACGATAAAGATGGACGTTCTGGTAAATGGATGGACGAAGCGTTGCGAAGATGGAAGTTCCTAAACCGAAGGCCCCGGTTCGCACTCTGGCAGTAGCAGATTTTTCAATTGGAAACCAATCTCTACCAATGTTGTGTGAAGAAATTGCTTCGAGTTCCTTACTCCGTCCCTCGAATGAGACGTTAAATCCCTTGGCGCGTATCATTAAGAAAATTCCCGACGCCGCGCCGGGTTTCTCTTCAATCATCCTACGCTCCCTAAATATTCCTTCTTCTTCCAAAATCTACATCTAGATAAGCTTGCAAGCCATCTCAATGGTGTGTGGCAGCGAATGAACCATCACCAACCATTCATTATAATTATATAAAAGTAGTAAATAATATATAATTAATCCACTTGTGATTCTTATCTATACTGCACAAATGTTTGTTGTTTTATCTATGCGTCAAAAATTATCTATTATCATTGTAAGTTGTAATAATACTATCATAGTCTTTCGTGTATGTTCCGACGTCACCAATTTTCTTCCATCTTCTTATTACTTCTTTTTTATTTCTTTTGTATCCATTATTAATTCATTTGGAATGATGTATATCTGGCGGCGCATCGTCTGATTTTTACTGTTTCCTTTGATGGTTTTTCTATCTTTTTTGATATGTTTTGCTATTGAGAAGAGTCGGATGCCCCAAGCAGAATGCTACCGCAAGGGGAATCTATATATACTCCTTGTTGGCTTTAATTGAAAGTTTAAAAGATATTCTTTCTGTATACATATATGCTTAAATTAGGGATTAATAAATTTAATTTAACTGAAAAAATTATGTACCTATGTTGATACCTAGAGGAAAACAGTAGACATGCAGTTACGATACAAGTAAAATATTGGCTATATATAACAGTAGAGGTTAGCTAATGCAGGGTTAAGTCATAAATTTGGATTTTTCATTAATTTCTATTAATAATTTAAATTATTGACTTATATTTCCCAGAGAATACATAGTTAGTGGTAATCAATCGGTAACATGTTACACAAAATCACTTTAGGTATTTTAATTTCTACATCAAAACCTAAAATACCTCTTCTGTTTTCCCTTATCTTTTTTGACCTGTTATTATCTTCTGTCACTAATTGTGCGCGAAAAAATTGGTTTTTGAACTTCTCTTACAATCTCTCTAATTTCATCTTGTACTCCACTATATAACGCAATGTACTTACAACATCCTCAGATAACCTGTTTCTAATGTATGCATGTTATTTAGTCAATATTTTAAAATACCAACCTGTATTTTATGTCGTAAAGTACCTGAAAACGCGGTCGTCTACCCTAATTGCATTAACAAGAACAATACACCTCCCATATGTTGCACATAATGATTAGGCAACAACAAAACCCCCTTCATTTGTGGGTGTTTTCTTGCATTGTGTTTGCTTCCGTGATGGACATTAGTCAAAATATTCACCTTTTTCCACAACTGTAGGTATGTACATACATATCTTTTACTTATACCTTTAGAAATCGATTTTATATACTTTCTTTACTTATCGAAACTTAAAATTTATTTCTTCTTATTGTAAAGCTATATTTATTCTTTTTCGACATTCTCACACTTTCTTATTGTAGGTTTATGTTTTTCTTTTTGAAAATTTATATATTTATCAAGTATTTAGAGCAATTTTATAAATATTATTGATGAGGGGTTAGATGGAAGAGGGGACTTTTAGTCTCAATCTCGCCACAATAAAGACGTTTATACATCTAACCACCGGCGGGGCGAGCCAATAGCCGCATAGAGCCCGATGAAATTACGGCGCATCGAACTGCCTATCCGTTTCAGCACCCTCGCGTCTGGACGCCCGGCGCCACCCAAACAGCCGGCGTCAACCGCTCCGGTCTATGAGGGATCGCATGCTCACTCTTAGGATAAGTGGGGTAAGATAGGTCTGGCCCAGAGGATAAGTGAGACCACGTTGTTCGGTCGGACTCACTTCGTAGCGAAAGCAAATAAGCATCCATTTCGAGTGTCCCGAGTCTCCCGAATAGCAACGCCAGAAGATAAGCTCACGTAAGCTATATGTTACAATCGATTCTCTTCTTTTTTATGGAAACCCATATGACGACTTAAGTGCCAATGAACAACCTGATGTTATACAAAGAATAATATTGAGGCATTGCATTCCCAACATAATTTCTCATCATCAATGGTCAACAATCCTAGAATTGGTTTGACGTAGCCCTCCACTCGAATCTTATATCGGCCAACCTCTTCATATTGACGCAACTCCTCTCTTTCACAGCCTTCACAACTAGCTCCATGTACCTCGTACTAGTCCTGCCTTTCCCATTTTTCCCGTTCACATTTCCCACGACGATTGTCTTCATCAGGCCATCGTGTCTTAAGATGTGGCCTATTAAGTTGTCCCGTCTTATTTTTAAGGTTTTCAGTAGACATCTCTTCTCTCCCACTCTTCTTAAGACTTCTTCGTTTGTCATTCTATCTATCCATTTTATCTTCATCATTCTTCGGTAGCACCACATTTAAAATGCTTTCAGCATGGACTTCTCTGCTGCTGTTTTTGTCCATGCTTCACTGCCATATAGTAGAATTCTTCAGATGTATGTTCAAATGAAATGTTTCATCACTTCCACGCTTGTTTTTGAAGCTGTAAGTAGAATCTTCTTCTGGTAAAATGCCCTTTTTGCTTGGGCAATTCGTCCATCGCTGGTTATTCGGCTTCCCAGTTAACACAACTCTTCCACCGCCTCGATCTTTTGTTTTCTTAGTTTAACATTGGTCCTGACTTCCTTTCTCCTACTGCATAATTAGATTTCTTTTTATTGATCTTCAGATGATATCTGGTCATTGTTCTTTCCATATTTCCTAGTGTCATAATTTATAAAAAATGAAAAAGAAATAATAAAAAGAATAACAGAAAAATATATTCTGATTGAAGTACACCAGAAAGAGATCCCCTCCTCAGGAACAAAAACTAACCTTTTACCCAGGCAATAAAAATCAATAGAGCAAGTACTCCGGAATAAAAAAAATAAACGGTAAATGGACAACAAGAGTAAAGATATATTCTGATAGATGGATAATCAGAAAGAAGCACATCCTCAGGAGTAAAAACTGACCTTTTACACAGAGAGGTAACGAAAGTCAACGTGAACAAGTACTCCGGAATACGAAAATAAACGATGTGAGGACAACAAACGCAGAAATCTGTAAACTAAGAGTTTCTGACTAATGCCATAACTATTTCGATGATTGGAAAGCCATGTTGAGCAAAGGAAATAATTAAGGGCTGATGCAAAGTAACTCTTCAGAAATTTAAGAACTCCGGGCTATGAGTGGCAAGTTGAAGTCCAAAAGAGTTACCAGAAAAATTTAGATAAACACAATGGAAATTGAAACGCGTAAAGAATGTAATCCAAGAACTCTCATTCAAATGGTTCATTAAAGCACGTTTAGAAGATCTTAATGTGAGCCACACGTTCTTATAGGATAAAAATAAACATCCATTACAATGAAGAAAGAGTGAAAAGACTATTGCCACAGAAAATTAAATAGTTGAAAGTAAATATGGAACTTTCCTTTCCTTTACTATGGAATTGGATGGATGAAATATGGAACTTTCCTTTGCTACGAAAACATAGTAACGGAAATCCGAGGCAATCATAGAAAATCAGTTATTTCTTAATGATTTTTGGAGAAGGCTCAAGTATTTCCGTGACGGAGTGGAAATAATTTCTGTAAAATGATGAAGTTACCTACTGTAGCAATCTCAATTTAAGACAATAGCATAGATGCATTGAAAACAAATCATGTCTAAAAATTCTGGATTTAATCGGAGAAATCATAAAATAATTCCACCAGCAGATCCAAGGTTTATGACTTCTGATGAAAACTTGTCGAACAATGCATAAAATATGGGAAAATAATTGTAAACAAGTGATCACAACAATTACATTTCCAATTTAACAATGTCCTTTAAAAATGCCATTTTCTCCATAATAAATAAATAGTATGAAAAAATACTCCACGAATTTCCTATAGGGTTCTAACACAATATACGAAGTTTAAAAAGCATATTCATATTCAATTGTATTTTCTTATTCTTCCTAGATACAATTATTCAAGTAAAGAATTTTACGGCCAATACTCCCATGAAAAAATAAATTTCTCAAAATGCATTAATGATATTCCCAGCATTTATTTTTTTCATTTAACCACTCTACATGTGAAATTCCCGTAATACATATATTTTATAAATGATTCGTGTAAATACCACCGTAAAGCCACTGACAAACACAGCACCTATAGCCGGAGAAAGCGCTGCTGCATTAGTTTTTTTACGGAAGAGAAAATAAAAGATTTTCAATCAAGGAAAGAAGGAAAGGAATAGAACTATTGATCAACCCCAACGCTTCGAAATGATTGATCCTCAAATTCGATTACCCGCGGAAAAAGAAACACGACTCTTAAGAAGTGCGAGTGGACGGAAAAGTTCTGGCAGCTTATTTTATCGCACAACATCCTTT
Source organism: Platycnemis pennipes (assembly GCA_933228895.1). NCBI lineage: Eukaryota > Metazoa > Arthropoda > Insecta > Odonata > Platycnemididae > Platycnemis > Platycnemis pennipes. The sequence goes on from OW121848.1 coordinate 42,400,710, forward strand.
CCCTTAGAGCCATTACGGTAAGGAGGAATAGGGTGGAGAAGAAAGTGGAGATATATTTAGTCCCATTAATCTTCACATTCACTTGCTCAATTTCTTCAAGCACTGTGCATCCTTCGATCGCAGCGAAAAGAGCGTAGGGTTTCAGATCGCCACTGGCAGATAAGTCCTTTCTCTTCGAACGGCAGAGAATGATTAGGAAGGAAAAATTCTTTGAGTGACACTACATTATGTGGTTGGTCTCCATTAATGAACATTCATTAATACTCAATTCATACCTACTTTGGTACTGCTTTCAAATTTGAGTAGTCCCCTAAAATCAAAAAGACTTCAAAAGTAGTGGCGTAAAGCATTGAGCTCCACAATAATGATTGCACGAGTCGTGGAAAAGTAAAACCTATGTGACAGGTTGAGGACTGTTCAACGAAGATGCTTGTTTTCCAAATAAAAATCTATGAGGGTCTCTACACAGAAACTTGAACCTATGTCTTCACACCGGCGGACTAATGTCCATATTACTACGAAGCCAATGATTCCTGATATTGAAGGCAATGATAACCTCCCCGTTGTGGTAGAAATGAGTTTTTCAGGGATGAGCTTTTAAATTAACACAACATATGCCAAACACATGAATATGCTCGAAGCAATGGAATGGGTAGATCTTAAATTCTTTAGCTACATCGCACCACTTAACATAATTTAATTCTAAGATAAACGCAATATACGATATACAGGAATCGAACCAGCCACCTTTCTGTTGCCATATGCTTTATCAACCTCATCTCTGTGTTTTGGACTACAATTGAAATTGACGATGAGTCCGAGAGTGATTGTCCAGTATGAATATTCCATTAATTTTAATGCATTGATTCCAAGTAATGCTTCCAAATATTTCGGAAAATAAATAATCACTAAAACAGTATCGTTTAAATTGTAATTAATACATCCTCAATATATGAGCAAACATTGTCATAAATTAAATTGAAAGCCTCAATCAAAATGCTGCATTCTAGCCTGTCTATGTCATTTTATTCAGTTTTTTGAACATTTTTCCAGTTAAAATCAAATCGGTTGTGAAATCTGACTTCATACATGAAACGGCATTATCGTAGTAAATTTTTGCCAAATTGTTCCAAAATAATACGCATTTCACTTGAAGACCGGAAAAATATTTTGGGCATTATATGGCAATGTGCAGAGAGTTGGATTTTTGAACCCTTTTTAGAATTTACAAAAAAAATATTTTCGTTACATTTGCGACTCCTATGACATTAGCCTCTGATAATTACTACGATATGAAATATAATATATGTGGTTTCCCTATAAAAGTTTCCATACCTTGCATTGCTGAAACGGGCGAATGGATTTGAGCAATATCAATCTGCCGAATTCCACATTGAAAACGACACTTCTCCGACAAATTATGCATATATATAATACCAAGTTGCGATGGCGCTACGAAACACATGTGCGCAAATGAATTTCAAGCCCTGCATTAATTTCAGACGATCATACACGCCTTAGAGAGATTTTCATCCACTATTTTCGTATATTTAAAATAAGATAAACACCTGTGTATTATTGAATAAATAAAACGTGTCTTCATGAATTCAAAGCCTATTAAAGCAGATACTTAACAAGCATGATTTCAAAAAATGAATCCATGTATTCCGTGAAAAAAATGTTTGTTTAGCTGAAATAAATAGAAGTAAATTTAAATGCACTTCGTTTCTCACAGTGGGAAGTGACAAGGCATGAATTTTTCATGTCTTCTTTGGATTGCAAATAGCGTTTTATTATGATTCGAATAAATTTCGCACTCTTATGCATAATACAATCGTTAATTAGGGAGCCCTCAGCGCTCATGAAACGGATATAATGAATCGCCTTTCGGATGGGAAAGAAAGGCAAGTTCCCAGCTCATATTTGTCCTCGCCCTCATTTGCATTCCAGAGATTATTCTTCGGAAGCATGCAAAATTTTTGGGAGACGCGCTTTTGTTTGTGGTTTTGTGTTCAGGCACCAAAACATGTTTGGACAACCTTAGAAGTTCTCTGAAATTAGCAATCGCACACTTTGCGTGCCTATTAATCCAAATAATAATAATAAACATTAGCACCCAGCAATTAGAATTGGAACGTGGGGCAACAGTGTACTTTATGCAAAATAATAAGGCACTTTAACTTTTTCAATAGTATTTCCCAATCTTGTAATGGTGTTTTCTGATTGGGGCCAATTTATATTTCTCCGTTTCCAACAATCAGAAATGGCTCCCATGCAATGAGAAGTTTGAGAAGTTAATAAGAAAAGTTAATAATAAAGCTAAGTATGAGAAAAAATGAGAATTTGAAGAGTGAATTCGTGCAACATAATGGATGGTTTTTTCAAGAGAACGACTGTTTTGTTCCTGGAATTATTTTTAAATATGCATAAGTTAAAGCCAAAATACGATTCATTTGCCTCCAATATGATTCCGACGGGGATCGTAGCCTTTGCAATTGAGCGACCCAGTGCGTCAGACTCAAATTATTCGGATTCGAACAGACCTTTGGCTTCTTAATAACCACATGGATGGGAATTTACCTACGCATGGCCCTGATGAGAAGCTGCTGTCATTTATTTACAACAAACTCATTGCTTTAAGTTTACCATGCTGCTGCAATGAGTAGGAGAAGAACGAATGAGAAATTAGGACTATTAAATATTAATTAGCCAAAAATGCTAATTTAACATATACACATCATATTTTTACTCTCCATTGCCATAAGTAATCACACTAACACTAATGAAAAGGAGGATTTTTAACGCCTATTTTGCTACTTGTTTTCCCCATCAAAATACGTTAAAATGAAATAAAGCATAAACAGAGAAAAAAATTGAATCACTTACGTTTAAAATTGCTATGTGCATGAGTTTGATAGCCGGTGAAAACCTATTATGAAAACTAGAATAAAATTAATCGGTAAAAAACATTCAATGGTACATAAACAAGGGAAAAATCAAATATCTGAAAAATGATTGATGTGTAAAAGGAGAACTCGAATTGACTAAGAAATTCCATCATAATTGCTGCAAAAATTGTATAGAATTTATAATACCCCGATCAATTTAATTAAATTTGATTTCTACCGTAAGTCCATAATAACTGAATAGAAGCTGATCCAGATAAAAACTCTGACATAAAATATCAGCGATTCAGCTGATCCAGATAAGAACTCTGACATAAAATATCAGCGATTCAGTAGTTCTGCCATAAAAGTCATTCTAGTCTCATGAGCGAGTATGATCAAGCGAGCGAGCCACCCAGGCCAACCATAATACAAAAGCTCAAGAAGCAAGAGTGCTGCTGCTTTTTAAGTGATATAAACACAAGAGGTGAAGTCGGATCAAAAGGAAGGGCCCGAAAGATGCAAGCACCGACCCTCACTATTTGCTTGCTCATTTTAACGAATTCAGGTCATAACAAAAGTGCTGTATTTATGGCTGTATGACTATTTTCTTGGCCAAAAATGGTGACTACGTACACCATGCAACATAATACTCGAAATAAACAGAGTAAAAGGTTTTCCAAAGACAGTAACTAATGAAATATATCGCTAATCACACACATCACTAATTTACTTCAATTAACTTTAAAGGATGGAGAATATCAACAACACTTGAGAAGGCTATATAAAATATACAATAAATTGTATGAAAAAGTTGAAATTCTTAAATCACGATTATTCCCCATAACACGACGGAAAATGTCAGAACGCGAAACAAATATCTGCAATATCCGCATACACATCCTTATAAAGACTTTAAAGATGATGCATTGAAAACCGTTTATTGCGAAGGATACTTTTTAGTGCATTAGTGATGATCAATTTTCCACAGTTAGGTGCCAAAGCAAATGTGACTGCCGATAAAATACCGTAATTCAAAAACTTCAGCCTTGTCCTTTGGTTTACAATTATATATTATAATCATAGCATGCATTGTGTAACATATGAATAGTCAATGTAGTAGTTTAAAATTTCACTACAGCAACTACAGGTTCAAATACGATTGCACCAAGAGGCATTTCAATAAGTCCATATGCCACTGTTATATCAATACGCTTTTACTTCAGTCTCTTAATTTGAGGATATCGTATAAATCCATTAACTTAAGTGCTTTCCTTCAATGGGGATGAAAAAGCCTCAAATCCATTCCATCTTTTTTATTTCACCCCTCGCGGTAGAATTTTTTGCAAAATATAGATACCATACTTTTCAAGTTTGTCATAAATTCCATTTTCAATCCGAGTGAATGAAGCCAGCAGTCATTTTCGCATTAGTTTATTTCCTGGTTGTACCTGTTTTATAACATATATATTTTAAAACGAACGTTTTATATCATTCTGAGTAATCCTTTGGTGAATTGGGCCGTCAAGCATATGCAATGGGACCAACTGACTTCAGAAAAGCATATTTATTCCTACAACTTGTCTCAATATTCGATAATATTCTCCGGAGAACATATAATTCTCTACATAATGAAGCCATCAAATTTCAAATAAAAGACTTCCGCTAATTTTCCTCATGAATTTTTTATACTTAAATATTTCTACACTGTAAATTTACTCTTACTTTTTGATTTATTTAAAGGCTTAAGATGATGTTATGCTGATATGCATGTAGCACGTCAGATGTAACATGCCATTTAAAAAATTTAAGTGCAATGCAATATTTTCATAAAGTGATCTTTTCTGCTATTACAATGTTATTCTCGATTATTTTTATGCATTTATCTCATTTCCTTTCACTGAAATAATTCAGCTAGTTTGCATGGATAATTTTAAAAAATTTAAAAATGCAGCCTTTTTTAACAACCTTTTAACTTCGTCATTTCAGGACGGAAAATGAACATATCAATGATATGATCGATAATAAATAACAAGCAGGCCGGCTAGTTATTTATTATCAGCGACCCGGGCGGCTGCCCCGGGCGCCACGAAGGAAGGAGAGCAGTGAGAATGGAAAAAGCTTGTTTATTCGGGGATAGAGAACTTACTTAATGCCCAACACGCTAATTTGCTACTTTCTTCACTGCTTAAGTTTTACTACTACGTTTAACAGGTGAATATGTGTTACTACAGGAATAGTGAGGAGGTGCCGGAATACAGTCTAGCACAGGTAAACATTTTGTCATATGCCGGCCCTGATAGATAGTGAAAGAATAAAATATCTTATGCTTCTGAATTTAACCTACTTATGATACTTATGATGGCAAGTTTTAAACTAACGTAGATAAATTAATATACACAAGAGAGATATATACCTAAGGCAGAGAAAGAGAAGAATAAATTCAATTAAAAGTGTCTATCCCTATAATAATATAAATCAAAATTATATTCACCAATCATTTTTTAAGACTGACACCCAAAAACACCAAATTTCAGCGAATGCGTGAAGAAAAATGTTAATTCTGAGATGCCTTTGGTGTAGATTCAGGTTGTGCTTTCTTAAATTCAAATGTTACCCATGAAGGGAGGAGAGGAGAACAATGACAGGTTATTGAAATTTCACCTAGAAGTCTGCAGAGAAGGGTTTAGTGGCATATCAGGTGTAGCGAAAAAGAAGTTAACTCTCAATAAGAGTACTAGTTATCGAGATCAAAAAATGCGCAAATGAAATATTTGAAATATAAAAAATGATGAATAAATAAGGAAATATGTAAGATATATTCCGGATCGCACGTTATTCACCACACCGTTCTAATATATCCTGTAAACCCTAACAAAGAGAATTGTGAAAGATGTGCACCTATACATTCTTTAACGAGCATTAGCAAACGCTTTCCAGAAAAAAAATCGCTGTACTACACAATACTTCATTTGCCAGACTTGGTGGTCTACTATGATTGCGTGCTTGTATCCCGGGAAGAAGACTAATGCTTGGTTGCTAGTAATGATTTTTGAGGAATATTACTTTGAGTGTGATCGCAACCTTCTTTGCGATATGATGAACCAAAGCATCTGAAAATCAAGATGTGAGTCTGAAAAATTAATTACACCACCAACTGAATCCAAAATTGTTAAGCCATATATCTACAAATCAAGCGGTCGTACCTTGAGGACCGTTCTACTGATTCTTATTCTATTCAAGTACTTTCAAAGGCTCACTCAATGTAAATCGATTATATGGGTGGAGCTGAAATAATTAAACAATGGAATATTTGTTTCCTTGATGCGAATTCATGGATGGAAAATATTGAAACTTGAAGTGGTATCTCAATTTGCGGATTATCAGGGAAAGAAACTCTCACACTATCAAAGAATTGAGAGAGAGAGAGACAAGAAAATCTTTTCCTTTAAGATATATCCCATCACCCGATCGCAATTCATGTTTTACATATGCATGCTTGGAGCAAGCTGAAATTCCCAAATTAATGATTCTCCGCACAAATAACCCCTTCGAATGATGCTGTGTTTACACATGTGCTAACTATGCCATCACGCATCCCATCCGGTTCACGCGAACGAAGCAACACTGATTAGCCCAACCCCGACGCAAGTCTCAGTGAAAAGGGATCCCGCACCATTGCTACTGTTTTCGAATACTCTCTAGGCAAATACAAGAGAGGTCTCATGAGCCATGAAATGTAGGTCAGAACTTCGGTGGTTAGGTATCCCACATTAGGTCTCCATTAATGGCAGTGGAAACTAATTCCAGCTTATCAACGAGTTTAGTTTTCACCCAACGCCATTCGTTTGACTTCATTGGCTGCTCTAGCACAAAATACCACCTTCACCTCTCTCCTTTCCCCATTACGACTAATTTAATACAGCGAGTCCACAGTGGATTGAGAAAAGAAGGCATTGACTTTAAAGTACACATTTCCCTGCAAGACACCACGAGGGTGAGTGGCTTGCAGGGCAGACTTTCGCTGACGCAAAGAAATTTCAGCCAGCTTAATAAAATTCTACGGAATATGAATCAACTGCCTACATCCTACATAGACCGTCAACTAGGAAGGAGCAAAATAATGTCACATACATCGTTCAGTGAATAAAGATGTGGATGATCATACAGACTAACTAACTCACTTCCAATTAAGTTACAGGAAAATATGTGATCACCAATAACAATTCAATGGAAGATAAATATGAAATGGAAGTAAGACAAGTAAACCCATACACCGCATTTTCTTTCAGGCAGAATTTGATTATTTAAATATTTAAATTAAATCTATAAAAGCGTTCAATAGTAAATTAAAGAGTGAAATGATTTTTAATTACATGTTTCATCAAATTCGTAGTTTAAATATTCTGTTTCGCTATCTTATGGGAAAAAAGAAACAGAACAACTTGGCAATGTGTTTAACTAAATTAATTTTCTAATATACCTTCATGTCTTCTCTAATAACTACAGCTTTAACAACACGGCTCTTTCATGAGTTTCCTCTGTTGTAGAGGATTTCTAGCGATCCTTTTGCCTTTCAAAATCTCTTTTTTTCTAGTCCAGCTACACTTTGAATGACGTCTGTTGAGAAAGTCTTGCAGTCATTTCTCAATGCTTCGATTTTCTATGAAATGAAAAAGGTCTTTCCATGAAATTTATTTGCACCTGGTTCTCTCCTCGATTGCCATCTTTTCGATCATGCAATGACTGCCGTGATTTTTTTCCCTAAAAGTGAAAATAAATGGAAGGAAAGAAAGAAATGTTTTGCATCCGCGCTAAAAAGCAGATCTCCCAAATAATAATCAGAAGGCTGCCCGCAGCACAAAATAGTTCTCAGAGTGATTCTCATCGATGCAAAATAAACATGGCTTAAAGAGTAATTATATAAGCAACTCGTCTCCTGTGGGAAATATTTAGTTTTTTTAAGCATAAAAGGAGGAAACACGACGACGTTCTAGAATCACCAGGTGTAGTTAAAGCCATACTTTACTGCGAATACTTTAGTGTGCATGCACAAGTCCGAAACCAAGCCATAAAATGTGGTTTTACCGCAGTGTATCTCATGATCCACGATATAAACTTCACGTTTGTTCAGGAAAAAACCCTGCCATCAGGGCCGGCGATAAAGTGGCCCGGAGGCGTGGGAGAACTCGGAAAGCATCATCTCGGAACGTCCTCCCCCAGTGTTTGCGTAAAGTATGCATTGGAGCGTCACCACGGCTTTACATAAAATCGTCCTGCTGAAAAGAAAGATACCGAAAAACTAAGAGGGAAACGCTCTTAACTTACAGCTGCACGAATAACACTAACTCGAGAGTACCACATCACCCAGCTCGCTAGTTCACGCGTGAAAAACTTTGACGGATTCAACTCAAAACTCGGTCGGGAAATATTTCACAACAGGAGCCTAAAATAAGCCTAAAAAATATAAAGAATTAAAGTGTGATACGGTTTCAGGGTGCTCAAGGAGCCAAGTCTATAATTAATGAAAGCCAGAAAGCCAGATAATAATGCCAGAATTTTATCATCGCACTACCCGATCTCCTGGTGACGTTCGTGAACATTATAAGACATGACCGACACAGAGGGTGATGGCTTATAACTGGTAGCATTTTTTCAGTGGTGAAAATACCGAATAGGCGGATCCTGCGTAGTAGAATTTAAATAAGTTTTGAATCGATGAGATTAACGTAGCCTCTTTACGATTCAGCCCCTGATGAGTACGCCCTTGAGGTGGCTTGCTGGGTATTGTGTGGTTGTAGGTGAAATATAGTTTACTTTCCTCACAAACGATTTGAGTCGCACAAATTCGTGCCTGGAAGGGGTGCTATTCCGTTTAATACTCCCACAGCGTTACTACCCCCCGTCCTCTAAAGTGAGATTCATTATGAAAGAGATCTCATTATGAAAAGATAACCACAGGACTGCGTAATCTTGTGCGCAGGGGAGCTAAAGGAGCAGGAGTTGAAAGTTTTTTTCTAAGGACGCGAAACCCCGTTGAAACCATCTAAGACATTTCCGTGGGAGGCTGAGTTACATTTGAGTGAAGGAGTATGAGTTACAATGGCTTGCAGATGTATGAAGAAAAGAAGAAAGGCATTGCAAGGCTGGGAAATAAACTAGTTTATTTATTCTTCCACTAAACGATGATTGCCATTTTTTCATTTCCGTAGGATGCTTCGTAAGATTAGGAGCCCAATAAACGCGCATAAGTTAAATTGCAATCTAAAAACAAGACAGTATTAATATTCACACCTGCAACCTTTGTTTTATCTGACTGGCGTGTTTTACAAATAGATACCATGCATAAATGAAAACACCTTTACCCAAACAAAAGGATTTGACCTTTGAATATAAATGCAGGCCTGGTTGATGGTACACCCTAGCTACGGCTCGCAATGTATTATGTAGATATTATCATTTTGGTTATTTCAAGTGGTTCAAATAATCAAAGTCCCCTTTGTAAAAGAATTTTTAGTCTTATATTCTCCATTTTTAGCCTTATTTCTTTTGAAGTCACCTATAACCACAGGAGAATAAGTATCTCTTACATGTCTATACTTTATATCAATTAATACCATTCATCATTATTGGTCAACAATCCTAGGATTGGTTTAACGCAGCTTTCCACTCTATTCTTCTGTCGGCCAACCTTTTCATTGTGACGTAATTCTTCTCTTTTACATCCCTCACTACCTGTTCCATATATCTCATACGAGGCCTGCCTTTTCTAATTTTCCCGTTCACTTCTCCCTCGACGATTGCCTTCATCAGGCCATCGCGTCTCAAGATATGGCCAATTAAGTTGTCCATAAATACCTTTGCACTCCTTAAATAAACAATAGAATAATTTGAATGATAAAGCAACATGTCGAGGAGGGAATCATTGAAGGAATGACAGATCGGACATGGTACGTGGATGAGTTATGAGGATCAATACGCTGATATGAGTTATGAGTTCAAGAAGTTGTGTAATGTCATGATTATTCTTCTCGGCATAAGTACATAAAAAATCATTCACGCAATTTTTTTCCAACTATGTAAAAGAAAGAAGTGTCTGATGGGGACAATGGAGGTTCAAGTGATCGTCATGGAATTCGTGTCCTGGGTTACAAACAAGGGCGGGTGTGGTTGGGAAGATGTCTACTTCTTCACATGCATTGTGAGGTTGTGAAGCAGTGTGACTCAATTATCAGAATTGCTCTATCGGCGAGTAAACATACCCATAGTTAGCAACCACATCATCGGTTGCATTGTTAACTAGTTTCAGTTCAGAGCCTCGTAGCTCAAACTAACATCATGCGCGATGGGCATGCAAGGAAGCCTAAAATCTGGATTAATCAAGCTAATCATCTTCACAAAATCTTAACAAGTCCCTAGAGTTAGGCCATAAACAATGGGTGGCGCCATGGAGCTAATCATGTTTCATCCAAAACATCATCCAACACGGGATGTATCTCGCCTGTTAATCACTGACGCACATATCATACAAAAAGTAAAAGAAACTGGCCATTTTTACATGACAAGCGTGAAGATAGAGATTCATGCCCGCACATAATGCTGCGATCCGTCACAAAGGCGTAGCAGGCGATGATTGACGTTTCAGCAAAAAAAATTGGGAACAAATAGAATGAAAATTAAGATATTTTTAAGCACAGGATTTTATTGCATGGAGATCACGGAATGTGCGTGAGAAAATAATGACTGTCTGAATCTTGACAGTTGATCATCCGTAGCTTCAGTATTTCATGCTAATGTATATATTGAGGGAATAAGTATTTCTGCAGCGCCAGTCTCGAGCTTCTGTAATATGAGTGCATCAATCAACGTTAATTAGCGCCAAACCAAGGTCTTCTAGGTACCTTTCGTAAATAATAGGATTACACCTACTCTGTATTTCTACCCTCTCATCCTCCGCTCCATCTGAGCCTTAACTATACCCTGCCAATCCTTTCTGACGCAAATGCTTGCAGGTTCTCTCGCTCCGCAACTGCTAACTACGGTATTGGGGTTCTTACGCTTCAGTGTTGATCACCGCCTCGACAGGGTAAGAGCATGCATAGTGCAATGAGCGCGAGGGACGTATGCATTCCGCGCCCTATCTCTGGAGGCGAGGATCCCTGCGGTAGGAATTAGTTTGCCTCTAGGTAGAGTTCCGCTCTTTTGTTTTCCGAGAGCTTCTCCGTTTCCCTAAAATATCCAATGATCCAATAACATCCAATGGCGCTAATGAGCTGATTATTTCTCGGTCGCTTCCATTAAGTACGTTCTTGGATGACTAATGCTCTTGAATATTTACGTCACTTCTGGTCCAGTAGTTCGGTCGACTTGAGTGACGTTATAGTTAATTGATGTAATTCTAAGAAGCATTAATTACCGTTGAAGTAACGGTAAAAAATGAATTTTCGGAAAGATAATATCTTCTCCCGAAAAGTAGTGTGCTGAGTGATTATTCACACGTGGTCACACACCCAAAAGGTGGTTTTCAGGGTACTCCGAGGGGCTTATTCCCTAATTATGAAGTCGTTCTATGATGCCATTTCGGGAAAGATTCCAAAAATGGCATTGGAGGATCTTCCATAAAATCCGCCAGCGGCAGCATCAGGAAACGGCATCGTTGACCAGCGATGCCATTCCTGCGTCAAAGAACTTCCAGTTGATAATGAAATTATTCCCGTATCCATTACGTCACGTGCTGACGATTTGATGGCAAAATAATAACGTTATATGTATATCAGCCAATGTGACTGTATTTATTTGAATCACTAAGAGCCATAGCGTAAGAAATATGTTGGTAAGTTAGGTAACTTTTGTTTACAGCTATTTCTATTTTTCAGAAAGAAAGGGTGGCTCGAGTTAAGTAAAACCACTTTAAGTAAAATAAAAATATGGTTTACTTCGTACGTAGGTTTCAATTCTCAATCAATTGGTTTTATCAATAGCACTGGGAACAATAAAACAATTTGGTATCGGCTTCCACCGAGTTTATTACGTGTAAAACCGTCTTTCAGCCCTTTCAGCCAATGAAATGTTAGTTTACTGAATATTTCATTATATGATATCATAATTATTGTATAGATAACTTTATCCTATTTCAAAGCAGCAACACGGTTGAAGGGAAGGAGAAAAACACCCTAGAAAATAACTAAAAACAGGCATACACTCTTGTGAATTACATGGGTGATTACCTCAAAATTGAGGGCCTCTAGGGAAAAAACACTATTAGGCAGCAACGGGAGAAGCTCATCGCACTGAACCTGTATGAGGACAAACAATAGGACACTAATCTCAACAGATGCGAGAAAGGGACAAAAGACGCCCGCGTAGCAATGGTTTTTCAGATGATTTTTAGCCATTATCTCACAGCGTCGGGCCCCCGTGTCTCAGATGGCATCCAAAAATGGCACGAGTGACATTTACGGAATAATTACTGATGCCATATCGAGTAGCTGATGTCAAAATAGCATATTTTGTCAGTTAGCATCGGGTGCCTTCGTTATGAAAAAACCCAGTTAATGGAGATTCAACTTAACGCAATAATTGATTTTATCCCTGCTGTACACCTTGGTGCTAACATGGATTTACCTGCACACTTGTTTGGGGAGCATGTACTTGGGAGGAGGTTATGGTCCTAACGGTGAATGGCGAAGGAGAAATAAAGATAGAGAAAGGGGGACAGGAAGACCTTAAGAAAACAGCGCTAGGTCGACACACGACTGCTTCACGAACTGGAGCTCGAAAGAAGTGATCCTGACGGAAGTCAGGAGGGGTCACATTTTTAGGGGAAGAGTTGTCGTTACTCGAGAGAAAGAATGTCGGGAAGGAAGTTGAGAATACGGAGGAGAACGAGGCTGCGGCAGAGAGAGACGAAGCAAGGGTGAGATGCTATGGAGGGGGGAAGAGGGGGGCGCGGGAGCTAGGAAGCGTAAATTTTCACGGAGAGGTAAATTTTCGGCGGTCGGAAAAGGTTATTTAACCCGTATCCTCTAACTCTGCCTCTCTCTCTACCTATACCGGAGTGCAAGTACTCTCTACTTAGTGGTCCCTTCGACCCTAGGGCTTTTAGATGAAGATAATGGCATTTACAAACACGGTGGCCAGGGAAGCTACAACTACGTAATAACCTGCAAGCCACCATAAAGGTGTGTGGCAGGGGGTGAAGGGATACGGGAAAGATTTAATTCGTTTTCAATAAAACCAAGCACAAAGTTGATTGAAATCAATAATTGATAATTTAAAAGGAAATTAGAAATGCTGCTACGAGGAAACTCCATTCAAAAATTATTAAATTAACATAATATCTGGAGCATTTTGAATCAATGACGCAAGAGGCAACAGAAAGCCAGTTATAGTGTCCAAGTAGGTAATACGCTGGCTAAAACTCAAATAATACGGGTTCAAATGCAAAAGCGCTTCCAGTACAAATGGCATGTTTGTCTTACAACTATGTGCTAATATTAGAAGTTGCGATATGGTGCTTGTGCAAAGAGCGTCTTTAGCTCATATCCACCGTAAAGCTGTATTTATTATCACTTAGGAATACGAGCACAAATACTTTTTCTCGCCTCCTTCAGCAATGAGATCATCTCCTGCATCGCTCACGCTCTATCGCTCTTTAAGATCCCATCTAAGTATTGATGATCGCTCTTATTAATCCTTGTTCACTCAAAAATTATTACCCAGTAATATGGGAATGACGTGACGTTCACAAGGAGTTATTTTCTATTGTATAGATTTAAGCGTGAATCGGATTCTCCTAATATGCGCGTACTTTTTCTCAAGGAAGTGAACCTGATTGTAAGACGTAAGTACATTTTCGGAATGAGATACAGCAGAAGTAAGAAAAGTTTTAGCCGGAAAAGCCAAAACATATCCCCCACTAAAATTTAAAAAATTTTTGAAACCAATAAATAATGTTTTTGGCATTGGAAATTTTAAACCTATATTTTAATAAGTAAAATCAGAATAAATAAGTAAGAATAGTAAATTAAATCTGGAGCATTTTCTGTATGGCAGCGAAGCATGGACGATAACAGGAGCAGAGAAGTCAAGGCTGGATTTTAAATGTGGTGCTAGCGAAGAATGATGAAGATAAAATGGATCGACCGAGTGACTAACGAAGAACTCTTAAGGATAAGGTACTTCGTTCCTTAAACTATAAGAAGAAAACGGGACAACTTAATCGGCCATATCTTAAGACACGATGGCCTAATGAAGACAATCGTCGAGGGAAAAGTGAACGGAAAGACTAGAGAAGGCAGGCCTCATATGAGATATATAGAACATGTTGTGAAGGATGTAAAACAGAGGAGTTACGTTGATATGAAGAGGTTGGCCGATAAAAGAATCGAGTGCAGGGCTGCGTCAAACCAATCCTAGGATTTTTGACCAATGATGATGGATATTATTAGTATCTTCTTTGGGACAGAGAAGTGCACTGAACACAACGAAATTTAAAATTATACTTTACCAAATAATAGTATTATGTGTTTATTGAAACAAGAAAAATGCTCACAAAAATTACTCTTACTAATTCTTATTAGTGATGTAAATGAGCTTCAATTCCTGAAAAAGTGTTTCTACATGTGGTCCAAATGAAGAATTGAATGTGAGGTTCCAAATTCTTTGATAATTGAATCAAAGATAGGTAAGCAAAGCACATATATGTAATCAAAATGCAGCTAGTGGCTTGCTATCCATGGTTAGGCAACCCCTGGGTTATTTGAGACCTTGGTAGGCGCGCGATGGTTATATATAGTCACTCCGTTCTCCGTTCTCATCTCCTCAAAATCCCCACTTCCTCCGCACACCTCCAAAAACCACTCCCACCCAACGCACACCTCCTTTACGCTTCGGAAGAAAAAATAAACGAGCGCATGCGGACGAGGGCACAAACACATCGGGGTCGTGCGGCCATAACACGTCCCTCCCGGTCCATCACCCCAAAACGTGAAACCCGGCATTTGGCCCTTCCCGGCTCCGTCCCCCACTCCAAGAACAACGCGAAACACCCTCCCACTTCCACCTCTCCGGAGTATATTTACTCTTCTCTTATTCCGCGCCTTGGCTTTTTATGTCCCTTTCCGAAGTTTATGTGGCGGCGGCGGCGGCGGCGGTCCGAAGATGACGCGAGTAGGAAGAGGGAAGTGAAAGAGGGAAAGGGGTAGAGATGAGAGACAGAACGCGGCTGTGACCGATACGCGGACGTGAACTCGAGGATGATGGGCGCCGGGAATCATCTTCCGATGGGCGGATCTCGTGCGCCGCAAAGCACGGTGCACGATGGGATCTCGACTCGTCCGGTGCTGCTCGGTGATGCTTAAAAGAGTCAACTCCACTATTAAGTGCGCCCGCCACCCTGCGTCACAAATTTACATCTACATGATACCACACGGGATATTACTTTGGCGTTTGGCAGGTGGTAACTCCATACCTTGTAGTACGTAATGCAATCATTTGCGACTACAGTAAACATAAAACTTAGTAATTAATACATTATTATGTAGACACTAGCAATCTAGTTTCACCTGTATCGTGAATGCATAACAATACACGCGCTATTACGGATATGAATAGTTGTGAGAGAGTTTCGAGATGTGAATTCACACCAAATATTCATTAAATCTCATGCTAAAAAATATTATCAACTATATTCATTTGGAAACATAACAATTTAAAAAACAAGATTAAAATACCAAAGCAAGTATGCCAAAACTTGCTTTCAGTTGGTGCTTATAAAGGTCAGCCTAAATAAACAAATTTCATTGGTGTGGAAAACATATCTATGGACAACAAAATAAACACACACGTATTAAATTGAATATTTTGGTGGTCACAGCTACCTTTCTCAACGAGAAGATGAATACTGATGAAGAGAGAGACGGTGGGAAGAGGAGAGTGGGAAGGAGTGGAGTGGGGGAGAGGGTAGGGGGTGGGGGTATGTCAAACTGAGGCCGGGAAATTTAAAAGCTCCCAGCCAAATACGAGAAAGTTCAATCGTGTGTTTTTTAACGGGCGTATCTTTGGAAGGGAGAGGTAGAGAATACAACTTGGAAACAATTTTTGAAAGAAGAATCATGTTTTGAGACATGTTTAGGGACAGGGAGAGAGGAGTGCGGAGAAGAAGGGTTGCAGGACGTAGGGTGATTATTCATACGGATATTAAGGGGAGTGGTGAGCTGACCAACTGGCAAAAAATCTTCGCTACACATTTTTAAAGATTTAATTCTAACTGCCATTCATCACACCAGTTTTCAATTGATTCTAGGTCATCATTTAAAGGTTATTAATCGTTTGGACTGAGAATTTCCCTGTACACTACTGCATCATCGATAAATATACGAATCTCCCTTTTTATAACCTTACTAATGTCATCTATATACAGTGGGAACAAGGTAGGACCTATGCACAGTGGCACAACTCAAGTGACTTCAATTGACGGAGAAGTAAAACCGTCCAAAACATCCCTTTGCACGCGATCATGTAGAAAATCATTAATCCATGATATGATATTACTGTCTTACCTAAAACATTATAATTTCACAAGTAATTCATGTAAGACACCTTATAAAAAGTCCCTATAAATCGAGAAATCGCCAGAAGCTAAAATATCAAGTTCAAGTTGTTTTCCACAATATCTACTCTTCCGTAAATCATGCTGAACATTGGTAATTAAATCCTGGCTATTTAGGAGTCTAATAAATGAATTGAGGATCGTTTGTTTCAGGACCTTGCATGAGATGACTATGCGGGATATAGGTCTAAAGTTGGATAGCTGCTGCTTATCGTCACTTTTAAATATGGGTGTTTTCCAATCCATTCCAATTCCACTGAGAGTTTTCCAATCCATCGGTACGAAGTGTTTGGTCAGGGATTTATCAAATATTATTTCCAGGTAGGGATATATTTTGGAAGCTAAATCTCTTATAAACGGGGGAATTTGAAGAGGGCTAGGGGATTTGTTGGAGCTTATTTCTTTGAGAAACGTTTCTTAACTAAATTGAGCTATAATGTAGCTACTAAATTCACCCACAGTTTTACTCTGATTATATTCACTAAATTCGCCAAAGGAATACAGAGGCATCATATTCAATACAGCTCTTAATTTTCCCAGCCTGAGGCACGCGTGTCTACTGGTTGGGAACCGATTATTCACGTCAACGGCTTATAACCCTGAAACGGGCTAATCTATAGGGATAACATTCTTTCACAACCTTTACTGGAGAACTAGTAAATGTTAGGTAGGTGTGAATTAATCTATCCTTCCAGGAAATTTGTGAAAACCTTATTTCCTTATTACATTTGTAGAGTGACTAAATGATGATATTGTATTTTAAGGAAGTATCAGAGAAATACAGTACTAACCTTCATTGCATATTACCGATGCATTTTATCGACAAAATGATGAATATTTTTAAAAACAGTCGCTTAATAAAGCTTACCTGAAGTGAGTCATTCATAAAATAATTTTCTACTGCACCTGAAGATATTACTAACCACCAACTTTACAATAATTAGCAAAGAAAAACAAAATTAATCGTCTTTAGATTCGTAGCTTTGATAAAGTTATATTATTCTAAGTGGTACAACAAATGAGACTTGGGAAAATTGCTTTCTCTGGTCATTTTTACTCCAAATTAAAGGAATTAAATGACATTGATATATATAATTTACGATTTACCAGCCAATATTTCTCTAAAAACCCGCCAGAACCGAAACGATGCGCATTTTGAGATATGCGCTAATGCCGACTGTTGCCAAGAAATATACAATTCCTGAACTTACCTGAAAGCCTAGAAAAGACTCCAGGAGGAGGAAAACTTAATCGACATCTTCCCAGATGAGATGCGAATGTTTCCAGATTTGAGGATGGTTCATCGCTCTTAGTGCTCCAGCGGCGTCCGGATATATGAAGGTTGAAGCATGGAACTCTTAACCGCTGGAGTCGGAAGCCTGGAAGATGGAATAAAATGGAGATCACGAGCGCTTGCTGTGGAAAAAGCGACACACAAATGGACAGCGAGTTTGGGGGGGGAAGGGGGGGGTGAAAGAAACGCGGATTCTTGCACCCACCACGACCGCTGAATAAAATATCAACAACGGCAAACCTTATCTGAAAAATATGATACGGCGACAGCCGTGACGAGGACATAAGTCCCGACCGAGAAGCAATAACAGTGACAGGTTGGGAGGGCAGACAGAGAGGAAGGGAGGCGGGGAAGACAGCTTACACGCGCGCGACTTGAAGAGAACTATGGGCAAAAGGGGAGCAGCGGCATCCCCTCCCCTTTGGGGACCCGCATACCAGCGCCGGCCGCACCCTCCCCCTTTCTCGCCGCACCCGCCCGAAATTTCGAACGCCGCTCCATAAATCACAAATCCCGCTTTGCGGCCCCGAGAGCAAACATCAAGTCGCGGATGAAGGGTTGCCGGAGGGCGGGGGTCGTTGGAACGGGGGCCTGGAAGATGTTGGCGGGGAGGGTGAATGGACCATTCTCCTTCTAAAAGAGAGGTATAAGGTTGGGTGTCGGGACGTGAGTGGGGTGAGAGCAGAGGGACGATGGCAGATCCGGGAGGAGGACGTGAGGCGGCGAAGGAGTCTATGTGGGAATCTGCAGGCATATTTCACAGAGCTAACAGAGTTATTTCCCTGCAAACATAAAACCAATGAATGCAGTAGTTGAGCCGGGGAATATTGCGGCGAGAGTAGGATTGCTAAAATATAATGGGATGTGGAAGAGATAATATAGCGGCAGAGGAAAGGATATAGATAGTTCAGTGAGGTCAGACGTGGAATTATCAGTCAGGTACTATACTAAACCCTATCATTACTGGCAAAATACTCATGCCTATACGCTACCGATACCAAAAGAATGCAAGACGTAAAATTATAAAATAATCATAAAAATCTTCGCGGAGATAGTGGAGAACAAGAAAAGTTTCTCAAGCCTTGTATGGTTAAAAAGCTAACTAAACTCCAGGAAACATATATTCTGACTGTAATCAAAATGAATACTTAATGCATGAGATAGGGTGGACGAAGAATGAAGTATGGGAAAAGTAATGGATGAGACAATGGTGGAGTAAGAAAGGGAATGGAAGATACGAGATGATCTTAAAAATTAACATTACCGGTATAAAAATTATGATAGGAATTATTTACTAACCTATATTTATGGTAAAAAAGTACAACTACTAAAAATAATTATGCAAGAATATAGGTCGGCATAAGTACTGATTTACAAGCATTTTCGCCAATAGTTTTAAACTGATTGTTTTCTAACACAGCACTTTTTGGCGACTTAACTATACATTTTGAGCCAACGGGGATCCGTAGATTTACTTAGGGAATATTTACTACGGACGGGGTAGGAAAAAAAGACGCTTTCCGCTGAATACGCTACACGAATGGTTTCTTACCCAAACCCTTGCAAAACTACACATCTCTATCCCCTTACAGAAGTGTCGGCGGGTGATATCTTGAACGGCTGCAAGAGTTTGGGAAGGGAGGGAAGGTAAGGAGGTAGCAACGTCACAATAATCCGTTCTCCCTCTGACTCATATCGTCTCCTTTCCCCTCCCACCCTCCTGTTGGGGAAATCCTTTGAAAGGATATTCCTCGAACCACTCGTTTTCAACAGCTACTCTCCTATTCCTCCTCCTCCCGAGAGAAGAATCCACAATTTGAATGAAATCGAGAAGTGTTCGTCGGAGGGGAGGTTTCGGGTGGGTTTCCCGACGCCTTTTGCCAGACCGACCCTTTTCATGCGGTATAAAAATGGAAGGCGAATTTTTTCCCGTCTTGCAACGGATTCGACGGAGGGTTTTTTTTACAGGAAATTAAATCATTCTTCACCGTCACGATACCTCATTAGGGGAGAAAACAAGTATCCTGGCTCAAGAAATACAGTTTCAGTCCTAACTGAATATTTGCCTCAAGCACCACGCTACGGACTTGCATAGGGATTCTTGAAGGCTCTTTCTCCCCCACATGAAATTATTTCATGCAATCAGGAAAAATATTGCACATGGTCGATGTGCAAAGAGGGGTCATGGCGACTGGAAAAGGAGTGAATTTGGTAGTCCATTCCCATTTCAAGATACATATTTTACAGTAGATAGCAATATTCGTGTTCCTGCCAACTTGCACTCTTACATCAAGTGCATATAAACTCTGAAGCGATCCGTAAACGTAAAATGCTATGGGAGAGAAGGCTTCGTGGAATCAGTGGTTCTGTTGCGGGCAACGTTTCGAAGCGCGGTTCACTGTTCACCAACAAGTCTCAACCAGTGGAAGATCCAAAAAGCCTTCAATCAGGAGGTCATGCACCGGGAAAACACAATAGCATATACATATATGAAATACTATTTTTTTTAATTAGCCACATAAGATCATCTAATGGAAAATATTATTGTTTATTAATTTACCTTTTTACCTTTTATATTCAATTGATATAGTAAACGCATGCCTCCAGTGCTAAGTATCGAACAAATTGTTTTATTAAATACCACTAAAAATACTGTGCGAGTTCTCTCTCACATACCAAGCCATATAGTTCATCTTCATCACCGGGCACTTTGATCGTTTTGACCTAAATCTTCACTCGATTATAATATCGGCTACTAATGCATGCTTGATAAAATGTAAAAGTTCTTTATTTTACACCCTTTACAGCTCATCGATATATTTCATACAATATCTTCCATTGCTAATCTTCCAAATCACGTTTCCCTCGAAAAAGTGTGTTTTGAATCCATATGATTCGTATTTCAACTCAAAATTCCAAAGACAATAAGACATTTTACCTAATTTGACACGCGTAAATATGAATTTTTGAACACCAGCGACCTCTTTAAAAGTAACTCGGAGGATGAAGTCATTTTCATAATGCTTCTACCTGTTTTCTTCATAGAAGCTTCGCAAAATACATTGGAATACACATTGGCAGAGAGCCCTTGTTAAATAAAATGCGATATGGTGAGCATATGCGGGGAAATGTGGACGAGAATATAAATTCCACTCACATACAGAACATCCACCCTGATGGGAAACCTGCCTCGGGCATTGCCCCAGGATTGAAGGATGACGGTAGACTACCCTTTCTGACCCCGCACATCAATAACTGACGGAACACTTGAGGATCAAATAAAAACAGCGATATCCTCTCCGATATTTTCAAATTTGAAAATTTGGCGATAAGGTTGTTTGGTCTCACCAAATATCCCAAGGACAAATAAATACTACCTTCATTAATGGCAGGGGTAATATTTAAACTCCAAACATTCCATGCGTGCCAATCAGTTTTTTTACCCCCAGGAGTATAATGAGATGGATGGTAATTGAGGAATTGGTATTTTTCTACAGGTTATGGTAGGCTTTGCCGCTTCTCTTGTCCCTCTTGCTTCTCAATTTCGAATACAATTCAACTAACGCATCTAACCCTCATTAAAATTGAGTCAACAATCCGCAAATTCCATCTTAAAATCTGCATATTTGTGACCTCTATTGTGTCCATAAAAATTTTTTTTCTCCCTCAATTTTGCTTACCCAAGTGAAAACGCCTCCTTATTCGTGCGGCTAGTGCCCTTCTACTGTGATATTAAATGTCACCCGTGCAATAGTATCTTAGACTATTAGTGCATTTACTGATTGCATATTATTATTATTCTATTGATTTTAATAAAATGACAGTGATCACATTGAACAGAATTGGGAAAGAATTGTTGATAGCAAATGTTTAATAAAGCCTTGCATGCTTTCAAAATCAAAAACTATTAATTATATTAATGAAAATTTGATAACTACTATATTACTACGCAAGTACTAACAATTAAGTTGTAGGTGCTCGTGGATTTATATGTAAAGTTTTTCTATAAAGTAGTTGTGTAGTTGTATTGTACGTGGATACGTAAGGTAGTACATACATTGTGATTAATCACCCGCTGCCACACACTCACGATGTGTCTTGTACGGTAGTCCGTAGACGCATTCTCCGGTTGAAGACACGAAACGGTACAACATGCGTTGGAGGTAGCAAGATTTTCAGTTGAAACGGCAAGAGCGGAAAAAATCAGAAGGAAAACCTCAACTTTTCATACGGTCCTGCCTCGTCATCTCTCCCATTCGAGGCCTCCCTTTCTGAAAGGAAAGCAGACACGAAGCCGCACCGAACCGCACGCCAGGTGCAGACGGACGGGTGAATGAGAGAGAGAGAGACTCTCACGACTTTCCCCCATAAGGGAGTGAGAGAGAGAGAGAAAGGGATGCTTTCCCTCCTTTCGGGTTCCCGCTCACCGCACGGCGAAAGTCGCGTGCTCTGCGAATCGGGAGAGTCGTCGTCGTCATCATCCCGGTCTTTCCCGCAGACGTCGCCTCCACGAGTCCCCCACACGTCGGGCATTTCTCCGGCGCAGCTTTCCCCGCACCACCCCCTCCCACGCCCCCCGACCTACCACCCTCCTTCAACCCGTTTCTCCTCCCTCCCCCCGCTTACCTCTCGTTGATGGCATATGCGCCCTCGTGACGTAAGGCTCCTCCTCATTTTTCCGACTCACAAGTCCCTCCCTTTTCCTCCCTCTCACCTCCTCCGTCTCTCTACCTCCGCCCACCCAACCGTCTCCCACTCCGTCCTTGACAGCATCTTAAACTCGATCCTGCTTGCTTTCCCCTGCTTAGCATATAATGCCGTCTTATCAGAGGAAGTCTTCAGCTCGCGGGATAAATATATGTATACGTGTACGCGGCAGGATGAAAACGTCATTTTTATTTGTTTTTCCTCAAGAAAGGATCGCATCCATTGGGAATTTCTGAGACTAGAAGCTGTCTACTTCGAAAAAGCTGATAAATCCGAATGAATTCATGTTACACACATGCCGAGTAAGAAGTAATAGTAAAATAAATCCTTATTCAGTATACCAGCATTAAATTATTTAACTTGTTCCCAAAAACTTTTGGAATGAAAATCAACTACTGACCTAGTATCTTTAAGTATATAATTGGCAAATGAGATTGAAAAACTTATTACCACGGAAAATCTATTTGTTATTGTAGTCATTGAATTTTGGGTCCACGAACACGAATACGTGCAATAAGATATTCAAGAGTCAGTAAATCTTAATTGCACAAAAGGGCAGATGGTAGAATGAGATAAGAGTTGTTACAATTGAACACATGACTCGGAGAGTAGAATTAAGAATGGAAATTGGTCGGCGAATCAATCAGTTTTACACCTCCGAAAAAACGTTCAAAATATAAGGAAGATGCATGAAACGGTCTTTCTCATTGTGAATTAACGAAGAAAAAGGTATAAATATGTCCGTCAGGATATAGGGTGAATAAGATTCAGATAGGATAGAAATGTTACAGCTTAGTATGAAATTGGAAGAAATGAAATTTTCCTCTACACGCAAATAAAATAAGGGTAACGGAAAAAACCGTGTCAGGATTAATATCGTAATATATATCCACAATGGGATATCTACATGGAATATGCAAAGTGAATTATCATTTTATCTATAACTAAAGGTACTAAACCTGGTGAGAGGTAAATTAGAGTGGGAGGATTTGCCGTACCCACACTAGTATTTTTAGAAAAAAATGGGCAAACTAATCGGGAAATACGTCTGTAAAAAGGCATTTACTAGATAATGGCACGTGATGAGGAGATTCCAAATAATTATGAATAGATGGGTCTTGTTGGTGAGGAGATGATAATTAAAAAAAGATCACCTATGAAAGTAATAATATATATGAAATATTTGAAATTATAATTACAACTTCCCACGACTTTTTAATAGTTTGTTAGCGATTACTGTCATAGTTCTCGATTAGCAGGAATCTCCCAGTATTTTAAATGTACCATTTTCAAGAACGGTAACAATATCCCACTTCGGAAGATTTCAGCAGAAATTAGTTTACAACTAGCTACGCTGAATGGCAATATTTCCACCACCAATTACTTGAAAAGTATACAGTAGAATTAAACCATCCCTAAATAATTTCCCTCGTAAAGTTTCAAAATTGCTAATATAATTTACTGGAATGGAGGTATTGAAGATTTTAACAGGAAGAATTCATGAAATAAGAACGGAAGCCGGAATGGACGTTTTTACATAGAAGGATAAGAGAGGTAGCTGACAGGGAAAAGCTAGGAAGGAAGGATAAAATAGATTTTTTTGATGATAGAATACCCAAGGCCGTTAAAATGAGAATAATTCCAAGATAAAATAGTGGGTATAAGGATAAGCATTTCAAAGAGAGGGATGAAGGGAGATAAGAAGAATTTGCTGTGGACGGCAATAATACCTCAGACGTTACTTTCAAACGGGGAAAGCTACGCAGATACGGCTAAAAAACGTGAACAAAACACGTTGAATGACAATTCGGTGCGAAGGTTGCATGACGCAAGAGCTGAACGGATAATGTAGTCAAAGGAGAAATTGGAGGAAAATTTCAAATTCAAAAGTCGCCTGCATTAAGGGGAAAGATTCCGATTTTAAAAATGAAAGGGCTAAACTCAATTTAACTTAAAGTTAACCGAATTCAAAAATAAGTGTTCTAAACCCTCCGTACTACGTACATGAAGTCTCAGAATGTACCTACATACCGTGACGGAACATATACACATTCTTTGGGAATGCTGAAAATATATTTTAAACAACTCCATCGTACTATGATAGGTTAGACCATAAAGGTAAAATAAAAGAGATAGATACGCAAGACACGGATTTAAGATTTATTTTTTCTAAGTACAATTTAGGGACATTGATAAATTAAATCAAAGCTACTGGGAAAAGAAGGTTAGGTAACAAAGATTCCTGTAGAGTTTCTGCATGCCTATATGAGAAATTTCATTTTTTTAGCATAACTTACAAAGGGCATCATTTCTGAGCGAGGCATACCAATCCTATAGTGATGGTTTTATACTCTCAGGAAAAATAAAACTGCATGTTCTTTATTTCTTAGGAAAATTCGATATATAATAATATTTTCCCGGCTGTGAAAAGAACCCGTTTTGTAGTGACTAATATATGAATTGATATCACGACTTAAAATACATGCCTGACATTGATTCAATTAAAATTTACAGTTTACTAGTTTCATTTATTACTATCAAATGAAAAATGTTTATTTATGTATTGATTATAGATACTTTTACTACATGCATACAACTAGTTCGAGTTACAGAGTTGACTCGTGTTGCCGTTTATCAACATTAAGTGAAAGATTTTTATTAATCTATTTTTTATAAACCTTCCCAGCAAGATTAATAGAGTTCATAGTTTAATAGAGAAAAAGTTTAAGCTTGCACAAATAAGCCTTTAATGATGCAGACGTTGACCAGATATGTCGTATCTTAAAATTCAAACAATAAAAAGTGCTAAATAATGATTTAAAAACTCCCTTTGTAGATGGAGAACTTCAAAAGCTGAAAGGACACCCAATCCTACTTTTCGCCAAGGGCATTCAATTACTTATGAATTCAAGGCATGCAGCGACAGGAAATTGTCAAAGATATGTCACTGGCTCCATGACCTATAATTTGCATGTTTTCATACGGGTCTGCAGGAGATACCTCTACAATAGTATAAATTCACCGGGAATTCATCCGACATAATTGCCTTATTCGCCCCAGAGACGAGGATTAGCCGATCGACGCTGCATTCGACGTGTTACAGCTCACTTCGTTATGAGTCCTGTACTATTATTGTCTTTGTAATGCTACTCCCCATTTGCCTGGATGAGCCTAGTTGACGCCCCAATTCGTCGGATTACGCGGGCGGAGATCCAGTCATTGAAAGTTAGGGTGGAGGAAGACGGATTTTTTTTAACAAATAGAAAGCGATAAGAGGTGTACAATGGGACAATAAATTGACAGTTAAAAAAGAGAAATAAAATGATGAGAGAGAGAGGAAAGTAGTATAGAGAGCGAAAGAGTGGAACAGCGAACAGAGGAGAGGATTAGAGAGAAAGAAATGGAGAAAAAGAATATTAGACGGTACTAAAAAGCGAAAGACATTGAGAAAGAGCTATAGAATGAGTGGAACAGACTGAGAAAGCTCAAAATAGAGAGGAAAAGAAAGGGAAAAAAGAGGAAGACGGAGGCAGATAAAAGAGAGATAGACAGGGAAATGAAAATTGAAAAAATGATAGGAGAGAAAAGGAGGATGATACAAAAACAGAGGAAGACAGAAAAAGAAGAATAGAGTGAACGGAAGATAAATGGAGAGAGGATAAAGAGAAGCGTGTGGGTACAAAAAGAAAATAAGAGACGAAGTGAGAGAATGAAGTCAAAGAGACAGAGAGAAAGAGGGACGGTGAAAACATTTTAAGGGTTAAAAGAAAAGGTAAAAAGGCAGAGGAGGGGACCGACAGTGCAAACAGTGAGAGTAAGTATGGAGAAGTGATCTGATAGCAGAGGTTTGCCGGTAGAAAAAATCCACGCCGCACAAACGCGGCGGAAAATTGCGTCGAGCAAGTTCACCGAAAACAAAGATTTCCTTAAAATTAACTCCAATTTTCCCCCGGTTCGCTGTGGAATCCATGATCGGAAGGGATGGGAGGGGGACGGAATAGGGAGCAGGAGTTTGGCTCAGGGCAGAGTGGGGATGATGGGTGGAGAGATGTCCTTTGATGATGACGCTCTGATCCCGTGTTTCGTTATTGGTTTTTAATCTGCTTAACACGGCTCGTCGTTCCCGCGCCTTTTAACACGCGGAAACGAGGAGGGTGGAGGGAAACAGCGAAGCAAAGTTTGGTAACGAGAAGGAATTTAATTTCTTTTATTCTTTCCGGAACGAAAATTCAAGATTGTCGAGAAGAGAGAATGAAAGATGTAAACGAAGGGACGAGAAAAACGAAGCGTGAACTACGGTTTAAGTGTCACCGGGGATTAAATCATTTTTTAAAAGCTACGGAATGAAATTCAAGAATTTGTCACGTGTAACGGAGCCACCGACGTGGTAGAGGAACGTCAATCCCCGAATTGAATTTCTCAAAGCGGATAGGAGAAAATAAGAACACAACGCACCGAACAAGGAATTCGAGTAACTCTGGAAGGCAATTTATAGAGCGTTACAGTTACAAAGGCACAATGTGGGTCCAACGTGCTTCATCACCAATCCGAATGATAAGCTTACCTTTACAAAAGGTTCAACAGTCTATCAAAATTATTAGCGTAATTTATGTTGGGCGTTAGCAAAACGTGGCTTATACTGCAGATTAAATTTCATGCTGAAATTTAAGGCGAACAGGTTCTCCGAGGAAGTATCAAGAGTACAAATAAAATCCAACAATGGTCTTTGAACAAAAAAACAAAATAAGAGAAACGTTCTTTAACGTAGAACGGCTCAAACTTATTGTTTTTTTTCGTACATTTTGGGGTTGTGGCAGATATTACCGAAGTTATCAGAGGTGAATAATTTATGCAGAGGCTTACCTCCTTTTTGCTCGCTTACACGTTACTAAATGTAAACCGTACTATTTATTAACTTTTGCTCGATTTCTAAGTGATGTCGCTTATTTGCATGTGATAGATACCTAACCTACATGGTGATGGCTTTTTGTTATAGCGGTAGTGCTAATTCTACCTTGAAAGTAATCAATTTTAGAAAGTATGGCTATTGAGAAATCCGTTATTTATAAAAGGTTCTTATTCAATCATATTTTATAGCTAGCATAAGGTTTGAATTATTGAGTTTCATGCATTTCTAGTGCTAATTCATCCCAGCCACAAACCCTTGCTGTGGCATTCAGGGCAGTGCGTGCATTCTGATGTGCATTTTAACTTACAATGAGTCTCACGGCCACGGTGACTTAACTCAATTACTTACACCAAATACATTTTCAGACACACAACCTAGGGCTTTAACCATTGCTACGAGAAAGAAAAATAAAATTTCCAAAAATACGACTGTTAGCAGTAAATTTATTCTCGTTATGGACAAAGAATATAAAATATTAAATAATTCTTAAACTTTCACAAATAAACGACAAATCGGGATTTTTTTTCTCCCATGCAGACCATGAGGTATTCAAAGGATTACGCCCGAATTCATTTCCACAAGTATTCACTTTCTATTCGCATTGAGTGTGGAAGATTTAAGTGTTAGAGGTTGTTCACAATCCACAAATTTATTTCACTGGCCACATTTGATACAGAACAAGTACATAAATGTAAAAACATTGAGCAAACGGTCATTATATACGAACAATATGGCATCAGAAAATGTTTGAACTATATATTTCACCTAGTACTGATATGCTTATCTACAATGAAACCACAAAGTTACAGAATAAAAGATCTTCAAACATAATTTTCTCGGAAAAATGTATTGTCCACCAGGAGACCAAAGTTATATCTCACAATACCCGTTTAAGAAAAATTATGTTTGAGACTTTAAGAGAGAGAGTTTGAGTTTGAGAAAGTTACAACCAACTTGACGGGCAGTAATAGTTAGACTAAAATACGGAAAAATTGTTTAATAGCGCGCTGATAATGATTTTGTACATAAAATAACCTTAGATAACAAAAGAATAATCAAAAATCTTTAATGAAATCATTAGTCAGCAAGTTTCCTTGCCAATGAGAAATCCATTTTCCTTCTGGATGAAGATGCCAAAATCATATTGTTCATTCAAATCTCAAGGTGGATTCCAGCCTGTAAATTCTTTCTGAACTCATAGATTCAGGAGTTTACACGTTAACCCCTGATAAAATTTGCAAGATACTTTCATAAAATAGCTATTTGAACAAATTTGGAAAAAAAACTATTTTTCTGGGCTAATGTTATTTTACAGGATTGGAATCATAACCCCAGCTTTCAACATATTTGAAAATATATTTTTTTAAATGACTTGTTGAAAGATGACCTAAATTGAGCATTAAATTTGTAAGTTTCGGTGAAATACATCAAAGAAGGAAGGAGAGGACGAGAGAACGCCGTTAAAGCAGTTAATGCAAATATACTGATTTCGTAAACATTTTTATCAAATTATCTCTTTCCTTATTGCGATTAAGTTTTAACATTTGATGGTGTTTCAAACCAGCACAGAGCCGTATCCGTCTCTTTTTTTATACGGAAAAGCAATACACTCGATCTCAAATGAGAAAGGTTATCAATTATGTGAGGCATTTACTATTCAAAAGTCGTCTACCTACCTACCTACGCCTCCTCTTTTACTCAAGCCGTCACTATTACCGAAACCAACAGAATTGCATAATTTAAGTAAACGAAACGTTAGGTTAGAGAATTAGAAATATTTTTCACTGAAAATCAACCAAACGAAGGATAAAAAATTTACAAAGATGCTAAGATGAAGATGGAAATAAAAATGAAATATGCTCGGAGCAGTGCAGAATAAAAATGATAACCCGGCAAGCAGAGGGAAAAGAACGTTAAAAACAATCATATTCAATCAAAAATGATCTAATTTAGATATTGATGAGAAATGATAACATAGTATGCTCACACAAGGAGAGCAAAAATGATTCACTACCTACAATAACTGGGCTAAAAAAATTCGGTTCATACCAGGAAAATTGGAGTGTACAAGTAATTCCGTCTGTGCGAAGTGACGCTTAGATTAATAGGACATTAAACAGCAAAAGCGTCCGAGCATATAGAGGTTGGTAACATTTCGTATTAATTATTTTCTTTTTTTCAATCCCATTTGCATTCCGAGCTATACCGTCAGAAAGACAGGAGAAATGCAGCAGATGACGCAGTTATACTGAAAAAATGAAATACGATACCATAAAATCTACACACACACACAAAAAGAACAAACAGTTTCGCTAACATCTGACGGTGTCTCCTTGCATGAGTGGCTGCAAAACTCGTCCCATTAACGCCCTTTCCACTCGGATGCCGAGGAAAATTTCAACCGGCATTTGAAAATTGAACTTGAAAAAGAAAGCCATCTAGTTGATTCCAACGTAGTGGATGCTGCTTGAAATGGGTACTGCGTCCATAAACCACGGCCGACCGCCGCGTACAATACATGGAGAGGCAGACATTAGCAGACACATGGCATCCGTGAGGAGGAATCGAGGTCATTTCCGTTTCAAGCCACCAATCTTTCGTCATCCCCGCCACCCGTTTGGCTCTTTTATCCCCATTCACCCCCATTCCCTTACCCACAGCACACGCATACCCCCGTTTCGGCTAAGCCCACTTTCTTGTAGGTTCAAAACGCAGTTTAATGGATCCTCCCGAATATGACCAAAGAAAACACTATGCATTCATTTATTAAAATAATATAATGCAAAACTGAGTCATTTATATCTACATAATACCTGCAAGTCACCGCAAGGAGAATAAGCTTGCACTTACAACCATGCAAGTCTGTAATACTCTGCTCATACACTAATTACATGCAACCAAGAGGCACTATGCTACTACCCTGAGGGAAATAGTACCAAGACATTCAGTTAAGCGATGCAAAATATTGGTGATACATGGCACTAAAGTTTTAGTTTATACAAGCATTTCACACTAATAGTTAAGACTGATGAAAAATTGGTGTATTAGTCAGTCAAATCCATATATAAATCATTTTATTATATTAATCGACTTACATTTCCTAAAGAATGCATAAGATAGTAGTGTTGAATTATGTTCAAGTTTAAAAAAATACATTATGAATTCTGCATCAAAATATACAATATCTATTTTGATTTCCCAGTATCCTCGCTGTAACCTATCACTGCCCCAAAGTATGCGCAGGAAAAAATGAATTTTGGAATCTCTTTGTCCTACTATTTATCTCTCTAATTCTATCTTCCGTATATAACCTGCAATAGTGCGCTGGTATTTTTAAAGCATCTTCAAAGGACCTGACCGTTTTTCATTTCTACAGAAGATTTTACAGGTATTTTAACCTATAGTTAACCTGTAGTTATAGTGTTTCCCAAACTTAATTCTTATTATTTTTCAATTCACTGATAAACATAACGCAACACTTTTTACAAACCCAGCTGCACTACAATGTCTAGTACTGTGATCAGATCTAATCAACTTGGATCCAATATGGCCACTGCATATTCTAAATAGGGTCTCATAAGTGAAAAGTAATATGGCTCTTTGGTCTTCTCGTCACATTTCCCTATATATTTTAACTAACCCTAAATGCCTCTTTTCTTAATAATTGGCTGGTTAATTGTGTCTCCAGTATTATCTAATAATCTAAATGACGAAAATTACCTTATCTTTCGATCGACTCCCCCAAATAAACTAGTCTTGCCAAACCCTTAATTTATTCCAATACACTTCTTTCCAGTGCCATATTTCCTAGGATTTGCACTCATGTCCTTGTTGATACTTCCTTTTGACTTTCTTTTTAACACTATTAATTATAATTTTTTCTATTCAGCACCATTTCATCATTATACCGTTCCTCTCTTCGCTCTTTTATTTTTAATATAGAAAGACTCGGGGATCGGGTCGGTGTTTTACTGGCTTCCCATCCTGAAGGGCTCTGGTTGTAATCCCGGCTAAGGTAGAGAGAGTTTTCACATTTATTCCGGTCTCCACATGGGTGCCTTGCGGAAAACACTTCGAATGCAGTACTCCGTCCGTCAGATGGGACGTTAATCCGTGGGCCCCTTGGTTTCTTCGTTTACATGCTGATTCTAGCGCCATGTTTCTCTCCACCCTCCCTCCTTTCCAGGGTACCATGTCAGTAAAATCTTCATTTTCCATAACATGATTTGCGTTAAATAAAGTTATATTTATTCTTTCAAATTTTGTAAATAACGGAATGCTTTACTATCGTCATTTATGCTTGGAAAATGTATTTTTTGTCTAAATTGTTCTCCTTAAAATTTCCTGTTTATTCTTGACGAGGGGTTAGATGGAAGAGGGAACTCTGGTGTTTCAATATCGCCTCAAATAAAGACAATTTATTTTATATACAGACAATATTAATTGTCTCTATTTTATATAACTATAATTGTCAGCATGTGCATTAACAAAGTCAATTATAATTATTACTTCCCTAACGTTATCACCCTCCTATAACACACCAATCCCTAATGGCGCAAATGATCGTAACTTTCGGTCGCCTCCCTCGAATTAGTAACTAACTAGCATTGAATACACTGAGTATAAGAAAATTCTGGACTATGCGAGGAAAAGCTGACTGATGCAACATCTGATTCAAATTTTTTTTAGGATCGCGAACTAGCCACTAATACCTTAGCGGTGTCACACGCCGTAATACACAATAGCAGACCGGGACTCAAACCCGGACCCTCCATCAGGGAGTCCGGGTTCGATCCCCGGTCGAGTTAGATTTTTTTCCTTGTGGAAATTCTTCTATCTGATTCAAAACTCGCATAGTGCGCAAAAGCTAACTTCAAATAAAAATATTAAAACGAGCATCCAAAAATAATAATGTCAGTAAACTAAGCTTCAGTCAAAGGGGATGACGGAGGAAAATTCAATTAACCTTTCTATTTCATGAGTTTATGCAATGCGGTATTATAAGTTCACGTAGTCAGTCCGTCCGGGTGGCGATTTAGATTTGTGCAACCTAGTTACAACGTTCATTAGGACCTTGCCTACTTATTAGCAACGAGGTAAAATTATGTTTCTCTCGTACCGCGTAATTTTTCGTTCCTATCCTACGTCCTCATCTCCTCATATTTCATCCTCATATTTGACGCAATAATCATATATTCTTTTGATCCATTCTTTAAGTTCTTCTACAATGATCGCATCACACAAAACGTTTACCTTAGTACCTTCAGTATCAAAGCAGGTGATTCACATTAGCAGTGCCGGGTCACAGGGGGTAATCAACATAACTGAACTTGTACTCTGCCAAAAAAAGTAACTTCAAAAACATACGAATCCCGGGTTAATTATATTATACTACTATCTAGGGTAGACATTGGAATGCATGGCTAAACTTTAAATACAACTGCCGAATATTAACAAAAACGATTGCTTGATTACTTGTTCTGAATAATCAGGTTGATTCAATTATCGAATCAATTTTTAATTAAAATCGGTAATTTCAATTATGCATTTGTCTCAAGATTTAAGCTTTCCTTCTTTTCCAAGAGTTTTCCTACTCTAATGCTATTCACTAAATACGCACTCCTAACCTCACTTTATTTGATAAAATAACAGTGTGAGGAGCACTATACCCACTGAAATCAGTCCCTGCGGTAGGGGGCGATAGAGATGATACAATTAAATAGACATGATGCCATGTGCTGTCGTGTGCAGTATTCTCATCTAACCGAAGAGGCACATCAGCTTCGTGGTTACAACTTACTCTAATAGAACGGTGTGGATTCAGAAGCACCGTAGAAGACGGAAACCAACATTTTTAAAACTGAAAATCTCAGTACACAAACATGGTAGGGATGAAATTAGCATATTTCCAATGGTAATATGGTGTTCCGGTTAATGATAGGGGGGTATACAGCAGAGTCTATGGGATCACATTAGAGGACACCGGATTCGGCAGCCCTCGAAAGTCTTGTGCAAACAATTGAAGGAAATTCCGTTTATAGAGTGGGAGCTCCCGTGTTGGTTAATCCAGCGAGCCAAAAGCATTACGAGACTTAAGGAGAATAGCTGCAGTATCTGGTCGAACAAGTGTGTCCCAAGAATAATCTTCCATTTCGACCTTTTGGGTAACAAATTGCTCATCGGAAGAGGCAAAATGGGATCAAAGAGGTAGAGGCGAACAAAAAGGACGATATAATGAGAAATCTCTGGGATTAGAAGATAAATAATGAGACGGGCAGCATAAAAGTATGGGTCTTAGTGGCTGGATAACACAAGCGAGGTCTTAAATCAGTTGGAAAGAAAGGAATCATGACTGCTTCATTTTATCCCTAACTTCATCTACAAAGTACCCGGTAAGACACTCCCAAATATGGTGACGGGAGTAAGTTACAAACAGACAGGCCCTAATCTCTTTTAACTAAATCATTTTTAGCGTAGATAGGTAGATTGCCATACCGAGGGAATTAAAATGTCATTTTTCCCGCGTACCATTAGAGAACATAATTGGCAGCATAGTAAACAGATAGCTAGGTGAAATATTGTTATTGTCTGTAGTGGCAGCTCTTAGTTGCATGGTATCTTTTAGTTTCATTCTTTTTTGCATGGCAGCATGTCAATTGCATGATGAAAGTTTTGATAGCTACTAGTTGCATATATATCGTGTATGTGTGGTGATCTTCAACCCCTGAAACAAACCCGCGCGGTGACTTTCAGGATATCACGTAGATGCAGATGCAGATTTAAAGAATTGTCTAAGCGTGACGTCAGCTGACAGTGCATAAAAATGCTCTTCTATCAATATATTAAAAAATTATCTGAATTCGAGGTGATATCCAATATTACAAGCATGAAAAGCTTCAGTTAGTACAGGAAAATAGGTTTAAGCGCAGAAGCCCTTTCCTTCCTTCAGCGTGAGTGAGCATGTAAGACGACATTTTCGACGACTGTTGAGGCAGAGGAAATATCTCACAAGATACCTTGTGTGAACGGAAATTCAACCTAAATGCAGAGGTAGCCACCCCAACGCTGCGACAACCTACTAATGTATACTGCGAATAGGAAACTATGATCTCCATTAGATACATCAAGCCAATCGACCTTAATGATATCTTTTCTGATGCCTTATAATTTGCAGGAGGGTAAAATTTTGAAACAACTTTAATCAATAGAACCTAATCTCTCCAATTTTACTTCCGCGGTCACTTCAACCATATTCCTCGGGAGTTATCATCAATATTCTTTGCGTGGTTAGAAATCAGATCAAAGCTATACAATGTCTGCGGTGACGTCAGGTGTTTATTCATTCATCCATCTTTAGTTCGATTCTGGATATGAGCAAGGCTGTTTACTGTACAACTTCAAATTCATCCTACATCCCGCATCGAACTAGTGTTCATGTGAACAGAAATAGTTTTCCTCACTTACATTTGCACCATATGTGAGCAGAGCAGTATTAACTTATTAAATGTTAATGAAAGAAGTAGAAGTCTAGAAAGCAATTATTACGCGTACAATTTAGGACAGTCATATCTACTAGAAGGAAATATGAGGTTAGTGAAGAAGAATTTTTACCGGTTTGTGAGTGCTTGCATGAAACTAAACGCTCAAATTTCATTTTTGCATGATTTGCATTTTGCATTTCATTTTTTAGAAAATGTAAAATACTTTTGTGTGTATTTGTTGCCCGTTTCAGTGAGCAGAGGCTTTTCATTACTATCAGAATTGCGTATAAAAAATTGATTTCTTAATTGGGTCCAATCTTTAGAGAACGTAAGATTAACATTAAACTCGTGATGTGGTAACAAAAATATTTGCTGAATCCAGTGAGTATAAGCTTTTATTTCATACATAAGCATGCCTGGTGTTTGTTCAACCCCTGCAACACAACCTTGCGGTGTCTTGCAGGATATTGTGTAGATGTAGACGTATATACTGGAGCTAAAGCAGTGGAATTGGTAAACCTAAAGGAAAGTTCATTTCAAAGAGGGCAAAGAGGGTAACTTATTCTTTCACTGTGAGGATATGCTTCCGTTTTCTTTTCTGGTCACATGAGTGCCATTATAATCAGATACGCGGAGTACTCGGGAGGTCCAAGAGAGGGGGGTAGCGATGGATTGCATCTCCCTAATGGCGCCACTCATCCTGAGAGACCATTCCCAATCCGACCCCTCTCCTTCCTTCACCTCCCTCTCTTCACTCTCTTTCACCATTTTGGACCATCAAGGATGGCAATCATACGAGGAAATAGTGCTTCAAAGAAGCCGCTATCTACGGGGATGGATCATATGAGTAACGTAAGGTTCAAAGAGACAACTCACGGTAAAATGTTTTGCCTACCACTCTAAACGGCAATTGAGCCCACTGAAAATTACTAGAGGAAAAAGATTTCCTGGGCTGGGAATCGAACTAATGGCCATTGTGTTATCGGGCCAGTAAATAAGGGCCCGAAGATATTTTTAGGTGGGTCAATTAAAGCCTACTCTAGTTTACTATCACGGTCCATCTCCATTTTACGGTACTCTAAAAAATTTACCTTTGAAATTAGGAATGCTGGCCAATTTTTAGGGTCCATGATTTGACCCCTGGTCCATGAAACATGTTTTTCCTCGGATAATTTTCCACGTGCTGTATTTCCGTTTATAACGATGGAGAAATTATCTTATACCGACCTATCCTATGGGTTCCTATGGAAATTAGGTCAACGTGGGGCTACACGTTCTTCATTTTTTTTAAATCCGAAGCGGGAGAATAAAATCAGGGAAAGAGATGCGATGTAACGGGCGATAGGGAAGAGGAGTGTGGGGATAAATCCCCGATCCAACCCGGGGGAGATCGGTCAAGCCGTATATGCGTCACTGCGTGGATAGGTGGGGGAAGAGGACGCCGTTTGATCTCATTAGTGGGTCGCTGGCGGAATCAGATGATATCGAGGCCGATTGAATCGTGCGGGTCGGGGAATGCGCTCGGCGCACGGTGTGGAATGAAAATAAAATATATCCCGGCGTTTTGTCAGCCGTAGGGATGCGCTCGCGAAGACTGTATGTGGGGCGCGCGCACTCGACTGTCGAAGCGAAGCGAGCGCATGATGGGTAACCGGATAGTGATCCCATCTGCATCCACTGAGTATCCTGCAAGGCATTTCGAGGGTGAGTGGCAGGGTGTGAATAACCATCGAACACGCATTACATTCAGCTCTTAAGGCTTCAGTACCATTCTTTTATATAATGCTATCAACATCACGCGGGTTATACCCTACAAAGTTCACTTTTAACACAATATGAAGCCGGTAGTTATTATAAAACGGCACGTGCAGAAGAGCAGATTCAGAATCAATGTTGTATGGAGGTTTGAGAAAAAAGAACTCTTTGCAGTTTTCCACTGGTTTATTAGGTTCATGGCACCTTTTAAGTATCGTAAATGACCATGCAATAAACCTAATATGCAAGTGAAAAACGACAGATTGTTCTCCTTCCTCAGCTGTGAAAATCAGCACCCATTGCATTGTACTTCGTCAAACCATTTGCCTGAAGTATTCTAGGGGCCGAAAACGGCAGTGCCTCTCTAAAAAAATATTTTGTGGAATGCACATGTTTTCCTTGTTCCATGGAAAACTACTAAATTCAACTGGAATAAATTGAGTGCCAAAAATACACATGACCTGTTCTTAATCATCTCCCGAGTAACCTTGGTTTAATCTGTTAATTGGTAGTGGTACTGTTTATTGCTATTGTATTACAATATAAAGGAGAGGAGTATGAAGGCATATTGGAATAACATGCAGTGACATTGGTATGGTCACTAAAATATGAGAGAAAGGAACGAATATTTGACTGTATAAATTCAGTGTATTTCTCTGATCGCATATCCACATCTAATAAGACATTGGGAGTTACCGCAAGGGCTGGTGGCAGGGGTTGAAACATCACGCGGCATGCATTGTCAATCAGAGAGAAAACTTCTTACCATGCAGGCATGCAATTGAATAATACTCAGTTTATATAGTACTTACATAAAATCAAGAGGCACAATACTACCACTTCGACGAAAATAATAAGTATGCAGTGACGAGACACGTGTAATTCCAAATATAAATTAAACAAATGGTCATTTAATACAAAGTAATGTGACAGTTTTTTATTAGCTAGTCATTCCTAGAAATGAATTAAATTATGAACGTTTATCTTTTAGAGCATTCCAAAGAGTTTAACTAGCTAGCCGATATGGTGATAAACCATCCGGAAGATTAAAATCAACTCCGGCATGAAGATGATCATGCTGAAAGAAATAGGCGACCGGATTTCCAGCGATAAAAATGATTATCATGAGGACGAGGACGATGATAGTTTCATATGGAAAATTGCGGCGTTTTTACAGTTGGCGGAGGAACTGCTCTGGATACGTGACTGGAGGGAAACGATGAAATTAACGAAATGGGAAGTTTTGCAGATGAGACCGCGGCGCGCGTGACCCTTAACCTCATTCCAACGCAACGAAACGTGACGAATAATTTTGAACGACCGTTCGCCACGTGCGATAGAAAAAAAGCATGCCAACATATCGTCGCGGAAAGTGGTCAGTTTAAATTGCCTCAATCACAATAATTGGCGATGAATTGCTTATGTTTCGGCGACGCATCTATTGAATCTACCGGTCCACGCCGCGTATGGTTAACTGACGATTGATTTAAACGTGCAAATTTATCCGTTACAGGCGAGGCGAGAGAAAACCACTCAAGTGCTCAGCAGCCGCGCACAAAAAATAATAACAGAAGCACCCTGACCGATGGAACTAAAAAAATATAGAATTTCGCTTTAAAATTTTTGGTCGGAATCCGAAAATACACGCACGAAAATGTCGCGAATCCCTTTGATCACGTTTTCGAGATTCGTCACAAGCATAAAGGCAAGGAAATGACGGGACTTCACCGAACTGGGAAGATGGTTAATTTTATCTGAGCGAGGAAGAAACTTCAAAAAAAAAAAAAAAACATTTTGGCGAGCACGTTCGAATCCAACGGGCGCGCTCACAGCCTGTGTTGAAAATTGCAAAGAGCCATGACGATCAAAAATCTCAGTCAAAACACGAAGAGAGAGAAACTGACGTCATTTCGAAAGGTACAAACGAACGGAAAACATTCAAAATGCATCCAGCGCCGGGGATATTGCAATTCAAATTGAGCAGGGCCTTCTTTACCCCGTGGAATCGTGGCACATCAATTTCACTCGACAGCGCAGCGAAAAAAAAGAAGAAAAAATACCCATATCGGGTTTCGTGATGAAATTCACGCTCCAGGTATATATTCCGGGTAACCCATCGCATTTCCCCACATCAGACGGAATAAGAAAATCCTTTCGAAGGCGAGGAATCTCCTCCACTGGGTAAGACAGGTCTAAAACATTGCGTTATATTCAGGTATAGTGGTGAGGAGGTGACGAGAAGGGACACGACGGGTAGTGAAATTCACTGGTTCGTCACGGCAACAAGCAGAAGACATTTGATTTCCAGTATTTCGCGACGTTACGAAGCAGAAGGGATTCGGCTCAGTATGAAATGATACCTCAAACAGATTTCTGTGAGCGTGAGTAAGAGCGTGCAAGTGTAACTGGTGTACGATAAATACCTAGGCAAATACCTACAAAGCTTAAGGGTGCTCCCTAGCGGCCTCTAAAAGCCCGTTGCAGATGCTTAAGATGAACGCGACTACGACTTTATCGTAGCTGCTGGTATTTTGAAAAATTTTCCCATTGTAGCAAAAGAATTGCTTTTTTGCGTAAATGGAATGGATTTTTTATTGGTTTATTTGTTAGTTTATAAAAAATTGCCAAACTTTCCATTTTTGTCCCTTTTTAGTCGCTATTTGCGAAGCCTAGAATACGATCAGAGGATTTTGCTTCCACTCTAGAGAAAGCTTGATCCTTCATCTACACATTCAAACAACAACTTTTGATGCTATTTCTATAGCTAGGTCATAATAGTAAACCCTGTGGAGTATGTTTTGCGTTTTTAAACTCGTTGTGCGCTGAAGTTCCGACCGAAGATTTTTGCCTTAGCGGTCTACCCCCACTCCTTCCCTGAGGCGTTCCACCCCTCTTGTTTACGAAACTCCAGATGTGTTAGGTCTGTGAGAGAGCGCGAAGGCTCTAGAGAGGTGTCAGGTTACCTCTTCATAGATAACACCCCCCCAGCTGAGTCGACGACGAGCGGAGTTCTTTCTGGCCGTCTCGTGGACATTGGAAAGCATATTTCGATGACGGCTCATAAGTTTTCTATGGCAAATTCGCGAATATGTGGAAATGTTATTACTACACGTATT
The DNA here is from genome assembly GCA_933228895.1 of Platycnemis pennipes. Lineage (NCBI taxonomy): Eukaryota > Metazoa > Arthropoda > Insecta > Odonata > Platycnemididae > Platycnemis > Platycnemis pennipes. The sequence goes on from OW121848.1 coordinate 42,440,469, forward strand.
AAATAAAGATTCTCCACGAGAAATGGATTGGAAACGGCATGGTTACTTATCACGTTTATCACACGTATCATTTATTTCAGTGAAGAGCACGTGATTCATAAAGAAAATTCATCGGGTCATTATTTTAACATTTTCAGCTATAAAAAATTACCCAACTGAATTACCGGTCTCCAATATGATATGTATAGGGCTAGGTTACGCCCGAATTGCGGAAATGAGTACAATTTTGAACGTTCCGCACATGGCCAGCCAAACATTCCCGAATAAGCAAGTTGACATCGCTCCTGCCATACATGATGTTGCTTGGGAGGAGATGAAGAAAGCGGCTATGGATGAAAGTGAATTTGCGATCAAAGCAGGGGAAGTGGATTAAGATGGTACACCTTTGATAACGGTGGTGTGTGACGGATCATGGGAAAAAGATCATACCGCACAAACTATATATAGGTATACCTAACTCTTTGTCAGGAGTGGTACGTATATTGTTCATGGACGCCAAATCGGTCGCTATTAATGCAAACACATTTTCAGGCTTACATTGTGGGATTTATAACTAAAAAAGTAACATTTATTGGAGTAAGAAATAAGTACTGCAGTATGTACGCAAGCAAGTTCAAATGACCCTACGAATAATGAAAGGCCTCACACATGTTTTAAGAACTGGAGTTCTTATACGGCAATGGAAGCAGATACCATAGTAGAAAGCTTCAAAACAGTGTTAAAATGTATAATTTTAAGTGCAATACACTCATAGGTTAGATGTACTCTAGTATGTGTCAAGTTTTCAAGAAGACAACTATCTGTATGCTCCACTAAATTCAATAATTTTTTAAGGCGATGGAGATACTAGCATCATGCAAAGACTTGTGTTGCCATACGGTGTAGACCTTCCTGTTCTAAAGGTGGAATGCTCGAACCATTTGCTTCGAAATACTGCAACCGCATCGGAGATGTAGTAAGGAAAACGAATAACTGGAAATGCCATGCACCAGTAACTATTAGGAAAAATATTGGAGACAACTTACATCGGTTAAGGAATGCGGTACCTTCTGCCATAAAATTTAGAAAGAGTACGTTAACTGCTGACCCCAAGGAGCTACAGAAAGACATTATGAATGGCCCCCGGCTTGTTTTCGAGGATCATGGCAAATGTGCGGCGTACTTTTGTCGTGGACCAAAGCCTCATGAGGAGAACCGTGTGCCTCTGTTGATGAACTTTGGGGTATGGGACGATATCATGTCAGTAGATAAACTCCTGGGCCAAACACACTCCCAGCTTTATCCTGGACGTAACCAACAATCAAGCAGAATCCTTCAACTCATGTGTGGCAAAATATGTAGGAGGGAAAAGAGTAAATTTCGCTTTCATCTACATCTACATAATACCCTGCAAACCACCACAAGGGTGTGTGGCAGGGGGTCATTTCTCACCAAACATACACAACATATCATGCATAAAAAAGGAATAGTATTAATATAGTAGTCAGAACTACACTATTTAAAAAAGATAGAAATTGCAAAGCAAACATGCAAAAACATTCTGTTAGTAATTGAATGAGAAGCAGTAGCTTTGTAATCAGGTGTTGTCACCTCATGATGACGTGCTACGTCGAAACCTAGGTCGTTTGCAATAAATACATGTGGAATTACAAAGTTACTGCTTCTCATTCAATATGCTAAGCAAATTCCATGAAGTCACGCCTGAAACAACGGAATTCTGTTAGTAGGGTTAGCTTTAAGTACTCATACCAACATGCAGCTACCAACGCTATTCATTGCTACTCTCCGATAGGACATATTTACCGTTATTCGTATCTCTAATTGTACGAGGTAAAAAGGGCATTTTGAATCGGTCAGTTCGGCAATCAATTTCTCTAATTTAATGATTATGGTCCAGTCTGCCATAGTAAGTTGGGGTTCGGAAAATATTTTTAACATCATCACTGAAAATATTGCCTTGGAATTTGTTTAAGAGATTAAGTCTAAATTTCAACCTGCGATCTGACAATGATTCCCATTTCAATTCATTTAATAGACTGGTTACCTACGCTAATATAATTATCGTATCGTCCCTTTACAAATCTTGCCGATCTTCGCTGCACACGTTGAAGCGGGGGTCATATCAAACTAGGTGTGAAGTGGCCGCTTCAGCCTTCAATGCAGGACCAGATGTTCATACATTGATACACAGCAGCATCACAAATAAGAGTCCAGGATTTGTTACGAAAATATTCAAACTGGGCTCCGAAAAAAGGCAGAGATGCGAAAAAAGGCAGAGATGCCAGCAAAGCGACGTCTTGAATGTAAAGGACAATTGGAACATCCTGCCCAGCATTATGGCCTGCATGGCCCACAAAATATCGAGAAGGAGTTTGAAATCGACTTAACTGTGAGATATGATTTCCTAAATTCCCTGAAATTAGGCGAGGACAAACAAGACAACTGGAAGCATCTACCAAAACTCAACGCCTCTGTCAAACATGGCATGTTTAGCGGAGAAAAAGGCTCACCGCCTCTACCTTTGCTCGAGTTTGTAAATTAAGAGCAGGAACCTCTCGGGAGAAGACTGTTCAGTCTTTACTCTACCCATCTTTTCGCGGAAATAAAGCCACCGACTATGGAATTGCGGGTGAGGCATTGGCGATAGCGGAGTACGAGAGGTTCAGGGGCAATACGGTTAACCCATCGGGACGTTTGTCGATAGGAGGACCTCTTACATAGCAGCAACGCCAGATGGCGTCCTGTCAGATGTCGATGGAATAGTCGAGGTGAAATGTCCATACGTATGCATGGATGCGCATCCGACGCATGCTGTCTCTCAAAAGAAATTAGCATCTTGTGAGATTATAGACGGCGAAGCTGCTCTGAAAGTAAAGAGTGATTATTTTTACTAGATCCAAGGTCAACTCCATATCACGGAGAAGAAATACTGCCACCTTATTTTATGGAGCCAGTTAGGTATGGCAGTTTTGCGATTGACAGAGATTATGACTTCTGGTCAAAATATATGTAGGATACATTTTAAAAATTTTACAAGGACAGCCTTTTGCCAGAAATTCTACATCACATTTAAAAGCTGTTGAATGAGAGTTTGATGGTGACGTGGGAGAATAATACTTACCCTGACACTCATTGAAAAACCATTCCATTTCCCTTTGAAACCTAATCATCTTCTGAGAGTGTGGATTTCAACCTTATTTGAAGTGCTTTCATCATTTTTCCTTGACTTTGTTTATTCATGTTCCTTATCCTTTTATAAATACTAACGCAGGATCAAGTTCTCCCAAAATTTTAATAGCATGCGAATTGTTTTCTCTTATTATGTTTTCATGTATTACTAATATAACAAATATATTATGCAAATCCGTGTGCTTCCCTTGTTTTTCAAAGCAGTGTGATATTTTTAAAGCTGTTTGTTGACATTTGCTGTTCGATTTCACTCTGCATTTCTAAAATATGTAAACATTCTTTAGATAATCCGTGTTTGAAGAGTATATTGTATTTTTGACTTGGCTTATTTTGGGGGAATTTCATAGAACGGCCTACACTGAAACCAATAGCCCAATGAAAGATTTTTGTCATTTTTTGTTGGAACTATTCTTTTTAATTATGCCAGAAATTTTCCACTTTTCATCCTACATCTGTTGTGCATATTCTAACTCGGAGTTTCATGAGTTTAGACAAAGATGAATTTGATAATGGGCGTAAAATATAGACGAGCAAGCAAAAATCTAGAGATATCTGGGTTTGATTCCCGATAAAGGCGAACGATATTTCCTCTGCGGCATAGTCGCGCTTCTACCTTGCCGTTGTCGCTTTACGGGTAATACCGCGGTTAGTTAGTGGCAATCTCAAATAAATTCAACCAGACAGGGGCATAGGTACCTACAAGATTTTAGGTTATCTGCTAGAATGACAATGGCTGCATAAAATTCATAACGGCCACGCCTGCCGCTAAGGAGAGCGAATGTGTATTCTCCAAGGGGTTGAAAAAAAACTTGTCGATTTCGGGAATATGCAGCCATAGATTTTTGTAACAATTTCTAAAATTTCTTTTCTAGACTGAAAATTTTAATTTAGCAGCACTGTTCCCGGTCCGAAGAAGGATAATACCCACAAGACTTGTTTAGGATGAGGATTTCCCTCACCATCATCCTTGCCTCTCGCTTATCAGCTACGACTGCTAATCAAAAGTATTAAATTTCGCTTTTTGCCTTTCCGCAGGCAAACCTTCCTTCCCCCTCCCCCTTCTTCCTCTTTCCCCTCTCTTCTTCCGATTCCAAGCGTTCCGGCTTGTGCCCTGCGAGAACCGAAAAATAGGGACTTTCACTTGCCAATTGGGGAGGGAGGGGGTCTAAACACAACATCATTGCAAGTGCAAGTCGGGAGGAATAATTCTTCCATTATCAAAAGTGAAAACGATGCCCAGAAACTGTACTGGAAGATTTGAGACCCCGTCATCAGGTCAGAAATAAGAAAAGGTCGGGTTGAGACATCTGGGTTGACCGAGGGGGAAATATCGCAACTTCCGGTCACTCATCAAAACAAACCACTTAGAGGGAGGCGAGCGATGCTCGGCAAGCTATCATGTTACATCTAGAGGAGGGGGTGAAGGGGGGGGAGAGGGCCTTCCCTTTCCACTTTTTAATCCCGCCACCTATGCGGGGAATCGCAGAACTACAATAGAAAAGCCGTTACATATGAGAGTGGCCTCAGCTAGAGAGCCCCCTTAATATTATGCACGCCAATAAAGAGAGCCTTTACAAAAAAATCGCCACTCGCCACTACGCAAGACCCTCAAAAAGTTATAGCTATCAATAAATCAGCTGAATGTGAAATGTCTCGTTTATTGCCATTTTAATAAAAAAACATCTTATTCTCACATCTGCAATTAAAAAATCGCCGTATTCTATTTATCAAATATTTTACGACCGCAATGACGTTCAAAAGGTCGCTGCCAAGAAAGTCTTTTTAATTTATATGACCGAACAGTAGAACCGAAATATAAAAATACATAATAAACCGTCTTTATTTGGGGCGAGATTGAGATTAAATAGTCCCTCCTTCCAACAAACATTTATTTCTAGAAAGATATTTGTTGGCGAAATTCTGTTTAAAAAAACAAAAACTCAACTATCTACATATATAAAAGTCAGTGTAAGTATGTCATCACGTCTAAACTAATGAAGCAATTTTACTGAAATTTAAATCCATGTAACATATTAGCACTACAATAAGGATAAGTTATGATAAAAAGGCCGCCAGGGACCCAATGTGGACCTCTTTTTACCAACTCTTATTTCGGTATGAAAAATAGGATTTGGTACAGAGGTTTCAGTGCTTGCTTTCTTAAGTTACCTATACTCATGTCAGGGTGTTGCCATTTTTGTATAGATTGGCAGAAAGAACAAAGTTTTACATTCTGCCATTTAATTCTCGTACATGCTTCGGTTTCTCCAAAAATGTGAGTTTTCGACTCGGACATTTTAAATGTATGCACCACTTCAACAATAGAATGTTTTGCTAAATTGGGAACTGCCGCCGAATGAGAATACCGTTTCAGTTACACTCCACGTTAAATCTATATAAATAAAACAGTAGCACTTCGGTCTGTTACACTTTCTGGGCGCTTTTCATAAGAAAGCCGGTTGGCGGATTTGATGGGACTTTTTCTGGTATCTGTTAGATGCAAGTTTTTAGTCATTATCAACTATAATTTTCAATTATATGAATAATTTAGGATTTACATTTTTATAGAATTCAAAATTTTTCCTGTCATTTACAAATATGCCTAAATTTTAGTTGATTACTATCTTTTTCCTTTATCTTGTGAAAAAATCCTCAATTCTTCTTATTTTCTTATTATTTTTATGCTATGCAATTCTAGTTCTCAAAAATGTGTAATTCACGCCAAACTTACTGTTTTTCCATGTTCTTTCCGAGCATTGCAAAGGCATCCGAATAGATACACCGATGATGCTTAAACTCTTTCTCCAAGAGAGATTCCGTTAACGGCATTGTGTTTCTTTCAAGGATGTTGAAAGTATTTAAAGCAGCAGTGCAGCTGATTCGTGAAGTAAGTTCGGCCATCTTATTTCGCACATACATATCAAGTTATATTTCATGCGCATTTACTATGCGAATAAGATGAATAATGGAAAGTACTTTAAAAATAAATTAAATAAGCAGTAGAAAGCACACATTTAGGCAAACAAATGCCTATAATGGTATTTAAATGTCTATCTTTTAGCCAGGGGAAAGTAATACAACAATTTTTCGTTAACATGTCCTTGTCCGAAGCATTTCAGAAGTTTTTTGGGTAAGAAGTTGCTGTTTATATGTTTTAATGCACATGAAATCTCGATAAAAGACCATAGAAAATACAATTTTTATGCCGACAGGGCGTGATCTAATTCTTGTGAAGCCCCCTATTTCCACCCGCAGGCTTTCATGCATATGACCCCACCTCTATCTTCTAACCTCCTAATTTAACTGCTCGACTGGTCCGATAAACTATTACCCATTTTTATATATGATCTTGTATTTTCCCGGCTAATTCTATGAATGAATGTTTTAGGAGTTCCCACTGGTTAATAGGCTCTATTTCTGCCAAATGGAGCCTATTAACCGGTGGCAAGCCCGAGAAGCATTCATTCATATTCCCATTGTTGCAAAGGCCTGGGGTGGACTCCTGGCAGTAGATATGCGTTTTACATCGGTTCTAATTAGAGGATTTAAACCAAAGGTAGCTTCAGGACACAATTTTGACTTCAACTCTTATTGTGAAATGTTAAAACTACATATGCGTATTCATGATTTATCTTCCTCCGGACACCTCTGCTGGTAAACAATGAAAATAGAAGCAAATAACTTCCCACAGAAATTGAAGTAACTTTCTTCTTACATTACAACAGATTCTTCATTTATCTTTATGCCTAAAAGGTCACGGCTAAGGCAAATGGCGATGGAATTGAAGCTGTTATCGATTATTATATGGTTATGGAATATAAGCCACATCGGACACAAACCTGACACACGCTACCCTTAACCTGACACGCACTAGAGCATAGAGAGGAAAGATTAGAGGGGTTGCATGAGACAGAATGCACTATCGTGTAGGCTAACAGACGACTTACAGACAGGGAAAGTAACAGACAAGCTACAACAGCTCCACTGTTATTGGCTTCCCATTAGCGTATAACGTGCTGTCAGCGGCGGTTATAAACGGAATACCTCATCCGGGCTAAGCAGATGGAAGGTGTGTGGAATGTGAAATCGTGCTTTACTGCCGCAACAGGGGGAGGACGCGAGTGGTAAAAGAATTAAAGGGAAATGACGAGACTAGAGGGTTTCAAACAGGGAGGGGGGAGCGGAAAATGCATAAAGGGAGAAATAGGGGCAGAGGGGAAAGGAATTGCACAGAGCCGGCATTCAGAAAGGAAGGTCGCCTGCCTTCACGATGTGGGGACTTGAATAAGTCGCAAATCCCATCGGCCCGACGGACGGATGGCCGTTGAATCACAAGATAGCAGGGAAATGGATAGAGTATGGACCTTTATTTGAAAATAGATTGAATTGATTGGATTGAAAATGGATTGAAAAGTTACGTGTTCAGAATACCACAAAGCAATCACTAAAAACCCAAATGTTGGCCTGTTTGGTGAGAACAGGGCTCACCTAATACCTAATAAACCAAATTGCGTATGAATGTCACACATCAGAGTAGAAATGGGGCAGTTACTTTCCCTGTGCGACATATACGGTATCCCAGAAAGCTCCGTCATCCATAAAATAGACATACTTGGGTTGGCCGCACATGTTCAAACGCATCTCCAGGGAGCTGAACCCGGGACTTTAGGCCAACAGTCCAACACTCTACCTACTGGACTACCACGGCCACCCGATATCGATGCGTACTGCCTGAATTGTTTCACGTACAGTCATTGCTTTAGAGTTTTTGTAGAATATACAGTATCACATAGCCGAGCGCTAATCTATATATACGTAATTGCCCTGCAATCCACCTAGAGGGTGTGCGGCATGGCCTGAAGATCACCAAACACTCACAACTAACATGCAACTAAAAGCTTACATAAAATGAATGCAACTTACATAAAACTAAGAGTTATAATACTGCAACTACATGAAAACATGTAAGAATTTGAGTAACCAGCAATTAGATGGACATTATTCATGTAGTAATGAAGTGATTACTGGTTATAAAGGCATTCCTCAACATATACTTATTTGTATTTTCCTAGCATGCATGGGTTAGTAAAAGCAGATAGTGCAAGCACCACTAATTGATAGTTTGTCGTTGGAATCTTAATCGCATGCGAAGGTTTTTAGGCGAATTTAATTCGGTTAAGCTGAAGTGAAATCAATTATGTAGCTACAATCGTAACAACTAATGTAACTAACTATAAAATTAATATTGGCATTCCACGGAACATAAGTGTTCTGCGGAAGGTCAAAGTGTTCCATTAAAGGTTATGAAAAGTGATACAAGGTCGTGTATCTTATTCTTATAGCTTCCTTTAATAATTTGTAATGCATATTTAGCCTAGATTGTAGGCGTAATGTAAGCTCGCATCTTTTATCCACATTCACATCTACAGACTAACCAACTAACCATCTCTAGGGCGCACGGCAGGGGGTGAGTTATCCCCTAATGTGTAGAATGAACACTCTTTGACGTTGATGCACACAACTACGTGAGAGACCACAATGAATGTAATGCGAGGCACAGTAAGTATTCCAAGTGTCGTAAACGTCCTAGGAAACATATTAGGAATATTAAATGCATGCATTATATATGTTGATGGTTAATGCAGACAAATTTCATCTTCAAGAGCTCCGCGATCGTGATCTTAATCTTATCTCCAGTATTTTTCCCCAATCTATTTCGTGTTACGTGTGTGATTGTTAGAGCGCGGAAAAAAAGTCTTTAAGTTTGCAAAAAAAAGTCGCCTAAAAAGTTACCAATATTTTTTAAAAAAGTCTCTCGAAAGTCTGAGTTATTTCCGTGAGAAAGTTGCTGAATTTAACTGAATTGTTGGAGAAAAGAGCCTAGAGATGCTAGTCTATTAGGGAATTTTACTTGGAAAAATTAGAGGTCGTTCTGAAAATTTTATTTAAAATTTTCAGAACGACCATTTAATTTATCCTATGCTTTTTGGGTCGCTGAATCCGAATTTCTAACTTCCCACCAAAAATTACCCCCGCAAACCTCCCAAATTTTGAAAATAACACTAAAAAAATTGCTTTTTTAGTTTTTAAATCGTTTAGATTTGATTTTGGGAAAAACTAATCAGATAATCGGAAAGTGGAATTTAAAAGCAACAACAAAGGTATTCTAACATTTTGACGTAGGACAAACAGCCAGCGCGCCCTGAAACATGCGCCTCGGCGTCGCGGGGCTGTATGATCTAAGTTATGCGACCCCGCTTAACCACTCACGTCGTTTATATTCGCTCTCCCGTCTCCCTATGGTTCATTTTCTTCGAAACTCACCCTCCCATCTCATTGTTCCTCTATTTCAATATCTGGAAGTCCCCAGCGCCCTACCTCTTACTAAAAAGGCATTAGATGACAAAGAGGGTGGAAGTACACTCAATTGTAAAACCTTGGAAACAGGGCGTTTTTTCAGTCAAATTTAAAGGGGAAAATTTTATAATATACAATACAAAACAAGTTTTTACATAGGATCAATAATGTTATAAGGCAGTTGAAACATGATTTAATAGTTCAAAACTTAGTTTTCTGCTCAATAAAAACCGAAAATGAGAAAAAAGTACTTATTTGTTGTCCATTGTACAGGTCAGGATCCCTATTTTCGGGGAAGCTGAAGACCTTTTCTCTTGTTTTTCGCGATAATTTTAAAATCTTCTTCTCCGCTTGATCGCAGCCGAGGGTCCAGGTTAATCTACGTCATGCTTGCCTCGCTACAATGTAGGCTCATTTAATGATCATCTGCACACAATGTGACGCGTTCACCTCGTAGGAAATTCTAGATGATCTTTCATATAATTGTATCATTTTTCTACTAATCTCCTAAACAAAAGCGGAGTGCTCGCATACAGTGTAGCGCTGTAGGCTTGTCAGCAGACCACCCGGGTTCAAATAAGCTGGTTCATAATTAGATCAATCCATTCTTTCAGATCAATCTATCCCTTTGTGAAGTCTTTGGACACCCTCAGCAAAAAAAAACTCGAAGTGCGAGGTGGCCCAGGGAAAGGAACAATATGTGAATTTGACATGTAAATGGATAAGTACGGGGTGAGCTCTACCCTCACCTATCCAAACCAACCTTCGGGTTGAAGCACTGAGTGAGTGTGATTATTTCATGAACGGTGGAGCAATAGAAAGAATTCATTGCAGTTTCCGGAGCTATTATTATAATTTCGCATTAACAATTGTTAGGAGCTTACATTTTACAGTACATCTCTGCTTCGTGTAGTACAGCATGAAAAAAACAGATGCGCCCAACACACAGTTGAACAAATGTGATCACAAGAGCCAAATATTAACTTAGGCATGTGGTTTAAATAAAAAGGCCCATAAAAGTCTCTTTTAATCAGAAAAGTCCCGCCACGCCAAAAAAGTCCCAAAAAGTCTCTAAGAAAGTCATTAAAAACTGTTTTGTTTGATGAGATTGGTGAAGATTTGTATTTAAAACCACAAAAGCCCCACTTTTACAAAAAGTCAAAAGACTTATTTTCCGCGCTCTAGTGATTGTATATACATTATAAGGGATATTTATTTTATGAAGGCATCATGGTTAAAATAAGTCTTGATGTAGTTATGATAACGAATTTTTAGACGAAAAAACGAATATTTGAATCTATCTATGATGAAATTTGTTTATCCAATCTACAGTAGACGCACCTCCAGTCACGAACACTGGCAGTGGTTTACAGGGTACTCTGATCATCTTATAGATATGTAGTCTCTCTCTCCGCCGTAGAGAGCTATTTTGGCGTAATTTATACCTGTCGAAAAAATTTATTTTAATGTTTTTTTTTAATCTTAAAAAAATTATATTTATGTTTTACAAAGCCTCGCGTAGGCACACAAAAACCACCAAAGCCAAATATTAAAAGTACATCTTTTAAGATCTTAATGGATAAGTACGGGGTGAGCTCTACCCTCACCTATCCAACGTGCATAGAACGTGCATAGAAAATAATCAAAACAGTAAGCAAAATGATGTAGCGAACAAAGCTGTCACAGAAATTCCTTGTGGAAGGATGACTCGTTACAGTAGAAGGTTGCGAGAAAACGACGCATTCAATAGAGGAATTCTGGGTGGGTGCGAGTGGAATGACGGTTTGCGGGGAACGGGGGACGGCAGGGGGACTGTTGAAGATGACGAGAGGGCTGAGAGGTGGTTCGAGGAGGATCCTGATTCGAGAGAGGTGCGGAGGCGACGACCACCACCGTGAAGAGGCATGCAGACGAGAGGAAGAAGAAGACGAGAGAGAGGGTAAGGACACACCCTTCACCTGCGTTAAGGGATTTCCGTCGTTTGGTCAGCGTGACGTAGTTCCCACCCTCCCTTCCACCACGTCACAAACCATCCCGAAACCTCCCCGATATTTTTTCCCCCTTCCCACCGAGGGGTGAAAGGCCTGATGCGACGGGGGGGGGGGGGAGGGGAGGCAAAGGGGAGACGCCCCGACAGCTAGGGGTGGATTCCTCCCCGTGCCGTCCTCGTCTCTTCCAGGATCATGGGCTCGGGGTGTTCTCCCGGCTCGGGGATATTGTCGACTGGGGAAATGGGGAGAGCAGCAGGATGGTGGGAAGGATGCGCTCGGGACCCGAGGGGAAAATCGAGTTTTGAGCCGGGAATGTGAGGATGGTTGAGAGCGTTGATGCGTGTGGTCCTCTCGGCCGATGGACACCTCAAGCCCAAATCCCCAATTTCATCCCTCAACCCTCTCCCCTTGGACACACACACAAATTCCACTCCCTCTCTCTCGTCTCAGGCCCCAATAGAGGAGGACCGTATGCGGGTCCGTCCGCCCGGGAGGAAATTGGCTTCATTAGATGGGTGGCGAGCAAGCGTGAAGGAAAGGCGCGAACCTCCGTCGTCGGGCGCCGGACACGTCGAAAGCGCGCCTAAAATCGTCCGGGGAGGATAATTTGATTGAGGAGGCCAAGATTTCAGGACGCGCGCAAGATTTGCAATTAACTGCCTCAAGACGAGCGTTTAATCAACCGAGACGTTGCTGTAAAAACCGAACGGGAGCACCCTACAACTACAAGGGTGTGGGACTGGTAATGACACCACAACAAGCATTGCGTCATAGTCAAGCAAGCAATGTTGCAGCCAGTTTCCACATTACTGAGTCTTATTCCCCGCATAAAATAAACTCACCAAAACAATGAAAGTTCAGTGACAGGATGTATTGAATGAACGGGCTTGTATTTTTGTATGCATGGTTTGTGGAAATTGTAAATTTAGCTCTTCCTGATTATAAATTCATGCTTGGTGGTGGTTCACCCCCTGCCGCACATCCTTGCGGTGTCATGTAGATTGTGTAGATGCAAGTCAGATTCACAGACAACAAATTCAGGTCAACGTCTACTGAGTACCCTTCACGGAAACAACGCACAGCCAACACAGTTCCATTCATTTGACAGGCCCCTGCCATGTGGCTTCTGTGCTATTCAACAAAAATCATGACAAAATCAGAAAAATCACGTCACAATTAGAAGATGACACCAATTTTCCCTAGAAAGGGCCACCAAAGTGTCAGTGAGTTATGAGTCCTTTCCTTATTTAGGAAATATTTCCTTGATGCTTTATGCATCTGAAAACTTTCAAACATCGACTCTGAATATATTATAGAAACCAGTGCAAATGCTAGTTCTTCTCTTGTCACATCAAATTTGTTTTCACAATGGCAGTTTCCATTAAATGTATTAGCCAATGATAAATATAATAAATATTGTTACCCTGCGAGCCGTATCGAGGGTGTGTGGCTGGAGGTAGACCTAACTTTGTTAGACAAATATAAGTATAATCTCGTACGAATTCTTTCAGTCAGGTGCTAATCGTTCATGAAAATAATACTTTATAAATACGTACAGTGTCATATGCATTCTAATAAGCTATAACTAAGTCACCTGCCCTAATTAATGTTACTTCCGATACATTCAACTCAATCTATTGTTGCAATTCAGTTTCCGCTAAAAAAAAGTTACGTTTTAGATTCCTGTGTCTTACTTCACACATCCTCAATTTTGTGTGATCTAATTTACAATATAATAATGGGTATGTTTTAAGTACATATAATGTTTTTTACTTCGAAAAATACGCCTCAATTTTTTCCAAAAAATTTAGCCATACTTGTTAGGAGATGCTTAGAGAAATTTCCAGCCTAACATAATCATAACAGAGTTATAATGAGGACCTCACCAAATCCTGACACTGCGTCAATAACAAAAATAAATCACCAAGTTAATATCATTGTTTCACAAAAATTGATTAGTTTCTCACATAATTTAAGTTTATATCTATCAAATCTATTTCTCCAAAAACTGCGTCCTTAAGTCATGATGACTTGATGCATCAAAACTGGACATAGAGAAAAATGTTTTGCCAGAAAAAAGTCAACTTCTTCAATTTTCACGTTCAGCATTCTTAATTTCATCACCACAAGACGCTTGCAACTTCGAAATAGGAACAACCGATCACTGCTAGACTACAACTTCCACAGTATAAAAAGTCACTTTGTTTCTCAAGGAGATTAGCAAGATTGCTGAAGAACTAGGATGGTAATCATCAATTAGAACGCAGATGAGTACTTTTAATATCCCTCTCAAGTGAACTTGAAGCTGATATGTTGCCCAATGACGTCAGATATACGTTAAGAATAAAGGCTTCGTGATCATGTTTCTAACGTCAATCGTTAATTACACCAGATTCGGTCAGAAAAACAAGAATAGAGGTGGTATATCCAATAAATTTTAAATGTTATTTGTCCTACGAGCCATAAAGGAGTAAAATACAAAGTGAATGGGTAGGCAGGCGAAATATGGCTAGAGTGGTTTGTAGTGCATGAAACATGTTTCAACATTGCTAACTCATAAATGCTTGGGAAGTATTAATAAACATATCAAAAGAAGTGCTAGATCAATCGATAATAATTGATACGGGGAATGTTTTAAGGTGTGATATGGTGGAAGCAATCCACCACGTGAACCTGATGACGACACAAAGAGTCGAAACCCGGATCGTCTGAATAAAATTCTCCTTTGAGTTCACTAAGTTATTTTCGTATTCCGCGATAATTATTGCATTACTAACCAATTAGTCGCACATGGCTCGTGAAAATATATCTAACATATTTCCATAATGTCGTAGCATTGTACCACTCAGTTACATGTAAGCGTCAAATTAATGATTATCTTTCACCGCCTACCACAACCTTCACGGTGACACGTGGAATACTAATCAGTTTATGTCACGTTACCTTCTTCTGCCGAGACAATCCTCGATAATGAGCACACTGACTGGGCCGGTAGATTTTAGACCAATCCAAATAGGGAAATAGAAACAGTGAGTGACGTTGTTGGAGTCCAATGCCCGCACTCACATCACAAAACGTGCGACAGCGGCGAAGAAAAGGCTAAAGCGAATTGAAAAATCTCGTCACCGTCTGCCATTCCCCTAATGCTCACTCTTCCGCTTCCACCTGCCGCTACATAATTAAAAATCGGTGTCCCAGAGGCCTCTGCAACATGGCCTCGGGGATGCTCTTAAGGGGACGAGCTCCAGATGCGATTGTTTCGCCCACTCACCCCCCCTCCCTCCGCGGCTCCGCAAGGATGGGGATGGATGAGTGCTAGGGGGAGGGTGGAAGAAGAGGATGCTGACCTCCATTCCCCACCCCTCGCCCATAATGGCACGGATGCCAGAGGCCAGACGCGATCGATGGTCCATTCGAGCGACCTTCCGGATAATTATTCCATCGCGTCTTTCGTGCGAAACTATGATTAATTCCCGACGCGATGATGAAAACTCCAAAGGGGACGAAGGTGGTTACATATGCCATCAGACCTCAATTCCAGCGTTAGTTTATTTTTTCGCATGCTAAAAAAATTAGTTGTTCGGATGTTAATCAGAAGTATTGCAACAGAGAGAGAAATGTGTGTAAAGTTATCTTTGAAAAAAAAACAGCGCGGGTGAACCCCATGGAAAAAGAAACGGCCGAGGTATTGGCAGCACAAAAAGGAACTTACACCAATGATGGCTCACATTCGAGACAACTAAAGCAGACAAGATACAACGGAGGGGATTTGGTTGTGCTGTGGCTAAAGTACTGGCTTCTCCTCCCGAAGGCCCAGGATCGAGTGTCGAAAGATATTTAAGTGGTAAATCGGCCCCAACTTGAGTGTTTGTGGAGAGCACTTCGAGTGCAGTACTTTGTCCATTGGATGGAACGTTTGCCGTTGATCTCCTTGGAGCCTTTTGTTAAGAGTATTTTAATGCCGACGCCGTATTTTTATCCACCCTTCCTCCATTCCCTGGTGAATCATACCTATGCACAATAAACCCTCCTACCCTACACTGGCGTAAATGGCCTCAGCTGTTTTTTCACCTCCCTCTCACAGCAACCAAATGTTAAAATTGAAAGCTTGAACCACATATACCTAAAGTAAAACAAAATACAAAATAAAAGGAAAACTCCAAACAAATGGGTGATGTAATTCAAAATATCAATTTAAGATGGCTATAGAGTTCCTTGTTACAGGGACATCTAAAAATACTTATTCACGTGAGAGGAAAATGCATAAATGCATCCTGACCTCTGAACCAGTGTTCAATGCATAAGGAGCGTGGAAGGACAATCTTCTTTGCCAATCCAAATAATTCAAAAATAGGCAAAAGTGTGCAAAAAGGCTTCGAAAAGGACAGTGACTAGTGTAAGATCCGTATCGGCTCAGATAAAAAGTAATTATTAACAATCAATGGAGATGGTACAAAAATACTGGCTATCCTAGCTCATAGACTGATTTCGGAATCCGGTTTACACTGCATTGGAACCTCTACCTGGGTGTCTCATGGAGAACATACCGAATTCATAACTTCGTTCGTCAGATGAGACGTTAAAAACTTAGTCCCCTTGGCAAAATTCGTCAGTAACAGTCTAATGCCGATACCGGACTTCTTCCCACGTCTACCGCTTCATCTCCCTACTACTTTTATACCTTTCCTCGCAGACTGACAATGAGGCGCTTTTTGGGGTTGGGACGGATTCGAAACCGCTGATGATTGAAATTAATTATGGAAAAGGAAACAAGGAACCGCTAAGGATATTTTAGATGACCCTAATTCGAATGCTATCTTTCTTCAAATGTTATACGGACTTATGGTAACAGGAAAGGAATATTTCAAATCAAATTGGATCGTTCGGAATAATATATGTGTTTTTAATGCTTACCTTCGAGTATTCATGCACTCTGCGTTTAGTAATTACGGCCAAAATAACTCTTAAAATTACGAGAGAATTTACCACGAAATTGCATAATCAATACCAATTGACACGTCTGAAATCTCAAAAACATGTTAAAAAACCATTTTACCAAGGTTAACCGTATATTTGAGAGACAGAAGAAGAAGATATAACGTGGTAACGTAATTCTTTGCAGACAACAGGCTGCGTAAAAAAATATGCAGCAATTATTAAATTAATGAAAAGGCAAAATGTAAGAGCCAAGAAGAAATTTAATTTCGCATGAGGCAATAGATAATTCCAACGTGCTGTTCCACATTTTACAGGCTTGCCATGGCTCAGACTCAATACTGTAATATTATCGTTATGCAAATCATTTAATAGCATGCCGAATAATACAATACCCTGTATTCCAACTTTTGGAAAGGGATCAAAATTCCCTGAAACACGATAGTCGACGTGGTTTGGGGGATCCAGACCTCATGTTAACCCGAGGCTAAATCCTTATATCAACTTTTCCAGGGAATCTACATATGCATGTCAGCCTCCGAGCCACAATATAGGAGTGAAACAAAGGGTGAGAGGTCACCAGCCGCGAAAATATGATCCAGATGAAACGGAGCCGAGGAAAAAACGGATTAGGAGGAAAAGCTAATTTTTCGGAAGTTTATATCTAGTTTTGCATTTATTGTGGCCTTGGGTGTTGCTCAGGAAAAAAGTTAGTCTTGAAACTTTCAGGTACACACCTAATTACTACAACTCATCCTTGCAGTTTTTCCAACTCGGGTAGTTTGGGGTTTTAGTATTGCGTCTGCCGTCTCGTCCTCCATGTCAAGCAATTTTAAGTCATAAAAAAAATTTAATCCGGCATGAAACAACCTCGCCTCCAATTTTCTAGCCTTGTCTTTCCTATACAATCACATACCAGTATAATTACAACTTTCAAACATAGCCTAACGCTTTTTTACAATACAAAACATTGATTTACAACTATCAGTGTTTCCGTGCTAAAATTAGATACCAAAGGTCAGTACTTATTCATTCAGCAACATATCATCCAGCTTGGGTTAAAAGCACATTTTTTCCCTCAGTCATGAAATAAATGCCGATAAAATATATCATTCCACTCAATTTCACGGAAAGTATCCAGCAGAATAATTTCCTTTTCATTGTAAAAACGATCGACAGTCACTCTCACTAAACAAATGCATTATTACACCCGGCTTCACCTCATCACATCCGACCATTTCTCGTGGACGACAGGGAACACATACATCCTCAGTTCATCAAAGGACAGATGCGATGCGGGTAACATCTCAAAATCTATTCCGTAACAGGCGGAGACAGCCACGACATGGAAGATAGACATAGACTCTGGTTATAAAACACTTAGCGCCTCGAGGATCCCAGTGAGAAAGCAAGTGAAAACAGAGATGACGGGCGAGTACAATTTATCTGACTACGCCGGAGCACATGTATGAACATGCACACACATACATCTGAGTTCCCAAGCCGCAAACTGGGCCAGCGCTCCTCTCTCCTCCATTGTTTTGAGATAGATAAGCGAGCCAGACAGCGGCGTCGGGCCCGAAAGCCTCGCCATGTTTGATTGTTTCCAAAAGGCTTGAGCTTACTTCGGGTTTTCGCAAGGGGGGCGGTATTACCAAGCCTTCAACAATTTTGGTCCAGGAAAATTCTCAGTCATTAAGCCCACGTAAATAACCGTAGTCGAGGTCGTTTATCTTATCACGCCGCTCCTAACCGCACAGCAGCCGACATGAGATAGCAATTTGCTGCTACACGGTGGTTCACGTGAAGGGTGGAAAACAGCTTGATAAATATGCACCTTCGTCTTGCAATGGCAAATGTCAACCCGAATCGTAAGTGGGTAAAATAGAGAGGGCTTCCCCTTCAACCTGCTATTCCTAACATGCCAGTTTCTAAAATCCCAAAAAAGAGGATTTGTTGACCAATTCCTCTTCAAATTATTTAGCGTATAAAAACAGATATTTTTGTGAGGAAGAAAAATTTAATAAAAGAGAACCGTGAACATATTCGTAATTATTTACTGAGATCTTACAACTTTCGCCCGCTGCTGACAAATTGTAAAATTTCACTCTAGCAATACCATTAAATTAAATATGCATATAAAATGCCGCAGCGAACAAACTAATGAATGAGGTATTGCAACAATTAACCACGAATTTAAATATTAATACTAGAAGACCTGCTGCCTGCTCTTTGGCACTTTTCATAAGCAATTCGTATGCAGAAAGAAGGAAATGTTTATTTTATAAATAGAGAAATGTGTCCCATTCTAATTATCCTATGTTTTCGTCCTTTTTTCTACATCATATTTTCATTATATGTTGTCTCCCACCCTCAAAAACCACGTTTTTTGCATTTTTCTCGGCACCACAAACTGCTAAAACTCCAAAACTACTACCAAATCATACAGACAGAGAATCCACACTCAACGCACCAAACCTCACTCTTATAGCTCAAAACTTGGGAGTTAAATAATCAAAACGGATACAGAATGACTGACACGCTACAAAATTAATTTGCATAGATAGTAAATAAACTTCGTTTTCCGGTAACTAAACTTCCACGAACGGAAAGGGTTATGCTGTACGACCTAATCTAAGCATTTATATGAAATACAAAAAAATCCACGCACAAAAAGGCATTTAAATCATCAATCATTAACATAACTAAAGGCAGCGTGATGCCTACTCAACCACCACGACTGACCCGCAACACAATGAATTTGGGCTCATGAGAACAATCCAAGGATTTTATTTTTGGAAGAGGGCAATAAGAAATTGTTTTTCCAATTAATTAACAGGAAATTTCTCAAACTCATGATAAGTTTATTTAAACAATGCGCTGCAGAAAGAAAGAAAAGATTTTTAATGCATTCGTTAAAATTAAAGACAATGATGCATCTCCTATTAAGAGTAATATGAGACGTGGCCGAGGCGGATTAAAGGGGAAAAATCAGTGGCAAAAAGTAAAAGTTAAATAATAAAACATGTCCATATTTTACCAAAATTAATTAAACGACGCTTCAACTCGTGGCGCACGAAAGAAAAACTAACTTAAATTGAAAACTGACCCATTCAAAGCCACACTCAAAGCGACAGCGGTGCTGGCGTCACCCGGCCAGGTCCGGCGAACGGAATGAACCAAAATTTGGATGAAGGGGGAAGGGGAAGGGGGGCGAAAGAAGGAGGATTAGAGAAAGGGAAGGAGAGAAAGAGAGAGGGAGGAAGTTGAAAAAGGAAGGAAAGAGAGGCGAAACGGAAGTAAGTCCGAGAAGAAGCGGGTTGGGGAGGGCTATGGGAAGCGGTCGTGGGTGTGGGAGGTGAAGGGGGGCTGAAGGGGCAGGGCAAATGAAAACGGGCCCCCCAACAGGTACCCAAGAATCCGCGATTGTTGAACTTAACGCGGGGCCCATTGTAGCCACAACCGACTGCCATTGTGACGCGGGCATTGTTGCCGGGGAGGAGAGGGTGGAATGGGGAGGGAGGAAGTGCATGTGAGCGCCTGTGTTTTCGTGAGAGAGGGGGTGGGAGGGGGGGAGCGTGGGTGTGTTGGGAGGTTATGGTGCAGGAAGCGAGCGGGTGGCTCTGAGGTCGAGGCTATGAGAAGGCCAAAGTGTGCCGAGAAACGCGGGTGAAAGAGTAAAGAGGATGAAATTCTCTAAAGAGGAGTGCAATATGCCACTACAACATCGTATGGGGGTATTACAGATTGGGGGTGAATGAAAACACGTCAAGACAAACACCACTTTGAAATAAAAATAGGGGGACCACGTTGTTCCAGAGGTGAAAACTCATTAAATGTCGAGAGGCACACTTCAACGCACTTCAACATTGAGCTATTCCATTTAGTTTGCATGGCATGATTATCCACTCTCTTCTAATCAAGCAGGGTGAACGACAGATAATGCGATTCGGCCATTGAAAATGAGCGGGTATTTTGTTTATAGAAAGTATGTTTATCTACTAGGATGGGTGGAGAGAAAGCGGACCCCGGTTTTAGCAAACTCTTCAAATATATATGCTAAGCAGGAACGTATTTATGACTTCTGAGGCCCCCGGCGGAATCTAGAATGAGGCCCCCGATGTTATAGTATTGCAACCTGGCAGCTTGACATAGACTTTTCCTTGCATATTAAGGCAATGCATAATGAGTACAAATATCTATCACTAATCAAACTCTGCTAGTAGGCACCAGTTTACAATTATATTTACATTTGCTCTTTCGCGAGGCACCCCCGACGGCCGCCGGGTACGCCATTTGGTAAATACGGCCCTGATGCTAAGGGATTTAGCGGTTTAACGTCCCGTCTAACGGTAACGATAGTAAACATGGAAATACTCTCCAAGTGAAACTGCAGTAATATTTTTACCCCAATGCCGCTACAGCAGGAATGATTAAAGCGACAAATTGAGAGAGATCAAATGAGTGAACGGACGATTCAAGATATGCATTATTGCATGCAAAATCCGCAGCAAAATGCAAACGGAGGAAAATACTTTCCAAGCATTTACGTCTTGTCTTCCATCTCATTTAATATTCCCCATTTCTTCACTTCCATCGAAACCCCATTTACACAGCTGAATGACCAAACCATTCCCTGCCATACGCCATTACGAAAATACACGAAATGTTTCAGGTACAGTGATGAATGGACTGGGTTCATCAAACGTATTGTGGTAATTTATTCAAGAGAAAGAGAAATGTGTTATTTCGCACTTGCAAGGTCTCATCTGGAGCATGCATCACGCTTTTGGTAACCAATAAATGTAGATTTAATTCTGGAAAGGAATAAGACTCAGAGGAGAGCCGGGTGTTTCGTAAAACATCCTTTAAATATGCATAACCTGCCACTTGGCTTTTGAAAGAGCTTGGTCGAGAAACGCAAGGGACTAGAAGGTCGTCCGCTAGATTAAACACACTTGAAAAATTTTAATCACATGTATTCGATTCTGACACTGCAGACACATGCCACCTGCACAATATATTGCCAGGACAGTCAGAAGCGATAGATTGATAGGAATCAACTGTTGATGCAAGAATTCAATTTCCCACGCACAATAGACACATACTAATATTAGGCCAATTAATCACAGTACACAGCAATCTTCATTTTAATCAACAAACTGTTTTCCGCTAAACTCAATTTCACAGCTCATGACACACTTCCCACTGGTGCACACACTGGTGGCCAGTAGGGTAAAATGTAGATGTAGCTATAGATAGTGGTGGCTCGCAAGTTATAATATAGATGCTGCATAACAGCCTCAACAGAAATCTCCGGATAAAACACTAATGTGGAGCAGATTGAACAAATTTGGGTCTCTCAAGGCTGGGACGCAATCAACGTATAATGTGTTCCTTGTACGCGAGACAAATGGAAATATTTGTTACCCACTGTACACATTGGTTGTATCCTTAGCCTATAATTGACACATTGTTATGTTTACCACGTTTCACGTTATAGGCCTCAAGTTGATGGTGTGCCTTTCTACTTATTTCATTAAATAAAATCATGTACTTTCGACCATGACCTCACGAAAGCTCACATACCAGAATGTCATTAAGGAGGCTCCATCGAATTATGAGGTAGATGTCATTTTTGTGAAAATTTCAGGACACGATTATTTGGCCCTTCCATCGATTGGCATTAAAATAACTAGGTATTTCCATCATATATTTGAAGAAAAAAAGACACTGAAAATCAGCTATTTTATACGTCGTTACACGGCAGAGCATTACAGTAAAATTTGCAGTTTTTAATGAAAAGAGAAATGTCGTTTTGACGAAAAACTAAAATAAGATGCGCAATCTGATATAGAATTTAGCATTGCAAAAAAGTGCTCGACTTACCACGCTTGTTTAATTGATATTAACAAATGTTTTCTCGAAAAAAAGCAGAAAAGCATTAGTTACATGAAAGTGGCGCTACAGTATGTTGTTATCATTGGCAACGGTACTTGTGACAGAACGTGTTTACAAACCTATTTACTAACTTAATTTAGGAATATACCTTACCAAGGTCCTTTTTTATATTTTATGTAATTTAAATATTTCATTGGTTATTGACATGGTGTTATTAATACCAATGCTTCCAAATGGTAGCAGCGTTATTGTTGCCAAACAGTTTTCAAAAATATCAATATTAATAAAATTCAAAACAAAGAGTTTTATTTGCAAGGGAATAGTTTAAAACTAAGTAAGAAATTATTTAACCTATCTTAGAATACGTATTAGAGGGATTGAGCAGGTATTTTCAATTTATAATCTAAACGAGGCAACAACACGTCAGTCATGTTTCGAAGTCAAATTGAGTTAAAAGAGCTAGTAAAAATATAATGCAACTACAACGCGCTATATAATAGCATACAATTATTGTGCATGCGCTATCACCCTATAGATGATTTTCCATATAGGTGTTTTTTCTGGACCGGTATTTATTCATTTAATAACATTTTACGGGATATTTTTTGCGGAGTAACGGTGGAACCTCCTTAAATTGGCCAATGGACGACACCTCTGAATAGTAAAATGAGTACAGCAAACTCCTCCTCGCACAATGAACATAAACCTATCGCAGCGTATGCGAGCAGCACACGCAACGCAACGTGAAGAAAATGGAATAAGGCAAACTTAAGCCAGACAAACGAGATAAACAAATAGAGAACCAAGTAATAGAACTTTTGACCTCCGGAAATAATCCTAGGTCGTACCCCAAGCGTATTTCAACCTCCTTGCGGAAAGAGAGCAAGGAGTGGGTGGGAGGAATGGTGGCGGGAGAGGGAAAAGGTTTGGGTGCGGGGTTAAGTGTGAGCCGGGACGGGTTGAGTAATGGGAGACACAGTTTGTGGAAGCACACATACTCGCGGGAGGCTTGGGTCGGGAGTTTCAAGGGGCGTGTTCCACCCCTTACAGAGGGAGGGACGAGGAGGCGGGAGAGTCCAGACGAAGATCCGGCCTCCCCTGGTCCACCCTCCCCCTGAAAGGCACCACACACCCCGTCTTTGTCCCTCCAGCACACACAGACCCTCCGCTCCCATTGTCCGCTACGTTCCCTCCCCTCCTTTCCTTCCGGTGCCATTCATTCTCATTCTTCTCTCCATTCATCCCTCCTCACTCCACCTCTCCGCTGCCCTCTCCTTCTCCTCTTCCATTCCAAACACGGCGGCCTTGAAGCCCTCACAACCAACGCGCGCCCACCTCTTTCAACGTAACCAATCAAACGCCGCAACGTATGATAGCGGCGCGACAATGGGAAGGCGAGAGAATGTTGAAAACATGGCAGTTAATACGCAAGACGTGTCCGAGTTCGCCAATTAAGTGCACTAAAATGCTCCCTTAGAAGGGAGGAAGCCATCTGGAAGGGTGTATGAATCCGTAAGGCATCAGATTATCTTCGGTCAGTTTAGTCATCCGCTATCTAACCGTGCTCTGGGGAATTTCGTAAGACAAAAGCGTTAATGAAATGATGATTGAGTGTGAATTTAACACGCCACATTAAGGAAGCAGATCATCCGTCACCTGTGGAGATTCATTTGTTATGACTAGTATTTAAAACAACCCCATGATCACAGCCACTGTTTTGGAAATTGTTGTAAATAAGTATAATAATATGTTGAGTGAAAAAATATTTGGCGCTTTACGTCGGAGTGTAGGTCTTTCGGGTTCACTGCCGGGTTAGGTCCTTCGGGATACAATGTTAGGTCCATCGTCCTCAGAGCATTGAGTGCCATGTCCCAAGTTTTTACCCTGAAGACGATGGAACTGGTGACCATCGAATCGCTGGCACTAAAGGATCTAACCTGGTGGAGAACCTGAAGGACTCTCTCACACAATAACATCTTATTATGCTTATTTACAACCACGCAGCGTAAATATACACAATGAAACAATAACATGAATAGGCAAACACACATGAATCTGAGAGTTTGAAAAGTGTGGTCGTTAGGTGAATGAAAGAAAAATGTGGCAAGAGGACAGTTCAATCAGCAAAAACGTAAACACGGAAAACAGCTAAATACCATATCTGATAACGGGTCACATTGAAGAATCTTTGAAGGTAAGCAACAAAAGATCAAAACCTTTTACAGAAGCACGAATTAAACAGTGAAAATCAACCACATAATTTGGACGATGTAGAAACGTAAAAGTTGAACTAGGCAGCAAAGGAAGCTCTGGAGACCCTGATGCTGACCCTGCTGGTGGAGCTGTCTGACAATTTAAAGGCTGCGTTACAAAATGTGCTCTAGGATGAAAGAGAGAGACCTGTCGGAAAGTGTTCTTTAAGCATACGGAAAGTGTTCTTTAAGCATACGCCTCAGTTGCATTTAAGTAGTACATGTACGGATAGTATATTTGCATTCCTTCCTGGTAGTAGTTGTAGATTTATGTAGATGCATCGTAAAACAAGTTGCGCAACGTAAAAAATTCGATAAGACTAATATGACTGACTGACTGCCTTACGATATGCCTTACCACTTGCGCTTATTGTTTTTTTTATGAGGTATTAAATTCGGCTTGGTGTATGACTCCATTTGCCTTTTTTTCTTACGTACATACATTTGTTATGTTATCAATTGGGAAGACATTATATACTGACATTACACAAAAATGAAAAGTTTGTCTTTTTGTAATTATCGATGAGCCTGCAAACTGTGTTATTATTATTTTTTTTGTGGATTTTTCCTGAACAATAAATATTTGTATATCCATCTATCTTATTGTAAATGCGTTGAAAGCAGAACTCAGGGTAGGTTACGTCTTACATGCTAAAAATAATACCAAAAGAAAAGCTAAAAAAATTGCATCGGGGAACCTTCCCCGTTGATGATTGCCTAGATCTAGTCTTCGGACATTTACAAATATATGTTGATTTGGCCACTGCATTCCAAGGTTAGGAGAAAAATGTTTTTTGCGTCTTAAAAATAAAATTTTATTCATCATTCGTTGCAAAGAAATTTCTGGTGGGCTTGCTTCTTATAAAGCCTAAAGAAATGGCTTCTTGCCATAAATACTGGAGCTCGTATCATTGACACTGCACTTTCAGTGATTTGAGAGACGCTTATATGATCTATATTTATTCAGCTTCATATTAAACCCATTAATATCTCACTTCACGCTGATAACTTCATATAGAGAGCTACCAATTAAATACTTCTGCTGATTGTATTGGTGGTCAAACGTTATAAATAACGTTATCACTGTATCAGGCATCATGTAGTGGAAGTGAGACATATTAGGTGAGTAAAAAACTTTAGCACTTTTCCACAATGTATTTAAAATTATAAAAACAATTTTTAAAATTATAATAAATATAAAAAATAATTTATAATTTTAAACATATTGTGGAAAGTGCTAAAGTTCTTTACTCCCCTAATAACATTATCAGTTATTTCCAAATGTGTTCAAATTGTAAGTCAAAAATACAAGTTCCAGGGCACCAGTCTAATGTAGTAATCAAATCGGTGTTTAATTTTTTTCTTCTAAAATAAAATACGCATATTAAGCCGGATAAATTACATTAGAAGTTCATGTGCTTTTGTTTTATTTACTATTTATTTCCTTCAATCATTCATATACCCTTAATTCGAAAATGAATTAACGACTTACCCATAACCCAAAGCATCCTTTTTATGTACACTGGAAACATTTCTCTAAATAACTACGCATTGCACTGTGGAGCAAGAGACACTACCAGAGTAAAACAAATATTTTTCACAATCAAATACATCGAATAACCTGCGTGATACAGATTGATGTAAATATAACAAATAAACTCGCGGACACAGAAAGCTAGTGTAAATACTACCGAGGATAAATTCACAAATATGACACCCTTCAACCAAATAAACTGGATTAAAGGTCGTGGCATAGAACAACATTAACTATCGCAGTGAAAGAAACAAATTTCGATTTGGATCGATGCGGAACCGAAAATAAAGTTTTAATATCAAAAGGTATTGTCCAACACTGCATGGAACGTTCTAATTGATCGCCACCGAACTTTTAGCGGAAAAACTCCTAGTATACAGAATAGACGGGGTAATTTGAATGGGCAGTCGCAAAAATTCGCTCCATGTAATATCCTGCTCTAAGAGAAATTTAGGAATTATTCTAATCTTGTGAGTTACGATGAACAGACCAAGTTAATAAGATAAACTGGGTCACTATTCAATGATAAAACCAAAATTTCCGTCTCCCTCTCTCTTTGACACTTTCTGCCATAAATTTACTGCGATATATTCTCTCAGCCTTTCATTCCATTTCTTCCTATATTTTCTCCTGCTTCATATTGACATTTTTTCGGAATTAATCTTTTTTCTCTTGTACAGATCAAACGTACCAATCGACGTGACATAAATATTTCCCATATTAAAACGAAAATAGTCTGTAGGGAAAAATAAAAATAAATGTATAAAAGTGGGTCCAGAATTATCGCGTACGGGTACGACTAACTAGAATATTCTGTGACCATAACTGAACGGTGACTTGATTCGCACATACTTATATATACATATATATATATATATATATATATATATATATATATTGAAGTGCGACTAACGGCAATTCGATTTGCCATGAACCCAGGCTTCGCTGTAACAATCAGCACCTACAACGAGCTGAAAATTTAATGAAATTTTCAAAAATGGTCAAAAATATTGTCGGGTGAACTCGAGTAGAAAATATTTTAATGCAATTTTAAAGCCGACATTGCTCTTAATATGCCATTATTTTAATTTTCAAAGATACTGATGATTGAAAAAAATAAAATAACGAAAACCTCATGGGGGGATGTACCCAGAATAGCTTCAAAATTAAAAATGTTCAGTTTTCCATCCGGAAATTTTGATGCAATTAACACGAATGACGTAAAAGGGAGGAGGGGGGAGGAAAGAATATTATTGGCTGAAATAAGCAGGAGGCAAAGAAAATGGATGGCATAAGGTGGGAATATAGGACAATTGAATGCCTAAGGCTGGTATTTCATAAGTAATAACGGGAGAGATAGTAGAAGTACAAAGATAGGGTTTTAGTCAGGATGTTGAGATGTAGGAGAAATGTTAATATGAAGAAAAACGTATGCAAGAAGAAATGCCTTAGAAATTTCAGGAAGAACAGATATTTCATGAAAACCTATTGCGAAAGATATTAAATTAATAACTTATTTGAGGATAAATGAGAAATTCTAAATAAAAACATTTCTCTCTCCAACCGTCATTCTACTCATATTTCGGATTTTTTGTTCCAATCTAGGGGCATTTGAACGTGAACTCTCTCAAATTTGGGCTCCATAACGAAAGGAATCCTTATATTATGGTAACATGAAAAAGCACTCCAACGCCGTACCAGCGGCTGTCAACCTGGCACTACGTACTTCTGACCCTTCGCGCCATTTCACCTTAATCAAGTGAGACTCGCCTCGTTTAGATTACTTCCAAGCTGTTCGATCTCTTCTTTCCTCGCTGAAATTCACGGCTATCGTCTAGGGGGAAAAATATCTGAGGATTTAAATCTTTAGCAGTATCTCACAAAGCATTTTCCGTTAATTTCCGCCAAAAAGACCAATGAATGAGCCTTTTGACTTGAAGAAAATAACATAATTTCCCAATGGGGATAGCGGTTTTGAGGAAGGAAGAGGAAAATTTTAGTCTGAGTATTCTCAAAGGAGCCATAAAACGAACTTTCAAATCATTTTTTCATCACGGTACAGTATTTTCGTAAAAGATAATGTTGTCACACTTCAAATGATAAGTTCTTCTCCGCTCACAATTACTTCTTAGCATTTCTTCTCCACTACATATGTAACTAGCTGAAGGTGCCCGTTGAAATTACACGAGAGGGAGAAATATATTAAATACAAATTGTACTAAGAAATTTAAGCATTTTTCATGAAGGGGCGAAAACAAACTTGTGTTGTGGAGTTAAGGTTGGCTCCAAGTCAGTATTGTAACCATAAATATAATTTGGATAAATGAAAGAAATCGATTAATATTTAGGTATTAGGAAGATACGTAGTAAAAGAAAAAGCTCTTGCGCTACCATAAATTGAAGAAGTCAATTTAAACCAATGTAAATACATAATTGGCACCAAGATTCGAACCCGGGCCTGAGCCTTTTCTTATATAGCCTATAGCACCTTCTAGTGTATACGCTAGAATCCTATAAAATTTCAGCTCAATCGGTTCAGTAGTTTTTGAGGAGATGCGTAACGAACATAGAACCGGCAGACAGGCAGACACCACTTCATTTTTATATTTAATATGATAATAATGCTTTCTATTTTCGCTTCTCTTGACGCATAACCATCAAGGGCCTCGATTCTCACAGAGTGAGAAAGATTTAAAGCGTGATGATGAACCTACCTGAATCCCACTCAACGCACTCCTCCGTAATACGACCTTCTTGCCTCCATGAGCGTACATTTTTCCTCTGTCAAATTAACGCCCCCACACATTTCCTATCGCTCCAATGCCCTATTCCTCTAGTCTTCCATTAATAGGGAGAGAAAGGCAATGAGTAGTAGCAATCGTTCGAACAAAGCAACCCTCGGCTAAGATCATTCTCGCCATTAAGGATGAGCGGTTGGTGGGGAAAGGGTACCTAGTAATTGCATCCGTTGCCAGAGCGAGTGCGGAGAGAAATCCGCGGTCAGCTGCTGCCCGCTCTTGACGAAAGGTGCCAAGAGGTCAAGTTGTTTCACGTTCCATCTGACGGACGGAGGAGTACTGAACCAAAAAGCTCTCCACAGCATTTTTAAGGAAGGGACGAGATCGCTCTCCATGCAGTCTTAAATGAAACCCGGTCCCTCGGGATGTAAAGCCGGTGATCTTATTTGCCAAATCAACCTGATTCTCATCAGAAATACGTAACATTAATATTCAATTGGGCCTATAGATTTCCTTGTGAAGTAACTCCTTGTTTTTGATCTGACGAGAGATTACTATAGGTACCATGTGGAACAAACACTGCAAAATTACACTCTTTATCCAACATGCAAGGAGTTATTTAAGAAATTCAACGAACACGCATATTAATCGCTTCTGCAAACACTTTTAGATAATCAAAAATCCTCTATCCTAATCTTAATCTTATCTATGGTCGATTTACATTAATTAAGGTCTACATTAATATGTTACGTACATTTTTATGGTAAGGGAAGTTAATTTTTAAAAACAGACTTAGTGCTATTTTCACGGTAAAAGAGATGATAACCCAAGGTAATCAACTGCAGACGATATCCTAAACCATCAATCAGTGCCATTTTAGGGAAAAGTTGAAAGTGCCACATGTGAAGGAACAAGAATTTTAAGGGAGAAAAGTATTGGACCACCTTGTTAATGAATACGCTATTAAAGACAGTTATCAAAAAAATATGCCAGGAATTTAAGTTATAAAAGGCAAAAGGCTCAATTACTCATTTGAAATAGATACAAAAAATCATCATGTGCCTTCATTAAGGTAAACACGTTATTACGGCAATATTTCAATTCGTTAATATTATAGTCTCACCTCTTTTTATGAGGAACTAGCGGAAGGTGCCCGTTGATTCACAACGGGAGGGATAAAAGTAGGAAATCATAGATTAATTGTGATTTTACATGAGAGAATATTACACTTTACTTCTCTAATTAATTTATCTTACAATGCATTATTTTCCCATACTGTCTCTTTATTTTTATTCTGGCGTCTAAGTTTCATTCACCTTCCATCTTTGTTACCAATCGTCCCTTGATGCCTTTGTGCCATAATATGGCTGAAATTATGTTCAGAGTAGATTTAATTTTCAAATTTCAGCGGTAAAACAAATAAACCTACGTATTTACACCGGTTTTATGCTATCACGGATTAATCAAGAAGAGGAAATGAAATAAATAATCAATAATATAGACGATACAGACTAATACCAGCAACAAAAAATCAAATTCAGATACACAGACTAACAGGAGTAGCGAAAAGTCAACACAAATAATTCAAACGATTAAGTGTAGAGGGAAAAACATACGTCTTGGTTGACGATCATATCAAACTTATTTGTAAACAAAGTCTCCGATCGCCATGGAAAATGGCTGGTTAAGTGGTAAAAATCAGAAAGTTCTGCAGAAATCTTTAATGTTAACCAAAATCAGTATTCGGAGATAAAATCAAGAATCGTTATTGAAATATCTCTCGGCCAGCGTGCCTCTCAAGTTCGTGCAATGAATATTTCTAATTCAAATTTACAAATGAAATACTTGCCTACGGCAATAAGATATTTGCATGTACCTACATCTAACGGGAATGCTTTGACTCGTCTGGTGTTTAACCGGAGACTATTATTTACTTGAAAAGTAGCTTATTTACTGTGCAAAAAAGAAATTTATTTAACTTCAAAGTTTGAATACGTTTGGTTCTCGAGTTTTATAGGAATGAATATGCCTTCAAACATGACTATATTCTAATTTATAAAGCAACAATCCCTTTAGTCGTCAACGGGATAGGGCTCTTTAAACTGAAAAGTCACCAGAAATGGTCATATATTACTGAAGTAGGTACCAGTAATTTGGATCTGAAATCAGAATTCAACGATAATAATAAGATTATTTATTGAATTATATATCGGGTGGTGTGCATCTCAACTTTGTGCAGTAGATTTTCCTAATTAAATTTTTCAAATGAAAAAATGGCTGCAAGCTGTAAGTAAACCCTTTCCATGTATTTCTTACGGGGAATCTTTTGACTCGACTGAGGTCGAACTGAGGACCATTAGTTACTAGAAAAGTAACGTATTGTCTGTCCGAGGATGACATTTAACAAACCTTACGGTTTCAAAGCTGTGCTAGGTGTGGTTCTTGAGTTTAAGCGAACATATTAACATATTTACATACATAGATACTATGCATATATAAGATTTTCAGCCGTCAGAGCATCCCGCAGCAGTCAGCGTTTCCAGCAAGCGAGCACGCTCGGCACCCATCAGCACTCCACGCAAGAAATCCATTCGGGAAAAACACACCGTGTGGACCGGGCTTTACACACCAATTTCTCCTCTACGCAACTTTCAGAAGTCAAACTTCTTCAAACGAAGTCTTTAGATACTTCGTGCCTTAACTTTTTCGGACTTCTCTGAATTTCTAATTTTGCCAAAACAATACATATTCTTACGCCCTTACTGCTTAATACAAAACTTGACCCAGATACGTCAATATTCAGGTAATCATTCAGATCAGCACTAATATATAGCTTAATTTTTCTACCTCTAGAAATTTTCTTTACTGTTTCACGCAGTAAATTTACATCTCTAAATTCCACTGGCCCTGAGAGTCATATAAAATCACTGGTTCTCATTAACTGACTGACGAATTAACGATAGTTCACCTGCGAATTAAACTTACTTTATCAGATTACGTCTTCTTCAAGTCCTTCCTCAATCTCATCCCATGCTTCTTTCACCATTTCCACTTGTATTAGTTACTCAAATCTCTACGGAGACTATGCGTCACTCTTTGGCATATCACTACCCACCCATACTTTCAATGTCCTTACCCTTTACTTCTGCCCTCTTGTGCCATGTACGATGTTCGTTTAGGACACGCAAGCCTACTATTTCTAGTATGTGGTATCTGTAACATTTCCATTAACGTCTCCCAGATTAGACCGTCGAACGCCACCTCCAGATCCACTAATCCAAATTTAAAAAATAAATACTTCGGACAGCAAGGCAATTATCTCGAAAATTTTAAGCATGACCCTTGGGTCACAAGTAGCGGCAAATGAAACAGTCGCCAAGGGTTAGGGGAAACGACTGAGACAATGGATGAAAAGGGAGATGTGTTTCGCTACAAAGCACTGAGCTCTATTTTGCTTTCTGGTCTAGCACGCAGCGTGGGAAATGTCCGGTTAAGCAAAACCTTTTCAACTGGTTAACCACTTACAAGGAAATGAGACGCATCTACCGTTCGCACACGCCTAAGTGGTTATTCCACCAGACGGAGTTCCACAGCTCTGTCCCTGACGGCAGTTCCACCGCCATCTCCTCCACACCTGTATTCCCATCGCAGGGTCATGTTCCCATTTTTCCACGCGCCATCTCCCCCCAGGCGCCTCTCTCCTCTCTTTCAGCGTCGTTCCGTTTCCCCATTTCCACATTTCCACCCAGATCCAACCTCCCCCATACCTTCTCCTCCTACAACATCCCGACAGTATTTTCCCACGCCCCCAACCGCTCGTCCCGCAAAACAGCGCCTCCATTAGGGGGCCCCGCCGCCGGCCGCCTCCCTCGCCTTTCGGGGGACCACTACACCCGAAAACCTCCCGCCTCTTCTCCTCCACCCTCCCTTCCCTCCGTTCCACCCCTTCATCCCGGTCACGCCCCCCTCTTTCTTCCGGCCCGATAACACACCAACTCCCGTGGCACAGGGTACCACTGGTGAGGGAGAGAGAGTTGAGGCCTTTTACATTTCGCGGAAAACGTGGGTGGGAACGCAAGGTTGAGATGGAAACGAGAGATGCAGGGAGTGGGCCCCGGTCGTAACACTCCCGAAGGGTTGGAGGAGCGAGGAGGAAGGCGAGGGAAAAGAGAGACATTCGCTCTCCGCCTAGCAATTGTTTCCGCCAGTAATGGCTGCTTAAGTGGCCACGTCTTCGGATTCGGATCGTAAGTAAGCGTCGGAGTGGCCCTCCCCTCAGCAACCCTCCCTCCCACCACGCCCAAGCCCTTCAACTCCCTAACAGCAACTCCCTCTCACCACCACACCGCGGCGCTCTTCCCCTTCTCCCATCTGATGGTGGAAGATGAGAGGATGGGGATGAAAGGGGGGCAAAGAGAAGAAGAGGGCCGCGATATCGGTTACAAGACTCCACTGCACGCTCCCAACCAGCCTTCTCCTCAAACAAGGAAAGGAGCGCAATCCGTTGAATTTTCCGAGGATATCGAGCACCCACCGCTGGTGGATGCAGTCGCACATATGAGAAGGCGAGTCACTATTTACTATTCAGAAGAGCAAACTTGAAAATTACATTTTTTTTATTTTCATAAGAGAGACAATAGGTAATGTTGCTATAAATAAATTTACGATACTGAGTTAATATAGTTAAACGCTTGAATGCTAGATATATACCTAGTTAACATTTAAAAATTAACGAATTAAAGAAATATTACCCATTCATTTAAAGAAAGCCCGCATGTTAGCCCATCGTAGTAGATATTATTGCCTTTAACTACGGAAAAATATAAAATACAAGGTACCTGTCAATAGGCATTTTCAAAATTTACCTAAAGTATAGAAAGGAAAAAATTTTATGGTGAA
Organism: Platycnemis pennipes; assembly: GCA_933228895.1. Classification (NCBI taxonomy): domain Eukaryota; kingdom Metazoa; phylum Arthropoda; class Insecta; order Odonata; family Platycnemididae; genus Platycnemis; species Platycnemis pennipes. The sequence goes on from OW121848.1 coordinate 42,474,265, forward strand.
AAATGAAAATTAGCCACGGTTAACGCGACACCGCCTACACTCACGCATTCTAATAGCAGTCATAAAATTCAATTCTTGGCACTCGACTTGAGTTACCCCATTATTTCTCCGCTGAGACAACTTCACTAAATGTATCTGCGGTTTTCAAAATTGTACCCACTTTTACAATGCTTATAGGTGCTTCATACCGAGAGGAAACGTACAAATTTTGGAATAGGCTAAAGGACCACGGCTGAGCGTGCCATCCGACGGACGGAGTACTGAACTCAAATGCTCTCCACAGAGCACTCAAGTAGGGGCCGGTTTACCAATGAAAAAAATATCTGTCACTGCCGGGATTTGAACCCGGTTCCCCATTTGAGCGGCCAGTACTACACCAATCCAACTTGGAATCCACTCCTTAAACGTCGATCGCAACCCTTATTTTAATGTACAACTAACGATCAGTACATTTTTCTATTAGTAATAGAAATAAACATATAATATTTTTAACCAACCAACTCGCCTACAACTTGTTGCTAATTATTACTAACTATCAGCTGATTTGACACTAATGATACCATAAACCATTCTCTGTACCGTGATATACAGTATAATTTGGTACAAGAAGATAGGCGTTAAATGCAGGAGGCTCTCTCTGGTGCATTCACCAAAAACTAAAATATGCGGAAATGGAAACTTTGAAGTCGGCTTCGCCACAAATAATTGGGATTCTAGATTTGGAGTAGAGGCTCATTTTTAAATAAATACAGTTAAATTTTTTTTTCGTTTAGAGGCTAGTAAACTTTAGGGAATTTCTCTATTGAAGACGATTAAAAATCAAATTCATCTAGGTCGCTTAGTTCCGTATTGCATCAACGCTTCAGAAATCAATTTTATCGCTCATTCTAAAGGTCATTTCATACACAAACTGCAAAAAAACGTTTGGGACCTGTAAATCACAGTCCCGACAGGACGTTTCACCTTACCCCTCCCAGCTTTCTCTCTTCGTTTCTTATAGATGGGAACCGGTTCATGGTTCCACCCCGGCGTCAACAATCGGTGAGACGCAAAGGAAGTGGCATGTCGAGGCGGCCCTTATCGGAAAAACTCAGCATCGGAAAACGCTTAGGATGTAAGCCCTTTGAAAAAAACCTTAAGACGCTCCACAATTTTCAACCTCCTAAATTAGTCGAAAATGCCCGTTGCAATCATATTTTACGACGGAGATATTTTCGGTAGCCCATCAATTCTGAGTAGATGCTGTAAAATATGCACTGAAAGAAGACGCGAGGAGATCCTAGGCCCGCAAGCGCAAGAAAGAGTTCTCAGAATCAAATTTAGGCGTGATGATGGAGAGAACCATTCATTCCATAAATCAGAGTTATTCCAAAATGCCTTCATAAAAAGTCATTCCCTTTTTATGATAATAAAATCGCTCAAACAGCATATAACAGATTAATATTTAATGCAAAAGCTTATATATTACGGTAACACTAATAGGTATTTTAAAGGGGAAATTTTTTTATTATGTTATCACTGACCCTTTCTATGCAGAAACACTTGGGAAAATAAAAATATTTGACTTAATTTAAGTTTTATTTTTACTGTGAATCGTATTCCTAGGCATCTTGTGATTTTCATGAATGTTGTTGTAATACATAACATTCATGAATAGGTGTTATACACGTTCTTTCCAGAACATATTTCCACTCAAACTCATAGATAATTAAACGTGTAGCCAAATTATTACTCAACCGATTAATGAAACATATTCATAGTTGGGATTAACGATTTAAAAAATTAACGATTAAAATTTATCGTTAAAAATGTGGTTAACTGTTTAATTTAATCGTTACTTTACAGAATAGTTAACTTTTAACTTTTATTCGTTAAAATTATGCATTAACTGATACGAAAATAATTTCAGTTAATTTTTTTCGTTAATTTTTTGGCAACTGACCTGACCAAATTTGGGCGCAAAGTTTGCCCAACAGACAAATGGGAAAATAAAAAGGTATCTAAGAATGCTTTTAAAGGTGGTCATTTAAAAATGTAATGAATACGCCGAGACTAATACACCCAAACAAAAGCAGGGTTGAGGAGAGTGACCGCCAAAGTTTAGGAACAGACGAGAAAACACGAAACCACGCGAACACAATGTCCGGGAGGGCTCCATTGCCTTACTCGGCGACATCATGTCGTCAATACTACATAGTTGAAGCCGAGAAAGAAGGGTCGCCTAAAAACCTATGACCGATAACGAGAAAGAGGGGTTCATTCAAACTAACGTATCTGTCACAATGCGCCAATCTACGTATGCCTTTACTCGGCGACATCGCGTCGTCAATACATCAACCGCCAGTGAATCGCGAGAAAAGGTGCGCAGGCACACCCTCAGTATCTACTGTAACTCTTATATAACTAAGCCGTTCCCACTGAAACTTTACATTTGTGAAGGGATACCTCACATCGCAATGTGGGGATCGATATCAAAAACTAATCTTCACTTTCTACCGCTCAGAACAATCTTTTGCGGTAAATTACAGACGCACCATGGCTCGTCAGAAAGTCTTTCGTTTACGATAATTTAAAAATCCCGGAGTTGGAGCTACACATCAGAAAAATCTCCGAAACCTTTCAGCAGACACTATAGGAAGGCTGACCAACAACACTCTGGACACCTAATGGAATCACAACGAAAATCCCCAATTCAAATATTTTTAAACAAATGGATATGGATGGAAGAAACCTGAATGTCAGTTTTTAGTAGACTAGTACAGATACCACTTTTCCAGATACCAAACCGATACCTCGATACCAGTGGCCGATACCGATACTATTATTTTCCGTTACCTTACATATTTTTTCAACTCAGTACTCAAAAGTGTTATAAAAGAGAACCTTATTATTGAGAGAAATGACTTTGTGACAGCTCTTTTATTTTGCTCATCATCATTGGTCAACAATCCTAGGATTGGTTTGACGCAGCTTTCCACTCGATTCTTCTATCGGCCAACCTTTTCATTGTGACGTAATTCTTCTCTTTCACATTCTTCACAACCTGTTCCATGTATCTCATACGAGGCCTGCCTTTTCCAATCTTCCCGTTCACTTTTCCCTCGACGATAGTCTTCATCAGGCCATCGTGTCTCAAGATATGACCGATTAAGTTTTCCCTTCTTCTTTTTAGAGTTGTCAGCAGACTTCTCTTTTCTCCTACTCTTCTTAGCACTTCCTCGTTACTTACTCGGTCGATCCATTTAATCTTCAGCATTCTCCTGTAACACCACATTTCAAACTCTACAACTCTTACAATTATCACTAGAATAGATTTCAGACTCTAAGTCCTCTTGCATTGTAAATACTGAATATTCTATTTAAGAAACAAGAGCTGCTGAACATGCTCAGTAGTTAAGACGGTTCTTCTATCAGGACCCTAGCTCCAGTCTCTGAAAACATTGCTCAGGAAACTATAAACCTGCAGTTACACCCAAATACAGAGGACTCACGTTAGCACGTTTTTGTAGGGACCCGAAATCCTGAACATGGTACCGAGGAAAGCTTCCTGAACAGGTTAGGCCTTCTCGGGTTATGTTGAAGTTGTGTTTGAAGGGGTATGTGTGAGTTGCATAACTTCCAGGGGACCATTACGCGTGCCATCAAGTTAGTTCATTGCTGGCGTTAAGTTATTGTAGTAAAATTTCATTTTCAATTATTACGCCTCCCAAGAAATATGTACGATACCTTACGTTGATGCGCACTCAATAATTAATTATGACTATATGACCAAATAGCACGTTTTTTGTACACTATTCACGCAAAAATTCTATATATTTACTCGACTTTAAGGCTTCATATCCCAAAAAAGGTAGAAGCGAAATTCATATAGAACATATCAGCGTGTAGATAATTTAGCCTTTCGTTTAATGCAGGTAACAGACATTTTTTTATTATTACTTTTGAGGCATAGTTTTGTAGTGAGGATGAAAAATGGGACATTTTTTTAGAGTCGCAGATGCCAGCGTCACTTTGGAGATGGTCATAACAATATGAAAAGTACAAATGGAAGGAAAGTTTGATATAATATGAATCGCAATTTTTCCATGACATACTTTAAGTTTTAAATATTTATTTATATCCGTTTAAGACATTCTAGTCCATTTACGAAACCGGATTTTATCCGTAAGTATGCTAATTTGGAGGCACGCGACAAACACCTTCGTCATTTTAAAATTTCTGATGTGAATCCATTAACGTCATAACACTTGACTATGCCACGATATTTGAATTTTATATTTTCGGAAAACGAGCTTGGAATGTAGGCGGAAACGCGGAACAACGTATGGGTTGAGCAGAACGAACTTGAGTTGACGGCAGAACTTTAATTTTTGCCGCTATTTCAACAAGTTTCTTCGTGCGTGGATTTTCTTCTACTTTTCGGAGGAGGTTGAGCTTTTCACCTCAGGCTTTCCCACAGCCAATTCTAAGCACTTGTCTCACTTTTACTGTCACGAAGATCGCAGCTAAGAAAACAAATACGCGAGACATTGGTAAGTCAGTTGAAGAAGACGGGATTTCGAAATTTTATGTTTTTAAGATGATTTTCACAGAACGAATACTTTCGAATAATAGTATCCGAAAAAAACGAATACTCAAAAGTATCAAAGTATCGAGAAAGTGGCCGATACCCGATATTCGCTATCGGTATCGGCCCAAGTCTAGTTTTTAGTGTTCGCTTTGTTTGTCAAAACAAAAGAAACATCAAGGCCTCTATTACCACAGCCTCTAATATGCCAAAGTAACTGAAAAAGTAACTTTTAACGTAAAGTTACTTTTTTAAGTTTAACTTTAATCAGTTACTTTTTTATAACTTTCCCAGAACTTATTATTATATATCTATATTTTTACGCTGCATTTCTAAGAAATGATGTGCATAAAATTGTAAATATCAATAGTTAATAGTAAATTATCTATAATAGATTGACACGCAAATATATGATGGAGAAATTTGCTGACTGGACAAATACCTAATTACAGGCTCACAAAATGATTCCTTTCCAGCGGAAAATAGAGTAACTGGAGAGTGAAATTCAAGCGAGCTGCTAAAATAGGTCAGAAACACTATGGAATTCCTTTTGAGCAGCCTATGAAGCACGGGACAACTTTTTATCTTGTAAAGATGGCCATATTGATCTAATTAATGGCTACTTCGTGTAATTATCGTGGGTTTAATTAGGCATGCTGCAGAATCTCTCTCTCTCGCTGGAGCTAACATATAGGCACGCTCATAGGACTCTTTACCGCCGTTTAAATTTTAAAGATAAAATTGATCGAAAACATGAGAAATGATATGTAGTAGATCATAAAGAATTACAATTTTTAATGAAAAATACCGAGAATGCCTCCAAATTTGGGCTGTTTGATTGAATTAATTGCCATTATTTTACTCAAAACTGCATAGATATCATTCGATTTATTCCAATATAAATTATTAAGAAAGCATTACTTATTTTATTGGTATTCTATCGAAAACCTAACCGGACACCCGAAATCTAAATTAGATTGAATTATATGTTTGCCGTCACCCTTCTTCGCCACCATCAGCGTCGTCTTAATTTAACGAGCGGCTATATAAAAATGTGATTCACTTCGTCAATCAACTCTCATTAAACTAGTAACACCCACGGCCCGGGGTTGGATTCGTGCCAAATACCTTAGAATAAGCAGGTAGTCAGTCAACCAATCAACCAGAGACTAATCTACCAGAATAACTATCCCATAGCGTCTTTGATCCTCGGCTCTACTGTAGAGGAGACTAATACGTTCCCATATTTTCGCGGTTGAATGATGAGACTTCCAATGCGCTCCTTTAAAAACCCTGCGGAGCTGGGGAGAAAGATATAATGGCGGGAAGGGTCACTTCCAGAGCACCTTCCCGTCGTTCCCGTTGTTTTTCTGGAAAAGTGAGATTATTCACCGCTAGAGGACCTTCCTTTTCGAAATAGGAAAGACCTGATCCCAGAGTAAAAGCAACGAGAAAAATTTTGCAATGGTGCTCAGTTACCCTTTTTCAACTTCACAGTATCTGCCTTTCAATCCGTCTTTTTTTAAGGTAGCCTCAACGTTACCCTCCCTATCATGTTTTAACGTGTTGTTTCTCTTACAAATTTTTCCTTTCTACTCACGGAACAAATTATCAGCCCTTAATATTCTTCTTATTCAGATAATTCTTTTTATTTTATTTCCATGAAAAATTGAACAATTACTGTTTTCTTTCTCTTCTACAGCAAGCATACACTACCGGTCCAAATCTTCATTGTGCCCGAAGACACGTCTTCCTCCACCCACTTCACGTGCCTTCTTTGTACTTCAATCTCCCTTTTTCTGAACCCTTCATTCAACATCAAACACCACTCGTAGAGTTTCCTTCCTTCCAATATCAATGCCTTTCCCGTTATCTTCGCAACCAAATCCAAAATCTTTCTCTCATCCCTCAATATGGACTAATCTCTAACGCCTTCCTAATTACAGTTCCGCAATCAGCCGCCAAGCGGAGTCAAGAAAGTATAAGCCCATCTCTCTGAGCTATTTTTATTACGTACAAACCCTTGTCATATGCTACAGAGATTTTCAATCGAAAGGTATCAAACTATGTAGCACATGCAGTGACAAATTTCCTAACTCATAGACTTTAACACGAGAGGCTCGTCATTTTCTTCTGTGGAAACCTGATATCGACGATCGAAAGGTCGTTCAATACGGGAATGACTCATACTTCAGCCTTCCGTATAGATATTTGCATACCAATAGATTTCTAATTCTATCATTTCTAATTCATAAGGGAAGGCCCCAGAAGCGTGGTTCATCTACGCCGCCTTGAGGCCTTCCTTGTTGGTGTTACATTTTTGGTCCTAACTTTTTCCCCATTTAATATACCAATTTGCTATTACTTACACATTATATATTATTCAAATGATTCATGGCTTCTCAAGCCATCTTTAGCGATCTTCTGATGCAAAATTCTGGGCTTCAAATTAATACTTAGGCGTCTTCCTTCTTTAATTTGAAATATGTACTAAATTATCTTTTCACCATGGAATCATCATGAATACCTACATGCTTAACTTGAACAACTAGATACTCAGTCTATGAGTCTCGTATTGTTATTTTAATGGGAGGATTCTGAAACGGAGAATTCTATACCAATGGCACAGGCGAAAACTATTGAATGGCATTAGCCCACATAAAAATAAGAAGCGACAACATTTTTTAGGAGACGATAATCGTTCACTTCGATCAAGTTTCGATTTTCTTACAATAAAAAAATAAATTTTCAAATATAAATGATCTTCTTCGGGAAAATTGGCTCAATGCAAAATGTTACGAAAGGACGGCGGTCACCGTCTTAAAAAAAAAAACTTGGTTTCACCACCTACGAAGTTTATCCCGAATATCAGCGATGCAACGTCATACGATTCCGTAATCACCTCCGACTCTCGAAACGTTATAAAACCCACGAGTTGGGAAGAACAGTGATGGGCCGAGGGTGTAGGGGTGAATCCCTTCCACCGCAACCGTCTGGACGGGGGGCGGCAGTATCGCGCGGAGCCAGGCGTTTGTGTGGGAGGAGAGAGTCTGGGGACGGAGAGATAGCGAGCGGTATGACGGCCACCGGCACCACTCTCTCTCTCTCAGGGGAGTGCACTAATTGGAATGATAAAGCGGAGGTAGGGGTGGATCGGAGGAGGACGACTGTTGCTCCGAGGGAGAATTAAAGGAATGGAAGGGAAGAGGACGCGAGCAAGAAGAGGAGCTCCGCACAGTAAGTGCAGGAGGCGGAAAAGTACGTTTCGAGTGTCAACATCAATTGCTCTCCCTTTTCCCTCCCTTGCTGGGGCGAAGGAGGGTCGATCTTTTGAGTGGGGTGGAAGGGCGTAGAACGTATTTGCAGCACTTCGCAATCACGAAGGACGGGCTACAACGCTGGTGTCAAGGCTCGCTGATGTAAAATTGACATCAGCGGGATTTCTGGTACGGTGCTAATGCACGAAAATTTGTTTATTTTCTCATCAAACACGAGAGGTTTCACAATGTCAGCGATGGAGAAATGTACGTATGAGTTATAGATTTTCGTGATCAGTACAGCAAAGTTAGGTGCAACACTGTTATAGTAGCCTGTAGACAATCAAACGTGTTTCAACACTGCTAGCTCAAGCACGCTTGCGAAATATAAATTCTTTTACTAAAAAATGTATGACAAATTAAGAATCATTGCATAAATATGTAGACATTTACCATTATGCTGCACTCGCGATGGACTAGCATATTTCCATTTAGCAATATTGTATTGCATGTAAGTGACGCAGGGACGCGTTTCATTCACCCCCAGCCGTACCTCTCGCGGTGGTTCGCAGGGTACCTATTACGTAGTTGAAGATTTTCTAATTGCGCAACGAAGTTAGCTCTCTAAACTGTAGCATAGACACACGCTTCCCTCGCCTTTACTTCCTACACGCGTATTAGCTGAAATAGAGACGTATTACCCACTGAATTTGTAACACCTTCATCTATGTAACCTCTTCATCTAACTAAGACGAAAAATATACCTCATGGGTGTGTGACAGGGGGTGATTTCACGGCAGGAACGTATAAATAACGAGTAAACAAATACAGTCAGATAATAAATAGCGGTATTATTGTTCGCAACTAACTAACTGAGAAAATATGACGACTTCACATTGCAATACAACAACCTACCTAAAACTAGCATTCAGCCATACTGATTACTCACAAAACGTATAAAAGTACACTGGTGCGTGTTAGTGTTATTCAGAGGAGGAAACCGACACCATTGCCCATTTGCGGCATTTAGGATAGGCTGGGTATTTTGGGAAATGTAATAGTTTTACAAAGAGCAGAGGAAAGGTATCGATAAACTCGTCGGCGTCGGTATTAGCCTGCTCGCAAAGAAATACGCCAAAGGATCCACGGTTTGAAGTTCTCTTCGACGTACGGAGTACTGAACTCGAATGATCTCCACAAAGAACTCAAGTAGGGGCCAGTTTACCAAGGAAAAATACATGCCACTGCCGGGATTCGAACCCGCCCCCCTGCAGGGCCAGTACTCTAACCACCACATAAACCTGACTTGAAACGCTCTCACTCGCACAATCGTGTTTTCAAGACTGCACCCGCACAAATAGGCACTTCAGACCGGGATTAAAGGTATACGGATGAAAATCGAAGGAAAAGGAGGAAGAGCGGAGATAAATATGGCGCCGGCCTTCCTGATAACGAAAGGTTCGGCAAGGCACGGCTTGACGTCCAAATCGACGGACGGAGTATCAAAAAATGATGTGTTCTCCAAACGGCAAAGAGGGACCGGTGTGACAACGGAAAATCTCTGTCATTGCCAAACTTTAATCTTGGGACCAAGAAATAATATATCTAGTTACGTTTCAAACTGTAGGGAGATAATTAAAGCAATAAAACGATGCGCATACATTCAGAGTTTTATGCGTACATACCAAAAAGTCTAAAAGATACGTTACACAACTTGATTTATTACATCCTCGATGATATCAGTAACATTTATCATTGTTCCTGACCGTCTTGGAAGGAGAAGAAGATTAATTATTATATTATTATGAAATTTGGATGTCTTGAAGAGCTGGCTGTCTGTGCTAGCCTGCTTACTTGGTGGGAAGGCGTAAAGTAAAAGGAACAGCGGAGAGGCAGAGAGAGAAACAGGATGTGGGTTAAGAGCATCGGAGAGGAGTTAGGATGTGAAACGAATGGAGGCGAGTTTTTTTAAACAATGTTTTTTACAAAAATAAACGAAAAGGGCTCACCCGATGCCGCGAACGGAGGGAAAGGCCGGCGACCCTTTTTGGAGCAATGGTGAGGAGCGAGCGGAGAGGGACGGAAGAAGACAAATGAAAAATGCAAAGTTGAGTGGCAAAGAGGAGAGGGAGAGGACGGCAGGGAAAGTGAAAACAGATGAATGCGGGATAATGAGAGCGCCCTGCCAAGGGCCTAGGCGAGGAGGAATTTCCCCCTCGGGTCTTAAAAGGGAGACGCCTAGGGAAAAATTACGCATGCCCCGAATGATTTAGATTCCACGCCTCATTTTTTCAATGAGGTACGTCGGCTTATACGCTTACTTCGTTACGCCGGACAAAGATTTAAAGCGCCGCTTTATAACAGTTAATAAAGACAAGAATGCTGAGAATTCGGTCTCACATTTTGGCCTTTGAAAATTGTCTTATTTTTTCACGGGGAGGGGAAACGCAGAGTTGCGCTGAGACGCAGTGTCTACTTGTAACTCAGTGGAAGTTGAACATTTCTTGACGGAGATCAAGTGACCAAAAAACGTATCACTTTCACTACTTCAATAGGAACGCCTTTCCCGAACAAAATCAAACAACAAAATAACAAATGGAAAAATAGAGTAAATTTTAAATATTTAGATAGAGAAAAGGCTCTTCTTTTTTAACTTGAACCTTAAAACTGCTCTGTATGAGATGAATCAAAGAGTATTTCATTTGAAAAATCACTGACCATGAGTTAGCAAGGATGATATTTAGCATCAGATTGATTAAAAGTACTCATGATATCAAGTCTTTCGCACTTTCATTTCATTCTCTTCCAAAGCAACGCCTGGAAATGTAACACAGGTTTTCCTCACTCGAAAATCACGATTTAAGGACACTTACAAGCTACGAACAATATAGGAAGGATTCGAAGAGAAAATGGTTATCATACTATCACCGTTATAAAACATCACGCTCCACGAATGCATGTGAAAAATTACAGCTAACCTCCAAGACTGCAATACGATGAGAATAACACAACTCGCATTCAACGGAACTGTCTCTGAGTTAGAAAACGCAGTGTCGATTAAACGTAAGAAGACCTTTAGAGAAAGAGTTTGAGATGAGAATACAGCATCCATGAACAGTAGGCATTCACGCCACATAAACACGAGTTCGTTCAAAACTATCAGAGCGGATGGAAGCACGAAATGATCTCCCCTGAAGGATGTTTTCGGGTAAGAAAAACATAACTTTGTATTTTCCACACTTTTATTGAGAAACTGATAGGGTGCTCCAATGAGTTTTTCTTACACTATGTCAAATTTTTCATAAAGTATCGCCTTATTCTATTCAATTTATTTGTTTTCGGGTGATTGTTTGAAGCCGAGAGCCGAAAGAGGAAGAGGTCGGGAAAAGGGCATGAAATTTTAAAATGTGGAGAGGGCATAGAGAGATGAAAACGGCGCCATCAAAGTGAATTTATAATTGGCCCTTCTTTTTGGAGATTTCACGTGGGGGTGGAAGGGAAACGCTAGAGTGAACTCGACGGTTTTTGGGGAGGAAGTAAAGGGGTATGAAGGAGGAGGAGGAGGCTCTATCCCACGGCCCTTCAGAAGGGGTGGCGTTGGCGGAGGCATGAGGGATGGCGCAGGGAGACTTGGGATGGGAAGAGGGTTGGGTTTTCCCAACTGAGTAAGGAGAGAGTGAGGGTCGGAAGGCGACCGCGAGTGAAGGCTCAAAAGGGAAACGGGCGGTACTCCAGGGTCGAGGAAAGGGCACGTTTTAAAAACATTAATCCATTATATGATTGCAACATGAAAAGCAGCCGCACGCGAAAAGTACCGAAAAAAAGGTAGGACAAATTATTTTGAAATAATTGATGAGCCTTAAATTCGTCCCAAAGCGTTCTTCCTCATGTCACCCAAAACTCTTACTTATCTTGTGGATATTTTACGGTTAATATTACTCGTCTTTTTATGCATCGAGGCATAAATTTTGTAAACTAAATATAAATGTTTCAAATTCGATAATTCATTTAATATTTTTCCAAACATCAAAATGATATTTTCCTGCATAAAAGGAAACAGTAATACGTGAAATCTACTTTCATTGACGTAACTTAAAATGAAGCTCTTACGTTTTTAATGAGAAGGGTGTTAATCACAATAACATCGTTTCTCAAAAACAAAGGTCACCACTTACGAAAAATTTGAATGGAATTAGGATAAAAGGTGTTTGACAGGCAATTCCTTAAAACAATACACTGGAAAGCATTTGATCATAGTACATAATTAGATATGGAAAGGATTTCACTTTCAATTCGTTACACGCCTGCCACGGTAGTCAAATCGATAAAACAAAGGAATTGTTAGCAAAATTTATCGGTTACGAATCCTGTATCAGGCACGGATATTTAGTTTATTTTAGTATCACGTAAGACAATAAGTGCGGCATAATTTTAAGAGGTAGAACACCTTACAGCCAATTTCTACCAATTAAACTGCTCACAAAAGGTAGGAACCAACCATAACACGTGGCTTTGCAATCTCATACATATATACGCAGCATTCAGGGAAAAAATAAAGTGTAGCATAACTTTTTCTTTCCTACCTCACAAGTACCTGGTGGAAATTAAAATGAGGTTACCGTAGAAAAAAAAATGGCTCAACTAACAATAATGGTGGTACATACTTTGCTCATTTGGAAAACACAAATAATAATAGTATGCTGCATAGTTAAACTAGATTTTCCCTAATAGTATGCACTTATGTAATTAAATAACAGCACATGCGTAGTATGTGGGGGAACTCAAACCAGCAACCTACTTCTGTTATGAGTAGCATACGATACCAGACTTGTCTGATCGACATTTATTCCAGATAAAACAAAACATTTAAAGGTTAATTTCATCTCCCACAAGCACCTGGACAATTATATAACCGAATATGAGCTAAACATTTATATTTCCAACTCAAAATTGCATAAAACGCCCACAAAACCGCAATGCGATTAAATTAATCGGCCCCAAAGTTGGACCTCGGCCAGGAGATCCACCCACTAAACAGTTTTGCAGCCGGTGATTGGGCTAGAAAAGGAAAATGGAAGTAGATGCGGCTAGCGGCCCCAGACTCAATTGCGGTATGTTTTTGTCATTAGTACTAGAATGACATCGTATCTATTTGTATTTCATCACCTCTTATCGATTTTCTTCTTGGGTAAGGGTAATGAAGAGCTACAATGTACAACTATACCTTCTTTTTTCCCAAAATATTGAGATTAAACATTCATCATGGATGACTCCGATTAGTGTTGCAGAAAGTAGGAGGAGGTACTTAGAAGCAGTAGGTACCCACCTTATCTATTTCTCCAAATCCCGAGAACGAAACGCAGGCACGAAAGGCAGGTCGATCAGCAGGAAACACGTAAGAAAGATTCCTCCCTTCTCACCAAGCACCTAGAATACGAATTAGACAGAAAAAGTACGATTGTGATAATAGAAAACTAAAGAAGTAAATTTCGCCAGAGAATAGCGGACGTCAATATAGAGGAATGCATGCAATTATTTCAAGCCAATCTGAATTCATCTAATCTTATAAAAGACCTTAAGTAAACAAAATCATTCATCAAATCAATTTACTTCTTCGTTCGATTCGTTCATATTATGTAAATGAAAATGAAAATGAATGAAAAATATCACAATGAAAACACTGATAGGTAATATGGCGTTAAGGGATACGCACCACGCTGTTAGCATTATCAAGCCTACACTTCTTTCTAACCTCGCTCACCCTTAACTTGCAGTCATGACTCCTAATGATATATTTTAACATCTTACGCAATCAAATTCTTCTTTAATGTCTTTAGGTCTTATATATATATAGGAAATGCAGAGCCAAATCAATTTACTTGTTTTCGAGTAATTAATTCTGGCGATGATGCAAAAACTGTTTTCACGAACACTATCATGCCTATCAATGTTGATGGCTCAACAGCCAGCGATATAATTTAGATGTTAACTCGTTATCATCAGTTCATTGATAATGATGCATCAACATCGGGAACTTTTTTCCGTGGAAAATATTTTTATCCACAGAAAATCACACAGCAAATCATTCCGTGGAAAATCACATGGTCCTGGTAAAATATTGAAGCAGAATCTCAGTTCTATTTGTGGAAAGTATCAGAGAAATAATTATACCATAGCATATAAATCCCTCTCAATATCGCCAAAATGTTAGAAATATATTTATTTCCATCTTATAATCACAGCACAAAAATGGATGGCAAGAAACATTCCTCCCCAAGATTTCTTCCATTTTTTTATTAACTATAGATGATGATTTATCCCTTGCAACATTCGTTCGAGGAACTTTACATGGTACGGTTTAAATGTTGAAGTGAGATTGGGGGCAAGAGCCTGCGAATCAAGCGTAACCCCGAGTGTTCTAAGTCACTTTCCTCGATAATCGTATTTCACGTATACGGGCGGGCGCAAAAGTCCAAGTTAGTGGGGGGATAGAGTACCCATTTCCGCACCTATCGAACATTCCTCATTGTACATATTGCCTTAAAAGCGCGTTTGCCTCGTATGGGAGCCCTTCAGGTCATTTTACAAATGATATATGACAGAAACCTACGTTCTAGATAAAACAAAAACGACGCTTTCATATGACGCGACTTAAAGAACAACGATTTACTGCGTCTTCCAAGATTTCAGCGGCAGGTGGGAAATGATTTTGCACTTTCATTAAACAGGCTCATAACCAATTCATATAATGTAAATGAAACGCAATGAATGAAAAATATCAAAATGAAAACACCGATAGGTAATATGGTGTTAAGGGATACGCACCACGGTGTTTACATTATCAAGCCTACACTTCTTTCTAACTTCGGTCACCCTTAACTGGCAGTCATGGCTACTAATGATATATTTTAACATTTTACGCAATCAAATTCTTCTTCAATGTGATTAGGTCTTGCATTTCAACGAGTCGCTTTTACTTGCAGATTACCCTCCAAGAGGTGAGATAGTTTAACACCAATTAGGCTAGGTTCTGATAGCTTTCCTAGACTTTATTTTCTTTCTTTTTACCCCACGGTCCATTACCTACGCTAATGCTTTAATCAAACAAGGTATTCCCACTCCCTACACACTATCTATTACCTTTTCATTTGAAGTAAGTTCTTGTGCTTTCCCGGCGCATTAACGGAGTAAATTCTTCTCGGGTCTTCATCCGGGTTAGGTTCTCCATCTTCGCCGACGTTTCGATGAACGACTCGCTCAATGCCTTCAGGGCAATGCTTTCATTCGAAATTGGCCGCTGTATATATTTCCTCCTCTCCGGCTCAGGTGCCTTATGATTGGTCCGTAGACCTAACACCGGTTACGCTTCCCCTCATTGGCTGAAGGTTGAAAGCATTTCCCTGAAGACGATGCGCGAGTCGTTCATCTAAACGTCGGCGCAGATGGATAACCTAACCCGGACGAAGTCTCGAGCAGAATTCACCTTTTCTCTTTCTTTAAAGTCCTCGCCTACTCACGATTCAACCATATATGCATGCAAGAGTATTAATATGGCTCCGAATTGGATTGCGTAAACTAGGTACCGATGAAAGCCCACTACACGCCGCAGCGGGTACTCTCATAAAGCTCTAAGAGAAGATCCCTGTAATGCTACAAGAACGTCAATTCGCAAAATAAAGATCAACTGCCTCCATAGTTACTCTTCGAAACAAATGCATTCTCGAAAAGAGACGACGCTCCATATCTTTTTATCGAATTTTTCATTCGTACCGACCAAGTTTTCTGTCCATAACGGCCATTTTTCAAATACACTACCTCGTGTCACCCAGATATATGCTTTGGCACATAAGAAAAGTGGAGATTAGTTTACGTTCAAAGGTCATCAGGCCTCAGCATAGCTCTACTCCACTACTTGATTGGGTTTTTCTCACATCCACCATGATTCACACCCCTAATGACGTCCATTGATATTTCCCCAGCTCAGCAAAATAGATTCTTTCTAAAAAGTAACGTGGAATTAATGTGAGTGAAGGGGTATTTCGGTAGAATTAGATAGAACTAGATACACGTACATCTAAGTTCCCCTGCAAGCCATCGCTGGAATGCAAAGCGTAAGTGGATTCTATCATAAATTCACTCATGCGCTTGGTACAAATAATTTAAGGCTAAGAAAAAGTGATGACTTTGTGTCGTTCAGCGAGGGCATATTGTTATGCAATATGACTAATTCGTTACCATCATCACTTAAACCATCATTCTAAGACTGGTATGACCCAACTTATTTCTCATATCGTTATATCAGCAATTCCTCTGCCAAAATATTTTTCCTGTCATATTCTGCACCTATCACTCCAAATATCTCAACCATAGTATTTTCCCGGAATTTCACACTACATTTTTTCTCGTATTCTATGTTTTCCCTAGTGAGGCTACCATGTCTCCAAATATGAACGAGATGGCTGTCCTGCTTTCTATAAATTTCTCGGATTTTTTTTGTCTCTCCATAATTCCTTAGAAAGCCTTCATGCAAAATAAAAATAAAGAATAACAGATACCTGTTCAGCCCAGTGGTTTTATTTCAATACCAGCACTTCTTTCATCGTTTTCGGCAACGTTATCGTATAGGAATGCAAGGATTACCATAATCATGATTTTATGTTGAGAGGTTGAATTTTTAAGTTAATATTGGGAAAGGACGCTGTCATTGGTAAAGAAAGGAAGGACTAATGCATAATAATTTAATCTCGTTTGACTTTTTTATTCGGTCCAAAGATCTGTCTTCATTCTTTTGTAACCAAATATTCATAATGCTTTAAGTTTCACGGCGTCTGCCACAGTTAAGCTAATCGTAGAGGGAGTTATTTTATTATTAGTTATTTATATATTCATTGGTTGCGTCGAAAGCTAGAGCTTTGTTTGGCATTATTTATTCGTCGGAGGTGAAGGTCATTTGTGCCATTATGTGTAGGATAAGTGAGTTTGGGTGAAGGAAAAGCTCTTAAAGATACGGAGAAAGGGAAGGGAAAGTGCGAAGAAGCCCAGGTGCTAACATCCCACCCGACAGATGGAGTACTGCACTTAAAGTGCTTCATGCAAGACAAGCCAAGTCCGGTTTTGCAATGAACTGTCTCATCCGTGATTAGATCCCGGGCCGTCAAGATGAGAAGCCATGACTACTGCCACCACAATAAGCGATCCCCGCTATGTGGCTATTTTGTATCCATAATACATTGACAAAAAGGAAAATGTACAAGATATAGGTACATTATAATACAGCCGTTTCCACCGATGAGATACTGATGGATAAATGCCCATAAATACATTTTCTGTGAGTGCTCCCTTGAGCACATCACCATGGAACGAAGGCGATAGGAAAACAGAAAGGCAGTTCCCACGGGGGAGAGCATAAATTGTTCCGCTGGGGTGCGAAGGGAGCGGGCGGGCAAGGAAAATAAATTAGCACAGGAATAGCTGGAGGCAAGGCGAACGACGGAATGGCAGAGGATTCTTCGGCTGGCAAAGGATTCACGAGGGTACGGGGGGGCGCGAGAAATGGGATTTGGATTGGAAAAGAGTGGCAGGGGGGATATAAGAACGGGAAATAAGGGGAGAAGAATTGTAGTAGGAGACGACGACAGGAGAGTCGGCTGGGAAGAGAGATGAAGTGGGAGGCTGAGGAAAGGCGTTGGGATGAAAAAATAAACGATCCCAAAGCGTTTCTCGAAGGAAGGATGGGCGGAAATTTGATTAGGGAATCAGGCATTCACTCCCGACTCATCCTCCGCCTCCCCAACGACACTCCCGAATGCCGCGCCCTCCTTTGATAAAGTTCCTGGATACGCCCGAGGCGTATTTTTCATGATTGGTGCGTTTTCTTTCCCGGCGATTGAAAGAGCCATGACCAAAGAGGCCTTCTCGAGTTTATTTTTCGAAGCGCTTTCAACCGAGGACGTTCCCCGCGCCACCGCCGTGTTTTACGCCTTCCCGAAAGCCATGGCAGCGCAATGAGATTCGATGCGTCAATGAACAAGCGGAGGTGAAAGGACTGTAGTCAGGCAATTATGGTAATTTGGATATGATGGCATCCATATATTACGCAACGCTGATTTTCCACTTTTTTGACACCTTCCCTCACCCATGTAAGTAAGACCAATCCCCTCCATAATTACATAACCTTTCCAATGAACCCTCTGTCATTTTTGGGAATGATAAAAAAGGCATGTTAACAAATACCGGATTTATGAATCAATACTATTACTTATTAACTCATACAGTAAACTCTCTATTGTCCGTGCGCGCATTATCAGGGGTGCGGATTATCCGTGCATCGCCAATCTATTTAGTGCATCGGCAGTGGTCTAAAAGGTAAGTAAACTTTTGTCATTTTCCTCCAATCGTGACTTTCACTACGGCCGACGAGTGGTCCGATGTCTTAAGGCCGTTTAACGGTCATTGATACTGCGCAGGCTGTTGCGAGAACACTTGCGCAAGAAATATTGCACCGTGTAAAGCGACGACTTGCGAAGACAGGCAGCGCCACTGCGCGAACGCTTGCGAGCAAATTAGAAAATGTTCTAATCTGATACATGTGTTCGCGCAAGTTTGAAGATTATTTCTCTCACTAGATGGTGCAGATGCAGCGGCAACGAACTGCCTGGGGAATTCTAGCAATTAAATACGTTGTTGATGATTGAGTTGAGAGTTTTTGTTAGCAATCAACCCCTTAGGTAGTGAATAAAGTGCAATGATGATGAGCTGGGCGATTAATCACGTGGAAGCTTAAATTTCGTTCGTAAAGGAAGAACTCGTTACCTTGGCCCACATGCGTTCGTTCGTGGTGCAAATTTTGGGCTAAGTATACAGGACTAGGGTCTCCACTATTATGTTTAGACTATGGCTTAAAACATATTTTAAAGTGGTGGTAATTTATCGCATTTTTCACGTCCAATCAATTGCTAATTAACAGATCTTGACGTTATGCGATATATTGACGGTATTACCGCTACTAAATGGTATATTGTCTACGACATAATGCACCGACGATTGCATCGTGTAAAGCTGTCAAGCAAGCGTCCACGCATTTTTCAACGTCACTGACTTTCTCAGACGACTGCTCAAACGGAATCAACATCAACTTGCGCAGTTTCAATGACCGTGTAAAACGGCCTTTACACCAGGCTTCGTGCCGCCTCCCGAGGCTTGCGAACATTTAACAGCGGCCGGGATAGCTCTACTGAATTATTTTTCGTCATAAAACGCTATTACGTACAGCGACGATCTTTTCATTGGCAGATTGTGTTATTTTCTTAGGGAGTTTATTTGTTTTGGCGGCGGACGGTAGGGAAATTAATCCGCTAAGAACCAAAAGGCGGATTATCCGCGTTTCCCGAGGACCTTTAACCAGTCATTAGTACGGAAAATCGGGATTTTACTGTATTGTTATAGGTGTCATAATATTATATGATGAAAGATTTGATTAGTAGTAATATATCTTTCTCTCGAAGAAGATAATACTTAGCTCCCATACTTTGTCTAGTGCATTGTAAATGTACACCCGACCCTTCTTCCAGCACAGAAACGGTATCTGATGATTGAAAATTTTACTTAAATAAAGCTGGAATAATTTCTCAACACTATGTGAGAGTCAGTGTTAAGCCGGATTAAAGATAAGATTGCGTAAAAATTCAACAATATTATGCCAATACATGGTCAATCGGTCAGATTGTTTTACTTATTGTAAGCTGTAAGTTTAAGTAACAATAGAGCAATAAATGGACCAAAGAAATGAGAAATGAATAGTGAAAAAGCCGAATTCCTAAAACAGATTCAATTATTATTCACCTTATGCGTAATGGTTCAATGCTTACTTTGTTGATGAAATCATAAGCAGAGCTTTAATACATGTTAAATTATTTCAAATAGTATACCTCTTTCAAATAATATCCCGCACTGCTAACACTGTCTCAGTGAATCTTAAGTCATTTTTAATGCATTATTGGTAAAATACTTATACAGAAAAAATCGATGAGGGAAAGGATTGTTCTAGTAAATCACTGTTTGGAATATGCAGTTTTTCACGTGCTTATATATCGAAATTAGTTTACCTTCTTGAACAACGTAGGATATGTTTGAACCACAGGCTTCCACTACCCTTTCACTGTCCCTTGAGGAAAAGATCACGTGGAAAGGGAGCTGTCTTTACAAAATTCTAAGCACGCAAGGTTGTAGTCGTGAAAACGCACCTCCAAGATGAAAATTAGCTCGGTAAGAAGCGATGAGGAAGCGCTCCGCGGTTCGTGAGAGGAAACGTATCGTGCTGTAGCACCACGCTAATTAACGGAAACCGCGAGGCGAGCGACACGGGGCCAGTTGCTCTGCACCCGAACCCAGGATTAATTCGTTTTCTTTTTTCTCCTCGGCGGCTTCCTCCGACTGAACGAGATGCATCGAGGATCGCACCCCCCCAAAAGGGGGGAGGCGTGGAAAGGTAACAGCAAGCACCTCAGCACTAGGACGACGACATATCGTCCGACCGCCTCCTCTCTGAACGACTCCCGTTCCGAGGCTTTTGTGATGGGACGAGGTGGTGCCGTCCATTCTTCCAGCAGGTCGGTGCATGGAGGAAGAGCACAGCCGTGGAAACTGCTTCCTACTCACGCTGCTGTGACCCCTCCCGCATCACCTCTCTCTCCCTCCCTCTTGCTCTCCAGAATAGCTCGGCAGGGAGACGGGGATGCGGTTGGCGCTCGCAATTTGCGTGTGCGGCTCGTGGGGGTCTCCGCTCCGCCGCCGGCATACGTGAGGATCCCCGGGAATGCGTCGACCCTTAAAAGGGTCCATAGGGCGCCGTTGTTTTTTTCTACCGCGTACGACTGGCGCGAGCTTCCGTCCACGGTCTCCACGCTAGACGGGAAAGGGCGCGGGGTGAATCACGACACGGCTCACAAGTTCCATTCAATGAGGCTGGATCACCTTGGAGGCGAGCCGACGAACGGATGAAAGATCGCACCTTTTTATGTGAAAGCTATTCAAAACAGACTCTACTTTCGCCGATAATAAGTCTCACGAAGAGAGAAGTGAAAGTCATACCCTATGAATACCGGTTAAAGTGGCACAGTGTAACTTCTCTCCAGGGCAAAAGAACCTATTGCAGCGTAATTTACAGTAATAGGTTCACACACGTGTCCTGTAATAATTAAATCATATGTTGATGACAAAAATATGAAGATGAATCAGTGTTTTAATTGCCAATTGATTTCACTTCTACTAAATATCGACCTATACAATTTCTTTACAAAAACTACACGCATTCAGTTCAAATCAAATATTAATCCATTTAAACCAATACTCCAACATGATTTAATTGCATGATTTGCATAAAACATTATTCTAATACTGTTGTTTTACATATACATAACAAGGGCCCAATTTCATATTCATAATTTAAAAACATTCGAGAGACCAAAAAAAACTTCGATTGATGAATTTTACGAAGTAGTTGAGGAGGAAAGAAAATTGCGGAAAAGCATAAGAGACATAAGAGAAGAGGTGTAAGATTGAAGTAAGTAATTAAAATGGTGAGATAATAAAGTCCAAAAGTAAGGATAGAATGTACGGTAAGGAAGAGGACTGAAAAGGAAGGGTATTTTGGATAGGGTGAAGACCGGTAGGAAGTAAGAGTTAAATAGCGTTACACAGGTAGTGTCCTAAGACGTTTCATATACTTATAAATATCCCATCAAAATCTGTAATTGGTTATATAAAATTAATAAATGATTAAAATACCGAAAACAGTAGAAATTTATGCTGCATTTCTTTCAACAACCAAACTCCTTAAACCCAACGGAGAGAAAAATATCATTCACCTTTCCTACACTATTACGATAACTTACGCAGAACCAAAAAGAGTGAAAAAAACAAGAGATGAATCCCTTGGGTTCACACTCGCGGAATTAAGACATTAAGGCGGATTACCGGAACGGAACGGGACATCGCTTTCAAATATACTGAGAGGTGAATGAATCTAAACACTCATACCGATGTATTTTTAAATGAGTCAACGTAACGCAAATCCAAAAGATAAACACAACTGGTGCATGAATCTCGGGAACTACCGAGCGGGAGGATATCACGTTAATTAAATACTATTCCACGACAGCAAAAAGGCTAGAAGGGTACAGACGCGAGGGGCTAATTAGAGGAGAGAGGGGGGGACATTGAG
This sequence comes from Platycnemis pennipes, assembly GCA_933228895.1. Classification (NCBI taxonomy): domain Eukaryota; kingdom Metazoa; phylum Arthropoda; class Insecta; order Odonata; family Platycnemididae; genus Platycnemis; species Platycnemis pennipes. The sequence continues at coordinate 42,496,310 of OW121848.1, forward strand.
GTTAAGAGTGTCTCAACGCTTTTACGCAAGATAGAAATTCTTTCGGTGATTCAAAGGCCGAAATTACATTACAATCAAGAGAGTTTTAATCGTGATCACTTTATGACGAGCTGGGGTCGTGCACCCCAACGTTCATATTTAAAGATTTTTCCCGAGCCTTACGAAGTAAGCCTTCCAGTCTGCGGTTCCACCCATTAGGATTAATCTTTGATGAAATATTCCTCCAGTTCAAACAGACTTCTACGGACTAACTGATTCGCCCAAATGAGCCCTACGCTTCCATGGTGCATAATATGGCAATTAGTTAATGAGAATACCGAGCGAAAACGTATAAAGGATGCATAAAAGTAAGATAAAGGGTAATAGTATTCTATACCATTCGAGTCATTTTGGAATTCCAGCAAAGGAAATCCTTTTCGAATTTGACTTTAATTTATTCAAATTTGGAGCGTTACAATTCTAAGAAATCAGCCTGGATAAAAAATTGATTCATTTAAGGGTCGCTGAAAAATGTAGAATATTTTTATGAATTCAATTCTGTTCAACAAAGTAGTGGCAGGAAAATGGCCAGTAGCATTAGAGTGAAGAGGCCATCACATCGACAATTTCACTTTAAATTGATTAGGGAAGGCAAATAAAAAGCACTTCAATGAAGTTGCCCAGGACTTAGTATTTGATGAGATAATATACGAGATTGAGCCATATTTAAACGAATATTCCAAGAAGGTCTACGGATTAAGGCTAAACTCTCCGAAAGGGTAAAACCATGGTAGTTGGAAAAATATTAACTTAATATTCTACTACTAATTCAAAACCATTTTCATAAGGTTTTTTTTTTCATTAACATCAGTGTTCGGTAAACAATAGAATGTTCCTGAATAACTGTTGACTGATATGTCCTCTTTTTTCTCGTGGTTATTCACGTTGCCTTACTACTCGAATAATACCCGAACTATACCTACTTCTGTTATGCCTTAATATACATATTATAACATTCCCCATGCTTCTCAACATATTTATTTCATTCCTCCTCATATTCATAATGCTCTCTTTAATCCATTGCTCCTTTCAAAAGTATTTCAGAAATACAGTTTCTCTTCATCGAAAGTAGGATACCTTAGCACCTTTTTCAAGCAAATTCTTGTCTGGACACTAGGAGTTCAGAAGGTTTTTTTGGATAGTCCCAAGTCTCGTGCCAAATCATTCAACTCATGCTGATCATATCCATTACGAACGGCGATATCTTCAACCTCAAAACCTTCATCTAAGGTGTCATTTCGATCTTCACCATACTCGATTTCCTGTTCTTCAAAAGATGGCAATTCTTTGAAAACTGGCAGTGGGATTTCATCTGAATAAAGCAATGGGCGTATAGCTTATGGAAAACTAAGATACTCTGAATTATATTTGTTTTTCTTGTTATATCCTGGAGTTTTCACCATACAAAAGTCAGTCACTTGAATGTTCTCTGGGCTCCCACCAAATCATAGGTATACCAAATTGCAATTTATCACGCGTTCCCTTCATCCACTTCCGCAAACTCATGACGCACTGCTTGCACACCTTGTGAGGAGCCCAAGGTTTATACTGATCACCAATTTTCACTTTGAAATACCCAAAATAGGCTTGCCTGACAAATGCGATTATGTTTTTTCCTTTGACTGGGAATGGTGAAACTGCCACACGTGTAACAAAACAAATCAGGGCTACCCTATGATTCACGCTCGATCCAGCGGAGTGAGATCACTTAAAGGTAAGCTGTAGAGAAAAAACCTGACGTGATAAAGAAAACTAACTACAGTTTTGAAATTGGCATGTTTATTTTGCTTTAAAACAGCCGAAAAATCAAGCTCAACATATATTTTGCAAAAAATTATTCCCCAGTGTTATAGGAGTGCTAAAACCCTTACTGGTAAAATCCAGTTAATACAGAAAATTATTAACGGTACAAGGAAATGTTGAGTGAGGCAATGGAGATGGGAAGCATTTGAAGAATGAGAACAGCAAAAACTAACAAGGGGAAATGCAAAGATGCCCAAAATTTCTTGATCTTCGACTCCATCAAGAATTTATTGACTTTTGAACGACACCATCTACATAGAAATTACGTAATTACAATTTTAGAGCAATCCAGAAAACATATTCCACGTTTATTCCACTTTGTATATTTTTATTTAAGTTTTTGTCTCCATATTGCTTTAATATTAAAAATTAAATTTTACTGTTTTTGAAGATAAATTGTTGCATATTTCTCTTATAATTTACTAAAAATTGAGGTATTTATTGTATAAGTATTCAAATTAATTTTTTCCATAGACAACCAATCAACCTTCGAGCTCGATTCGACGAATAATTACCTTATATTGACCCCAAGGGATCGATATTGAACACTTTAGGTATTATTTCGTTGAGGAGTCGGGCATATTTTTTACCGTTTTCGCCTGCACTCTTAAACGAAGAAATGATGCACTAAGATAAACATTGATAAGAAAATAAGCTATAGCAACACTCCTTTCATAAAAAATCTACGATAAGATCTGAGAATGATGTCAAAAACTGCAGCGCATGAATATACGGACATATTCAGTTAATTGGGAATGATTTTGAACAAATGTGGGCGTGTTTCCAAAGATATTCGAATGGAATTTGTTCTAGCGAAATTAATTAGTACAAGTAAGATATGAATTAATACAGAAAGCTTGACAAATAAAATACTCAAATGTCACTGAATATTAAATATGAGGCGTGACGTCACACATAGTGAAGCATGGGAAAGAGTGACAGAAATGGATTAGAACCACTTGATTAATGGGTGAGGGGATTATTGTGACAGCTAGATAAACAGATGTGATTGTATGACAAAACATTAAGCAAGTTCTTTAAGGAATAAATTTTCTGGAGGAAAATTGGGGAAGTTAGAGTAGGTGGATAGACCAATTATTTAACAACGACTATATAAAGAATTATTCATTGAAATTATAACTCTGGGAAGTTATAAAGAGTTATTTATAACAAATAAGATCAAGGGAGATAGGATGCACACTAAAATCCAAAATAAATAGCATTGAACTAGAAAGACTTAAACGTGAAAAATCCGAGCAGAAAAGCGCAAAAAAACAAATCAGACAGGTAGTGGCACACTAATCTGGAGTTCTTAGAGTACCAACCAATGGTGCAATATATTTCTTAAATTTTATTCGAGAATAAGGTTGAAAAAATCATTTGATAATTATCTAACATTGAAAAAATAAAATGACCATATTTCGTAAGAAATTGCAGATAAATTAAGTACTTCCTTAATTTCAACTAAAAAGGAGTAATTTGAATGTGCCTTCAAAAAGCTACCACTCGAAAACAAGCGAAATTTTCATTTTTATCAGATCAATAAAATATTTTACCTAGAACCGTGAGCTATGATTTGGTGGGCCGAAAAGTAAGACAAACTTACTTTTCTCTTTCTCACGAGTAACTGAAACATTTGCGACCAACTCTGCGTTGCTTCTTGGTATCTCAAAGCATTTCCATTCCCATAGGCACATAATTACGTTTGTCACGATAATGGCGCCAAAAATAATATTATAAGAGTGGAACCTCATTAATGCAAACCTACCAGAGAAAATTGTGACGCTTTGATACCTTTAAATGACACACATTAACTTCATTTGATAAAGCCCCGATTTTAAATGGAAACAAAAAAGGGAAAAAGACGCAAAATATACCTACCATGAAAACAATTTCAAAATCAAGGACTAGAAGGAATCGAGCTAAATAACATAAAGTGTTTCTAAACTTAAGTTTATTTTTATTTCCCAATACACTGAATAGGTTTTATGAAAAGTTATAAAATTTCTCCTATTTTCGCTACTTCGTAGACCTAACGAGTTTGTTATGTTACGATAAAGAAATATGGAAGCTTTCATCCAATTTTCGACACAAAGCGAGAGTCAAGCCGAGTAAAAATGTTTCCAGGAATAATATTATTACGCTCCCAATTAACGAATTTACCCTTCCAAATATTCTGCACGATATATATTTTTTTATCGTCATGAAAGGAATGAATAAAGAAAACGTTTCGTATTTCAGGAGGCATAAATTTCAAAGCGTCTCTTGACCAACTTCTGCCATACAGGTTTCAATTTATTCACGGAAGTAATAGTATATGTCATTAAAGGGACTAAAAAGAGAACAAACACTTGTTCCATCCACACGCTGCAACGATATTGCTTCGTTAGAGAAATTTGGGCCGACCTACCTTTGCAATGTAGATAAAAATATATAGCTCCGTTTTCATGAACAAATGAATGTCATACATCTTCTTTTAAATAATTATAGGCACAGGATATCAGTTTCTAATCAAAATTTAAACCGAAATCAGCCTCTTTCGGAAAGGAAAACTAAAATATTTACAAAAGAATAGCTAATTAAAATTGCTCTTACTTGGTTGAAAAGTACGCTTTTCTACACAAAAGCCAGTGATAAGCGGATCTTACGAATACATATTTTTAAAAAAACGATAAAACTGAAATTGCATTCATATTCACAGATGAGAGGAAAAAATGATCAATCTAGCTGCATGCAAAATGGTGGGTTCTTAATGCAAATGAGAGAAATATAAAAATAAAAAATGTCTATAGGCATAAATAAAACCTTTTTAGCCCCTTCTACTCCAAGCCATTGCATCAACAACACTAAGAGTAATCCTAGAAGCATTAACGTTATTTAATAGATAATGCTGAGAACAATGCATGCGAAGTTGAAAACTCGAGAATATATGAGAAATAGAACCAGGTGGAAAATACAGCAATAATTCCAATGAAGAAAATCTTGCTTTAAAGCAAGGAGTGAAAGATAATTTACAACCGCTCCTATATTAGGGAGATAATGACTGATAATCCTAGGCACCCCATAAATTTGATGCACCTCAAAGTGAAGGAGGAAATAAAATGATGGCAATAAAAAAATACATAATCTTCAAAAATTCGAACAGATATTAGCATTTTTCAATATTGATTTCCAAGCAATCAATACCGATTCCTATTGCCTTCACCATTTAGTAACGATTACCATAAAATTTGAAGTAAAATGGCGTGGTAATGCTCTTCGAATATTCATATACTGTATGCTTACAGTCTTCAACATTCCCAACAAAGACATTGGTCTTTGTTGGGAATGACGAAGCAAAATAATGAACCCAAAATCAAAAAGGAAACACACTGAGTACACCAAAAAGAATGCGGTAAAAGAAAACGAAGAAAAGTTCATTGCGATTTAGGAAGTTGCTAGCGGTGGTGTACCTTGATGAAACTACATTTTTCTACTCATGACTTCTCGTCCGTGATCTAAATCCCGGCTCTTTTCGGTTGATGCATTGGTATTCACGCAAATCATGAATTTAACTTTCATAGGACCAAGCACATATAACCACACCGCAGAAGACTCAATCCAGAATTAATTAATTCGGAGCAAACAGAGGGCTGTAGCAACTGGTGACAAGCCAAGGAAACTTTACTTCGGTTCTCGCTCTAATTTTCCGCAAGCTTCAAATCAAAATTATTCTACTCAGTTTCCTCAGAAACAGCGTTTAAATTTACACAAAGGAGCTACTGAGCACAATTTTTTATTTCAGCATTCTAAAAAACATGTGAAATATACCAAAAAATTAAATATCAGCGGGACTTAATTATTTACGCACGTGTATATTGCATTATGGTTGAGAAAATATTTCATTAGAACCAAAACACCATAGAGGTGAACTTACCCCAAGAAAAGTATTACATTGTATTTCAACAATGTGTTAATAGAAAAGGAATATTTTTATCGGTTGAATGATTACGTTTTTCAACACTTTCCTTTTTTAAAAAAATATACATCTCCTTTTAGGAAAATTTAGCATCCAAAAACCTAATGAAATGAATTGTGATGTATCTCAATAGAGATAAAAATGTGCATTTTGCCCAATTCCGTAGACTGTATTTCTGGATAAACTAAAGGATACACACGTATCAGGCAATCGTCCTTTAATGCAAAGGATAAATACCCGGTTACTGAGAAACACGTCTGTTATTCAAAATAATTCATGATTGTTTACTTAACAAAGAGACTTTGAAATTTCGGAATAATACGTTGCTAAAACTTTTGGCCGTTAACGGGGATAACTTTGTGGTGGTAACTGATAATAGTGAGGAGACCCACACAACCAACTAGTAACAAAATAGCTCATAAGTTCTCCTTTGCTAATGTATAACTAAATTCAGGAGTAATATATGCATATTTCGTATTAGTAGACTCCATATTATTTGAGTGATTTAATCTGCAATGAAAGTTGCTATTTTTTCAGCCCACAAGCTTTGAGACCACAGCATATGCATTTTTGCACCAATTTGGTTGAGCAGGGAAATTAAAATGTTACTCACCGTTGGTCACCCACTCCGATCTAACGGTGGGGATCTCTTCTTATGGGAGTCATCTGATGGTCAAAATTGCCTGCAATCCACCAACGGACAATATTAGAACATGTTTGAATGAGGAAGGAAAAGAAACATTACGTGGCGAAAAATTATAAATCGCATGACCACCTTGTGTACGACATCAAAAATTCGGTTAGTGGTATTCTTCTGAGGAAGATATTCTTCTGGAACCCAGGGAAGTTAGGGAACTCTCCATAGGAGACCTGTTGGCCTTCAGCAAGGCAATTGGCCTCTATGGGTGATTTGTCCATAAGGGTGGTCGGTACAATGGACCAACAGTACCTTAGGGCCTGCTTTGAGAAACTCCACCACATTAAATATCTATCTATCTACCAAGGGAAGATCCGTCTCAATTTTTAAAAAACTTGTTCTCTGACCAACTGAAAACTGCTTTGACAAACTTACTGTAATTACTAAAACACTAGTAACGAACAAAGCCTCTTAGATTCCATTGCGACCAATCATAGATATTATTTATTTATTTTTTTGAACTGCATGGCATACGTATTCAGAATTGAATAATAAGACGCAGTATGCAAACATCGTGCCTCACGGCTACTAGGAGGTGGTAAGAGTTCTGGGTAGATGTGATACAGCGCAGCGATCGAAGGTCCCGCGTTCGAATTCACAAAAACCTTCTGGACACCTCCTCTTTCATCCAATTTGTGTATTTTCCTCAGTGTCTGTTCATTCTAGGAAACTGTAGGTAGCACAGACAAGGGACTGTCCCCCGAGATATGGCGTGCGAATTTCATGCGCCCTTGAACTCAGTAATTGGAGAACTCAAACCTCACCAACTAGATTGACCTTCGGGTCGAACATAGAGCTTTTGCTAACTTCTCACGACTGCTTGGCTACACGGAGCGCTAAAAGCACAGAGATTCCAATTATTGCTCAAAAATATTTCTATAAAGAAGTGGCTGAAGTAATTGAGGCAAATAAGGCCCTTCACCTACCACGGTGACACATTTCAACATACAACAAGTTACCCTCGTCAGCATCATCATTGGTTTAACTGATATTTCACTAGTTGTAAATGAAAATAATAATTCTCAAAATACCAAGCATCAAAATTCTTACGGTAGAATCATTGGAGTGCTGAACTTTCGTTTTTATCATCACGTTGCACTCTCGAAACGTTTAAACCTGCGGCCATGATTATCAATAATGAAGTGTTCAAGATTTAAAAAGACGTACTATGAATAAATTGGCAGAAATATGCGCTCCGTTGAGAACAAAGTATTCGTTGACCCTTTTCACTAAGATTTGCTTCAATGTGCTTAACAGTTTCCCATACTTCTCTGGTGTAAATACGAGAATGAACGAATCCTGAACTAGTCTGTTAAACAGTCTGAGACCCACCACCCATCAACGGCTATTTATCCAAACGCACCCCCATATTATTGGACAATTTTATATAGCTGTTCATACAATTAATAGATATTATTAACTAACTTTCACGAGACTTACCGAAGGTGTCGTATAACATTCATTTATGCCTTGTTATGAAAGTAACTACATCATATATTCCTTTTCATGTATGAAAATTGAACTTCCATAGAAAAAATGGCTACCTATAACTATCTAATTACCTCTTTTAAAATTTTAGACATAAAGAACATTTAAAAAAAAACAAATATGCTGCAAATAGATTCAAAACTGAATAAGCGATAGCCAAAGGAACTGGGAGTTTTTTGTCAAGTACAGAAGCTTCTCACTTAAAGAGATTAAGGAGCGATTTTCTCGCTTACAGAGACATAATATAAAGCAATTAAACGAGAAAGTAACGTGCGGGAAAAAATAAATACTAACTTATTAATATAATTATACGAAACTACATCCCGCGTTATTGTTATAATTACTTAAAGAAATTGTGATTATCTATTGTTTTTCTGCTTTAAATTTTTAAACGTTTTTACGTTCATAAAGCTTATCAAAAATTGACTGACCAATAGCTATCGGAAAAAAAACCTGTGGACTTCTGTGGACTATCTGTGGACTTCTGTGGACTATAGCATTCAAAGCTTCTACCAGTTTGGAAACGGCTCTTCTTCTGTGCTTGAATTATAGTTTCCCGATCGTCTTCATCGTATTTTGCGACTTCTCACCCTGTAACAAACTCACAGTTTTAATTTAATCACTCAATAAAACCTCCTAATTTATTTTTCATGTGTACTGTGTGAGAAAATGATACACCTCATTCAGCAAATCATCAACGTAATTGGCCTTTGTTTGCAAGTAAAACCTGACCCATCTCGGACAAGCAGAAAACCTGTGTGCGACCTGTCAAAAAAAGGAGGTCAATTGTCATGTCATTTCCTAGAAAACATTCTCGCCCATGGCTCTGTAGATCTAGGCTGTCTCGCTTCGCTAGGGTCCGGGCGTGAAAAGCAATGCACTCTGAAGACCGTTTTACGCGGTCATTGAAACTGAATAGTTTGTTGCGAGAGCATTAGCACAAGAAAAATTTCGCCATGTGAAAAGCGACGACTTGCGGGGAAAATTGCGCAAATGCGTGAACGCTTGCAGCCAAATCGACATGTTTAACCTGCTGCATGCATTATTTTTTTTTATTTCCATTGAATGGTGCCAGGGTAACAGACTGCCACCGGGGCTCCAAAATAAATAGGTTGTTGACACTGAGATGGGAGTTTTTGAACCATTCCAATCAATCAACCAAATCAGATGGGTGTTTTTGCTCCTTCTAAAATCTTCTGTTGACGCATGAAATGTAATTAACACGATCTGGGCGATTACTCCCGAGAAAGCTTTAATTTTCCTCATAAGAAATTTGACCCAATCTCATTAACCTGGCCCACAGTCATAAGTTCGCTGCGGGAGATGCGGGCTAGGTATACGGGACGAGAGGCCCCACTAATTGTTTAGGATATGGCTTAGGAACATATTTTATAGTGATAGTAATAGTCTCTTTGATCACGTTCATTTAATTGCTACTTGATTGACCTTCAAAGCATACGGTTCATAAACGATACTACTGTTACTTGATTGAACATCGTCGCTGAATTATTGCACCGATTGTGCCGTGTAAATCTGTCAAACGATCATTCCCTAAATTTATTACTTCACGGAAATTCGTGTGCGAAAGCTCACAAAGATGCGACATCAATCGGCGCAGTTTCAGTGACCGTGAATACCGGTTTTTTTAAAGATTTCTAATTTCCCACTTACAATCAGTAGCGGTTTTGGATTTAAAAATGACGTAACCTGGCGGTTATTCACACTAACTCACTAATTACTCAATAACTAACAGTTTTAACTTATCGAGGATCGATTGTATTTATTTTTACCATAGTTTCAGCATGTAAGGTACCTCTCCAGAGAATCAGGAAGGGCATTGAGAAGTCAAACAAATTTCTTGTGCTTTTTTGTAGAAGAATTAATATTATCTACTGCTGATAATGTTTAAGTTATTTAAAATATTTAATTTAAGGCTTTTTCTTGAATTTCAATTACTTATGTCGTATGAAATTCAATCCGAGACATTCCAACTTATTTACTATTGGTCAATGCCTATAATCCTAAGTTTTCAGCCCTGAGTAAAAAAATGTATCTGATAGGGTTTTTCAACAAGGATGTTTGGAAGGGAAAGAGTTAATCTCATCACGACACGTACGTGTTACTTCAAAGTTCTTCCGCCCCTAAGATCGGATTCAAGCTGATTTCTCACCATTCACATGAAAGCCGTTTAATATGATGCCCATATCATTAATTAAAATCACTCCCGCAAATCAGGAAACTTATTATCATGTGGGAACCAAAGGCTAGGATGATCTTTTTCACGCGGTAACCTACTTCCCTTTCGACTTCACAGTTTCTGCGCATTCACCCATGTTTTGCCACTTATTTTCTTTGATTTAGTCTCCATCATTTCAAAATTGGCATATCCATATTGAGAGTACTATGATAGTGAACTAACATTTCATATTTAACATGACGAGTGATAAAGACGAATACTTTAATTAAATATTGCGAATTCTTGCAGAATTATTGACGGTTCCTTGCAGTTTTTCGGCTGGTTCGTTATTGACAGTGGGATAAAGCTGTCGGATGTAAAATTATGCTCGGCATTTATACCTGTTAACAACAGTAAAACTAGAATAAAACTATTTTCCGGATTCCATGTATTTCGTGACATGATCCAAAGGTTCCTAATATACTGCATACTTAGAGGAAGATATGAGAGCAGTAGAGAAAACAGGAATCAAAGGAATAAACATCAACATTGAAGAAATCAACTGGGTTTGTGTGGCCAATGGTACCGCCATCTTAGCTGAAAATCGAGAGAATCTAGGCGCACGTAAAACAAATAACTGCAAATTATAACATGAGAACCAATCAGGAGAAAACCAATTTCATCGCACGCGTAAGAGAGAAAGTGAAGGTATACATAGCTCTTGTAGAAAAGGAGTTATAGCGAGTATGCCAGGAAAATGTTTTAAAGCCCGACAACTGCCATCTATATGCCTTTAAATGCTCTAACTTTTGGTGGCAAGACACACCTCCAAGGTCACGGATACCAAATTTTAAACTTTCGCAATGATTTCCGCGGAGTGTTTCACCAACAGTGCGGGTCTAGGGTTATATGGTTAAATGTAACCTCAAGAGTTCATGCATCTGAAGCCTCATTCCACCACTCAAATACGTAAAATCAAATACCACGGGGATGAACCAGTCGGACCCCCTGAGGTCCACAAACCGGGACTTAACTGTGGCCACAGGTGCGATAAACACGGCGGGATCCGAATCTAAAGCCTCTCCCGCATTCACAAAAGCTCGCGAATGTCCTCCGGCCTCTCAACCGCCACCGAACAGTTGAGGTCCGAACAGATACGGATGCCCGGCGAGAGTCGAATTTTCGGGAACCTCCGAGTAGGGAACGTCCTACGCCGACCGCGCTCGTGAGCTCGGCACAGTCGCTCATCACCCACGCCGACATCAGTTCAATGTTTGCGCTCCCCGATGGGGTGCCGTCCAGAGAAGCGGTTCCGCGGAATGCAGCCGCCTCCCACGCCCACGACAGGAATCCAACCCCTTTGATACGAGCCGGGATATGCAAAAAAAAAGAAAACTTTCCCCACCGCTCTCGCAGGGAGCCCTTTTGCGAGCGGAGCGCGCGCCCCCTCGCACTAAAACAAACACCAACACACTCGCGCGCGTCACTGACCTTGAGTATTCGCGACCATCCGTCGGCGCTTCCCATGAAAGCAGGGACGTGCCTCAAAAAGATCGATCCTTGACCTACACCCTGAGTCAATGGCATTTCATAACTTGAACAGGGTTCGTAGCTCTTTGGGGCGGTGGTGGGGGAAGAGGCGCAATTTTGGAAAGGTGGGTAGGTCGGAATAAGATGGGAACTTTTCCGGAAATGGAGGAATGGGTAGAGAAAAAGATTCTATCGGCAGCGTAAAGCAACTTTTTCTTTTTTTTTCTCCATGGCACAATTCCACACAGTAAATCAGTCAAAGATCACAGAAATTGAAAATTCCCTCTTACGCTTCCAAGCAAAGACATATTTTTGCTTGGTCGAAGCCGATTACCACAAATAAGCAACTGTTTGCATAGAAATAAATGTTGTGTAAGATGCAGGAAATGTGGAAGAATAAGAAATTCGACCCTCCCGATGTGGTAATTACCAGCGAAACCAAACGTCTAAATTATATATATAATCAGTGATTTCAGTTTACGAAATTTTTATTCTCAAAATACTGATTCGTTACAAGAGCGATTAAATTAAGGATTCGCATTCATAATTATCTTAAATTCATATGAGAAATCAAATTATACAGAGGTATCACGTTAAACATAGGGCAAGGGCCTAGCCATGTTGGCACATTGATTCCCGTGAGATAACAGTAATTTAGCTACGTTGAGTCGGGACAGAGGTTGGATGGGTGACCCTCCATGCATCTGCTACGGGGCTCTTGTCCACTGTCTACGAGTGTCGGGCAGTTTGAATGTGGGTTGGCGCAATGTATCCAAAGTGAAATTCAAAGATCACGTACTAACCATGAAAACTGAAATTACCCGCTGTTACCCGCTGAAATTGCACAATAGTAAATATTCCACAGAGAAAAAATCATTCGCCTTGACCGTGAACGAAACTGGACCCCCTGATTTCCGGCTAGGTGCTTTACCAGTTGAGCTACCAAGGCGTCCTTTTTCACTGTGGAAATTATAAAGCTTTAAAGGAACAAGATATTCACGGACTGCTGGACAAATCATGTCACAAAGCAGCCGAAGTCGTGTGCATGGCGCGGTCGTCCATGAGGGTCCCCGTCAAAGCGAATGATTTTTTCGCTGTGGAATATTTGCTAGTATCCTAAGTGATCTAAATGCCAGCTCCAGAATGTCCCCGCACATCCCTCCAATTTCCATTCTACACCATTTTCAACACCAATTCGATATAAATTAAATAAAAGGAGGCAAACACCTATTTTTAGTGTTAGCCATTCCAAACGAATCTAAGATCTTAATTTTAAAGCCAAAAAAATAATTGGCACAAACACGCATGTATCTTATACAAAATACTCAGCACTTTATCGCAAATTGATTGACTTCATAAAAAACACCACAGAATGGGAAATGACGTACCTACAGTTTCGGGCATTGACGCTTTTAATCAGGTACTAATTTCAGCTCTGGGGTTCCTTTGTTTTTGTAATTTATGTATCTCCTTTACAATGAAATTCATAGTATGAATGACTTGCTCAGTTAATTAAAAGGTAGGACTAAAGGGAGAAATTTTGAATTAACGGGTGAGATGCCAAACCTCATTCCATAGCGTTGGCGTCATATTGATAAACCTCTAAATTTATCAACGAAAGATAAAAACTACGTGACAGTGAAGAGATGGAATATAGGATAATGCGATTAGAAGAGATGATAGGGGATGCAAACAGGTGTACAACGCATATCACGTAATTCCAAGAGACCCCATCGGGTCAGGATTTTCATCCAAAAATAGTATATGAGATGCAGTCACCGACCGTATGCAAATATCCGAACTCGAAATTTTAAGTTAACAAAGATACAAAATTACCCTCCCCTGCCAGAGAAAAATCATTTGAATTTAGGAAACAGATCTTCATAACAGAATTGACTTCTTTCACTCTATCTACAGAAATGTAAAATGTATCAACGTCATCAGTTGCGCAAATTGGCTCAGGTGGGCAACAATTAAGTAGGCTCTCCAGCCTCAGTTCCATAATTTAAGGTTTCTTCGAAGACATATACACTGATTAGATGATGACTCAGAGTAAGTTGGGTTTCTTCTGCATTGGTTCATCTACATAGACGACAGTTTGATCGGCATAGGGTATCGTCATATTTAGGTCAAGATATTCGCTTCTTCACTGAAGACAAAAGGCCTTAGAAATTGTCCCATACAGAGAAGAATGAACGTGTAAGGAATAAATAACCTTAGTGATAGCTATAGCATTTGATAAACTCGAACTAAAATCGATAAAATCCCAAACGCCTTCCTCCCGAGTCTCAATTATGCTTCTATACTCAGGTGCTTTAGTCTGATGTATTGTTAACCCTTCCTTTGCCGGGGGGGTGTTTCAAATACACCAAGCCTTGTTATTTTATTATCACTCAGCATGATGAATAACAAAAACGGTCCGAGTTACTTGTTTCTAATACTATAATGTATTATTATCACTTATAAGCAATTAAATTACACTAAAATCAGCTACATTTTTTGTATTAAACTCTTGGGGTAGTTCAACTACCCCTCTTGGGCTACTGCGGCTCAAATATATTTTCAATTTTTTTTTCTGTGGAGAGCTTTCCTTGATATATTTTGAGCTCTAACGTTTGCGCGATAAGGTATTAATTTCATGCGGATCTTTTTAATGCTAGTGGTAACCTCGAAAAGAAAAACTGCTTTGCTAAAGCTACGCTGACAACTGTTTTTACGTTCGTTGTTGCAAAATGATGAGACGAAATGTCTATTTTCTCCTAATTAAAGTAATTTAATTCGATATACTTTTCAATGTGCCACATCGTCATGAATGCAGCAACACAGATTTGAGTGAAGATGACAAGAATGAACCTGGGTTTGAAAGTGCCTCAGAAAATGAAGAGGAGGATGCTGTGTAAGATGAGGAAGAATGCTGTAATGAATGTGATTGTGAATCTGAGTCAGAAGACAAGCAAAGATTTTAGAAGCTGAGGAAGATTTTTTCACAGCAATGTCAGGACTGAAATAAAACAGAAAATCGCATCACGTCGGTTGCACAATGGTAAGCAACATTGTCAATGGAAAACTTGGGTTGACTGATTGTAGTTCGGGAATTGAGAGTTTGAAGGATGCATTTTTATTGTTTCTGGCACCAGAGATATTAGAAATCTCATGTGTTGGGACAAACAGAGAAGCTGGTAGAGTACGTAAAATTCAATAAAGATCATGCTAACAGTGAAATGGAGTGGCAAAATGTGACCCAGAGAGTTACTTGTTTTTTGGCAAGATCATTGCTACTGGAAAAGTTCATGGGTGTAAAAACACGCTAAGTGATCTGTGGACTGAGTAAACAGCTTTTCAAATGCCTTTCTTTAGTGCCGTAATGTCAGGAGAAAGGGTGAAGAGCATTCTTATATTCAAACAGTTTTACGATAAATCCAATCGAACACAAAGAATGGAAAATTCATGCGACGAATTGGAGGCTATTAGGGCTGTGTTCGATATGTTCACATTCTCTTGCATGAAAAACTTTCCTCCAAATACCTATGCACATAAAAATAAACGAAACACTAGTAACATTTCGTAGTAAATGTCCCTTCCGGGTGTATACATAATCCAAACCAGGACGTTATGGGATTAAAATTTGGGTGCGCCGATTAGAAAACTGCTTACATTGAATGCACAGGTCTACTTAGGCAAATGTTGGAATATTCTGGAGGTGAATCAACGGCAGCGTGAAATTCTGAACTGGTGAAACAATATGTTGGAAGCGGAAGACACAGTGGACAACTTTTTTACGTCATTACTTCTTTCTGAGTATCATCTCCAAAATAATCTGAACTCAATTGATACAATGAGGTTGAATAAAACAGATATACCCAAATAGTTTCTCTCTAATAAAATCCGAGCTGTTTTTTCCTCTATTTTTGGTTTTGCCGAGAATATGACTTTGTACTCATGCGTATCAAAACTACGTAAAAGTGTTATTTTATTTGGCACTAAGCATCATGAAGCATCGGTTTGTGGACAGCAGAATATAATGACACCCGATGGATAATAGCATCACGAAGGGTGCAGTAGACACTGGGGATAAAATGACAGAGTACAGTTGTGTACGAGTGACTAGAAGGTGGCCACTCAGGCTATTTTTTGAAATAATCGACATGGCAGCATTGAATGCCTATATTATATGGACTCATACACATCCAGAATGGAATACGAACTGAAGGAGTACACGGAAACTTTTCTTACAAGAGCTGAACATGGCTCTCACAGAACCCCATATTGAGAAAAGAGCATCTAAAAGAAACGGTCTGTACTTATCAACTGTTGAAGCAATTAAATATTGCGGTATAACTTTTAAGGCGCCAATGATGAAAATAATGAAGATGGAAGCAAGTTATCCTTACCTCTTAGGTGTGTTTTATGTCCTAAAAAATATGACAGGTAAAACGAGATTTGCATGTGTGAGATGCAAGGCACCAGTTTGCAATGAACATACACACGAAAGATATAAAAATCGTTAAATGCAATAATGGTACGAAAGACTAACTATTTATCTCTCATTACAGATAAATTTTCATGCACATTATGCTCATTTTAAATTTTGAAGATTTCCCGGCATTACAAACATTGTCAAATTTATTCAGAAGTATTTATCAAAATCATGTTACTGTGTCACTAGATAAAAATAAAAAAAATTATACTAACACTAGACCTATTTATCATATTTAAAATGATAATACTAAAATATGAATACAACTACTAAATACAAGTTGAGTTGATATTATTTTTCACCCCTAAAGAGTATTAGTTCCGAAAAACGCTTTGGGGTAGTTGAAATACCCCCTTAGGCGAGGGATGGTGAGAAATACCTTGGGAATGGGAGGGTTAATAATAGAACATAGTTTTTCAGGCAGTGCAAATGCTAGGATAATATCGCATCGTCTGATCAATTCCCGAGACAAAAAAGTGCAATAAGGAGGAATTAGAACTGGCGACCTTTCAGTGGCCAGAGGGAGCGTTGACGACCTCACTACCTTGGCCGGCGCTGCTGTACGTTAATACCTTGGATACTTTCATAAGAGAGGAGCTGATCAAAATTTGCTTCTCTCCTTATTTCTAGCGCAAATAAAAACTAACGAATGCGTAGTTCCTTTCAGGTAAGATTCATAAAAACATTATTTATTTTTCAACGCCTAGGCAATACAATCAACTGAAGACACAGAATACCACTCCCGGACGCGTCAAACATCGGCAATGGATGCGCCAGGAAAAGCAGATGAGGTATCGCTTCATGAAACCGGAAAGAGGGGTAGAGAGGAAGATAGATTGTGAGACTTATGAGTCCGTGAGGAAAAAGTTAGCTGGAAGGCGTAAAAATGACAGACGGCTAGCGGGGCGGGGTGAAAAGTAGTCTGTGAGGGAGATAGCGAATCTGAGAATGGGAATACCGTAGCAAGGCATGGAGAGAGATAATGTCTTCCTCGCAGGACTCTAGGATGCCTTAAGGGCATCAGGATAAGGGCATTAGGGATATGAATAACGGTAAATATATTCAGTACGAGTGTAGCAATGGATAACATTGGTAGCTGCATGTTAGTATAAGGACTTGAAGCTAACCCAACTAACAGCATGGTTTTGCATGTTTGCTTTGCTATTTTTATCTTTTCTTAAATAGTGTACTTTAGAACAGCATATTAAATACTAATCCTTTTTTATGCATGACATGTAGCGCATGTTTGGTGAGAATTCACCCCCTGCTACACACCTTTATGGTGGCTTGCAGGGTGTTATGTAGATGTAGGTGGGCAGCTCGGCGTGGTTGGAGGGAAGAGAGGAGGCCAACCTAGCACTGCAGGCACAATCTGGAATTATTTCTAGTGGTTGTAATTCCGCCTCCTGCTTTGCTGATTACTTCCCTCGAGCCAAATAAACATAATGATGTAACCTAGTGAGTCCCCTTCGCATCTACGGTGCTTAGGATTTCTCAGCATTATTTCAATACAACTGGTTCTATTGCATAATGATTTTTCGATTTAATTACAATTTTTAGTCAAATATGCAACACATTGACTAGTTAACTGCAATAACATTGATGGTAAATGCCATAATTGAAGTTTATACGTTAATAAAAGCTAATAAATCTTTAATTGATCGTTCGATTCTGCACTAGAAATCTCCAGGCAGTTGATTGCTACAAAAATCACCGAGGATACTAGCACTAAATGTCACAAATACACACAAAGCAGTTTCATTGGAGGTGTACCCCTGCCACACACCCTCGCGGTGGCTTGCAGGATATCCGGTAGATGTAGAGGTACCAGTAGCACTGTACCTCCAAGTTGTATGTAAATAGGTCATGCATGGTGATCTTTCACCCTCTACCACACACCATCGACGTGGCTCGCAGAGTATAACGATGATGTAAGGTATCATGATGGTATCAGCCTATGGCCCGAGTCTTGAATCTTTCGTTACCGAATAAATATTGATGTTTTCGTCACCAACGAAAACGTCAGACTTTGTTATCAACGTGTATAAACGAATAACATGAAACGAATGACGTTATCATAACGACAAATTTCATTCGTTATGGCGTAACGAAATAATCAAGACTTGGGCCCCTAGTCAAACGTTTTATTCCACATTTAATATGACATAACAGGCAAAATGCCTTAGAGGTCACCCAAAGCTCCTGTCAGCCATTTTTTGCAAGTTATTATGTAATTCTGGATCATGTTTAAAGGGACAATAAAAATTATTGTTATTTTAGTATTATACATCACGTTCCAATCCATTAGAAATTAGGAAGAAGTACATGAAAACCTTGGTAAAGTGTGGCTCTTCATGAATCAGAGACATGGTCAACAGGGAAAAATGTTCAGAAAAGAAATCCTAAGAATTTTTGAGAAGTGGTGTTGGCGTAGGATGCCAAAGATTAAACGGATAGATGAAATGAAGAAGCTTACATAAAGTGCGAGGATGAACCTTGTGAGAAAGATAATAACTAGATGAATTGGCCAAACTTAGAGAAATAACTGAAAAGTTAAGAGTATAATTGCGGAAACAATAGTATTGAAAATAGCATTGAAAACTGCACGATAAATACCAAGGGATCAGTAAATGGGCCATGAAGAGGGATTTGGTAAATAAGAAGTATTAGGATGTAACAGAGACAGCGAAGAGTGAAGACTGAAGTGATGTAGTTAAGAATCCTAGGCTGAAAAACAATAATGGAATTTCCGTTGCTTTGGACACTGTAGGCGTAGCCAGACGTTCCCACACCGGACAACATACCGGACATTCTCCTATGCAACGCACGGGGCTCCTGGACCCTGCTACTTCGTAATTCGACCTCCTTGGGAGGAAAAGCAGCTTGGCATGATGGGAAGGAAGAGAGGGGCCAATAGGGCAGGGAATGGAAGTAGGAGGGAGGGTAGGGGATATCGAAACTGATGGGGAGGCGAATTGGGTCCGCGGAATCGACTCCCGCCTCTCCTCCCAATCTCCCTGATACCCGACCGATACGCGGAATACAACAGTGGCGGGGCCAGCAAGACGGCTTTGTTTCCCCCAATCTCCCCTTTTTAACCCTCCCCTCGTCCCGATGAAAAAAGGAATAAAAAGCGGAGGCAAACACACACGGGTGTGTAAGCCATAGCCTCCCGAAGTGGGGCGATGCCCGCGGATTCGGCTGAAGCGGGGTCGGTGGGAGGAGGAGAAGGAGACATCGGTGGTGGGGTCCATTGGTGGTCTCGGAGGGTGGGGCAGGGAAGGAGTTGAGATGGGAAGTGGGGGTGGGAGTGTGCGGGTAGCAAGTACGTGTGTGTGTGTAAGTTTCCCGTCGGAGAGGCCCGGGGGCGGAGAGGAAGAAGGGCCGTGGCTCCCTGGAAAGACCCCCTTGATTTCCCACGGGCATCGCTCACACGCCGGGGAGAACCGCCGGTCCGACCGACAAAAGAGAGAGATGGGAAAAGACACGGAGATGGAAAGAAATTGAGATGGATCGGGGAAGGCGGAATGGGAACGCGTGTAGCGGAGTCCCCCACCGGGTGAAGAAACGGAGGAAAGATAGGAAGAGGAGAGGAGACGTAGACAAAACAACGAGGAGATAGGCAAAACCGGCAATTCCTTCGAAATTGCAACCGTTCCCCTTCCTCCTCGACACATGGTATTCCAAATTTTTTTCTATAGCGAAAAAGGGGTCGGACAGCGGAAAATCTGACGGTACATCAGAGAATCGATAGAGAAAGGGAAAAAGGTTTGGAAACATATAAAAAGACTACGAAAAGAGTTTTGATCTGTTAGAGGAAAAGGACGAGGAAAAACTGAGCTACCTACGCTCAAAGCAGGACCATAGGAGATATTTGGGGAAAGAAGCCGTTGAAAAGATCAGTTCCTATTTTTTATCCCGGAGAAAAAAATCAAAAAGCTCCACAGAATGCATTCGTCTCATAACGTGATTAATGAAACCAAATTAAACTGAGGAACAAATAATGATCCCAGATGATCTCTTCTAACGGCAAAACTGGTCTCGGAGCGAAAATACGGGATGCGGAACCTGATACTGTACCCACTAACAATTTTGTCCGAGCGTAGTAAAAAAATAAAATGCAATTGAATAGTAAACGAGAAAACGGGAAGGCGAGCAATAGCAAAACAACGAGCAGGAAGGCGTGCGCATGTTTATCTCGCGAAGCACTGGACGGAGTCGGGAAATAGAATTCTCAGCAATGCGATGGAAAGAAAAAGAATCAGTAATGGCATGGCTGGCAGTGGTAGATTATGATGGGAGAAGGGTTGCTTTGCAAAGTATTTGAAGCAGAAAATGAAAAAGGAAGAAAAGCAGTAGGTCACCTCTCCCATCGTCTGGGCGAGATGACTAAGAACAAACGGCGGGACATGAGGAATGGACGGACAGATTAGGAGCTTGATACAGGAGACAAACAGAAGAAACGCCTCTCACCTCCACAGTATTCTCCTGGAGGGCCAAATGTTTCGAAGTATCCATCGATGTAATCGAACGCATTCAGCAGAATAACAGCCATTTTGGCAACGTAGACTCGCCCCACTCTTGCTTACGACCGAGATGTCGCGACTGTGGGAAATGGATGGAGGCAATCAATCACTGAAATGGGAAAATTCTGATTTCCCCAGTACCGTATACGCGGAGGAAAAGTTGGATGATTATGATTATGCATTCATGCATATTCATAATCATCCACAAATAATATCATATTTATTTCACGGAGCCTTGCTCGGCAAAGGCATTATTTGAAAACATTACAGAAACAAAAAATAATTCAGGTATATAAAAAGTCAAAATTGACTAGTAAAAGAAAACACAGTTGTGGAGAATATAAAAAATATCGTTCTTCAATAATGTTTCTTCAAAAGCAAGCTTTATTAGCTATTCTCCAGCTTCGGGGTTTAATTACCTCCCTTTATTAGATCGACCACGAGGATGGTTATGTTCTTAATTTCTTAATGTTCACGCTACATGTTCTATTTTAATTAATAGACTTCAGTCCATCCCGGAAAGACACCAGAATAACTCGGAGAATAATATCTCCAAACGGCTAACTTAAAATTTGAGACAATCGCGACACGCTCACCGGAAGCGGGGCTCGATCCACATGAGCTTTAGGTTGCCAGGCCGGCGCGTTACAGACTTGGTTAACATGGTCAAACCTATCTCTGGGTCAGACCCGTACATGAGACGCTGAGTTTTATGCAAGTAAACAAAAGGCAAAAGAAATTCGACTCAATATCAGAATCAGTGCTCAGAATAAGTCTGTAAATAAATGGAACTAGGAAAAATGATCCTATACAGCGGTAGACTACAACACGCCCACAACAAAGTACTATTACCAAGTATCGTATGCTGCACAGCATTCCGTAGAGATCTTATATTCATAATATGCACAGAATCATTTGACATGTCAAGCGTGCATGACCGACGCAGCTTCACAGCTCTTTTAGCATTTGCAAATTCTTTTATTATCTATACGTTGTACTGCTGAAACTCATGCAGATATGCTGATTTAGGCTAAAATCCAATTTTAATTACCTAATTAATTTTTTTCTGGTAGTCCCGGTTTCTTATTGTCAGCCAAATAAATGACATTTCAAGTCACCCACTTTTGATAATATTCCTCTATGTTATGTATGTACACGATCTTATGTATCGATTAACCACAGAGTTTTATGCTTTTTTTCATGACGTCATTTTTGTTTTATGACGTCATCAGAAAAGTAGTCAACATTACATTTCATTAATAGATACAGCTCTACACTCACTCCCTCTCCCTTCTCATTTTTCAGTATTATCTGTACCTCCCACTGTTGCCAACCACTGCGGGGCCTTAGGCCCACACCCGCCAATCACCCCGAATAACCGTCGCCGGGTCGCGGATAGTGCCCGTGGAAATTACCGGAGGGTGTTAATTAAAAGGTATTGGGGAGGAGGGGGGGAGACAAAGAATAGGGGTGAGATAGGCGGAAGCCCTTTTCTCAACTCACCCCCTTTTGTCCCTCCCTCCCATCTCGCCTCTGACATTCCCACCCAAGCACGCGAGCAAGGGGATCTCTCACGTCAACGTCGCTCCAGTCACTCTTTTTTTTCCGCGGATGACACGGGAACTGCGCGCTCTGCTATGCCCTAGTTTTCTTCAAATTCGGGAGACCCAGAACCCCTCACGGGACGCCTAGGGGGAAGAACGCGAGAAACTGATTTGTGGAGAGGGCTGAGGAGAAACGGCGAGTGCGAGTTGGACCTCTCTACATTCCGTCGCCTCTAACTCTCTCCGCTGCGCCCATTAAAAATATTTAAAAGTGTATTTTAAAAAAAACTTACATCATGCATTTGTGCAAGAATGTGGATAAGTCTCGCATTCTCGATGGTACAATTCAAACTATCAGTCTCAGATTATCATCGTCTATTTGAAAAACACATCTTACACACAATTATTTTTAGGTCTCTCCTTTCTTGGTGTACCAAATCATAATAAAACCCACCGCTATAATTTTTCTGCCATTTACTGTAGCTTCCATGCAGTTAAGTGAGTGAATATTTTACTTTTGCCTAAAATTAGATGCAATGGACACGGTAAGACAATTTTTACACTATGTATCCACCAAGCACATGAGTATTGACGCTTAATTGCTGGTTTTAATAATGTACTAACAAATTTGATCGTTAAGGCTGGTATTAAAATATATACACACTGTCCAGTGACCTTGAAATGCTGAAGAACACAAATAAGTATGA
The DNA here is from genome assembly GCA_933228895.1 of Platycnemis pennipes. Lineage (NCBI taxonomy): Eukaryota > Metazoa > Arthropoda > Insecta > Odonata > Platycnemididae > Platycnemis > Platycnemis pennipes. The sequence goes on from OW121848.1 coordinate 42,519,255, forward strand.
CGGCATGGGTATTAGTTCATTTCTAAATGGCAGAAATGAGACAAAATAAAATGAGGGAATATTAAGTCTGTCTTTCAATTGTTCTTTCTGTATTAAAGCTTGTATTATTTAAGAATCAACAGAGACTTTACCACTTTACCTTCCTTTGTTAGTGAATATTCCTCAACTCTAATACAGGTACTCAAAAAGATCAATATCACTTTTCAAGTCGTGAATTCAGGAAAGCGATGCGAAGCGATCATTTTTCGAATGTTTGGAGGAAATAAGTCAACGCACATTTTTAGATTTCGTAAATCAATGACACTGACATCTTATATGCTTCATTCATCATTTCTCTTCAGGTCTGTAAGTTATCGATCTATGATTCCCTCAGCCATAAAATTATACTCGCAATTACTTTTGCTAAATAAATAAAACTATTATTAATAAAATCGTGTTAGCAATTATCCACCCTCACACTGGTACCTTAGAATTTACTGCTTTAATTGCATGTTAATAACGAAATTACATCTAGATACCCGTGAATTACCCTTCTGAATATTTTCTGAATACCCTTCTAGCATAATTTTCCAAATTCCGTAAAAAATAATCTGTTGCCAATAACAGAATACTAATAATCTTGAGCATGTTAAGATTCTTTCATCAACTATAATATTTATAATCATTTTCAAATCCTCCTCCAATTCTATTATGATGTCGTACCACCTAACTGCACTTATTCTTAATCCTATTCATAAGACAAATACAATACCCATGCAAAAGACTGGATTCCAACCGCGAAATTTGTGTTCCCAGGCCAACGCGATGCCAACCTGACTATCGAAGCCTTCTCACTACCTGTTTTAGCATTACATCATAAGCTCACGTTTACGAAGAATGGGTTTTCAGAATTTAATAAACTTTTTTCCGGTAAAATTATATGACGAATTCCCTCAGATAGAGAGGGCCAATTGTATCCCCAAATTCAGAGGGAAATATAGATCTTCCATCGCAAGCATCGCTGTTAAGGCCTGTAAATGCCTAATATAAAATTCAAACAGCTTTATATACTATAATGCCAATCCCTCGTAACTAAAAGGACTAAAACTACATGGAAGAGATAAAATGTACTGAACTCTAATTTATCGAACGATATAATTTGAGAGATAATCTATGATCTTTACATCTGCTCTATGAGAGGGGTGAAAATGAAGAAATCGGTCTTCCACGCAAAGTGATTGCCTATACACCCTATCACGGAACCCCGCGAAACCAGTTGAAGAGTGACCTTCAAGAAAGAATTCCATAACGCTTCGCATTCCACATAAGGGATGATAACCGGAGAAAACTGCCATTCTTTCTTTTCATCCCTTCCATCTCCAACCACTTTTATCTCCCGTCTTTCGCCCTATTCCAAACATCCATGGCAACGACTCACACAACTGAGAAACTGAGAATACTGAAGCGGCATCAACTTTTTAAAAAAGTGGATGAGCCCCATTAAAACACTTATAGCATAAAAAACGATTTTTCAAAATAAATACGAAAGGAATTTCCTAATAACCTAATATATAAAAATATCTCCTGGCCTTTATGATTAACAACTTAGGAGAGGAAAAAATTGTATGCACCAAAAATTGAGATAAAATATAAAAAATAATGAGGTCCACTGCAGTTTCTTTTACTTCAGAAATACCTTCATTCATGCAATCCTGAAAGTTTGTAGATTGTTCCACGTTCATGCATAAAAAAACACCCCCAAAATATTAATTATGCCTAATCGAAAAAGTTACGATCCTTGGGTATTATAACATCACCGTTTATCCACGGAAACGCCGTTTCCACTTCCACGTTTTTAGAACTTTTCACGTAGCACACCATAAAATGATTGGTTTCGTCCTGAACACCAACTCTCAGAACTTTTCCGTGACGGCTGGTGAGACAATATTATTCCAGAAGCTTTGGAGTGGAAGTTTGGATTCCAAATTTCATTTCTTTATCTCAGTACGGGACCCATTGGAAATCCCTCGCGATATAAATGCAAAGCCAAAGGAACACGCGACTTCTCGAGAGCTCCAACGCCTAGTTTTTTTTACACCGCCTTGCGTACCCACCATTCTCAAGATAGAAGACTAATTAAGCCAAAATTCCAAGGGCAAGAAGTCTCTTAGGTGCTTCGCGAGCATTCAGCCGCGCCCGCGTCAGTTCCGCTGATGTCGTCACCCCCTTATTCGTCCACCACGGATGAACTGCACCACCACCTCCGCCCCCTTTTATTAATCACAAAGAGCGGCTGCTGTTTGCGAGAGACTCTTTGTCAGCTAGGGAGAGACCCGACAACACAGGCGCATTTCACGCTCTCGAGGATCTCCCGTGCGTCACAATTGCCCCCTCGCTTTTGACTCACACTCTCCGGAGCTTAAATTCTCACTCCTGCTTCCTCCGCTCGACTCTTTTTGCTCTCATTCATCCCGCTACACATCCTATCTCCCCCACCTTTCCAATCCTCCCATCTTTCTCCCTACCCTATTCCATTTCACTCCCCCCTATCTCCTCACCACCATGCGGAGCTGTTGTTTTCGTGCAGCTCATAAGGCGCAAAGGAGAGGGTAAGAGAGTCAAATTCTCAAATTTCACGCCTGGGATGAAGTTAATTGTCATCGCGTTCCTTCCCTCTACCCTTTTCCCCACGGCGCTCCCCGCCCCAGCCACCCCACTAGAGGGCTTTCCTCCACTATTCCTTCTCCCCCATCTTTAGACTGTGTCGCGGGGGGCATCCCTGCCCTCTGGGGACATTAGCGTGGCGACGCAGGGAGGATGAGTCGGGGATGAGGGGAGTCAATTACTTAAATTAGGAGAGAGCAAAACTAAAACTTTTATTCGCGAACACAAATAAGTCCCCCTCCACCCACCTGCAATTACCTCGGGGCTCCAAGGTCCCGCCCCCCCCCCTGCCCTCATTGCCTGCTTCCCCTGGAGAAGGGCCCCGCAGATGTTCCCGCTCTCGTCCTGATGACGACCTCGGTCGGTCGGGTTCCTCAACGTCCCCGAGATCGCAAGGAACGCGAAGTGAAAGCTATTTGTTATTAGGGGAAGTGACCGACAGCTAAGATCATTAGCTCCACTTACAGCAGATGGTTACTGGACAGAGGGAGAAATTTTTAGGGAAGGACTCTAGAGTGGAGAGAAAGCCGGGGCATGCATTGGCCTGCTCAAAACGAAAGGTGGCTCCAAGAGGTTTGCGGCTTGGCGTCCCATCCAACGGACGGAGTAGTACACTCAAAGTGTATTCCACATAGCACTCAAGTTGAGACCGGTATAACACTTAAAAATCTTCCTCCACCGTGGTTTGAATCCGGGTCCTAGGGATGGGAAGCTAATAGAATGGAGATGCTCAAAAATTCATTTTTTCGCGCACTATTAGGGTCAGTAATAGATTACCACGAAGGCAGATGGGCAAATCTGAATAAGTATTTTAGATTTTGACATAGAAATTAGAATGTAAAGTATTTTTAATAACGTCTACACGTTTTATCGCTACTCACTCATGCATCGTCTAGCAAATATTATTTCATAATTTAATTTATTTATAGAAATGACTAAGTGATAATTAACTACTATATTTCATTGTATTATCCAGTAATTTTTTGTCATTTATGGCTGAAATTTCACGTATATCGTGGCTGTATGCATAATATACACCTCGTGATGGTAGTATTGTGACTCTTGACTTCATGTAAGTAGTTTATCAAAGGGGTAGTACATTTATTGCATGCCTGCTAAAGAAGTGTTCTCTCTGATTAATAATACTGTCTGGTGGGTTTACCCCCTAATCACTGATCATTCATACGGTGGCTTGCAGGGTATTATGTACATGTCTTCGAAGAAAACACTTCCCAGATAAAAATATAAATACTGAAGCAGGACCTTTCCGTAAGGTTATTAAAAGTCTTTGAACAGTTTGAACATGCCTATAATCCCTTTAAGCGTTCATGCAGAGAAAGATCAATAAACCATTCATTTATGAGCTCTACATTAGTAGAGCATCCCATCCCATCACACACCCTTGCGGCGAATTACAGATAGGCGGACAACATGTAGTAAATTTTAGCAAAGATATTTTGGTGAAAAACTGAGCAACAAGACAAAAATATTAAAAACGTAGTGTAAATTGTTTTGTAGTTGAAGTTGTTCCAAAAATGTCCCCCAGGTCGGTGAAGGTAGAGATTCTCAACTACAGACTAAGCCTAACGGCTTATGGAATGTATGTACATATTTATTTGCATACATGAATGTATTTACATATCAGGGTATAAGGCACGGAGGAAAGATCTGGTTCCAAGAAAATGACGCCACCTTGGTTTTGCCCCCCCCCCTCCCAAGAGTCGAGCCTAAGACCTCCGATAACCACCCCAATACCCTAACCACTGGGCTACCACGGTCCCCATGTTTTCAGGCTGAGATTATTTTACGAGGACCTTCAATTGTCAAAAAGAAGGTGAAGTATGCATTTAGGGTTGGTTATTTTTAAACACCAAGCTTTTGCACACCTTAAAAAGGCATCGTCACTTTAGCTTTTATTGATCCAGAGTTATTTTTCCAGTCCAACCACTCGGGACGCATCCCAAGACTTCCTTGCCCATAAGAAAGCTTATCTCCCCTTCTATCTCTCCCGCCTGCCTAATCTTCCAGCCTCGCTCGACTTCGTACGAGGCGTTTTTGCACTCCTCTCCGTCTTCTCTTTCGCTCGCTTCATTTATGCATCAACTTTCCACTTATCTCCAGGAATTCCTGATGCCATTCCGTCCGCCTCCCTCCTCCCCAACAATACGCCATCAAACTTTCACGACTTCATTTCGCTCTCGAATGATTTGTCCAGAGTCATTCTTCCACTTATCTCCCGCTCAGCCGTCTTCATCAGGAACTTGTATCGCCCCTAGAAAATGAGGTTTGCAACGAAACTGTTTGCGCCGACACCCACGCAACAAATTGGAAAATAAACTACGGCGATGAGATTAAACCATTCGGCGATTCTGAAGAAGTCTTCATTTTTCATCGACTCACTCTACGGGAAACCATGAAAAATTCACATGAAGCACAGAGGGAATATTGCTTGAGTAGATATTAAACTAGGCTTTCAACTGTCCTGATGCAGTGAGAGCAAAATTAAGTTATAGGATTAAAAAAGTTCTAATTTCAGATTGCAAAGTTATGAAAACTCCATCACTGCAGACTCGTCAAAATGATCACACGGCTAAGGGGTAACATCCATATATTACCTAACGCTGTGTAACATTCTCACTCCCTACAACGCTCTGTAACATTTTCCACAGCCCCTATGATTTATCTTACTCCGCCAACAAACCCTCTTTTTACAGTGAATTGCATAACAAATATTCTTTATAAATATTCTTATAAAATTTATTTCTTAACACTAAACTATGGTGCTACCGAAGAATGATGAAGATAAAATGGATCAACCGAGAGACAAATGAATAAGTCCTAAAAAGAGTGGGAGAAAAGAGAATTCTGCTGAAAGCTATAAAAAGAAGACGGGACAACCTAATCGGCCATATCTTAAGACACGAAGGCCTCATGAAGACAATCGTCGAGGGAAATGTGAACGGGAAGAATGAAAAAGGAGGCTTCGTATGAGTTATGTAGGTGGTAAAGGCCGTGAAAGAGAGGAACTACGTTAATATGAAAAGGTTGGCCGATAGTACAAACGAGTGGAGGGCTGCGTCAAACCAATCCTAGGATTGTTGACCCATGATGATGATGAATACTATTTTTTATCAACAGCATATTATTTGTGCAATCAGCCTTATTTGAACAAGGTACACTATGAATTTGTAATGCATCGTCCTCCCAACGCAACGGAAGGCTGGACCACCCTCCCCCCACCCTACATTTCAATAGCTCATCATAACAGTTGATCTCTCCCACCCTTTTCTGCGTTTCACAATATGTAGTCTAACAACGAGTACATTAATTTGAGATCGACTTCGCATCCTTAACAAGGAAACTATCACTTCAGGGAAACCGTGAATTTGACGACCAGTAATCCTAATGAATGGCAAACCTCGGTAAAAAACGCTTATTTAATTAATGGAATCTGAGATCAGAGATTACTAAGTGGTTCAGGAAAGGGTAAAGGTTAACGGAGAATTGCTCATTCCACGAGGAGACCTTATGTTTTATCCCGGATAATTTCTTAAGGGCATCAATATTAGATGGTTACACTGAGAAAGCACTCAAAAGGGCTGCTCAATTATTAATACCCTGCAAACTTAGAATGAGAGATTGACGAGTAATTTAGAGTTTCCAACTTCTTGAAGTTGCACAGCACTTTCAACTCGTTAATCTTACCACTTTATTTCTCTCAGTTATCACCAAAACCGTCGTCAAACACGGAAGCTCAGACGAGGTAGGAAGTTGTATTTTAAGTAAACGGAAATTAATTGCAAACCGAATATTTGTGCAGTTCCTGCTCAGAATTCCAAAAATTAAGGGTAACAGTCCTAACGATTTCTGTTTCCGGTAAAAATAAGGAAAAATGATTCTCCTGATTCATGCACGGAATATTTAGTACATTTTTGTAAAGTAAAAGGTATGTCTACCGCTGTGAACTGAATTGACCGGTGAATATCCTCAAATCTATGTAACTGGTAAACCATCTCAAATGAAAACTGCCTCCAGACTACCTTGAATGAAATTTAGAAGATATTTCGTTTCGTTTCTGCTGCAATCGATGTTACTTTCAATGACTTAAGCACCTAATTATTTTGATGACAAAAAGGCATATAGGCAGTTACATAGAAAATATTGAGTATATAGTGATTTACAATATTAAAATTTCGGGAAAATATTGTGACTCCTTGCATTACGTCCCATCAAAAGAGAGAAGATACTTAACGAATTCGGTCAAATTATTCTTATGAGAATGACAAAATAGATATGAACTACGGGGGCGGATGAGGCGGATGACTGATGATGATCTAAGGGGATTACATCTGTTTTTTTCATAATAGTAGAACTGAATTCCAAAGGCTATGGTCATAAGCGGGTTGATGTATTTGAGGATTGTTTACATGGTAAGATGAAGAGCAGGGAACTGCCGTACATGGTACCATGAAATTCAGAGCACTTTGGCAAGTCGTAGGAAAGCATAAATGTTGTGACTGAACTACAACTAAAGAAAGATTTTTCACGCTTTACCAATCTTATCTTATGTTCAGTCAGACAACATTACCTACCTTTACAAACGTACACCCATAGTAATAGTAGTATGAAGTGTTAGCTTCACCATAAATATCAGTGACAACTAAAGGTGAGAAGTAATTTTTACTGATGTAAAATCAAAAATTTGCCTCAAAATCAGTGACAAAATAATAAGCATAAGCATGGGAAAATGCCCAACGACAAGCAAGAACAACCACAACAAGAGGACACAAGAACAATCAAAAATTTATTCCATAACGTTTTAACGTAAAACATCCAATTCTCGTGGAATTAATGCCTCATGTATAATGGAATTTAGATCAATATTTTAATGTGCCAAAGTCTCATCACCAATGTGCAAGAGTGAAGCTACATAAAAAGATGACGAAATATAACGCCAGCAAATATTTTACTGCAGCCAAAGAATTTTTTTTTTTCGTAGCCCAAATATTTATTGGACAAAGACGATTAATTCCCGAAATTTACAACTTTTGACGCTGGAAATGTAGTAAAAGAAAGCAGTAAATCCTATTAAAGCCTTCACAAGGCAGGTATTACAGGCGGGAGAGATCGAAAGCGATGCACATAGCACTACGCATGGTGACTATAAAACCCAAGATAATCGGAAGTGCCAAGATATATTTGCCAAAGAAACATTACCTACATGTGTTCCAAACCTCAAAATACCCAAGGGAAGTCTGACAGGTGATAAATTAGCAGCCTCTCACGGAAATTAAACCAAACATTTCACAAAAATATAAAATGGACGAAAATATGCATTTGGAATTTAAATATTTTTAGGATTTTCATTATGCATCACACGATTTTTAGCCCTGATTTCCTAATTTAAAATATACTGCCAATACGGTTGGCTAAGAAAAATACGTATCATTCATATAGCATTGTTTTATTTCATTATATTCTACTAAATTGCATTGAAGCGTGATTATTTCATATTCCGCCTTTTATTTTTAATTTGGTGCTCAAGTGTATGTATTCAATTCCACCACTAAAGCATTTGAATATTTTCTTTCTTGATCTTGAAAGCTAATTTTTGCATTCCATTCAGTATTATAAACTCACATTTCCAAACAAAATAAAATGAAACACGATCTGCTCGTTTGATCAAAGACTTCGGATGCACTAGAAAGAAGCGTTCGTCTGATTTAGTTATTGCTGAGGACTTTTGGATGCATTAGCATAAAGCGCATAATACGTCTGATATCGTAGAATTTCAACCACTTGCTTGCAAGTATTAATTATGCATAATTTTCTTCCTCCCGGAAAACTATCCCATTTCTGGAAAGGGAAAAAGTCGTTAATTACGCTTCACGAGATTAAAAGAACATTCTAGGTGATTAAAAGAGGTAGCAAGTGCCAGTGCCGTACTAAATTTACATTTGAAAACTCTTTTATCTTTGTAATATTATAATTTTTACCAACTGTACTCCTTACATTGTACTGTAGCCCTGAAGAAGCCTTAATAAAAAGGCAAAACGTTGGCATAAAAAGGAAATTGAATTTCTTAAAAATACGACCAAACCTCCATAAATTAACCAATACATTATTATAGTGGTCAATAACCATCCAAAGAAGTTATTCAACATGTAATTTACACGATTAGACGCGGCTTCAAGTAGTGCTTTTTACTGCGTTACGCAAGTTCTTTATCACCAATTCGGCACTCTGAAATAGTGAGAGGATAAGATCTTCCACGAACACACCGAGCAAGTGAACACTGACTTGCTCAGCATTGTTGTGGATCAGATCCGTAACAATTTAAAAAATTTTCTGTGTGTGTGGAAGCCTGTGGAATATTATAACATATATAAGTCATTTTGTGGAAGGTTTATTCAACGACTTAACGGTCATTGTCAGTAACTATTCAAATAAATAAAGAGTCAGAGCCTGGAAAATATTTTTCAGCATTTTGAAATTATTCATTCCATTGAGTGGGAGGTCCTTAAAGGAGAAAAAGACCCCGAGCCATCACAAAATAATAAGAAGAAGGCATAGGTACACATGAAAGGTATTGGAATAATGTATTTAGTACATAAGTAAGTATTCGCTTATCCGAAAAACGTGTAATAAAAAATACCTAATGCTTGTTTTTAGTATTATTAAAACGCAACACTGAGAAAGTGCCTCCTAATGGTCACTGGTATCTCACAGATTATAAACACTTGTTTCCGCTGTTTCATATAGCGTGCCGTTTACGACTGCAACCAGTGGACGACTTTCATTTAAGTCTCATGAGAGTGAAAGTTCAATAGCATGGCAAGCCTCTGGAAAACAGCTAAAGACGGCTGGCCTAGCAAAATTACCATTGGGGAAGAAAATTAGGACCGCGATTAATTTCAGAAATTGCCCTCAGATCGAGGAAATTCCGAGAGAAAGTTGTTCCAGCCAAGGGTAAACGAGGAATAAATAAGGCTCCTCACAAAAAAACCTCCTTAAATCCATTCAGTGAGCTTCATTCCATGGATAATAAATACTTTTTTCAGAATTGGGCGAAGTTTGAAAGTTCGAATAGGAGTTTATGCTGCTTATATTTGGCTAACACTCTCCCTCAAGATTCATTATTTTGAATTTCGAGTGCCTGGAAATGCTTAATTGAGAGGATGAATTCGAATGCAGAAATAAAATATCGAATATTATTCATTCACGTCAGAATTATGACCAAAAAATCTAGTACTTACGGTAGTTTAATTACCGTCAATCCAACTCCATGATTCCAAAACAAAAAATACATTCGTACAAAGAGAAAAAATTACATTTTAAAAGAGATGTATTTTTAACAGAAGCTTTAATTTAATGCTTAATTTCGTGTATTACCGATGGCCATTTAATTACTTATTTATCGGGAAATCACTAATTATAATTTTTGAAGGGACTCAAAAACTCCCTCCACCCAGGACAGGAAAACGTTACAATCATATTCATCCACAAAGCCCTAAGTTTTAATACTGGACTTAATACCGGAAATACTGAATAATACTGGAAAACCTAGAGGAACCACAAAAATGGACATTTTTAATACTCCCACGACAGGACATGAATAAAAAAAAGGTGACAATAAATATAAAACCATCTCGTAACTCGTTCCAAGCTTCTCAATATTAATTCGAAGTTTTGAAAGACTAAATCTAAGTCTTACAACTTAGATGACACCTGATTATTCATCAAATGTTGCGGTAGAATTATGCATAATGTACACCAGTCATTATACCCTGTTATAGAATCAATTTACCTAAAAAATCAGAAAACTATGTAAATATCAACATGGTTTTCATCTTTCCATTTTTTATATCAAATTTAAAATCCAATTATAAATCGATCACTTCCTATTATGGCTCTATCATCAGCGAATTTCCGAATTTTTCAATAGGATACTGAAACATCACTGGACGCAATCCATATCTTAATCAACGCGAAAATCACGTACGAAAAAATGGGAAATCAAGATTATTTTAGTTCATTCCAATTATTTTACGAATCCACATTCGCAATTAACCAATCTAATTGAAACAAGAGTATAGCTACATGAAAAATCATTTTCCGTGGCATTTGATCTTACAAGACTCCAAGCTGGAAATCAACCTTGCTAGCGTTTGTTGAGAATAAATAGTTTTAAGTTTAAAATACGATTTGAAACCCTCAAGCATAAAAACTACTCGTTTGCCGTCCTATTGTGAGAAAAGAATTTCGGATGTTATTTTTAACCAAGTACCATAGGAAATATCTGGATTTTATTTTTGCATTTCTCACATGAATTACGATTCATTTCTTTCCTGGATGAGGGTTCATTACCAAAAACTTCCACCGAACCCTATCATAATAATAAAGAATATGGGGAACTTTGGGAGACACGAAAACGTTTCCAAGACGGTGAACGCTCTCGCCCTGCGAGCACAAACAGATTTCAAAATAGATTGTCCACACGGGCCTCCAGTAGCATGAACGACCCTAGAGATAATGGTTTCGCATGATGTGGTTTGTACTTCCACCTCTCCACTCGTGGCCGAAAAATCGAATGTGATGCATGCAACTCCAATTTCCCCTACCCCCCTCCCCTACGCCTCTTTCCCTCGCGCAGTCAATCTAAAGGAACCGACCGGCTCTTAATCGCTTTAGGAAGAGAGAAAGGAGTTATCTCCTCCCCCTCCATATTCCTGTCCCCACATATTTCCGCAACTCATTCATCCAAAACTTTTTTCATTTCCCTTCCCCATTGCCGCCTCTCTCTCTTTCGTTCCCCCCCCCCCCCCCTTATCTCCTACTTCCACCCGCTCCCTACCGATCCACCTTCCCTCTCAACCCTCCCACTGCATTCCCCTCTCCAATTTCTCCGCGCTCGGGAATCTCGGGTCCATCGGAGTCCCGACGCCACCGCAACCAACTACGACTACTACTCACTGTCCCTCCTCCCCTCCCACCGACGCCAGCATTTCCACATTTCGTCCGAAGGAAGGGGAGACCCAAGTAGGGATAACAAAAAAGGATCCCACACTAACACGTGCAGTACCTTTGCAATTTTTCCACACACACACGCATTTATTCGGTGACTATCCGTATCGAAGCTTAAGCGCCTTTTTCAACGTGGCAACAAAGATACCGTGCTCATTTCAGTGGGAAATATTCACGCGGCTAACCCACGAATGTCGTTGGTAGTGTTATATTTTCTGTTTAAAGAGTATCCCATCATAAAAGGAGACTAACAAAAACGTAGACACATGAATTCTGCATGCAATACGGAGATGCTCATGAAAACTGCTGATGAATATTATAAATTAAATCAATTAAGGCCTTGCTCTCAGACTATTAAAAACTGAAATTCTTGTGATATAAATACGTTGTGTTACTAAGCAAATATATTTTTTTTTACTTCCAACCCTGTGCTTCCAAAAGTATTTTAATCTAATTTCTACCTCCCATATTTCATGCTTCCCCACCTTACTTCAATCTACGTATATATTGCACCCATTCATTTTTTACACAGCATAACTGCCATTTTTCGATTCTCACAGGCCTGTAGTTTGGCCCAATATTGCCCCGTCATCCATCGGCTGGGCACCAAGATGTTTCCTCACCTAACGTGAAACAAACTCCGCTTTTAGCAGTCCAAAGAGAATTATTGAGACAGCTCTGGAGTAACTGCAATGGCGCATACAATTTCTGTACGATGGTAACAGTTCATATAAACAACTGTCAATTGAGGGGCTTTATATAAAGCACATTAGCCTGCCAATAAACGCTCATAGCACGTTCGATACAGCCTATTGGACTCTGGAGTGATAGCGAAAGATTCAATAAGGGATATTTAATTCGCTTTCCATACTCTCTGGTTGAAAATCAAAGATAGTGTGTATTACCTGAAGGAGAGAAAAAGGACCAAGTATGGTGCTTGGTCCTTTGGCAAGGACTTCGCCCGTCAGATGTGACGCAAAAATATGGACCCCATCCCGCCTTCGTATTGATTAAAGACAGTCTGTCGCTAGGTTTATCTCTACTCTTTCTCACTTACCTTCCTATCCCATCCTTGCCCATTACCTCCGGCCAGGGAATCCTTAACGAGCTGGGAAAATTTAATTTTGATTACTTAGTGAGCAGAAAATCTAGTCATGCAGAATGACTGGTATCATGACATCAGCGACATTTACTAGTAAACCCTATGAGAAGTGTGCAATAGTTTACACTTCTCTACCTCCCGTTAGTTCATTCATGTGTTCAACTTCCTGCTTATGTCCTCTAGAATCCTCATCTCGCTTCCACTAACTAAAAACAACACGCTTGTACCGAACGCTTCGCAGATAACGCTTTTCTCCTCTCCTTCTGCTCCGTATTCGTCTACCCCTTCTCGCTCCTTCTATCTCCACCACCCTTCACTAATATCCCTCTCTCCAGGACAACTTCCCTACCCTACCTCGGTGACGCGCACATATACTAGGGACATCGCCATCGACGTCATAAACGGAAGCTACATTCCATTCATATTAGAAAATGTGAAATGTCGTTTTCCACGTTTTTAAATATATTGCATAACGCACACAGTCGCGTTCTGCGGCATTGTCTCACACATTGCTCATTTTATTGTCACCGATTCTCGCATTAAGCCCCACGGTATCGAATTCATTGCATCCATTTCACGCGTCATTTTAGCACATTTACCGCATTTACCGAAGTATTGCATCGGTATATTAAAAATCTGTACTTATGTACACCATTGTACCACGATAAAAGATGTTATAATTTACAGGAGGCGGCAAACCCATGCTAGGCTATGGGTGACAATGAAGCCAAAACAAGGATGCTTGGGAAGGATAGATTAAGTCCCGTCTCCTTGGCACAAAGCATTTGCATTTTCTATGGTCTCCTATGGAGATAACATGTGAATAGAAACGTGAATAACAACGGAATCAGACCCAAAGTTCATCGCAAAGGCGTTAAATAATGCATTGTCTCCACTAGGAGTTCATTCTATTTCTAAGAGCTGTAACCTGTCAATTTAGCATAGGTACTTTAATTTCATATTTGGCAATTATTTGTGTATTGCCAACTTTCTAATGTTTATTGGACGAATTTTTAAAATTGCCTTCCATTATCAATCATACTCTGCTTAGTTCTCGCGCGTGCAAAGCAACTGGATCCGTACTAGAACTTCGATAGATAATTGTAAGAACATGCATCTTGGCCGACCATGATTCACGAATTAGCTGCGAAGCTGTCTCCAGTACCTTCTAAAATCCTTTATTGGGCAATGTTATAGTTTAGTCATACATTGCCTCTATGATATTGCAGGGAGATATCGCCTATTTATCCTTTTGCGAGGCCTTGTTACATTTCGTAGCAGAATTTACAATATATATCTTTTTAATTTCCTTTTTAAAGAAAAAATGATAAAAATTAGAATGCAAATACTATAATCATCATAGACAGACGAAAGTAGGAAACACACGTAACATTATTATAGTACAGTGCATTCGAACAAGCTTCCCTTGACACCATGCTCTATTTGCTGCTATTAAGGGAGTCAACTGAGATGATTTGTGCCACAAAAAGTACAGCACCAAGGGATATTAAGATTAAGATTTTTTGGAGAACGGAGGAAAGTTGGAGATACATCGGGCGACGGCGTCAGCCTGCTCTTAAACAAAATGCACCAAGGGGTCCACAATCTACGTCCCATCCAATGGACGGAGAACTGACCACTCTACGCTCCTACCAATTAGAGCTAATCCGCCACTAAAATAAATATTACTGGAGATTTTCCTAATGCATGGGAGCGACAAAATTTTTCCCGACCCTGTCTAGAATTTCAGCTCTCAATGCCCTCCCTAATGACGTGCATCTGGTAAGCCTATGCTCAGTAAGCCTGTCCGGGCACACAACGTCGCAACGCTCACACACAGACACACAAAACAAAAACACGCCGAGGAGAATACACGCACGTTACACCCGCTTGACCACACACCAGGGAGCGAGATGGGCAGAAAAGAATTCCATTGTTTCTCTCATAATTTTTTTAAAATTCCGATCGACATAAATATTTTTCGAAGCGAGGAACGCGGAGAAAAAAATTACGGAGGTTTGAGGGAAATGGAACGAACATTTCGGAGGGGTAATACGAGAAAAAAAATGAGAAAATGAGGAAACGGGGAAAAAATTTCTCCAACCGGGATTCCTGTTGGCCCGAGAGAGCGTTCCGTCCGGGGCTAATCGCTGTGGTTCGATTTTCAATACATCCCCGCTTCAAAACAGGGTATTTTGAATCCGTTTCCAGGGAGCTCTTTTCTCTTTCCTACTCCTGTTCTGAAAAAAGATTACTTTTTTTAAAAGAATTGTTGATTTCGGTTTCCTTTTATTTTTGGAATGCGTAATTTTGTAACTGCATGCTTAAATTTTCTGCCCCAATAGTTTACAGTTCCTCTTTAAGTTAAGTCAGTCCTATTCAAAACAAAGATCTCTAATTGGAAGTGAATTGAGGTATCTTTAACAACTTTTTGAGCCCATATTGCACTCGAATCAAATTTTTGATGATTTAAGTTATAATAACTTTATCGGCAAAGACTTTTGATGTGCTTTTTTGCGATGCCTAGAAATATTTTAAGGTAACCTACGTATTGTGCTCAAGTTCATCAGAAAAATACGATACAAAAGAGACTGCCATACAAATACATTTAAAATGCACTTATTACCTTAGACATTAAGGCATTAAAATTGCCAAACATAGCATCTAACGCAGGTAGTCTTTAATGTATCTTTAAACTCATATTTTACTCAATAAACCAATGCTATTTGCACTCTAGCAAGATAATTTAAGAAATTTAATCTCACTAGTCTCAGTAATTTAAATGACTAATAAAATCTATACTATTTCATTGATACCAGTCGTTAGGTTGCCTGATGCTTGGTTGCTAATAAGTTAATCGTACTTCATCAAGTAATATGCATCTAATCGTGCCAGTGTTATTATCCTCCACCCCCTGCTACATACTCTCTCGATGGTATTGTGTTTACGAAAATTATAGCATGAATTTCCTAAATAAAACTATTTTCAGCACTACCATGGGGATGAATAGCTTAGCCGTATTTATCTTGAAAGATGTCGTCACTTTTATTTTATTTTGCAATAAAGTCTGTTCAGATATGTCGCACTGTTAAACTTTACGGTATATATTACACTGCACTTGTTCTATCAGATTTACGATAATTACCCCCAAACTGAATCTTAAAAGTATTTATTAGCTTCTTTTTTCAGTCCATAAAAGTAATAAATGAATAATGCTGAGAATATTAACACGTACTTTTATCATATTCCTACTTCACACCACCGAATGATAATAAATAGTGTGCTAACTCATCGTCTCCGTAAAAAGAAATGCCACATAGAAACTATTATCTCTTTGGCTAATTACGTTGTCAGTCTAAACCGTGGTTCAAACTGTCATCTCGAGATATTTTCAAAGGTTTCAATCAATTGCTCGGCTGCAAGGATTACAAATAAAGAACAAGCGGCGGGAGTAGCCAGGTTGGTAAAGTTCCGGCATGATAATCCAAAGATCAGGGGTTTTATTCTCACCTCAGGTATTATTTCCGTTTTTGTCTCATGATCAAGACAACTGGCGCGATATATCCTAAACACTCATAATCTAATTCTACTAATGCCAAGACTTTAAACTCTTTCCCAAACTAAAATTACAAAAAATACTTCTAAGATGACAATGCTTCGTTACTCACATCATGACGTGACCCAGTGATATCTAGTTGCTTCAGTTGAATTGTTCATAAATGAAGAAGAAAATAAATATAGAGCGTACCTGTGTGGAAATGGAAATCTGATAAGCGGATGCACATTTTTCCAATTGATTTGAAAACCCCGCGATCATCATAAATCTTAACGATTTACATTCGAATGTGTCCAGGGAAATTTATCTGACAAGAATGGTGGAGGGACCTAATTCATTTCAATGCATCAAAGCGGCAAGTAATTTATGACGGAATTTTAAAGTTATCATTTGGTTGACGGCCGTCCACGGTGATGCAAAACAATTTTCCGGGAGGAACTGCATATTTTAGGTTCATTTTCCGGCGTCGGATTATTTCAGGGGTTATTTTTCATTTTTTTTCGATAAAAAAGCTTTCTCACTGAAATCACTTGCCCAATTTCAAATCGTTGCCAATTATTCCTTCAGATTTCAAAATACAGCCGCACCTCCAATTATTTTGAAAACTGAACTTCCCCGACTTATTTTCGTTTAAGGCTGGGGACTATTTGGTAATTTAATGGATTTAAAAGTAAAATAGTAATAATTTTTATTTTCATTTTTTATTCCTACACTAACGTCTTGCCAAGATTTTCTCACGTCAATAGTACAATTAAACTAGCCATTAATTAGCAGAATATTAGCACTAAAATGTATATAATCTTTTTTTCTTTTTGATAATATAAAATACATGATTGATAAATATTAAGATTTTAAAAACTGATAAGTCATGGGAATACAGCATAAATGAAAAAGAAATTCAAATATCTCAGACAACCAGGATCTGTGAGGCCATTAATTTACAAGTATACCAAGGAATAAGTAAAGATCAATTTGCTTTCTACGTTTGAGGAAGGGAGCATAGATTTTCTGTACTGAAAAATTTCACTGAGTTACAACGTTCACATATAATTTGTCTCAAATGGTCTGTTTGCTGATGACTACGATATTTTCCGGGCTAAATTCAAATATGACAACCATTTTACTTCCTTACGCAAGGTTATCTTCCAAATTACCATCGAAAATTCCACATTAAAGACAGTCGAAGGAAAACAAGACATAACTAACCAAAACGGTGGTTTGAAGATTTTTTGAATGATTAGGCTCCGTAACATTCATTTTGTGAGTTCAGCAGTAGTTTGCTAAAATACTTGCACTCCACATTCCCTGATACCATTCTGTCATGCTTGGTGGAAGCACTCTTGTTAACAACTCTCGATTCAGAATATGTCTGGAAAAGTAATATCCAACTGGGAACGGAGGAGATGAACTTCGAGAGATATATTACAGGATAAATTTGCTTAAGCTGTTAGTACAACTATTTGTTAAGTAAAACTGACAATGTGATTCGAGATCTATTGTTTCATTCCATATACATAATAGGAACTGCTAAGTCCATGAGTCGAGGCCCGCTTGCCCACCCTATCAAAGTTATACAGCATGTATACCCATAAATATCTAAAGCCCATCTCTTACCCTCATTTTTCTTGCAATAGAAATTAAGTCCATAGGATTAAAAATATTAAGAAAACACTGGAACGTTTTAATCTCATTTTATGGGTACTACTAGTTTCATCGAATGGGCGTTGTCTTAATGTTTCTGAAGATGACGCCTATGCGTTTAAACTAGTGGTACGAGAGTGTGAAATAACCAAGTGCTTCCTGATTTCTTCAATATAAATTTCAACCTAGTCAAGCCCGGAAACATTGGCTTTATCCATAGTACTCTCTGATTAAAGCTGAAATTTCCCTCAATGACATTTAAAATCTTTTCACCATTCGTGTAAAAAAGGCATCTGGATGGTTTAAGCACTTGCCTGGCATTGTTGCCATTCTCATAAGAATTATGCAGAAATAAAATGTTTGCGGCCTACGGAATACTGACTGACTGTTCAAAATTAGACTGAGTACGCTAAAGTTGCTCAGGTCATATGACTGCCATGTGCTCTTGAATCCATACAGATTGTATCCACCTCCTCCTCCCTCCTTATCCAAACTACAGCAATTACTGCTAGGGTTTTATGGCTAATCAGTAGCTGATTGTAAACGTGCATGAGGCATTTGGCTGGTTTTACAAATATCAGAACGAGCGACAGATGATACTGCTTTTGGTCATTAGTACGTGTATATTATTATATCTATGAGATCAAGAAATAACTATGGAATCAAGAATGATATGATATTCACTTCAAAAAACCATACATGATGGAGCAATCAAAAAATTCTAATTGATCACATATTTGCTATGAAAAAAAGTTTCCCCCACATTAAAAGTCCTAAGAATCAGTAACAAATTGTTTGGGAAATATATGTTAACCCATCTACTTAATATGCAGTTTAATTCCTAACCTAATACTATGAAAATTTCTGAGAAAATGCACGTAGTCTCTCGCAGAAAAAGTTTTGAAACTAACTGAAGGCTTTGTGGGAATGCGTCACGGACAGTCACATAACTGTATCCAGTAGTCTCTTTCGGAAGCCGCCGCGTGTGGAGCTTTGTCTTATTATGCTACTTCTTCGTAGGTATTTCACCCTGATGATGCGGCCTGCAATGAACGCGAAAGCTCGGACGACAAAGCTCAACACGTGGCGGCTTCAGAAAGAGACAACTGGATATTCTCCACTCTGCGAAAACCTACGCTCAACCGTCACATTACTGATTTCCTATTAATATATTATTAATATATTCTCTCCAGCTCTTTCCTGAATTCGTTGGGTACGAAGCCTCAATTTTTGCCAGAGTAAAACGTGAGGATTGCTCTACGCGGAACTTAAGCTCGATAAGGCCAAGCAATACCAAAATCAATATTTCAAAGTAAAAAATCTTCTATCAGGGTGCGAAAAGCAATACATAATTTCACCATCAGAATATTTATGACCAAGTATGGGAAACTATAGATACCAAAAGGTGAAAATGCGAAAAACCTTTTGTAAATAGATAAGATTTACACACAAGATATTTGCTGATGTACTAAAGCAATTCTTAAAAAAGCAATATATCATGCACTACCTTTTAACAGTCAGCCATATGCAAAATAAATATGTACAGCATTTTTACCTCAGCCATATGCAACATAAATATGTGCCGCAAAAAGACGAACATGAACGAAAGGAGAACGCGAAACAATGGTAGGTAAGAGATAAAGCAATATCCTCGAAAAATATTTTCTTGGGAGGGAACGTGCAGCATATTTTAGGTAATTGGTTAAATTATCTGAAGGCATTCTCCGCTTTCCAAAAGGAAGGAGTTATGAGGTTAGTTTCACTCACCCAACAAAACGGACAAATAGAATGTATAGAAAGACATAATAACGGGAGGAAAGAGGAAAATTGGCTAAGCAAACAATAAAATTCTCAACAAAGTGAATGGCTTTCACCAGAGTAGTAAAGAGGATAAAAAATAAAAGACCCAAAAGCTGAATAATAGAGAAGTGAAATGATGAATTGAGAGGATCTCCCTGCAGTATAAACATTCTGATAAGAATAAATAACATCCAAATACGGCTATATTTTCGAGAAAAGGCGCCATTGACTGTAACCATGGTTACACAGAGCTCAGGATGATGATATGAGGTAGGGAATCGATTAAGGCTCTTCAGCATCTAAACCACAGTATTACATTTTTCCGAATCTAAATTTTATAATTTACCAAAACGAACAACGTAATAAATATTTTATTCTTAATCGTGCGATGGTCTTACGCCGTTAGGATAATAGGCACAATAAAAACATTTATTGAGTGTTAGAAACGACTATCATACTATACACGCCTAAAATGAAACTGCATGTTGAATGTGGTGTAAATGATGCAAAGGAAAGTGACGTGGGGTTGGGTTCTGCGTCGTTCCGGCTCAATTTCTGGCGGTGGAAGACATTTTTCATCGGGATACTGTGTTTTTGCGGATATATTTGATGAAACATAAAATAAAAATGTAAAAATTTGGACGCCTTATCTTAGCTCCCTTGTCCTTGAGGTTAGTTTCACTCACCCAACAAAACGGACAAATAGAATGTATAGAAAGACATAATAACGGGAGGAAAGAGGAAAATTGGCTAAGCAAACAATAAAATTCTCAACAAAGTGAATGGCTTTCACCAGAGTAGTAAAGAGGATAAAAAATAAAAGACCCAAAAGCTGAATAATAGAGAAGTGAAATGATGAATGCCTTCCTGGTAAAGGATGTTTTGAAGGAATACTCCTAGCCGCTCTTTGTTTCTCAGTCTTCTTCAGTTCTCTTTAAAACTACCTTCATTACGCTTTCTCAATCTTCAGGAGCAACATTTCCACATATTTTTTTTCCACTGAAAATGACCACAAGCCCAATTTTCCCGGTTTTCCCTGAATGTTTCCTTCTGTAATGACCTTTAACCTGACAACGCCACAAATTACTTGAATATTCCACTTATTACTGACAATGAGAAGTGGAGTGTACATATGCTGGACGCATAATGTTAACTCGACAGGTGGGAAAAATGGGGAACATCAAAGGTTCGGAAAAAAAAATGACGCTAGAGGATACGAAGACTGTAATTATCCTCAAAGCTTTCTCCTTTTTATAATCATTCCTTCGAGATATAGTTAACATTAATTAGTCTCATAAATAATTCATATTCCAGAGTGCATGGCAGCTATTCAAAATTATGAACAATTCACTAGCATCGCGTAGTAATGCTCGGATTATTACGTAGCACAATGGGAATGAAGGCTAAAGTAAGGACAATTAATTATGTACTGTATTATCTCATAATATAGCGTAGTACTAAAAATAAAATCAAATATTAGAAATTTACATAGAACATGCGTGAACAATTTTGTACATACGTTATTACTCGGTAAGTAATTTGAAATGGAATGAGGTGCTAAAGTGTGTACTAAACCGCTATGGATTTGGCATAAATTAATAAAATATTTAGTGCGCTACTGAATATTTTATTAATTCAGAATACTTTCGACGCGTACACGTGTTGCAACTCTTTAAAGCACATGATTCTTCTTGTAACACAAATATGAGTTTATGCTTTCTAAAGCCAAAGCCTGAGAATTTACGGCCACTTTTTGGAACAATTTTCGTTTTTGAAGGTACTAACGTGAAAACTACACTGCATGCCGTTCTCTCTTCGGCAACACTAATTTAATTTTCAGAAGTGCGTAAGTCTAATAATTTGATAATTAATAGTAGGCTACAGAGAAGAAAATATGCCGAAAATAAATGTCCTTTTACCCAATGGGTTAACAAGTCCTTTGTCAAGAAGCCTACCTAAAAATTTGACTAGGCATTGGCAGTGCTTCATCACCATATTTCTCCGAACAATTTTTGCTTTTTGAATTGAATTTTCATGCATTCATCGGAAATAAACAGGTGTGAATATTCTCGAGGCAATTCTCGTCCGAAATTTCAGAGCAAACATAAACATTTCACGTAAAAATAAATGATCCATGACAGGAGTAATGAAATCACCCAAACATGAAAACAATCAATTCCATCACGTGTACAAAATCAACAGATCATCAGCAAAAAGTTTCGAGAGTCGATTAAATTTGAAACCTGTTCATTGGAGCTGAATCAACAACCTATTCTTCTTCACAAAAATGAAACCGCCTCATTTCGCACGCTGGTGGAGGCATAGGTTTTTGCATTCAGTTTCAATTCCCGTAATCAGCCCGCAATTATACCGAGGAAATGATATTATTTCCATGTTATTGGCGTAAAATATATTATTTAATTAAATACCAAAGACATTTCATGCCGGAAATATTTTTTAAAAAATAGATGAAGTTATCACTTCATGATATGCCTAAATCTACCTATTACACTACTGTCATTTACTCAACATCTGTTAACGATTCTGGATGCATATAGCAATCCCCTAAATATTTTCCATTGAAAACTGTCGCGATGGTAATATTGGAGTGGTGTTACATTGATTAGATCGTTGCTGACACCATGAAGATAATATGCGCCATAGCCGATGGAAAGGTTGTCGCGTGGAGTACTATCTCTAAGATATGTTTCTTCGCTTTCCTTCGAAATAAGATTTGTGCATGAGGAATAATATAATTTTAAGTTTCGGTCGATGACATTTATTTATCCTAAATACCGGGACCCACAAGCAATCAATTAATAAATATCTTTCGTTTACCACTAGAAAATTATTCTTCTACATCACCTTTCCACTAGTGTATTTAGTTCAAACTTAAAACGCTTGAATGTAATTTACAATCTATTCCACTGACTTTTTACTCTTGATTTCACCGTGCACTACTGTCTAAGAAGATCAAATGCGTTGCCAAGAATCATAACCGATGATTAAATGGCTTAAAAAGAGTAAATCCTGGCGATGATAGAGTAACATTTCCTGTATGGTAGGTAGGCATAATTATAGAAAAATTTGCAATACCTTACCTAGTGACCGTTAGTGAAAATCGGAAAAAACTTGCACCTTTGGATTAACAGCTTTTGACTTCATAAGTGCCACGAATATAGAAGCTATATGTCAACCGCAACTATGTTGATTATGATGCATCAAAACGTAGGATAAACGGTGTTGATAACTGTCACTACAGTTGACAACAACAATTTTTCAAGCAAATTACAACTTAAATTATGAAGCGGACTGCGACTGTCGGTTGTTAAGACATCTCGATGCTGGTAAAAAAATTGTGAAATTGATATTACGCCACTAATAAACTTTAAACAATGTAAAACTTCGTAAATTAAAATTAGATGAATTGATCATGCAAATTAGTTTTTAAAATCCGTTAACGTTTCAATTACAGCCTACTTCAAGTAAAGATGAATGCAGGTGGAACCATATGTTCCCTACCGGTCGGAAGCCTAGGATATTTAACTTTATTTCTCCAGTGAATTTTCCCATGAAAGATTTTTCGCAAAAAGCAATAGTTTCAGGCGCCTATGCACTGGAACATATTTCCAAAATCTTGGAAATAATCCGGTTGGCTTAGAGAATTTTAATAGAAGCACTCCAAAGCATTTTACACAAAGATTTGTCAACTGCATTTCCGCACACTGCTGCCAAATGTAACGGACAGTGAAAATGAGAAAAAAAGGCAAGCTTAATGATTCAAAAAGTAGAAAAGCACTGACTAGAAGAAGAGGAACAGTGTTATGACTTAGGCAATATTTATGGGCAAACTAATACCGGTTGGAGAAGTAATACTCCAGATGTACGGGCATTTAACAGCAAAGAAAAACGCCTGACCCGAACTTGAGGCAAAGACGTTTGGAAACTGCCATTGAAGCGTTCAATATGGAGCTACAGCGATATTCAACTGTAAAACCTGGGCTCAGGGGAGAGATGACGAGATCAAACAGGAGACTCTTGAAATTTAGAAGAGAAGAAGGGAAGTATGAGGCAGATAATAATGAGATGAATGGAAGGTTTAAGGGAAATATTGGTGAAAATTGGGAGAATTAAGTGATAAAGTGGTCAACAGATAATTACGATCCATGGGTTACTTACTAAAGGCAGGATACTTGAAGTAAGGAAGGAAATGGGAGAAGGAATTTCATTTTCCAAGACATGAATTGGATTGTGTGCAGAGAGTAAGAAAAAATTTTAATATGAAGCAAGAAATTGTGTTGGTGGGAGCCCCTATGGAATTTATAAATCACATCATGTATGCCCTATTAAAAACTACCAATGGAAGGAAGAAAACTAATAATGATTTAATAAAAAACCCTATGAGACGTGAACAGCAATTACACATAAAATTTAGTTATCTATGGGCCTGGAATTAAGGACTTCTTCAAGGGAATATATAAATGAAATAGTTAGATGTGCACGTAAATGTGATCATGCTCATCATACTCAAGAAGAAATCTACGTGCACATTTCACACTATCCTCCATAGTTTGGAGAAAAGCGTTACTCAAATAATTCACCTCAGTAGAGTGAAACGATGTGAAGATAGCTTTAGGACCCTTTAAACGAAACACGTTTCACGCCTTTGTATTTCGATCTATTTGTATAACGGCGGAGGATTATGCACAAAGAGATGAAGCTTCCGTATGGCAGTCTACTTTTATTGTTTACTTTGCTATTTGACATATGATACATGTTGCCATTAATTTAATATACTATGCGGATAGATGGAGGCAAGAATGAGATATAAAAAGCGTCTCAGCCTTAGTCGTCAAATTTGCAAGACAGATTATGCTTTTCACCGTCAAGAACAAGGTCAACACTGATGCTCTCAAGGAACATAAAGAACAAAGGAATTTTCTTTAACTTGCACATATAGGGTAAATATCAACATTGCCGGCCCACCTCCTACAGTCATTCGGCGATATTAGCACTCCAACAGGAGTTTCCTCATACAAACAAGGAAGTTTGTCCGTTGTTTAATCAAACCGCGATGATACCTTACCCTTGCCAGGATGAGGAAAATTAGTCTGCGTCTTCCATTGGCCCACTCTGATTCGGGATTTAAACTTCATACCTGGAATTTCACAATCCCAATCCAACCGGTATCAAGTGAAAACGCAAAGTCTATAACTCTGCATTAGGTTTAATCACATTCGAAGCCCCCACGTGCCCAGGAATCCCATTCCAGATTTATAGATGACAGCGCAAAGCTTTTAGCTCTATGCGATGGAATGACAAAACCGTGAGGGTAGACGGCTTTAAAGGCTGCTTTGAAAGGTTTGTCTCTCAGGAAAGCGCGAAAACGCATATGAAAAACAACTGTGCTGGAAGCACGGAACGAAAGAAAAAAATTAAAATTCCACAAAAAATATCGCTTCATAAAAATTTAAGAAGTTTCATTTCAACGCCTGAAAGCATGTTCCAATTGGCGGTAAAAAAAATATTCACTTCCCTAAAAATTTAATAATCTCGTTGAAAGGGATAAGCCCCAATCCCATCTCACGGGATTAATTATTATTCCAATCCAATAATATGGTTCGAATTGCACCACCCGCTGAAGAGTTCAGCAGTGTGTTAGTTCTAATAAAATCGCAACATGTGATAGGATACAAATTCATTTGTTACTTTCAATTGTTCGGCTTTTATGTATCTTCATATGATGCAATTTGCTTCCCAGCACTTTCCTGAACGGGGAACAAAATCCGTAAATGCCGCAGCATGAGATAAATATTATATCGCCTTCATGTGTGAATTCTCGCAAAATTATCACCGTACCAAACATTGAGCAATACCGATCAGACTCTTCATTTCAATCTGTTCTGCAATCTTGTGTTAGAAAAATCCAATATATTATATTTAAGGTGAACGCGGATTTCAAACCTTGCGATAATTTTTTCCACGTGGAAAACCTTGGATGAACATTAATGCAAAACCTGAACAAAGGAAATAAATAATATTTTCGTGAATCTGAACCAGTGATTTCGGGATTGAAAATCTCTCGGTCTACACCTACTCACTCAAATTATATTTCATGTCATCTCACTTATCGCTAGTGGTACGGCGATCGTAGAAAAGAATAACAAACGCAGCTCCCAACGGTCAGCCCCACTTGTAAATGTGATTCACAAGAATGACCCTATTAATATAATTGGAGTGCAACAAAGTATAAAGCAGGAGAAGAGGGTAAAAAGATAATAAGCAAACGAAATCAAATGGATGGAAGGATAGTTGGGGAAGTGACATTAATTTAACATGGGGAAGAGACTTTAAGTCAAGTTGATGACGAAATTGGATTGGGAGGACATACGGGTATGCTTCGGGTTACCAGATGCATGAATTCGTAAGAGAAAGTACATTGACAGCTGAAATGCCGGACAAAGCCAGATAAAATTATGTCGCATATATAAGTCAAGGGACACTGCTGTAGTCCGATGATAGTTGAGATACGCTCTAATTAGAAAGCATAGGCCTGATCGCAAAAAAATTCTCCTCTGGTCAAGTTCATCAATAAAGAAGAATGTTAGCCAAGATGATTTGATTTGAATTTGATTGGATTTGAAATACAATGAAGAGAATCTAGTCCATTATAATAAACACTGACCTTTTTTTTCATTGCCTGGATAGGAATCATAATCCTTATTGGACATCCCTGGACGTACTTAAAAAAAGAGGAAAGAAACCGTAAATAGAGGAAAACCGTACGTCTGGTAACCCTATTAACGAAAATGTGGTAAAGGGTCTGAATTGACATGAAAATTTAACAAGTTTGAGCTACAAGTATTTGAAAATTTCAACTTGAAGCTTTTTTACTTGAATGCATTTAGCTTCTATTAAAACTGAAGATGTAGCTCCATAAATAGGTATATAGTAAAGACTCTCATAACTATTTTACAAAAGATTCAAAGTTTTATGGCATTCTCTATGTACGTTTTTACACCTACCCGACTCAAATAAATTGTAATTTTGTCTGAAAATCTGACATCTGAGGAGGCGTGCTTCATTTCTACCAAATGCTGTAAAGTTTCCTTCGCAGTTGAAAATTAAAGGCTCACTGATTTGATTTGATAAGGAAGATTCTTAATCAACCGAGGTTCTTAATCAATCATTCCAAGGTTCGGAAAATAAAATAAATATACCTATAGTAAGGTTTCAGTGAACTCATATTTATCAGAATGGTATTGCAGAATCAATTTCATTAATACTATGGGTATTTTAACCTCTCTATCCACTCTTATTATCTGCCTATCGGAAATATGGCTGAAGCCTGATATTCCTGACATCATGGTGAAATTCCCTGTCTGTAATGTAATCAGAAATGATAGAATCGGTAAACCTGGGGGGGAGTTGGAGTGTATATCAATCAGTGTATACAAGGAAATGTAGTGTTTTCTTCCCCTTCGCCCTACTCTGCTATGCCAGAATTCATTATTGTTGATGTATTGGGAGGTAATTCTGAAAAACTCTTGGTATATGTGATTTAGCTTCAGCCAAAATGTGGTTTGTTTACTGAATTTGAATATGCATTCTTAAGATATCTCCCTACTTATAAAAATGTTGCTTTTATTGGTAATTTTAATACTGATATGTACCACTCCTGTTAAAAAATCTCGCATGTAAATAATTTAATATACAGCAATCATCTCCAGTTAATTCCCTATAAACTCACCCACCATACTGAAAGAAGTTCGATCGATCTATGCATTGTCGATGATATGGATAAGGTTACCGTCAGGAACCTGTGCCGTTTCTATCGGGGCATGATTTGATTCATATTACTTAAAAAATTTTTAATACTCGTCAACCTATTATGTCCACTATAGTACGCGACTTTAGTGGATTTGATATGAGTAACTATCAGGAAGATTCACTCTCAAAGGGTTGAAGTGTTGTCTTTTCTTCCGGCTCAATTGATCAAAAGTGTGAAGCATGCACCAAAATGTACACGCCTGCTAAAAAGACCTCCAGCGCCATGGCTGACTGAGGACATTCGAAAAATTATCACAGAAAGAAATAAACTTCGACTGGCCTTCGTTCGCTCACGGTGCGTCACGGCTTTTCAGAAATACGTGGGTTATCCGTAAAATAAGGTTCCCAAGGCGCTGTAGTCGCGACGAACGCTTTCGCGCGGGATCTAGTAACACGGTCGGATAGCTTGGTTCTTCCACTCCAAATTCCTACCCTTAGAGCTGTCTTCGATGCTCTGTCCTCCATTGGCAGCCGTTCGAATTGGAGCTACCACTCGCTTCTCCCGCCAGGTGTGAATTGCGTTCTGTGATTCGTTTTTTGTGTGCAAAAAAAATTGCACCGATATACATTCATTCCCAGATGTTTGAAGTCTACGGAGAAAAGTGTATGAGCTGTACAACACGTATGAAAATGGTGCAAAGAGTTCAAAGACGGGCGTACAGACGTCCATGATGAACAGCGTTCCGGACGGCCATCTGTTTCTGACGAAACGATTGCAGAAGTGGAAGAAGCAATGCTTAAAGATCGAAGGGTAACTGTTTGAGAGCTCTGCAAATTGATCCTTGAGGTCGGTAGAACCTGTATTGACACGATTTTGACAGATCGTTTAGGATATTCTAAGGTTTGACCAAGAGGGATCCCAAGATTGCCTACGGAAAATCACAAACGGTCCTCTCGTCTGCACACCACCCTTGTGACAACCAATTTGGATGGGACACCGTCACACACCCACCATACAGCCCGGACATAGATCCAAGTGAATACCATCTCTTCCCTGAATCAAAGAAACACCTGGGTGGGACGCATCTCAGGACCGGAGATGAGCCGAAAGAAGCGGTTTTAAGCAACCTTCGCGGCGCGGCGGGAAAGTTCTACGACTCGGGCATCAAGAAAATGATACACCGCATGCAAATTGCATCGATCTCAATGGCAATTATGTATAAAATAGGGAAAAACCTAAACTTTCCGAAAATGTACGATTTATTGCAAATAAATATGTTTTTCAATGTGAAAAAACAATGGGAACCTTATTTTACGGACAGCCCTAGTACATATCTTGTATAAATACGGCCAAGACTCTGATATTAGCATCTAAGTCTAAGTACTATTCCCAGGCTCTTTCTGGGCATAACAATGCCAGAGAGGTATGGCGAGAACTTCGGCGACTTGGCCTCCTATGGAAAACGGAAAATATACCGACTTACGAATTTTCGTAATACAAATTTAATGATTACTTTGTCAATGGCTCCTTTATCTTATAACCTGAGGCCATTGTGTGATATCTCCTCCGCCGACTGTCTCACACCTGTAAGCAACGATGGCTTCTATTTTAAATATATAACACCCGAGGTTGAGTGTCGGTTTTTCCGTTGTTCCAAGTCAAATTCTGTGGGTGTTGATGATATTTCGACTGATTTGCTAATAAAAGTCGGGGATACAAAATCCACAGCTCTATTGGAAATATTTAATTATTCCTTACAGTCGTTCACCTTTCCATCAGCGTGGAAGTCATCCATAATCCTTCCCATCTGTAAAACGAAAAACCTTGTCTCACTTGGTGATTACCGTCCTATTTCGTTACTCTGCACGGTTTCAAAAATACTTGAGAGAATTGTATATCACTAAGTCACAGAATATCTTACTAGTAACAAAGAGCTCGATAACTATCAATCCGGTTTCCGTAAGAATTTTAGTACTCAGTCAGCCCTCATCAAAGTCACGGATGACATACGTTCTGCTATGGATCGTTCCATGGTGACTATCCTCGTACTATTTGATTTCAGTTAAGCCTTCGACCGAGTTTACCATGCCCATTTTCTAAACAAAATGAAAAGTCTCAATTTATCTGCGTCAACATTAAACTGGTTTCTTTCGTATCTTCATGGCCGTCAACAGGCAGTGAAAGATTTTCAAGGTAACTTATCGTCAATGCGAGCTATAAAGCTAGTGGTCCCATAAGGGTCTGTTCTAGGTCCGCTTTTGTTCTCACTGTACATCTTAGATATAAAACAAAGAATAAAACATAACAAATGCATGATATATGCTGACGATCTCCACATTTACCTACACTGCTGAATAAAAGATCTTAGTGAAGCCATCACAATGATTCAGAGTGATGTCGATGGAATCGCGGACTGGGTAAAGCAAAATTATTTACTTCTAAACAAAATGAAAACAAAGTCGATTATTGTTGGTGACGCGAAATTAATTAAGAAAATCAACTTTGAAACGATTCGTCGGATTGGAGTTGACGACATCGTTATTCCTTATTCCAATTCTGTTCGTAACTTGGGTATTATCATGAATAACAACTTGTCATGACATGACCAGGTTAATACCATTTCTAATAGAGTTAATGGAATATTATATAAGCTTAAAACTTAGTGGAGAATTCTACCCCTTCACACTAGAAAAATGTTATTTTTTATTTTGTTGAAGTTAATTTATTAATTTTTCCTCAATTTTATTATTGTACTTTAGTACTCGGTGACCTTTCGTATGAACTGAATAAGAAATTACAAAGGCTGCAAAATTCCTGAATTCGGTTCATGTTCAACCTTCGCAGGGACGAACACATTTCCCCTTACAGGAAAAAAGCTCTTTTGGATGGACATTCCATCTAGAAGGAAATATCTGCTGTAGGCCTTTTTATTTTCTTTATTTAAAAATCAAAACCGACATATCTCCTGGACCTCTTTCATCATCCACTTGAAAGTAGGACAATGTTAAGAAGAAGTAACCCATCCATCCTTTACTTACCTGCTCACAGAACTACAAAGTATCACCATTCCTTCGTTGTTACATCTATCCACGCATGGAACACATTGCCTAATGAATTAAAGACCTGCATTAATGTGCACACCTTTAAAAGCAAATGTTTTAATCTCATGTTTAACCAAAATTCACGTAAATAATCGTACTGAAATTTGTTTCTACTGTTGCTATTAAACTGTTTCTACTGTTACTGTTAAATACTGTTACTGTTGCTGTTAAAATACTGTTTCAACACTTGACTGAAATAGTGAAATTTAGTGTTTTGCTAGAGTAGTGTTGCTATTGCGTAAAATAATTGATTTATGTATGGCATTTTTCTCTTGAGGCAAATGTATAAATTCCTATTCTATTTTTTGTATTTGTTCCAGGCGACAGAATCTCCCAGAATATTAAATAAAAAGCATTAAACATTAAACCCTTTTGCTGGTTCGTCATGGAATTACCATTGGATCTAAGCCACAACATATTTAATGCCATGAATTATGACTGAAAATGACTACAAAAAGCGTTGAGAAACTTATCTACTTCGTTCTAAAATGTTCGCTAGTAACTATTCAAGCAATATTATTTTTTATAAAATAGTTTAACGCCATAATTAATCTTATACTAACTTTTTTACATACCAAGCTAGCCATTTTATCGTATACGTCAATCACATCCGTTTTATTCGAAAATGCCTTCTCGTTGCTACAGCTCCAGATATTCCTAATTTTTTTTCTCAATCACCAATTACCCAAGGCCTGAACAATAGCCTCTGTTACCTACACAGTATCTCCAGTTGTCTCTTTCGAGAGCCGTCGCGTGTGGAGCAGCATCATCAGGGTGAAATACAGGGGTATTTCACCCTGATGATGCGGCCTGCAATGGACGCGAAAGCTCGGACCACAAAGCTCCACACGCGGCGACTCCCGAAAGAGACAACTGGATATTCTCCACGCTGCGAAAACCTACGCTCAACAGTTACCTACACAGTATATAAATTTCATTGAATAACTCAATACGAAAAATCAAAGCCTCCAACAATAATCACTTTGACCTTAAATCGTACGAGTTTCATCCAATACCTCAATATGAAAAAAGTATTGCATCTTTCTCTTACCATGCTTATCCTACATAAATATTTAACTATCTTCCAATGACCAGATCGTCAAATTATGCGTCAAATACACGTCAAAGCCATCCCATTTTTCTCAAATGTCTCATGAACTTCAAACCCAACGTCTGCAGTAGTCGACAATTTATCTTTCCCAGGAATGTCCAAACATCGCTTCCTATTTCTTTAGAATACGTGGCGTAGGCCGGAATACAAAAAATGTATCCCGTTATATGTGTGAGGGGATATTACCAAAATGCAATTTTCACCGCAGTCCAAAACACTGTATCATAAATGACAGCCGTCAAAGTTCTGCGAGATAAGGATACGTTAAGCTTTTGAGTTTCACGCGAGATCCCCTTCCAGAGCGTCCATCACTCATGGAACACCACGAAAATCCCACCTTCGTCGTGTCCGACGCGCGAAGCGTACGGAACAGAAGAGAGCGGATGTGTGGATTTGTGCGTGGGAGGGAGAGGAACAAAGGAGTGCAGGTGGGGAAAGGAAATTAGCGAAATAGAGGGGATGAGAAAGAAGAAGAGAGAAAGAGAGAAGGGGGAATAGTGATGCTGCTGAAGCCTGACGGAAGCCTCCCTTCGCTTCCAAGACTGACAGCCGCCCTGAATGCGTTTCATTCCGCTAAATCCATCGCGGCATGAAAGGGATGCAGTTGGATCTCTCTGGGGGTGGAAAAGGGGTGGATAGGGAGAGGAAAAAGCTGGTCACCGTAACGGCGAGCCACTAACGTGCGGACCTGTAAGGTCGCGGGTTTGAATTTCGCCTAGGGCAAGCATGCTGTGTTAGTCTGTTACTTATAATAAGATAATAACCAGGATGGGGGGCATTTTTAAATCGGCATGCCGAACTTAACTCCAAGTTTGTGAGGTCGCACCTCGAGCTGTGGGTTACTTCACTGAGTACATTTTCAAACATCTGTTGTATGTAAATATTTCCATGAAACCATTTAAAGAATGATGAAAAAGGCCCTTACGCGCCAAACGAGTTCCCTTCCGAATGAGTGCTAAAAGACACTGCTGCATCGCCCACTTTTCGTGTGTAACATTATTACAAAAGAGACCACACTAGGGACCACAAAGTTCACATGTCACCAGAATTTGGGTTAGACGGTGCAATACGCAATAAGGATTCTTCTAACCGGAGCAGCTGGAGCGGCTAAAAACTGATTGTACGGCTAGGAAAGGAAATTTGTTTTTTCGGATTTTAGAAGAGTATTATAAAGGAATAGCCATTAAAATTGACCTTGAACTGACTGAATGTACGAGGCCACTTCCGTCTCTTCCACAAGAAGCGAAAAATGTCTCTGCACTAAAGTCGATAGTGCGGATACACCCTAAAATATGGCTTGAGAGTTTCTCCTTGCCATACTCAATGCTTCTTCGTACAGCGAAGAAGCACTGATTCACGGAAGCGTCTAGTATTTAGTTAGCGAAGTATTTACAGTTTGCATAGAAAGAATGCTATGTTCACCTAAGTCTACCTTAACCATAAAAAACAATGAATACACAATAGAACACCGTATCGGCAAAGGAGTCGGATGGTAATTTCATCGTTGCACAGGCTCATTCATCCGAGCGCATCCATTCGAGTGAATACTGTCTCGTTTGGTTTGGAGTGAATAAAGCACAAGCGGTTCCTGTGTTCGGGGTGTGATTAAACGGAATGTAAATCAGTGGAACCTCAGGGCGTGGGTCGATCGTGGGTAAACCTTGGGTTTTAAGTACTCAGGGTGACACTTCATTCTTTCTCCTTTTTCGAAGTACACGCCTCTAACAAGTAACCCAATCAACCCTGAAGGAATGAGTGAACTCAACTGTCTCCAGAGGGTCTCAAAATAACCACCTCTGGGGATTAGTGCCTCTTCCTCCATAACAAGCAGAGAGAGAAAAACACAATTGTTTTAACGACCTAAATAATTACTGGCGCCACGCAACATTTTCGTCACCTCCTGTTCATTTAGCATGCCGCAAGAGAGTCATAAATGACACGAAAATAAATATCTATTACCAAATACGTCTCAAACAAAGAACCTCAAATTTTTAACATGGTTATTTAATGGTATATCTAGGTACTCGAGATTACAGTTATGTAATGATCACACTTATGTACAAATCAACGTCGTCTAACTTTCTAATTTAAATATTAATGCAATCACATTAACCTACCTTTCAAGTTTAGGTCAAATTTAACTCGTTACTATTAGACAGATGCTCGGAACCCCGAAGTGGCTTTTGAATAGACTATCGGACTAACTTGACTATCGGATTATTACCAAAGCCTGTCATCAACGGTTCCAGGGATTAAGATCCCCTTAAAAAATATGTAAGAATGCGATCTTGTATCTTTTTTGTTATCAGTATTTAAGCCAACAAGCATGAAATAAAACGCATGGGGAGGAGTAGGACTAATAAATGAATTGAGTGGGAAAAATAACTAGCAGATACATTACTACTATCTAAATGGTTGAAAAGATAAGCGATATTAATTTTCCTAGTTCCTTTTGGGCATCAGCATTGTCGTTAATCTAAATGCCAAGCAATTAAAAGGCACTTGATAAGACTTCACGATGTAAACCCCCATTTTCAGGATTTTCCAGGAAGTTATATATGACAAATCTCCTGACATATGACTGACAAATATTGAGCGCACGAGAATAAAATCTAAATCAGCTGAATTTTCACCACGTCTCTCTAACGAGACCCAATACTAGTGCGCTAAGTGTCAGAGGAAGTGGAATGGTATTAAAGTTAGATTTGATTAGAAAACGAATATCGTATGAGTACAAAGGTTTGTCAAATATAAATACATTGTAACGAAGATGAAGACGGATCGATGGAATGCTCACTCTTTTTTACACTCGCACAAGAACAAATTTCAACGATCTACCAAGATCATCAGATCGATATTGTCCCCAATTGCACAAAATTTTGTCGAGAGTAAATGAAAGCGAGTAATCTTCAAAATGTTTCCTTTTCCCTTATCATAGATTCCATATCCCAGAGTAAACTCATCGCTAAAAGCCTCCACTCCCGTCATTATACACTACCAATCACCCAGACTCAGATATTGTTTCAAGGAATAGTGATTGGTCCCAATACGCTGTCCTTCCTGCTACGCGCCCTATGGGTGGCTTTCAGCGTACTCGGTAAATGTAGATAAAAAGAGTAAAAATATTTAAGGAATAATTTAGAAATTTGTGAGATAAACATTTAAATAATCAATTTGTTATACATTTATTATATTATATTTGTTAATAAATAAAATTACATATGTGTATTTATTTGTTCTATACGGTTCACAAACAAGGAAAAGAAGGAATGCTTATCAGAAAAAGGTACCATAAGAAATAAAAAATATCCCAATCCAAGGTTAACATCCAAAAGTCTTTTCGGGTGCTCTAACGTGCTAAGGGATTCATATTAGAAGATGCATGGGATTCATATTAGAGTGTTGAAACATAAGCCAATACGGATTCCTTAACCGGGTGGAACAATCAAGATTTTAGGTGGCTAATACGCAAGGAAAGCGCCAAATCAAGGCGAAAATGAGCATAATACACTGGATTACCTGCACATCTATTTTCGTTGAGGAAGGCATGAAATAACGCAGTTGTGGTCCTGAACTAATGAGCATTCCTCCTACAAGTTGACTCGAGAGGCATTCCAGGTTACCCGACGAGTTTCTTCATTTCAACCCCAGGGGCTCACGCATCGCTTACAATCGCTGGACAAAATGTGATCGACCCTCTGCACGAAATTCTGACTACTGAGTCGGCCGATGGGCAAGCGACAAGACAGTCGGAACTGTCCAGAATCACGAGCTCAAGTTTTCGGGAACAATGTAATGTCGATACGTCACTCGCCTTGTTGGGATGGAACATGACGTGGATGACCCTGAGCCGCCGAGGGAGGGAATTTAAGGGTATTACCATCGATCAGTTGGCGTGGGTGGTTGGTAGTCGGGCTACAGAAAATGTAGGATCAATGCCTGTCCAGGTACCACTGCTTCTTCCAATGGTTTATTAGGGATTTACATCAGGATCCGCGTTGCGACGTAAACATATCTCCAAGGTTTTATTTCAAAGTTACCAAGTCTCACTTCACACATTTTTTCCTACACACTCAAAATTCTCAAATGTCGTTTCCCGGAAATGAATCAACAAATTTATGAATGCATGTTCAAGAACATTTCAAAGTGAAATAGATGCTCTGGATTAATATTCACCGATTACGTCACGGTATGGATTCTAAAGTCTCATCGTTTTTTTCATGCGTTCGAAATTTCTAAAAATCTTTACCCTTGTTTATCAACAAATCTATGAATATAGTTTTAGTAAATATTTCACCATGAAGATCGGTAGTCTCGATTTATATTCACCCAGTACAATTTATATGGTATGAAAAAAAACATGGAGGCCTGATCTTACTACTTATAATTGGCTGAAAGTTGCTAATCCTATAAACTTGTTACTGGTGACAGCGCGAACGGGAATTAAGGACCTATTTTTCAGAATACATGCATTCGCGAGTTTCGAAAGCACACCCAGTCATACATCAACAAGTTTAATCAGGTGCCGTGATAGAAATAGGTCATTACAAAAATCAAATTTCCTAGATGCTGCATTGGAAGCTATAGTAGATGAAATTAAAAGGCAAAATGCACTTACATACTGATTCTACTTCAAGCCCTATTGCGATGGGAGTACTTCTACGTCAAAAAGCAACGAATGCAAAATGACTGTATTGGCTGTAGGAAAGGGCAAATGAGTAAATAGGTAGACTGCTCAGGGGACCCAGAATTTGGTTTAGATTTTCAAATCACCACAGAGAGGAAAAATAGAACCATCTATGAAGGGCTTTTAAGAGTGGGCGAAGAATAAATGCAGCCAAGTGAGCACAAAGTAGAGGAAAATGATTTTGGTCTCACATTTTTAAATAATCCTGTTTTTAAGAAGTAATCCGGAAAAATTTATTCGTGAACCTTTGCAGTACCTGAGAGATAAGAGCTAGTGACCTAAGGTATGATCTTACTGCAGAACTTATGAACTGCCTTCTTGGTCTGAGTGAAGACCTGACCTGTTGAAGAATTCCAGAGATCTCACTCAGGCAGCTCGGCAGAAAAACACAAAATGCTAATGCGTCCTCAGCCACTGCTAAAAAAAATAGCTACGTGAATTTTATTAGCTGCATAAATGGTATATAACGTGTCACAAATGAAAGTAGTTTTACCTTCAGTATAACAATGGAAAATAATCAGCAGAGGTATTACATGACTCGAAGGGAAGCACATTTCCTTCCGTGAAATGTCCCAGTTATTACCACGCAGATGGAACCCATCGATGGCTTGTTGAAATACAATCCAAGTCAGATAACGGCCTGGTTTCAGATCACGTTGGGAAGCACTTTTAGGTGTTCGGAGACCCAATTTATTAAGCGATAATAAGGACGTTAAGGACGACCTATTCTTTCAAAGAGCCATTGGTACTACTGCTAAAATAAAGTTAAGAAATACCATTGAGATATTTGGAACAGAGAAGATATTAAATTCATCCTACAAACTCCCTAAACACAATTCATATAAAATAAACATATATTCACGTAAAACTAATGAGGTATCATTATGCATGAAAAAAAAATAAAAACTTTATGACTGTAAAAACGCGACGTGTCTAATTCCGTCATTTAACAATTTTCGCGCTTAACACTTGGCTAATGTATTTTACGAATCTAAAATAAAATAAAGGTGAAACAAGTCTCTGAACATAAGGGGAGCATAATAAGAGGTTAAGAGTGTATAAATAATGTAGTAAACAACTTTGCTTCTTCAAAGGCACAGTTGGCAACAGAATTGGGGTTAATAACCCCAATTTTGTGGCCAAAATGATATATATCACGTAAGCCGAATACTACTCTGGCCAAGATCGTTCCCGTTAGACATTAGGAGTTATTCCAATAGTGGTGAATTGGACAAATGAAATATCTAGATATTCAATGCATGAGTTCATGATTCGGATAATTTTGTCGGCGAAATGAAATTCCTCTCATACTCAGATGAAAATGAAACTGATGAAAATATGCAGTCAATGGCAAAGGCATTACCATCATGCCATAAACTATCAAAATACCAGTGGCATGAACAGGTAGCATTTAATAATTATAACTGCTACCATTACGTAAGATCATTTCAAACTTCATTTTCACATTCATCCGTGTTTTACTCCATAAAATTGATCATCTCCTTCATAATTAATTATTCCCTCCATAATTAGGAAATTAGGTGGTGTGAGTAGCAATTACAAAGAGCATAGATCCCTTCGGATAACTTGAAATTAATTTACCTCAGCTCGCCTCATGTAAATCCGCAGGATTACAAGTGGACAACCCAGGAGGTTAAATTTGTGATAATTATTTCCTCAGAAAATACAATTAATTCCTTGACAGCTTGATGAAAAAACAATTGAACGACCTTTGAAGTTTTCTTGAATAAAAAATGAGACCACTTCCCATTCATAACGTCAAATATGAACTTTTAAGCATGGCAAAATTAAACAAGCTAACAAATAATCATCGCCGGAGGAAAAGCGCAACGTATATTGAAAAATCATTTAAAGCTAACTCCCTAACGTATATGCCAATTTATACAGGTTAAGGGCAAATTTTCGGTTCCTCTATGGTGTTTAACTCATAAAACTAAGTCATAAAACATCCATCACCACGCGCACCCATCCTGAACTTCCTATTTAAGGCAATTGGGTAACGACAGGTCGTTAACGTGTCGGACATACACCCTATAAACTTCGTGTGGAAATAAACTCTGCGAGAGATGAAGTTAATAATTTAAACAACAACACGCTTACCATGTATACTCAGAAACAATAAGATGTGACCTTTTTCCGAAATAAGTCATACCTTTTTTCATGATTTTTTTGACGAATTATGAAATGCCTAATGTTCTTAGTCTGTAACATCCTCGACCATAAAATAAAATAACACATTCCGCCTCTCTAAATCAAACGGTTAAAGGAAACTTGTGGGGCATGATCAAACTTTACCTTGAATCTATATTAACTGATAGTTGGGTACAATGTCCGTACAATTTGCCACTCGTAGCTAGGGATCCTAAGGAAAATTCAGATAAATATTTAAAACGCCACAAAATATTGAATATGTGACTCTAATTATATTTCTAACAATGTATTCGTGAGTAATTTGATGCCATTCACTCCCTTGAATCACCCACTGAT
Source organism: Platycnemis pennipes (assembly GCA_933228895.1). Taxonomy (NCBI): domain Eukaryota; kingdom Metazoa; phylum Arthropoda; class Insecta; order Odonata; family Platycnemididae; genus Platycnemis; species Platycnemis pennipes. Next base: position 42,558,199 of record OW121848.1, read on the forward strand.
TAATCAGAATATGTACCGTGCCATGTTCGAATGCTCATTCATATCCTACCGAATAAATTTAGCGAATTCCTCCTCATAATATGTAAATTCTTTTAAAAAGATAGAAATTGATTTACTAAGCCACCGTTGATTGGTAGAGATAGGCGCTACTCTGTTTACGCGCTCCTTAAACCTCTAAGCATTCAATGGTGGGCTGGATGCCAACTGCTACCTAACCGCTGAAGTTTAGAGTTTACGTATTTAAAACGCAATGAATGATTAATGCTCAAACAACTGTATTGATAAGTGAGTCAGATCATTACTAAAGGCAAATATTCTTTTTTTGGAGCAGACAAACAGATCTGTGTTTTTGTCCAGAGAACATAACATGTTTGCGTACCTCTCTTCTCCTGCACTGTAAACATTTTATCTGATTTTCAGTGCGATCTGAATTTAAACGCTGCCTGATTTTACGGTAGTGTTCTAAATTTAAGACTCAACATGCGTGAAAATCAGATACACCTCCGTCTTATTTTAAGATCTTAACATTGCATATTAAAAATAAGATGGTTGTGATCTGAAATCCAGATCACACGGGCTAAAAATAAGCAAGCCTTGGTTGGCTCCGAATTTAGAGCTAACCTGCCAATAGCAGAGACTGATGGGCGGAGCGTAACCAGGGAGATAGAATTCAACATGGATTACGAAGCGAAAAGAAGTAAAATTCGAAGTCTTGTCAAATTTCATTGTAAGTAGCTGAAATATGTTTCGTGCGATGAATTAATGGTGTAAGAATGTGGCGTTTATACTTCCTTTGTTTGCAGAAGGGAGCCAATTGTATCTGAGTGACGTATCCTGAGACTAAACTTCCTTATTTTGTTTACGTGGCAGGGTTATAGGAACTAAAAAATAGTCGCCCTCATCAACTGATAGCACCTCCCTCGGTTTGTAGATACTGGCACATATCTTTGGTATCGAAGGCTTTGTATGGATTACTTTGTTTCCAGTAAAAGTACAAATTTTCTTATTATATTTGAAGTCATTGTTAATGTGTTCCAATTTCAGTCCTGAAAACCTTTTCAATGAAAATTCTATGACATAAGTTTGCTCTATCGAAGAATTTAGTCAGTAAAACAGTATCGTCGAGTAAAAATATGAAACGTTAAGAGTTTTGGTTTGTGTTCGTGTTAAGTGTTTAATATGTACTATTTATAATTACTCACCCCATAAAAGCAGGCTCTAATTTCAATAGCAACCCGCATTGTTACGTGGGACTTGTTTTAGATAGGCCCATGCTGAATTTAAGACAGCCCTGGTCTTAAATTTAGCATGGGCCTATCTTAAAATAAATCCCACCTGGTCTGATTTTCAGTCCTGCACCTGCCTTAAAATAAGACATCCCCTCAAAGTAGGCTTGGATTTCAGTAGCAACCCGCATTATTGCCAGACCAGGGCTGTCTTAAATTTAGCATAGGCCTAACTTAAATTAAGTCCCTCCTGATCTGATTTTCAGTCCTTTGCCTGCCTTAGTTTTAGACAAGATATTAGTGCTGAAATTCAACATACACTGTCTTAAAAATATTGCATCTGAAATTCAGATCGCTTTTGTACCCTAAAATCAGATAAACTTTTGACAGTTTGATTAACTGGTTTCTCGGAATAATTTGCCCACTGGTTGCCATAGTTAGGCCAAAAGATCAAGGCTATACTATATAATTACATTTTTATCACTTTTTTCTGTCCTCCCAATGTAGTGTGGGGTTAAATACACATCTGTTCTGCCAGTCTCGAGCTGAGATCCACCTGGCAACTTTGAAATCGGCGCACAACCTCCCCCCTCCCAGTCTCCGCAGTTTCTACTGACGAACCACACATAACCCGCGAACTAGGGCAGAGATAGGCAAGCAAACCAGTCCTCTTCTCGAACATTCTGCCCAGAGAAGCCAACCCGCGGTCGGTCATGAAAAACGGTTGCGCACAAAAGCGACAGGCTTGTCGTGAAGCGGACGTGGAAGTGGGGGAAGGGAGTTGAGGGACGGTATCCGAAGTTCCGATTTTCATTATTTTCCCGGATCCCACTGATGTTCGACTCCCGGAGTCCCGGTCACCGCAGAGAACGGAAATAGGCGGCTGATCCACCGGAACAACACGCGAGTGGCACACACTAGGATGGAGGGGGAGGGGGTGGAAAATAAATAAGAAGAGGAGACAATGAGGGGGGAAAAATGGGCGACGTTGCTGTGGTTTCCGACCAGCTCAACCGAGAGAGGGAAGGACGGGACGTGGAACTTGGACCACGTGGCGGATTTAGTCGCCGCCCGCCGCTGCGCAGCTGTAAATCCCTTTAATTGAACCCGTTACCGGGAGTGGATCTCGATGGATTGAGTGAGACTATATTAAGTCCCCCCTGGAATTTTAAAAAAAATATCATTCGCCCACCACAACTTCCTGCAACCAAAGCTCCCAGCCAACTCCTCTCCGTCAGGCAGTAAATAAAAGGGACGAAGTTTACACCGGCACACCGACCAAGATCAGTTATTTGCGAAAATATCTCAAAAATAACACCGAGCGATACTCTTTTTACGCTTCAAAATACATCCGCGTTGTTCTCACGATTGGTTAAGCCCCTAAAGCCATGGGTTTAAAACGGTAGCCCAAAGTTGGGAGCAAAATTACATGTAGTCGCCTGGATAACGCGGCTAAATTAACCAAATTTCCCGATTTCCGAGAGCATAAAATAAAGATTCAAAAAATGTAAACCGTAGCTGGTTATGAAACTTTTGGTCTCGCAACAATGTTCAGCTTAATTTAATAAGTCATTTCTGAGTTCCAAGAATCGGATTTATTGCGCATGCTACAAGAATGAAGACTGATTTTATTGCAGAAAAAATAAACCTAAAAGATCAAAGCCGGTTAATATTAAAATTCTCCGAATTTTAACGGAAGTATATCATTGAAAATCTTAATTGTAAATATCATTGGCGACAAATTTAAGTGAAATGAAACATTTTGCTCTTTCACATTTGTAAATTGACGGAAAATTTTGAAGTATAATCATTTAATAAATAGTTTTCAAATTATATGGTAAAACTTTCTATGTTGTCTACAAATAAATATTGAGGAAGAATGGGAGCGATTGCAGTATTCGTTCCGCTTGCTAAATTGTCTCTATGTCTTCACAGTATTCCCATTTTACGTGAACATCTCAAATCTGCTGGATTCTACTCTTTCAGTATCACTGAGAATCTAAAATCGTAAATATTAGCTGATTTCAAGGATTTTTAGCTTAAATCATCATAAATCAAATAGGTGACACTTTCGGCACAATTTTGAGTTATTTATGTCTTTAGTGTTTTAAAAATTCAGTGTTGCTCTAATAAAACTCTCACCAATTTCAACGAATGTTGGACACCTCTCAACAAATATACTTACTCCATCGCAAGGGAGTTAAAAAGGAGAGGTCAAATTAAGTACCTTTGAGTAAGTAATAGGAGGAGGAGTAAGTATTGTTTGGCCGCATGAGGGTGGGAACTGCTTTTTCATTCAATCCGTTGAGAGCATCCATAAATATAAATAGGGAGCTTGTCTTGGTTAATTGCAAAGTTACAGTCCAAGAATTTCAGAAAATATTTTTGCATGCAGTCGGACCTGCTAATCACTCTTGTAATTTCGATGAGTTAACTTTTTTCTTCCGTAACCATAACTTTGATAATATCTGCATGTAGAAAACTTGGGTATATGTATGACGATTAAATGGTGGTTAAATTAGATGAGTATACTCAATTAAAACATGACTAATCTGGTAAAAGTGGTAGAGGAGTCGGCGTACATGAAAAAGACTCAATTTAAACGCTCTGGTCACATTCCCCAGCATGAATTTCTATAAACAAGAATTCTAAATCTTAGAAATCTTTAGTGCTTATTATCTAAAATGTGGCATTTTGTTGTTTATTAACCTACTAAAATGGCTCTTCCAGAGAATTCAAGAATGCGTTTCTGCAATATGCCCCACCCACAAAAAAATTGGCATTTTTGGCAATGTCAACACCAATACAATATGCAATAACTATGATAGTTACTTTATGCGCTTCAATTATCTTCACATTGCACCACATGAAGCAGCAAATCATACAGAGACAAGTCAATTGCTTTTAGAGCTCTATATCGTCAAAGATTCCGAAATATTTTCTAGTTATTCCGGGTTCCCCATCTCCTTCCTTTCTTCCCATGACTTAATAACAATATAATAAACGACATTATCCCCCAACCTGCGACTTTCAACTTTATGACCTAATATATGCCAGTTCCTTTAAGTTTTAAGGAAGCTTTCCTTGAAATTAATTTGGGTTATGTATTCAGTTCTTCCTCCACTATATACTCCAAAATATTTTGTCCAATATTTCAGAGTGAGTCAACGTCTTTCCAAATGCGTCTGATACCCTAAAAGTGCCTCTTGCCCTTCGATAAATGATTCAAAAAGTAACATGATTAGGGAATGAATGAATGGCACTGGACATTGAAGTGCCTAGTGGGCACCTTTCAAATAACTAGTCATTTTGCTCTGTTTAAAAAAATCAAGGAATTCGGGGACCGTATAAAATCGAGTACCCATAATAGATAGTAATAACTAGCCGTTTTTCTCCTCGAATTTTGCAACATCGGAGCACTCAAAATTTGTCTGGTGTGAACTTCGAAATCTAGTTCTCGTTCACCGAAGGGATCCATCTATCCCACCAAATATCTCCATTGATCAATTATACTATACTTCATGTAATTTGCAAACTGTTTCACGCAACCCCACTCCAGCGTGAAATGATGTTGATTAATCCCTTATGATATTATTGCTGCTATAAACATTTACTATAAAATATAACACCAGACATTTTGATTAACTTAACATTTTCAAAATCTAACGCCACTAGATTTGATGATCTTTCCACGCAAATGAGTAACATTTCAAAATAGTCTCTCCTTCCTTAAATCCAACATTTTAAATATCCGTTAAATCACTTCGAATTTTCCTCGATCTGAAAAAAGACTAACTCGTTCCATTAAGAAGATCTAAAACCCTGCACAATCAGATTTTCGGTATGGTTTTAACGCACAGACTGTTTTGCCAAACGTTTATGATGATATTCGACAGTCTATGGGCAAACATACTGTCACAATTCCAGTCCCTTTCGACTTCAGTAAAGCTTTTGAACGAGGTGAGCATAAATTGCAAATGGCTCATCCATATAATGAAGAAATTGGATATATTTGGCTTGTTTTCCACTGTTTTTACTCCTATTTGGGCAGCAGCACTTAAGCAGTCGTAGGTCCTAATAATACCTCATACTCATGCACTCCAGTATCCTGTGGGGTGCCATAGTGATCCGATTTGGGGCCTCTGTTATTTTATGCATTTGCAAGTGATATTGCACGCGTGATTGAAAATAGCAAGCATATGATACGTGGTAATAGACTCTCCAATTTAGGTTTATTCCCCGTTTGAAAAAAAAACTCTTGAAAGAATATCAATTAAATGAAGATGTTGAGGAATGCAATGATTGGAATTTTGATATTTATCTTGCTCTTAATTACCCGAAGACGAAAGTAGTCATAGATCGGTAACACAAAAAATTCTTTAAAACACTGAAAACGATCATCTTCATCCATTTTGGAAGCTTATGAAATACCACACGGCAATTCTTTCGAAATTTCGGACTCACTCTCCCTAGCAATCTACCTCTAACCCAACATGCAAACGAAAACTGTAATAAAGAATAACTCTCCATCATTTCAAAATGAAAAATACATCATCGCCCGATCATCATCCATAATATTTAAAAAGCCACGCTGATATTCCCCGTCTTTGCATCACAGCCTTTATTGATGAGCCTAAAGACACCTGAAGTGACAACGTTACAAAGACTAAGTACTCAATTACTGGGCAAGATTTGTGCTCGATCTCAGTATAAAGTCTATCACTCAAGTATCTCAGTATGTCCAAAGTCTAGGCTGACTCAAGATCTCATACCGAAGGAAATATTTATTGAAAGCGCTCCTTTCGTACTGTTCCGGGAACTAATCACAAAATTCCTCTGCCATATGTTGAAATTCAGGTCAGAGATCTCCCAGAAAATATCGCACACAAGCACTCACCCATAACATTTTTCTATACTCTGAACAAATGTGTTCCATAATTCACTAAAAATCACCTTCAAACTATGGAATGCCTTACCTCAGAATGTGAAAAAACGGGTACCCCTGGCCAATGCCTGGCTCCCGTACGTCTCTTCAATCGTGGGAGGATATCACGAATTCTCAAGAAAATAGACATTGAGACAATCCACAAACCTCCAGAAAAACTAACGAGCCAACTTTTAAGGGTCAAGGATAACTTGGGCCTTAAAACTCACGGCGTTTACAGTATTCCCTTTAAGTGCGGGGAAGTTTACATTGGAGAAACAGGCCGCACCATTGAGACCCGCATCTAGGAGCGCAAGAGATGCACCAAATTGGGCTATCCTGAAAAGTTGGCCGTCGCCGAGCATAGCCTCAACAGGGACCATCTCAAAACATAAGACGACGCTAAATTATTTAGCAGATCCTATGGGTATTTAAGCAAATAACCAAGGAGGCGATTGAAATCAGGTTGGAGGCGAATAATTTCTACAGCGACGCAGGATACACTCTCAACAACTCTTGGAAACCAGTGCTCCGGTAAATACGAGAAGAAAGAAGAAGGGAAGATTGGAACCAACCAATAAGGAGTGACCTGAGCCGAGGCAGAGGAAATATTAACACGGCAGATACTTAAACCCAACACTCAACGTACTGAGGTCGATGGCAGAGTTAGCTGTCGAAACGTCGGCATTCACCGTTTTCCTGAACCGGTGGAGAGCCCGAAAAGTCTTCACCAACATTATTCGTCGGAAAATACCAGATCCTTCATGGTTGTGTGAAAATGGTGTACATATATTAAAAACTGAAGCAAGAGTATTATTTCAGGATTACAGAGATAAACAGAGGGATAGGGAGGTCCAAAATGTAATTTTTTTCGGTGTACAATAAGGAGTAATATTAGATAGAATCGAGTGAAGCAAGGAGATAAATAGAATGAATGTATTCAAAGTCCTGACGAATAAGTTCCAAAGAGAAAGAGAACGTCTTGGTAGCTCAACTGGTAGAGCACCTGGCCGGAAATCAGTCAGTCCGTATTCGAGTCCCTGTTGGAAGGCGAATGATTTTTCTCTCTGTGGAATATCTGCTAGAATTAATGTAGTTGATTTGTGGCTTTTTGGTTTGCCTGCAGGAGACTAAACGTACCTCATTCCACTTTTTTGCATGACTGCCCAAAAATTGCAAACTACTTGGAAAGTGCGGTGCCCATAGCTTTTCATCAGTAGCCGTATTCCATGCTTAGGTACTTTTTAGGCGAATTCGATTGATTTTAGCATTTTAAATGAACAGCATAACCCGCCACGTAGTTGCTGAAGCTAATTTTGTTCCCTAGATGTTATTAACTCGTCTTTTGTTAGTAAATTTTCCTATTTTCCGCCTTGTGGCATGCAGAGTATCGTGCATATATACTGTGCTCAGTAGGTATACAGTGCTTGTGAAGACATTTTATTCACATCCAATCTCACTGCAATGCAGTAAAACTTTGGTGGTGAAAAAAAACAATTGCATATGAAATTTCCATGTTTTTTCATTCTATTTTCCCACGGAAGAAATAGTTTGAAATACTCCCATGAACATATTTTTGGAGGCTTAAATCTTGAGCGAAAATTGCATAATCCCGTATCCTCCACTGGTGACACAACTCAGGCCGCTGCAATTACGCCGCGTACGACAAAGGTGAGGTGGGCGGGGGGGAAGGAACATGTCGGGAACACCTCGTTGTTCGCGCCTTTGTGAATATCGCCCATTGCGGATTACATCTCCCGTCGCCGTGCCGCACTCGGCGGTGATGTCAAACGGTGATGCCGCGGCGAAACAACGCACGCTCACGAGTCCACTCAATCAATCTCGAGGGGAGTTATCAGTACCGGATTAGGCCGCTATTACCACATTAACCGATACCGAGGTACATCCAAAACGTCCACGTACTCCGTAATCGTTCGTCATTCTGGTAACGCGAGTGACGGCACGACGCCGCCATCGATGTTCAAACGTGAGGACAATGTTTCAGAGCAGGCGAGATGAAATTCCCCGTTGACATTGCACACCCCTTGCTGAATACCAAATCTTTTAGCGATTCCCGCTGGATTAAACCTATCGCTAATGGATTAGAAACTTGCTTTCGAATTTTTTCAAAGCGCTTAAATATGGACAGCAAACCACGCTCTCTTGTGTTAACCGCTTTATTCTTAAAGCAACTCAAAACCATTGTGACTATGATACAATAAGGATAAGATTGCATTAGTGAACGAGATGCTAGAATTGAAAAAAAGTAAACGAAAGTCGTTTTGTGGCATGGTGGCAAATAAGAGAACCGCGACGAAAAAGTAAAATATTAAAGTTGAGGGGACTGAGAGCCAAAATAACTTGAGCTACAAGGAATTTGTGGGAGGCAGAGCATATATAGGACTGAAAGGGGTGGGAAGAAGATTAGAGGGAAACCCGGTATTGGTTTTACCTTACTACCTGTAAAAGGCCCCGACAGGTCCTTTTTCAACCCCATTTACGAAGGACGGAATACCAATATTCAATTTTCTCTACGCAACTGAAATACAGACAAATGTAGAAGTGAGACAGACTGAAGGAATGGGTGGAGGTGAGAAAAGACTTATGATAGCTTAAAGAGAGTTCAAAACTTGCGATTAAGTGACAACGAAAAACTGTTAATTGCGATGTTATACGGAACTTATTTGCAAACATTTATGCATCAGGCATCCATAAAAGTCAAAGATAGATATCAATTATAAGCAATCAGAGAATTACTTGTTTCAAACGGAAGTTATATACTAAGAAATATTCTCACTATTTCCGAGAGCTTAAAAACTATACGTGTAAGACCAAATAGGGATAGGTAGAAGGGTATAAATAAACCTGACGTCGTTGTTACCCTATTATATATACAAAAGGACTATGAGGGCCCATCATTTGACTTTCCAATCTGAAAGTTGGAGAAGGTATTAACCTTTAAGTGCATATTCACTAAGATACGGAACGATATTCTACGAAAGAAGCCCTACAAATATCAGGTTTTGAATTTAGCCTTAAAGGGTTAGAAGCTATTGCTTCAACGACAGTATCAACCCGATGTCCCCACCTTCCAAAAAAATAAAGCTTCACACAAAAAATGGATGACGTAAACTGAAAAAAAATAATGTTAACAGAAACAGTTTTATAAATAACATGATAAATCAAAGGGAAATCAAACATAAATGTAGAATTGAAGCAGGCGAGACATGCGGCATTAGCAATCTAAAGTTAAGTCCATAAACAAGAAGGTGAGGCCACCAAATAACCCATAAGTTATCCCAAAGAAAGCACCTTAAGTGCCTACAGGCATGAGAAGCAGCTCTCCAGGCGCTTTTATCACTTCCTTTTTTTTCAATTCCGAACTGAAACGATTTTCCGCTAGGGCAGCACACGGGTGGCATTAAACCCGGACTAAGCATTTACCTACGTCGGTAGAGAGGCCGTCAATTTTCGATCCATCAGGAATTACCGAAATTAAAACCTCCGCCATTCGTCCCGCGTCGCGCAGAGCGAAGTCAGCGAATGACAGCGGGCTGGGAAATCAAGAGAGGGCAAGAGCGACCGAAGGGTCGCGCGTCACGCCACCACCACCAGCAGCCTTTCCCTATCGAAAACGGGGCATGAATCGACCTGTTTGCGAGAGAGCGTGCCGCGCCGTTCTGCCGGAGATACGGGAATTAGAGAGGGGGTGTGGTGGTGAAGAAGAGGGGGGAAAAAAACCTTGACGGGGTTTCCACATGCATCCAGACCAAGGAGATTATTCGACTGTTCACTCGTGAACTAGAGTGAAGGGGTTGGAGGAACGGCGGGGCGAACTGGGTATTATTCATGGGAATGCAGCGGAGGATCCCCGCCCACCACATACAAAACGCCGAGTGGTGAACGGTGATTGGCACGACGTGAAGCCGGGAGAGGCATGCGAAAATGCGGGGGTGGAGGAAGAGTTGGAGTTCACGAGTGCCGCGAAGCAACGCGGTCTGAAGTCTGGGGAGCAATGGTTGAGCGAGCGGGCGGGCGGACATAAAGAGCGATCATGACAATGGAGGGAGTTTAAAAAAGCACGAAAAAATAATGCGATCTCTATGACTTAATCTGCCAACGGCGGATCAATCCCGACGCAGACTAGCGAAGCATTTCCTCATGCACCCGATTAGACCAATCCAACTCCGACGAACTCACTGAATACTCTCTCTCGCGTGCACTTCTGCGCGCAAGGATATCGACCTCCCGGGAACTTATTCCCGCTGTATTTTTTGCATTTTTCTCGGAATGAAATCTGCGAGATTGCATATCCTCATAACCATTTTTCCTCCTGTCATGCCTTGGCCTATGCCTCAGTAGAAAATTGAGGCACGTCACGTATTGAGAAGAAAGGGTATTCTTCATCCCGTACATGAGACGGCTTATTCAAATAGAATTCACTCCACCGCGGCTTTAAAACTGGCTTTTGGATTTGACGGGATTATGATTAAGTATCATGCTCGGCTGAAATGTTGTTGTACCTGCCACTTTATTTATGAATAAAAGAATGCGATCCAGAATCGCGCACGTCAAGCGATTCAGATACTCTTTATCACATCGCTTCCGCTCCGGGAAGTCGTACTGTATGTCACTTCCATGAGATTGCAAAATATTTGGATTCCAAGTAATGATAATACTTTAGAAAATATATGCTCACCAGCGTTTGGAGATGAGATACTTCACTGTCTCCTTTTTCTGAAACCGAAGCATTCAGGACAACCAATATTTTGGTTCAACGATGGCGATGGGATTTCAGTTCCGCTCCACTTTTTAGTTTCAACGGCAAGGGGATGGGATGACTGCGGTGGCTTCACGTGCCGACGACAGTTTTGGGCCAATCTCGTCGAATGGGAATGCATGTTGAGACATACAGTTCATGTGTTCATCTTGCATTCAGCGCAAAATTTCATCTGTCGAATTATCACGTGGAACGTCTGTAGGCTCTCTCAGGAGTAAGGGAAGACTAGTACCTCACTTCCCGTCTATCTATAGATCCTTTTATGCCTCTAGTTTACTCGTCTATCTATGATGATGAAGATGGATGGCCGCAAAGTATCGAAGTACTGACAGCGTTGGCACTCGATTTCCACTTCGTGATTTTGTAAACTTTTGCTGAGATACTATTTTCCCATAATATTTTGAAATTATTTATGACAAAAGAAGACAACTGAGAAGTTATATACGAGCTCCTCAAAGATACCAATCAAGGTTGAAATAAATTATCTTATCGCAAATCGTATGGTGTCAGGAGTAACTAAGTAAAATTTCTCCATGGTGAAAATGAACAAACTTTGTGAAATTCCCTAAAATAATTGATATTTTATTCACAACTCGGGTTTCAACAATATATGACAGCTTCAGGTGACTTCAGGTGAACGGGTCGTGAATAAAAAAATGTTTTGCGAAATTCGCAAAGTTTGTTACTTTCCAAATTATCCTATGCTTTGGTAGCGTATGTTTCGTTAAAAGCAACAAGTTAACAGGGATAGAATAGCAACTGACTAGGTCATTTACATCATTTGTGGATTATGGTGGATAATTGGTAATGAGGAGGTATTTTTCGGGACAAGGAGGGAGGATTGAAAGAAACTCGGCGACGACAGGCCTACTGCTAAAGAAAGGCATCAGGAGTTCCAATATTTTGTCCAACTAACGGATTTATATGACGCTAATTATTGGTAATTTAGATGCATAGCACTCCCAGAAAGTACCGTACCTACACGTATTTTTCCAAAGATACGCACGCGATAAAAATTAATGAAATAAGGCATATCATTAAAAAGTAAATAAGTTTTTTTTCTTTTGTAAATTCGCGAAAATATTTAGGAAGGCGGGAAGTGGAGTTGTTAATAGTGATGTTAACGCCCTCTTCGGGTAGGTAAAAAATTTCAGTCGTAAGAATGGAGGGAAGTAGTTATTTCGGGGAGGCAACCATCAGCAGAGAACATTTGCGCCGTTGAAGACATGGCTGACTCGGGTAGAAGGAATTTTTCAGAGTACGGATGAGTGAAACTCAGAATCGGCATCAGCCTGCTCTCACAGAAAGGCCTCGAGGGTTCCAGGGTTCAATGTTTCACATGAGTGACGGAGTACTAAACCTGGAGTGCATTCCACAAGACACTCAAATAGGAACTGGTATGCCAATGAAAATGTCTCCGAAAAAAATGTGTCTCTGCCACTACCAGGACTCGAACCCGGCAAATAGCGTTCTTCTTCTATTAATTCTCTCAAGTTCTTGATGTTTACCGGTGAAGGAATTTATTCCTCTTCCCAAATCTACTATTGCGTACACTACCCATCGCCACAGGCAGGAGTGACTTGGATTGAATGGTCACGTATAAACTGTAGCGATAGGTTTTTCGGTTAGGTTTACATTTAAGAAGGTTTTATTTAAATATAATGAACATTAAACTTTTTTAATCCATTAGAAACCAATTTAAATATATGCTTGTCCTATAAAATTCTACCTCATTAAATTACCCTAGAGGCTGCATGGATAATGGACATGCATAGCAATGTACCTACAATGTTTTATATCTACAAGTTTCTTTTAAAACTCGTGAAATGCGTGCAAGATAAATTCAAGCACCGATCTTTCGGTAAAATTGCAGGCAGATCACCCCCATTGGAGCGAACGTGTTCACGGAGTTCATTGTTGAGTTTTTTTCATTTCCTACAGTTCCACCGCACCTTCGACAGTTACTAGTTAATCATAATATCATTTCTCGAAGGACAAATTCCATATTTCAGTAGGACATTCGCTAAATCTTCCTTTAAATAATGCTCTATTGACACTGGAAGAAACCCATTTTTCTTTCTTCCGTATTGACGTTATTTCGTACTTGAGGATACATTCGTTTCGGGATTTCTTCCACGTGTGTCCATTCTGGGGTGAGCAACAACTGCTTCGCCAACGTTTCAGTTCGCGTCTTCAGGTCTTAAGTGTTTCTGAGCAAATTTTTACCGTCTTATATACCATTCAGTTCGGCGCTCTGATGTTCAAGTGGGCGCATTTACATTGGCCGTTTGACTAGTTTTTTCAATTAGGCGCTTCCAAGTATGGGAGAGCTTATAGCTATTCTCTCTGTTATATCGTACTTGTCTTGGCCCTTTTCTTCACACCATACATTTGATTTGAATTACTGAGGCACATAAAAATTTGTGGTATGACAAATGTTACCGTAAAAAGAAACAAACTAAAAAATATTCAATGGGGTCGTTTACCATATTTTTTTAATTGCCGAATCTGATCGAGTTTGTAAAATAAAAAGACCCGTATTTTCCGTTTTTTTGATCCGTCAATTATTTCTCAAGTCATAAGCGGCGAAAAACTGATTTTTTTTAACCCTTTCGGAAAAGTGGGCGTGGTGCAACCTCTGACGTATATCGACTTCGTCCAATCACAACTGAGCCCACGAAGCTACTTTGTCTTATCGCAATGGGGGTGACACAGCTGACTCTGCCAATAAGAGCAGTTGTGACAGCATCTGTGCGAGCAGACCTTCCGATGACCCCCCTCCACTCCCTTCCTTTCCCCTAAAAGTAGTAAAAGACGGGAGGAATATGACGTCAATGATATCAAAGCAGCTTTTTCGGTGGGCGTCACCTTTTGCTTATTTTAATTTTTGATTTATAATTGAATGGTTGTGGTTAGAAGATTAATTTTTCACAAAAATTCTTTTTTCGTTTCAATCTAACGATTTCGTGAACAAAATTTCGATTTCGGTTCCGAGTAAACGCCCCCATTGAATTTCCTCTAAAATCACTACATAATAAGTTCCGCGGAAGACGTTTATGTAACTATTCACTCCCATTAGTGCTCTAGCATGCAGAAAACAATTTTCCAACGATAAAGTTAACTTCCAGAAGCAGCAGCGAACAACGCACATTTATGTACATATGCCTGTTCCACTTCAAATTTTTTGCATTTACCGTCCATGGCAAATATCATTTTTTTGTAATTTATACCTAGCTAGCAATCAACAGGCTCTCTGTCGCGATCGTGATTCCTTATGTCATAGTGTTGACTCCAACATTTGGAACGTGATGATACGGGAACAAAACAAAGTTAAAAAGACCTCATAAGTTATAGCGAGGCATATACTTTCTTAGCTGCTCAGAGAAATACTTCGTCTCGATGCATATATCCTCGATGAGTGTGGCGTAATAGTAAGTAAATGTAAGTACATCATAAAATTTGGACCAACAGAATAGTCGGGAAGTAAAATTACCAAAAATTATACGTTCTTACCGGCATGTTACAAGTTTTAACATAATAACGTTTGCTACATATTACCAATTACATTTTTATGACGCTTACATAGTAGGTATGTATCTAACAATTCCATTACTAGGAAATGCAATCAAGAGTCCGATATTTTGAATGAGCAAATTATAATCAAATTATAGTTGTTTGAAAACAAGGGACATTCATTACAGTGGCGGAATAGTATTTTTTCGTCTAAATCGTGCGTTCAAACGAAGTACATTAAATATGGGCGTGTAGCATGAAAAAACAATACGTGTCGTAAGATTAGCGCCAGAAGGGTAGCTGGTAGAGTGCTCGTACAGAGGTTAATACCTAGGGACTATTCCTTTAAAAAAAATTTTAAAAAACAAGATGAAGAGGCAACGTAGAATTGCATCGTCACCAGGGGATACGAGGCTCGTCACGCAGTGAGAGAAACTTATTCCCTCCGCATTGTAGGAGGCACAACTTTTATTGCAGCCCACTTGAACGACCATCCCATCACGACGTTTCACTGCAGGAGAAAAAAAAGAGGCACGACAAAAGGGTAACCCTCTCTCTTTCTCATTCCTTCTCCACCTTTTGTCGTGGTCCCCGTACGCCTACCACAGGGATGTGCCCGCAATCCACCCACACACACACTCACGTAATGAAACAGAGGGCCCAAACGAGAGCAGAAATAAAAGAATAAAAAAAGGAGGAAGAATTTACTCATCGGAGCTAATAGGTTTGGGAAAGTGGGAGCAGCGACGGGACGAGGAGGTTGAGGAGCGCCAGGCGAGGGTTTGTATGAGAGGGGGACGAAAGCGTAAGAGTGTAAGTTTGCGAGATTGGAGAAGAAAAAGAATGGATAGAGAAACCAAGAGTGAGAGAGAAAGAAAAGAGAAAAACACCTTTGAATTGTTTCAACCCGGCAAAGAGAAGGGTTGGAGAAGAGAGAAACCGGGAGGGAGGAGAGAGAAAAAGGGAATGAACAGAGATGAAGATAAAAAGGAACAAATCACAAAATGAAAATTAAAAAAAAACGCACGGGAGGAGAGAAAGAAACGGTTCTATTTTCTTTCGCCGAGTGGTGTGGAGGACAACGGGGTGAGGAATTGTGGTTCTTCGTGAACGGCGAGAGGGAGAGGGCTCCTTCCCTTTGTCGGCGCCCGAGTGTGAGCGTGAAGGAATCTTGGAACGCGCAAAAATGGAGGGAGAGCCAAGAGTGAAGTGTTCGTATCGACAGGCACGTCTCCCGCAGCTGAGAATGCCTTTCAGCCTCGTTTCCCTCTCCCCATTCTCCACTTTGTGACCCCCCTTCCCTCCCCCGCCTACGCCCCATTTCATCATACTACTTTCCCTAATTGTCCGACCAAAGGAGGACGACGAAAGAAGGGCCCATCCATCTGCCGAACGCGAAACTGAAATGGAGCTTTTTTCGAACTACCACCCACGATGCCATGCACTCTTTTTACCTCACGCACCTAGCCTCTAATGTAGTATAACACTTGTAGCCGTGGCTTTCCATGCCCTCGTTCCTTTGTGACGTCGTATAAGAAAGACTGACAAACGAAAAGTTTTACGGTAGCCAAGTCAATAACGCCCCGGCTGAGCATTCCTCATAGTTTAAAGGTTAGTATCCCTCATTAGGTATTGATGCTGTGCTTGTGTATTTACTTAAGTGTCCATAAAATTGGCATAAAGTTGGGTTAGACAACCTTAACAGTTCAAAAATCTTAAAGCCTAATTTTACTATAACTACTACGAAGTCCTAAAATGGATGGGAGAGAGTTAAGGTAATGAAAACTTGAAAAATAAGACAGCGAAACTTAATTGGTCATTAATCATATCTGTGGTCGAGGCAAAGACATAACTTAATCGTCGAGGCAAAAGTAAATGGGAAGAATGGCAAAGGTTGACCTTCTATGAATACAAAAACTTGGCAATGAAATATGTAAAATATAATAATAATATCAGAATGTAAAGGTTAGCTGCTACAATAGCTAAGTGGGAGGTGCATCAAAAAGTCTTTTGGGTTTACCACGTGATGATAATGATGTGCTTCAAATACGGATGTTATTAACTTACTATTTAGCAAAATCATCTTTAGCGAAGTCTACGCTTGAGGCAAGATACAAAGTCGCAACCTTTAGATTGCCAGAACATTTTTCTTCGGCTTTCTACCCTCCACAAGGCTTAGAGTAGAGATGGTTGGGGAAGAAAGTTAATATTACAGTACGTCGTAAGATTGAGTTTAAGTTAGTCGCTTAGAGGTAACCTATGCAACTGACAGACGACTGAGTATTCAGATTTTGAATTACGTGAGGTACTCAAAGCGTACTGAATAACTGAAGCAAGGCATAAAAGCAATAGGTATAGCGTTATAATAGGCCCTATAGCTTTATGATTAAATCAATGAAATTTAATGTATTTATTAATACAGATAATTAAGTGCTACGAAGTGTTTTCTTATTAACTGTAAAACCACATTAACATTCATAACTTGGAAACTGAAAATCATCACCGCTTGTGACTCGAACCCGCGACCCAAGTATGGAAGACAAGAGATTTACCCCGCCGCCACCGAGGCCGGCTATCGAAGAAAATAACTTACAGCCAAATAATTAAAACTATGATCCTTCTATAAGCATATTCCTCATTAATCCTTCGACGTTTTATACGTTTGCCCCTACCTTCAATCTGTTAAACTAACCCTGACCCTATCTCGGCAACGATCCAGTAGTTGAGCTTACAGAGCGCATACCCTTTCCAAGAATTCGATATCTCGTTAATTACGCCTCTCTTTTTTAAGTGGGTTGCGAGCATTGGTTGGCTATTATTTTATTCGCCACCTAATACCGAAAAAATCGGTCATTATCCGTGGCAGTAAAAACATCTCGGTTTCGTATCTCGCTTTAGACTGCGTCTGTCGTAAGATTAAGTTTAAGCTATTCGGGTCGATGTTACCTAATCAAAAGGGCAAACTAGCAGTGTATTCCACCACAAACTGGTTTTTATCACAATTTTCAATCTGGTAGTTGAAACATCCCGCCATCCGCCACAAGCTCAAAAAACGTTATGTTCCCTATGTGTATTACAGATTTCCGGGGCGTTCTGAGACGAAGAGACGAAAGAATCAAGCCTCTAAGCATTCGATACTCTATTCGTATATATCGCCGCTTTCTCGTCGCTTACTGTAATATGCTACGCGCAGTTGTTCCACACACATCCCTGTCTAAACCCTAGGCTTGCATTCATGTCTCAATAATAGCATGATTCCTTTCATAGATCACTAAACTCGATACTAAAGCAGATTAAAGTAAACTAAAGTGCAAACATGAAAGATTTTAATCGAAATTTACCATAGTTTCGGTAACGTTCTCCAACCGGCTCCATTTGGCGAATTACGTACAAAAGCTCAAGCCAATTCATTCAGTGGGCGCTTGATTTTGGTCGCTTAAAATACTTATTTCACCCTCACGATGGCGTGAGCACTGCAGGGAAAAACACGTTTTTTGTACTCCAATTATTTTTCTCTTCCGGCCTCAACTGATTCCACTTTCCCATGCCTAGTATTGATTACGTTTAGTCAGAGAGAGTTAAATTTAAGCAACGGCCATGAGTTCACATACTTAGTACCCCTTATCAAGCGCTCACTCTAAAAAAGTACCGCACAACACCAACTGCGGAGCCTCTCGCAATTTCACGGAATAGTAAAAATTTTAATGCGTAAATGGATGGAATAACAAGAAAAGTTCTCAAGTGCGAGCGGGCTGAAAAAAGGAGAAGGGGATCTTTCCTTAAAATGCTTGAAACTTCCTTTTTACATTCCGCATGCTTTCCCTCTCCCCCTTGAATATTTCAACTCAATACTTTTCCCACCTACGATAAAAACCTCCACTGCTCACTGCATTTTTTACACATTTCTCGGAAAATGGTACCCTTCATTTCCTTTCCGCTCCCCTTTAATTTCTTACCCCACCCCACAAGCGCGATAAGACTTTATTATTTTCTTACACTTGCACTCTGAGCCTCCATTATCACTTTCTTTTCACTTTCACTCTGAGCCTCCATTATCACTTGCTTTTCACTTTCCCATTCCCATATCACGCAAACCTTCTTCACTCTTCAGTTCTGTTGCCTACAAAGCTTTTGTCCGCCCCATCTTCTTCCCACCTCCTCCGAGCAACTGTGTCCGACGTTGCTCTTTCACGGGTCCCCTCTCCTCGCCGCCTGTTTATCTTCGCTTTTCCTCTGTTCGCCTGTCATGCTAGCACCAGTCACACATCTTCCCATCTCCAACTCCTCGGCCAAGTCATGGGACGCTTTCGCCCGTTTTCTACATTGGTGCCGACATCTACATAGTCGGTTCTAACAAAACAACTGGCTACAGACAAAATGATCGAACTACACGACACCTAAATTAAAACCATAAATTTTCAACAAACCGCACCACTGAAATTCCGGCATGAAGTCAGTATATTTTCAAAGATTTATCCAATAAATATTTTTTCCATCCAATAAATCGTTTTGAACATTAAATATGTGCACACTTAAGTAAAAAAGGCAAGCATTCTGACGCAATGCTCCCGGGTCAGTAATTTTAAAGGGCTGTTTCAAGTAACAGGTAGTAAATACGTTTTGATCACTGGTCAAACCTACTTTACACACGATGACTCTCATCATAAGTCAGCAACCCTTAGATTGGTTTGACGCAGCTCTCTCCTCGATCAGATAACCTCTTTATATCCATGTTGGCGCGGCATTTATTCAAATTTAAAATGAAATTATTGAAAACCAAAAATCCGATGGAAAAATATGAGAAAATTTTAGGAATTTTTATAAAATATGTTTTCCAAATAATTTTAAAAATATTATTCAACGTTGTGCTAGTTCGAGGTAGTTTTAACGAGGATTGATCCTTCGGAAAGGTTCGTGTCAATTGCTCCTCCACATTAGCGCTGTCGTTGGGAAGTTGAGCATAAAATATACGCCAGTAGTCAGTAATCAACTTTCAAGGAACACAAAAACATTTCTTGCGACATTTCATCGTTGTAATTGAAACAAATTTAATGAACATAGAATCTTCAAATATAGCAGCATAAAGTTTTCTCATCATTACTCGCAGACCTGAATACATTTTTTTAAGCATTAGATGAAATATAACAGGGACTGGAAAATTCATTCAGCCTTGAGTTTTCTTAACCACCTTCAAATTACGGAAAAAATTCTGTATTTCTTTGCAATTCGCATTTGTTAAAATTTTTGTCAGGTTGTTTTCACACCATCAGTCCCCTCGTCCCACCCTGCCGCCGCCTTTCAACTCCCCTTAAAAAAAACACTCATTCCCTTGGACAGTCCGCCCACCTCCCACAACCCAAGTCTACCCCGTGGCCTATCCAGATGCCACCAAAGTCCCATTCAACCCCCACCTCGCACACGACCCCATTTTCCCCCCGACCATCCTCTCTGGAGTCTCACTCACATACCATTCCTCCCACCCCCTCTGCCGCCACTCCCACAACCCTCTTTCCACTCGGCCACTGTCATCTCTCTCTTCCCCGGACAGTGTCCACACACTGGGACGTCGCCAGGAATATCCCCGGCTCCCTCCCCACATCCGGAGGATGGGGCAAGGGGGTGGAATAGAGGGCGTGGAAAGTGGAAAAGAGATGGCAGCACTAACGGCAGCTGCCGCGGCGGAGAAAACCTGCAATAAAACGGTTTACTTCCACACACGCGAGAAGGAGGGGGAGGATTTTGAAATTGAATTCGGAGGAGGGTAGATCCACGTCTTGAAAAGGAGCCTCTTACTCCCACACGGGCCGTCTCTAAACCATCGTCCTGTCCTTCCCCGCCCATCTCCTCGGCAACCGACGCCGAACCCCCTAAGAACGCTCTCCCCTCCCCTCGAAGGCTACCTCCACCAGACCCTTCCGCCTTATCTCTGAAAAGGCGCAAACAATTTCTATTCCACGCCGCATACTTATTTATTTCCCTCTTCGCTTTCCTTCCTTCGGGGAGTGGCACGGAAGG
This sequence comes from Platycnemis pennipes, assembly GCA_933228895.1. Taxonomy (NCBI): domain Eukaryota; kingdom Metazoa; phylum Arthropoda; class Insecta; order Odonata; family Platycnemididae; genus Platycnemis; species Platycnemis pennipes. The sequence goes on from OW121848.1 coordinate 42,578,657, forward strand.
AGTTCGCACGGAGGGACGCCTTAGGAGGGTTGGACTCGGTAGCCCAAAACACTTTTTCTTCCCAAGGAAAGAGAGAGGAGAGATAACTTTGTCCGGGTAAGAATTCTCGTCCGTCTCCACGGTTAGGGCTTGAGGAGTGGAAGGAGGTGGGGGTTTCATTCAAAATCCACCCGGCATGAAAACTTGTGCTTCCCCAGTCATATAGCAACCGCACCACGAGCCTCTCCACTTCTCGCCAGCGATCTCCAGAGCTGGAAGGAGACGTCGAACGACCGTCAAAAAATAAAATAAAATGGAAACGTGCGCAAATGGGGAGTGTCCGCAAAAACGTCTGGATTCCGCTGGCACGTCATACGAATGGAAGGCTTGTGGATGCATAAGCGGCGAGGAATGAGCATGAATAAACTCGGGTCCACGGACGAAGAAAAGGGAGTGCGATGCGCAATACGTGAACCACGTTTCTGCACGGTTTCGCAGTGCAGTATGTTAAGTCGTCTGGTTGGTGAGTTCACCACACACCAAATAGGGGAGATCTTTCCTCATGCCACATGCGATTTCCAAATAAATCTGAAACGTAGGAAATATCACAATTTAGCAAATGAAGAAAAATATCCCCAAAGCCGTACTCTTAAGGTGGCTCACTAGCTTGGCTGAAAGTGTTCCTGCAGGCCATTTCTAAATACATTTTCGTAGCTAAACTATAGCTCGGAGGCACTTCTAGTTTTCTCTCTTATCTTAGAAAAGGATGGATCTTCGCAGTCATTGCGCGACATTATCATTGTAAATTACGTTGTTGCATTGATTTAGAGGAGAAATAGTGTGCCCACCGACGCTTTCCATCGTTTTTCAGCACGCTTTAGTTCAGTTTCTGTTGCGTAAACCAAAAATATTACGCAGTGATGGTTAAGGTTCATTCTCCATCTTTGAAGCAGAAGTATTTTCAGTACTTAATATACAAAAATATAGCTATAGTTTTGAAAATACGAACGCATGTTTCCTATCTTTTCACTCGCGTGTCCACGGCCAATGTCGGGCTGCCCCCACCACCGCCGCTTATACCCCCACCTCCAACTACTCTCTCACCGCCGCAGCGCGGAAGGGGCACTCACAAGAGCGAGTATCACCCGCCATCAGACAAAGTAACTGGCGAGGGGAGAACGGACGAGGCGGTGAGGGGAAATCGTATTCGTAATCGTATAAGGAATGTTGTTTTATGAGAAGTCATTGTTGTGATTTAGAAATAATAGATAGTTTGACCAATTCTCAATGAAATGACTAGATTATAATATTTATCGCAATTGCCATTACTATAACAGCGATGTGAAATGTTCACAACATCATATTTATCGCAGAGAGATTATGGAATTGGATTCCTGCGCAAGAGAATTCAATCTTCATTTTCCACAAAAAAAGCCAGAAAAAGCTGATTATGAGACAGAGAGGTTTAGAATCTATTTTCACTTATCCTTATGACATTTTACGAGTTTCAAACAATTTTTTTTTCTGGCTAACGTTATGGAAAAATACACAAATAAGTTTTTCGGCATAATCGAAGTGAAATGTGCAATTACCTGCAGGGATTTGTCTCCATCGGAGGCGGCAGGGCAGAAGAAACTAAACTTTCTTCAAAAGAGTGGGGAGAATGTCACGCTAAAGCAAAAGCATCAGTATCATTACCAAATACAGGGACAGTTGCACCTTTGTGACATAACGTACTGTGACTTTATCGTTTGGAGCCCATTAGGCATTTACATTGAGCGTATTAATAGAAATGATCTCTTTTGGAAACACCAAATGGAACAACAATTAGAAAAATTTTATATGGAGGTACTTCTGCCGAAAATACTTCGCCTAAATATCCATTAAAACGAATTATTTAATGCTTAGCCATTACGTAATTCTAACCTTCTGTTTTTCTTGAAGTAATCATCCTTACGCTTTACCCCACACTATTTACCTTACAGGTCGCTCTTCATAAGTTCGTACGAATCAATGGTTTTAATCTTAGTCCAGACCCAAGCTGTAAACTCTTTGCAATGGGTAACTTTTCTCTCACTGGGTGCTGGTAATGAAATTGTGATGTTTTGAGATCAAACCATGACGAATAACGAAAACATTGGTGGTAAGAATGAAGAAACAGCGGAAGGCAAGGAGACATTCTGGTAAATCGTGAGACTGGTTATACTGCATTTCCCCACGTAAAATCACTTATTTTCACTGTGCGATACTGAAAATATCGACCGTGGACATGTGGTATTCACGAAGTTTTCAACTACTATGATATTAGTGCAATATTGTGATCCACCAGGCATAGTATCGCATTGTGCTGAAAATGCACAATGGAATAGTATATGCGAGATAATTGCGACATCAAAGTTACGAACAGCGAAGTTGAGCTGCGAACGAATAGGTTCACGCGTATTTATTTGTCAGCGGACTCCCCTCTCTTCCCTGCCATCCTGCGCAAGGACACTGTAGGCTCGTCTACAACCCAGCGACGCGCGCAGACCCCCTCCCCTCCAATCCCTCGTCGATTTCCCCTTACACGCTACGAGCCTTCCCATTCCACCCGGGACTGAGTAGGGGGAGAACCGACGAGGCGAAACTGAGAGCTAGTGAGCCACCTTAAGGGGGCAGAGGAATAAAATGGGGGAGGGGGGGAAGGAAGGAGTACCTATATACAAAGTAAGGGAGCTCTCAATCACATGTACAAAATGAAGCATACAAAGAAATTTTAATGGCAGTAAATGACACATTCTCACACTCATTCACAATGTTAGAAACAACCGTAACACTCAAAATTAAGGGAATCAAGGTAAAAATGAAAACGAAGAGTGACTCACAAAATCACTCAATCACTCAGGTTTGTATATAAAATAGTCACTTTCATTTCATATTCCTCGGCCCCCTTAAGAGTGCGGCTTCAGGGATATTTTAATTTGTTATTGCTTACAGCTGTAGAGACGTTCATTTCATTGTTCACAAATTAGGTTTGGTCATTCATGCACAAAAGCTTCTCTCCCGGGATCGAACCCCTAGACCTCCACGCAGCTACCGAGCACAATGCTCTATCGCGCAGTCAGATTTTGCATGTTGGCTAAATTATCATGAACGCCGGACATTAAGCGATAGCAGTCTCTTGTTTCATTCGAGTGAAACCTTAAAAAAAATCTATGTGTTTATGAGCAGTTAATATATCTACCTATCTACCTTATTGCAATCAAATTACTAAGGAAAATTAGACTATTAGATACCTACACTTCGTTAAATTTCCTTTAAGTTTATGTTCGCAATCACTTCTTCCACACTTACTCGAAAATTGCCCGTGTATGGTCAATTTTAAACAAAGTGAGGCCTGAATTAAGTTTGAGTGTAGTAGGGCCGATAACCTCCCTGAATCTCGAACCCCCTTCCTCCTCTAAGGGCTAATTCTCCTGGTTTTGCCGGAAGTCTCCAGAAATCGGACAGCAATTTTTTAAATCCCATCTCTCGAGCTGAGGTGTTTTCTTCACGCTTTTATTTAAAAATGCAATTATCCATTGAGTTTCCGGCTATGAATTGGTTAACAGAGCAAAAACGCTTAGGTGCTGCTTTCAGAAAATAAAGATCAAGAGGCGAAAGCGATCTATAAAGTTGACTCAACGAGCCTCTCAATATTGAATTCAGTCCTTCCTTTCATGAAATTTTCAATTATCTTCTGAGGTAATTGAGTTAAATTCAAAAATCTACATTATCGTAGACCTCGATCCATCGTGATCAAACTGCGCAATTATGGTGTTCATTAATGAAGGTTAAGCGATATAGGGTAGTTGCGATTACGCACTGTCTTTAATCTCACGGAATATTCCGGCATTTATTACTGGTGGAACGGAAAACTCCCAGAATCATCTCTTAAAGAGTTGGCAGCCCTATCTCTGAGTCAGGTTCGTTACGTAATAATTGGGATTAAAATTGTAATCAATTTAAGGATAAATGACAGAAGCACGGCAAATATTAATTATTTATTTATTGAAAATTTTCGCTTTAAACGCGCTTCTGAAAACTCGATTTCATGTCAAAAGGAATTCGAGGAAATAATAATGTGATAACGAATTTAAAGTCTGAGCAAAAATAGCGTTTAATCACGCTCAGAAATTCTTCACTTAAAAGGAGGCTGAGCGCTGCGGGAGGATAACACATTTTTTCTCCTCCTCTCTACATCATGCTTAAATTAAGCCTAGGTACAATAATTAATTCTCAATATAATGTTGCGTTAACTGTTCTAGAATGCTACAACCCCCTGCCTATCGAGTCAGAAAGACTTTTTTAGTGTAACTCACGCATGAGAAATTTGAAGCCCATACCAAGAGAGAAGAAGTAAAAAAAAATATGCCGCGAAAAATTACAAAAAAATATTTCCATGACATATGGTCGAGGCATACAACAACAGACATTAAGTTAATGTTTAATTATTTTGAAGCCGCTTTACATTAAAATGGTGTTATAAATATGACTGCTTAAAAATGGTATCTCACCTTCTTAATATCTTCAAACTACTTAAATTTAGCCATTTAAGGTACAATATTTGATTATTGAGCCATCATTACTGAATGCAAATTCAAGCGTCGGAAGACTTGAGGAGTATTACTCAACAATCAACAGAGAAAGGTTTATTCACTGATATCTCATAACTAGACACGATAACCGAAATAGAGTCCTTAGGAAACGAGGTCATAATATACTCACATCAGATAATTCACACTAAGACTAGAAAATTGTCATAAAAACTCAGCTAAACAGAAATCAAATGCCTAACCCATGTGACAATAGTAGCTCCCTTCTTCATTTCTACGAAATCATAAAAATTCTCTTTCCCCACGCAAAATTTGTGCTGATAAATGGTTGCAACTGCATTAGAATTGTCATTACCGATAACCTATTATTTTCCTAGCAAAGGTTAATGTCCAAAAATCATGTGCAATCCAAAATATATGACAAGGATACTGGAAAAGGTAAGGATATTAAATCAAAACCTATCATTTACCTAATTGAAGAGATCGATCAGTAAAATAAATTAGGTCATTTTACAGCTAAAAGCAAATATAATTAAAACATTTAAACAGCAACTAATAATTTATATTGTTTTTTCAGTATTTCCCATCGATAAAAAATTATAATATAGGTACCCAATATTTACGGGGGTATTAGGGATATATGCTATCAAGGCTATCCACATTTCAGTGACGAAAGGATTGTTAACGGCAAAACTCATTTAAAGCAAAGTGCACAAGGGACAATGCAGCAACAAATGATTTGTCCCCGCATATTCTCACATGCCCCTTTTATATTTGAATAACGAACCGAATTATATAAATGGTCAATACAGATGATTAACTTATCTTTGTTGAGTTGAAAAAAGTTTTCATAACCATTTCTTTCTTGACTCCAAATATTTACGCAAGAGTCTAGCGGCTAGGTGCCAATTTTCTATTGCATATTTTTATGAAGTTCATCTACACAAAGAATGGTAGAGGCTGATGATTCCGAAAATTATATTTCTCTTGGGAGAAGGACAAAAATAAATAAAATTCCAGTCTCTACAATACGACTTTTCTTAATGAAAATTTCTTCTGTTTCCAGAGGAATCTGGCAGGAGACAAAAGGCATGGGAAGGGTTGGAAACGGAGGGAACGACGCCTTGGCTGGAAAGCTAATTTCTTAAAACCCTGCCAAACTTAACTCTTTCCCTCTCAGCCATTCCAATGGATGAGGAGGAATTAAAAAGGAGCCGGCCCTAGAAATCCCCGGTCTCCTCTGAATTCACCGAATGAATAAGGAAAAGCGGGGACATCCAAGGCCACCGGCGCAGGAGATCCGGATCCACGCAAATACCGATGAATTAATTGGTGGCCAAGAACATTGGTTGGCGAAAAACAGCTGTGATTGAAAAGAGCGAAATACGATAAGTGAGGTGGAAACAAAGAAAAACCTCACCCAGCAAAATTTATTCATAGATGAAAAGATACTTTTTCCACTTCCCGTAATGTTATAGCCAGCCGGCCTATTTCTTATCAAATTCAAATAATTTCTCAATTTTGTTCGATTTTTGATAAATACGTTCTGAGTTACGATTTTTGGGCTAGAAAACATAAATGCTATACGAGTATATTTTTTATGCTATTCATCCGATTCCTAGCTACTGATTGAAGGGTTACTACCAGTATCGTGACCCATTGTTGCGCCGAACTCAACAGCAGCTAATTTACGGTATATCTCAAAAAGCGGCTGTTTCTGAATTAAATTAGGCACTGGGATGCCTAAAAGGGTGAAAGAACTAATACATCAAAAACAGAGTCTTCACCAGCAGAGCCTAAGAAAAAAGGATACGTACAAATTTGAAATTTGTATTCAACTCTCAACCTAAGAATATGGATATCATATTTGAAATGCCTGGAAAAGTATTAACGGTATTTTAGCTCTATTATATTTGATCATTGAAAGAAAATTATTAATTTTGGAAAGGGAGAACGTTTCTCCTGCGTTAAAAATTACACTCACGAAAATAGCCTGTAATTACCGTTCAAAAATTTCTTGGTGCATTCCTATTTAAAAGTTTTAATTATTTTCTTAGGTAATTCGATTGTAAACATTATTCATTCATATTTCTTTTGCAGATCCATACACAGATGTGTTTTCTACTGACCTGATACTACCTGATCTACCAGAAAACTATAAATTTTCAATTACTTTTTAACCTCCACATTGGGTCTTTATGGATAATGAACAGAAAATGTCGAACGTTTCAACAAATAAAAAAAATCGGCAGTCATGAAAATCAATAAAATTTTCACAAATTACAACCGTTTTGCCTATTGTTAGTCCTGTGCTGTTTCAGAGAAACCTGAATGTTAAGGAAGTTAAAAGTTTACATAATAATAACACTTTTCAGAATCAGAATGACTTTCTTGGGCTTAAAATTATAAGGTATGTATGTAGGTTTAATTTTCGGGATGCTTCGACGGCAAGATCGTTTCCCACTACTCGCCTTCAATGATTTTAAGAATAACTGGTCTGAATACTGTCATGATTTTTCATACTAGGAGCAGCAGCCGAAAGTTGAGATCATCGGCGGTACTTCCGAAAAGTGACTATCTTCAATAGGTTAGAATTTTAAAGATATGGACCGGAGACTGAATTTAATTTGGCATTTGACATTCTAATTCGAAGGTGTCACGGGATCCATGATTTAATTGTTGATCTAATGGATGAGGAACAACGTGTGAGACTCTTTCATCATTCGCAATAACAAAGGAGTAGGCAATCTAACGTAAAATTTTGGAATACTCCAATCTTCGAATTATTTTCCTCTGGATGTGATACAATCCCTCATGTGTCCAGGCAAAACCAAACTACTTTTGAATTACTGTAGGTGTATTGTGTGCTGACGAACATAAAGGTAACCAAAATAAACGGCATCACATAAAAACAGAATATAATAATTTTTATCCTAATTAATACATAGGGATCGTGGTGGCCTACTGGGTAGAGCACTGAGCTACTGGGTTCAAATCCCGGGCAATAGCCTTTCTGGACACCCCCATCTAAAATCCTGGCGATTCGATTTTCTGCGGGTCAGAAATGTGTAGGAAATCGCAGGTGGCCTAGGAAAAGGAACTGCCCTGAATGTGTGAATTTCACACGCCCCTACCCTGAATGTGTGAATTTCACACGCCACTGGCTTAATACACGGTGAGCTCTACTCTCACCTATCAAAACCAACCTTTCATGTTAAATCACTGAGTGAGTGAGTGAATATAATACAGAAACAATAAGTGTTTCAATGGCTTATTTGCTGAGTAAATAAAAATAATAATTCAATCCCGTCAATTTCCTCCACAACGCATTTTAGAATCCGGAATGGTGCAGTGGCAAGGGTACTGGCTACCTTTTGAAATACCTAAGGCGTCAGATTTTTGGTGTTTAGGTGTGATTGGTGTTCCGCTTCCTATTAGAACTCTCAGGGTGTTTCGCAGGGTATTGCGTAGATATATATGTATTAGAAACTTAATTTGGGGTGTACCCTAAGATCAGTGATCCGCCCGTCCAGACGGTCGTAAAAGAATGGACCCCTCGCCGACTTCCTTTAAGAGCCTGATGTGTACTCTCCAACCATCTTCTACACCCAAGTACCTGCATCTTTATAAATTCCCATCTACTCTCAATGGCGCAATATCATCAGTTATAGGGAGACTTCCCTTACAACAAAAATACATTGAATTTTGGCGAGTACCTACCCTTGGAAATGTCATACGTTCAGCATATTTCCCTATTAAGGACAAGAAAAAAATGAAGCAATCGTTAGAAAATGTCTCAAATATCGGTTGCCTATTTCTATAATCGAATTAATTAATTTACTTTAGCAAAATGTAGGATCAGACTGGCACAAAGACAAAGGAGAACTAACCTCATCGCCGACACGGAGGCCTAAAGAAAGAGAGTTTTCCCAGAACAAATTGAATGGACGTCTCCAGACTTATTTCATATGCAAATCCACTGGGCTGAGGATTACTTCTAACTCTCTGCTCCATCCCCAACCCCATCCCCAACCGCCGATATCGATCTGATGGCCTCACGAAAGGAGGGGAACGAGGCGGTCCGTGTACTTAGAACCGCGCCGCTCTATCCTCCTCGTCCACCACACCACACCCTCATCCCGTCCCAATCCCTTCCCCACTTGCCTCCGCTGCGTCCATAAACCCTCACTTTTGTCGTCAAATGACGACCTCGCTCCGCTGAAAGCCGCCCGCTGGTTTTACTCGCTCTCGCGACGGATATCTAACGAAGGAACAAACAGACAAACGAACAAACATCGTCCTCCGCACTGGAGGAATCGTGGGGACGCAAAATTACTCCGGAGCGGAGGGAGAATTTTTCGGGGCTCGGTAGCCCGACAGAAGAATCCCTTCACCGAAAGGGAGGGGAGGGGAGGTTTGGGGTCGAGCGCGTAAGAGGGGAAAACTGAATGTTGAACGGAGGGCCGAGGGGGTTGAGGAATATTTCGCTCGCCCGCGCGCCATCCATGAACGAAATTATGAACTAATGACTTTGCCCAAGGGCAGAATAATTTATGCAACACTTTTTAATTTCATCTGTTTTCCCAATTTCCTTCCGCAAAATTACAAAAAAAACGAGACAATTTGTAACTGTACTAACTTGAGTTACCTCCTATTTCGTAGGTCACCTGATATTATATATGCCTACTTAGTCCTCCCTTACCGGCGACCCTACATTATGATGCGAAAAAAGTTATGGTTCAATTTTTTAGCAAAAGATAAAAACACACATATTGCTTTTTCATTTTATTTGGACTCCTCCATAAAAATAATTGATAATGATAATAATATATTGGCTCCTCCTCGCCAATCGCCTCCCTTATCGTCAATCATACATTATGATGTTAAAAAATCCTTCGGATTGGATTTTCGACCAAAATAAAAATAGATTTTTTAATTTTATTATGACTCCATAAAAATAATCTATGTTTACAATAATTCATGATTGACTTGTTTTCCGTATTGGAAGAAATATCCTTTCTGCCATATCCATAAACGTATCAGGTTGAGATTTTCGCATTTGTATTCCCTTTGTTTCCCCTCACCATAAAATATGCATTCCCTGTTCATTTTGACACGCGGGGGTTGCTTTCAGAGACCAAGGCTATACGGAAAGCGTCCCAGGATTAAAATGGAATGAGGGGGGATATAAATTTGAACGAACACATTCCGCAACAATTGCTGACCTTCTACTTACGCAACTAATGGACAAAAAATATGTGTAAAAGAGTGCCCTATGTCCGCATTAACCTGGATTGCAAGGGCATTTTTAACGACCGTTTCCCTTAGAAGATTTCTATTTATGCATACTCTTTAATTTTTTTCGATAAACGTCACCCTTTCCTCAGCTCTTTAAGAGCAGAGTTACGTATACTATTAGCTTATACTTGTCTGCAGTTGACGAAAATGCATGATGCGAGGGCTGGTGCCAAGTAGCTTTCCTTAACTTTACACCTACTAAAACTTTATTTTGAATATCCACGTGACGTCCAACAATAGCCTAGCATAAAATACTGTTCGAAGCTACCAGCTGGCTTCTCGATACTCCTGGAAATCCCCATTTGTTTCGAAATTTCTGAAATAACTCTCTATATTTTTCACTTCATTTCTCAAATCTGGAAAGGTTTTAAATGAATTGTTACAGTGGAATGATGATGATCAATATTAGTAGACAAAGAGACGAAGTTAGAATGAGAGTGGTAGGAACAACTGATGAAACAAAAAAATCAGGACAACCTCAACGGCCTGATCCTGGGAAACTATGGCCCTAAACATTCAGGCGTCAAGATGAGTTTGAATGGGAAGAATGGCAATGGGAGGTATCGGATGAGATACAGGTATAGGCAAGTGGTGTTCGGTACAAAAGAGAAGGCATACAGTTATGTAAAGTTTAATCGATACAAGAATCGTATGGATAGCTCTCGTAGGTACCTAATGAAGTAGAGCACCGATGGAGATGAAGTGCTTTCCCTAAGCTGAGAGTCCAATCTCAAAATCTGTAATTCACTCCACCGAGAAACTGTACAAAAAGGAATAACCCCCACCCCTCTCCCTTTAATTTCATATTTCCCCCAAGCCTCCTCGATGGCGTCAGGGTCCAGAGGCACGCCCTACTTTCGAGATTCATTTATTTCCCCCCACCGAAAAGGACGTCTATTGAGTTAGCGGCCCAGAGGGGCATGAGACCCCTCCCCTCTCCCAACTTCCACGCCGATGATGGGCATTGTTTACACCCTGCGGTTCCCTTAAAGAGTCTCTGCACGACGCTTAGGAGGGCATTTCGAGCCGCCGGGGCCGCAGACTCGACGGTACAGCGTCGCCGCCGATGACCACGTCGCTGCACGGATCCACCGTCAAACTTTGCAGCAGCAGCAGCAGCAAGTAATCCGGCACATACACACAGACACACTATAACGGTCGACCCAACTCCGCCGTGAGAAGAACAAGTTCGGGAAAAAGAAAAATCTGAAGTGGACAACAAACCGACGTGCGCCACGTCGTGGTGCAACGAGCCAGCGGCCGCGAGAGCGAGGAAATTGAGCGCAAGTTTGTTCTCCGTCACAAAGAGACCCCTAAGAAGAAGAGGAACCGGTGAGAAAATCGATTCCTCGGGGCAACCATTGCTACGGGAAAATCCACGAGAAATTCGGGAGAGTTATCCTCCAGCTATTGGAACGGGTGGTGGCCCCAAAAAAAATAAAAGAAGAAAACTCAACATCTCGTGGAAATGACATGAGGGATAGGTGGTAAATGGAGAGCCTTCGGGGAAGAATTACAACGGGAACCTGGCAAACGGAAAGGTATAATATTTTTATTTTCTTCGAGCGTGTGGAAAGGCTATTCCTCGAATTTCAATTTATGGAAGTAATCGAAAGGTACGGTGTTGAATGGGAAGTTCTATAGGAACTCACAAAGTTTCTTCCAAGTAATAATTCTTCTAGAGAAATTTTAAAGGAAACAACATCTGCACAATAAGGCTCTTATTAGATGCGAATTGATCCCACGTAAAATGTCATTAAGGGGTTATATTATTCCACAAATAAATACGTTGAATTCTTGAACTAATTGCAACAGCCGAAATAGCTGTGTAGAAAAGTAATAAATCTTTTAAATACATCTACAGAGTGCCCTGCAAGCCACCATAAAGGTGTGTGGTAAGGGGTGAATTCTGTGGAAATATATCTTGAAATGCTTCTCTGGAGCTAAATATTTCCTTTAATGACAATGAGACCTTAATATTGCCAATGTGTCCTCAAACTATTTTAGTTTCTTTCAAATATAAGTGTATTAATTGAACTCAGGGTCTTTATTTCATCATCATTAGCATACTAACTTTTCACAAAGGACGCCTCACGGTATTGTCTCGCAGGTTACCTTCTAGGAATACGAAGTGTGATGAAGTAATCCAACAATCTCTCCGCAATCAAAAGGCCTTCATTCGTGACTCGATTCTCAACGCCTTTAATTCTACAACTCATCCGTTTGCTTCATGGGAAAGCGATACCTTAAGCATGCCAAAACGACATGCGAATACAATAGGATGAGTCCTGGTCCTATTGATTGACTCCGTGAATTAATTCATCATTACATGGCCTATAATACCCTAGACAGAGCTCTGTGGTCAGGAGTTCAAAGTTATAACACTATTTATTTCGGAAACTACAAAAGATGTTGATATGTACGTGCAGTGAATAAGGTGTTTAATACACTTCTGCTCTCTGCAATACATTTTAGACATCCATATAGACCGAACTACATTCATCATCAAAATGGGCCGCAATGCGGCATTCGTCGTGTTATCATTAAATTTAGCGTAAGGCCAACAACCTGGAACAAGTTACCGGCGAATTACTACACTGCATAAAAAATGTAATTCGTAGCATTATCCCAATCGTCAATATATGACACGGAGAAGGATGAGTTAAGATTTGTGTGTTAATTTTAAGCGTTTATAAATTTACATCACAACGAAAGCACGTAGAATTTTTCAGCAAATTGAACCACGATTAGTTATGCTTATGACACGGAGAAGGATGAGTTAAGATTTGTGTGTTAATTTTAAGCGTTTATAAATTTACATCACAACGAAAGCACGTAGAATTTTTCAGCAAATTGAACCACGATTAGTTATGCTTCTGAAATTTGAAAAAGCACCACCGCGACACGAAAAAGTGCCAATGTTTCCGAGCATTCGAAAATCCTAAAGCTTCCCCTCGAATAGGATTAAAGTTTGTGGTGATAACTCTTTTATTCCTCCAAAACGCAGCGGACACCTCTCCTCCACCCCCACCCCCACCCCCCTGTGGTAAGGAAAACAATTATAGACTTCCATTCTGTCCAGACACCGTTCTTCCTAACAGAGACTAGAGGAAAATGATGCCCAAGGTAAATAAGGAAATGAAAGGGAGAAAGGATAAAGAGGAAGAAAAACGCTCCCAACAATCATGAAGGCAACCCAAGGGTTTAACGACTGTGAGTGGACGCCAGGCGTGTTAATTAAAAGGAATGGGATGGGGTGCCAGGGGTGTTTGGACCCATGGTCGAGGCGTCAAGGTGTCGAGTGTTGTTATTGAAGAGATGGTGGAGAGGGTGAAAGGAGTTTGCCATGCGTGGCGTTTAAGTTTGAACGGTACACTATGGAAAGGGAGATAGGGAGGGTTGGAGAGAGAGAGGGTCAGGAAGGGCCGGCCACGCCTGATCTTGGTCTCCCGTATGAACTCAGCTCCTGTCTCCAAACAAGTTCGGACGGGTCAACCTGACCCAAGCCGGTAGTTTAAAGGGTTACTTTATTAGTTCACAGGGATTGACCCTCATGGTGACCAGTAAATATCGCACAATGTTTGTAATGGGCGTTAATGTCCCACGGGCGACGTTCAGAGACGCCTGCCCGGGAAACTGCTCCGGTCCGGGGTGGAAAAAGAGCCACACTATGCCGTTCCACAAGAAAATAGGAAAAGGCGTGACGTTTATGCGACATTAAACTTCCTTTCGCAGTGAAATGCTTTAATATTGCCTTTCCGGATGGTTATGGAGCGTGTTGAAACCGGTAAGAAATGGGAACATTTAACCGTTTCCTATGGTTTTCCAAGCTTCTAGCACTGAGGGGCTTATCACGCACAGAGATGGTTAATGGGTTCCATCTTCGTAGACGATGGCTTCTTTGAAGCAGGGATCCGCCGGACCTTAGTACGGCATAGTAGCTCACCCTTTCATGAATAGCCTTCTCGCGAGTCATGAATGGCGTATGGCGGACACATTACTCTACCGACATGTATACCACTCAGCGATCGTTTCAACGACAAAAGAAGTGGTCCAACGATAATCTCAAATCCTCACCGTCTTAAAATTTCCCCAGTACTAGCTATGTTACCGTTCACATGTGAATGAGTGGACTGCGCAACTGGAACTGAACCCTGAACTGGAAATATTCCGCACTAAAACCGAGGAAAGTACGGAAGGACATTAAAAAAAAGCAAATGCGAATGTCACCTCGGTTTTCCATGACGTCCTGTTTTTCAGGCAATTTCCTCTTCTTAAGGACGTCCACTGGTCGTCCGGCAGGAATTTACGTCCGGAATTATTGCAACATGGCAACATTTTTCCAGTATTTAATCTAACAAACTAGGATCTATTATGTAACTGCATTCCCATCAAAATTTTCTCCGGACAATCTTTCTTCTAAATTGGTATCATTCGGGTGTCAGAGATTTTTTCCGATCTATTTCTCCCACTATGATAAAATTAAACGAGTTCCCCTAAATGTACACGAGTGATAACATATGTCGGGCTCTTTAACCCTCAATGACATTCATTTTGTAAATCTAATCTCACCAAACATAGGTAGTATATTACGAGCGTAAACTCTTACTGGCATTAGATATTTAAATTTAAAAATTTTGGAGGGCAAACTTTTACATTCCAACGACACCAGAGAAACCTATCCGAATGACTCACATTTCGCAACTGCAATCGAAATTACGGTATCAATTTTAGCCTTTTCTTACGGAAAAAATTGCTAAAAAATCGACTGAATTTGAGTTAGCAATTTTTGACCGCTTAATTTTCATCATTACGGTGTCACACTCATAGAGCGAAAGGGGACGAAAAATTGTCCGATATTACCAGTTCTGACAATGTCTTTCAATGATATTTAAACAAATGTGCCAGTACCCAATGCATGGACATATTTTTAATGAGATGATATTCATCCTACGAAATATACAAATTGCATTGCATTTCTATGGAATCCTAGCCTGACACCAGAACGTCACTGGCTCTTCTGGCGAGAAATGAGTACATTTAGACTAAAACATTCCTATAATACGAGCAACAGAAATTCCTTACGAATATACAGCTACTATTGTCAGTCCTCGATACTGACAAATCATGATAAAAACACTCGGATTTTCAAATACAAGAAATGGAAATTAGAAGCCATTTATTTTCTCTCCAGGAATATTGATAATACCACATTTCACGTCTGTGACAGTCACGTAACACGTATTAGATGAATTATGAACGGGAGATATAAGTATTTTATGTGCCGTAAAAAGTTATGCCAAGAGCTCCTTAACTATAAAAAGACCTTGTTTTACGCAACTAAATTGTACGGACATGAAAATAAGAACTCAGGTATCACTTCGTAAAACTCACTGACGTTAAATTAAAATTTTTTGGTCCATTTCCATACTATGCACATATTATGAACAGCGTATTTCAGTATGATTTCAGAGCCTACCGTTGTTTTCAGGTTTGTTTTATGGGACGTATATCATGCACCGATGATAGCTAAGAATCTTCTTTCTAAAATGAAGAGCATCAAAATTGTTTTCCGGAAAGTGATAAGAGATAATAATGTCAGCCTGAAAATGTATGCACATTTACCTATCCATTTTTCTGAGCGGCCCAGCACTCAGCTAGAGACATAGGTATCTAAAATATTTTGAAACACAACCAGCATAACATTGCATGACATTTTTTCTTGTAAAAGGATAAGTATAACTAAGACTGCCTTAACAAGGCTTGTGAGACTAAGATTTCCACGATATCTGAGATATTAAATAAAAGCTCAGAAACGAAACGGAAGTTTCTTACGGGCACTTCAATCTAATACTATCTCCGAAAAATAGATGAAAGTAATGGGAAAATGTGTCATCTTACCTCCTTTGTTCACCTGAAACAGCATGTTTAACCTGGAAAAAGGCGAGCCCATTTCCAGATAAGTCCAGAAAGGAAGAAAACCTCTCCCGACGCGGCTGAAATACATATAATGCGTAATTAATACAAAAAGACGTAATTTTTGCTGGATTTATACGCACACATTTTTATCATCTCTGAGAATATAAATTTTAGCACAATTATTAAACCACTGAATTTCACGGACAATTGTGGAAACTGTCTTAATGACTTACACTCGATGAACTGTAGAAGAAAGGCTATCTATTGCGAGATGATGTACTTTAAAAACCACTGAGTGTGCTAGAATGTGGTTGACTGCGTAAAGGAGTTGCGTCTGGAAACCGGTATTGGGGATGATATCCTGGAATGTGGTGGATGTTATACTGAGCTCAAAATATGCATAAAATAAGGACGTCTAAATTTACGTCAAGGACATTCGAGTATATCTAGAACTTATGTAACTATAAATAAGATAAACTCCAGGATATGAAAAATAATTATCAGCAGGAAGTTTGGTTGTAAAGAGAAAATTGTTTTTGATTGTGTCCTTGATATCCCTCGTTATTTAAGACAAGTGTTGCTCATAAGGAAAAAAACATCGAATAATGAATATCTCGATATTATTAAAATTATTTGCATGCACACTCAATATATCGAAGGAAAAATATCGAATATTAAATGTAGCGAATATAATTTGTCATGTGACCGAGTCAGTACAAAATATAAGAATTAACTAAATTTACTCTTAAAATAGCATGAAAATCTTTAAACACGCATTTTGCATACCAATTCACAATAACAACCATGCATATAAAACTAATTGTACATTAAATTTCACATTTAAGACAAAAACATTTATTTTACTGGATGAGAAGTATTTTTTGATGCCATCTTCTATGAGATATTCCATAAGTTTCTTGGCAGTCCGAGAGAAATACTCTTTCTTTAATATGTTGGGATGTTGTCCGGCTTCCCTTCCCTAGAACTGCATTATTGGTGGTAGATACAACCCTTTCCGATGGAACTGATGTTCCAAGTACCGTTAAATACATTTTCGCAACACTGGAAAGTACTGGTGTCATGGTGCTTGTATTGATCCAGTATTTTATTGGATCATGTGTCCGGAGAATTCATGGGGTATCCAAGCAGTTTTATATCTGAAGGAAGAATCCCTTGAGGCTCTTCAGTCCCCACCTGGTTGACTCTAACCCCGTGCTGCTTCCATAACGAGTTACTTGGAATATCAGTATTCTGAGGTGGCATTGGAGGAGAGACCCGCTGGCTTTTTCCTATGCTAGAATTTAAAAGTGTGTGGAAAGGGAGGCATTTTTAAACCACTGAAAAGATAAAACGAAATTCGAAGCAGGTTTTTTTTTACCAAGAAACTGCGTCTTCTGATTCTTGATATAGAAAAGAACCGGAAAACATTTTATAACGGACAGAGTAGTACACTAAAGAGCATAATACAATTAAATAAACTGAAATTTTCACGATAATTTTTCATTAAATCAGCTCTGGAAACCATTTTACCAGACCTCGTATGCTATGTCATATGCTAAAAGACTAGTTAACGCTGAATTACATCCCGAGAACAGGATAGCATTTTTAAGCTGTTGGATCTGAGGTATGAAGTTTGCGAAATATGTTATTTTACGTACCAGCTAAAATTATTGAGAGGCAGAGTAATGAGTTGAAAAAATAACGGCATAAGACTACTAGAGCTGGACAAATTAAAAATCAGTCAATTTTTTACTTGGCGATGAGTGATTCAAACATATAATCTCACAATGCTTCCCTCATCGTGAGAATTGGGTAGCTTGATATAGACTGGAAGATAAGGTAAATATTGAGATACATCAAAAACAGTAAAACATTTTGAATTTTTAAGGTTTAACTGGATTAAAATGCGAGTTTTATATGGCTGTAGCCACGGTGTATACATCTATTTTGACATATCGAGTGTTTTTCATACCGTTTGGAGATTCCACATTCTTAGGTAAAGGCATCTTCTTGATGCACAAAAAAACAGAAAATTAGATTTAAAACTGCTATTCTTTCCACATAGAAGATATCATTCATTACTTTCTGCGTAGAAAACCCATAAGTTGGTTTTATAGTTTCCAATCCCAATCTCTGGAGCTCTGTATAGTCCTGGCAGCCTAGGCCCCCCATTATATGGGTGACTTATTCCCTTTCAGGTCTGCCTCTCACGCTGAAGCTCCCCACAGAAGCTTCAAGAAAGGTAAGCGACAGTTCTCCATGCCTTAGAAGGTCTTCGCTCTCCCCCTCCCCAGCAGGCTCGCCGTTTCCTGAAGGCGTTCCAGAGACTATAGGGGCTTCTTCCGCCCTTCGTAAGACTTCAGCGTAGGTGATTTTGTTTCCCGAGGGTATTTTAAGCATCCTGAGGGTAGCACCACATCTCGATCGCTTCAATCCGCCGGTTGCCTTCCGACCCAATTGTTCACGTCTCACTTCCTAACAAGAAGACACTCGATACAAAAGTCTTTATGAGGTTCTTCTGCTTCTCGCTTCCAGTTCGCTTGGTGATTCATACTAACTATCATCTCAGCTGCTGGTAAAAAAGCTCATATCTAAATAAATCTCTGATACTGCGTCCATCTAATGTATCTCGCTTCTAAAGCGAAGCTTGCTCCGCGGTCTCCAACTGTCTGTGTCCAGCTGAATCTACGTTAATGCCAATGCTTAATTAGTCTGCCAGCATTATCTTAGTTTTGTCTATAATTACTCGCACTGCATTTTTTTATTTGTAAATTAGATACAAGCGCATTAAAAGACATCATCACCAATTAGTATAATTCGTTGAGCAGCGCAAATTCATCGTTTACCAGCTATTTAGACCATCCTTGGCACGCGATGTCAGGCAACAAAGCAAGAGGCAAGCCTAGAAGAAAGACGTCAAACAGATAATCGATGATGAGGACGGTGCTGAATCTGTAATGAAATTTGATGTCTTTCGTACCAATATTTAATCCTGTATGCCGCAGAAAATGCTCATCTCATGAGCATTTACTTTGCCTCTCACTTAAGGATAGCGGTTACGGTTACAAATACAGATGAGTTTCAGTCGTAATTTTTATAAATGGGTATTACTTATGGCATAAGTTTATTAATATATCAATGAACCAATATCATTAAAAAGAGAAAACAGAAATATGTAACATCTCAGAGGACCGGAAGCCAGAAATCAAAATTTTAAAAATGCCATTAATTGCAAAGTAAGTAGGACCTCTGCTGATCTATAGAGTGAAATTGAGTGAAATATGAAACTTCTATGATGAATGACAAAGTGTGAAAAGTAGATCACCTCCCACCTAATTTAATATATTATACTTCCTTGAAATGAGATATAAATGAGAAAAAATTCCCAATGGCATTTTCAATTCCACCCCATTTTCTTTATTGGAGCATATTTATTCAAATCCTTTCGTCAGCGTTAATACTTCGTTTTTCTTAAACAGGCTTAAACTTTCCCATACCTTTCGTCAATTTTTGCTGATTTCCGTTTTCGTTTTTAAAAATTTCGAAATTTCCACGACTTTACACTTCCCATGACTCTTATTATCATTTTTATAACTTTTGTCACCATTGTTAGATCTCAATACGATGATATACAAATACAAATGATATTTTAAATTGATGGAGGATCAGTATTTACCCTGAAGAAAGTGATAATGAAGTGAGTTAATCTTTTCATGACAAATTTGTCTAACAATCAAACGTTTTCACTGCATGCAAAGTACACTACCATAGGCAATATTTTGAAAAAATCTCTCCAGTTAAACGAAAAGGGAGACTAAAAAAATGGAGAAGTGGAGTCATACTTTTATTTTAGGCTAAGGAAGTTGAATAACTGTTATTTTTGTCCTTAGGTAATAACAGAGAGAGTGGGCGGACCAATGAAGGAAGTAGAATTAAAAGGATAGGAAAGTAATTTGAAAGTAGGTAGCAGAATAGGCAATCTAATACGGTGACAAAAATAATTTACTTGTCGATACTGTTAATATCAGTTAGAGCACGTGTATTAACGGAAGTAGTATGCCTTTCACTAAAGATAATATTGCTGAAATGCTTTGCTGGATGAATTAAAATTATAAGACATTTTTGGACAATAGGTATGTCGCAAATTTTCCGGAATTCATCAACCATATAAGGAGTTCCGTATGTGTCGGCTTTATGGCTGTGTAAATGATCAAGTACTCAATAAATCTTAATTATCAGCGCTCAGTATTTGCATCTCAATAAGTCCAAATATCCGCCTGATAAAACGCAGCTCCGAAGACACTCCACATGTATTTTCTGCACGGTGTTTCCTAAATGTACGCGATATGCCACTTTTAGCTCAACTTTACCACTGTAGTTAAATAAATATACAATTCCTTTGGAGTATGATCGAGGAAACGGCGAATAGCCTTTGGGAGACGTTCAAATATGACACAATATTTTTTGCAACTAATAAAGACTACGTGAAACTCAAATGCATACCAACTTTTTAACTAAGTATAGAATGTAGCGAGAGATCATCATATCGCCAAGTGAAGCAACGTATCATTCAGGGCCGGTTAAATAATGTCACGAGGTTAAACACAACCGAGGTTACGCCATAATCTGTTCATGTTAATAAATCGTTTGTTTCATTTGTTTTCTGTCACTAGAAGTTTTGAAAAACTAACTTAATTTCTACATGAACCGAAGTTTAACGCTTAATGCTCTCTAAAAGCGAGACTAATAGCCATAATAAGGCATCTTTCAGTACCGTAGTCACTACGATGAGTAGTTAAAAAGTCCCTCCTACCCAAAGACCAAGACCTGAAATATCAATTTACCGGATAGACCGAGTCCACCTTCATTCCGGAAGACTTGGCTCATGTGAACGGTTAATTGGCAAGTGTGGAGCCAATTAGCTTGATCCGTACCCCATTGGCGCAAGCCACCAGCACAAGCGTAAACAGAGTCATACTGACCAAATGCTCAATTCAATTAGTACACCAGAAATAAAATGCCTAGAATAATTCATTTTAAGCGGGCACAAACATTTTATTTAAGGTTTTACCTGAGGATGCGTAAAAATTCTCCACGAAAATTTCCCAATTCTAATTTTTTCTACTTCTTTCTGGAAGCCTTAACTCCTCTTTCGCGTATTATGGAGACTAAAGACGTGATCTGTATTTTTCAAGATCCCAGAAATAGGTACAATAGTTTTGGACATCTGATTCACTTAGATAAACGAAATAGGTAGCCACTATTTCTTTCCCGATGATATCTCAGCTCGTAGAATTATCTTTTCCTGAATTCACAAAGAGAAATCTTTTCTCAAATACCGAATAATTTTTCTAGTACAATGTTTAACTACATCGTGTAATGGGAAAAAATGAGACTTGAGCATACTTTATGTTTTTCAGGCAGTCAGAGAAATATTTTATGTCTGGATCTTGATTTGAATTAAATATAGGCGATAAAGTGCCAATGTTTATTCGTATGATAATTACGATGGTAAAATAAACAAGGTAAAATAGTAATAATTATTATTTTGATAACTTAATAGTTTTAGGACACTGTTAGAAAAACTGCACATTTATTATGTTGGCAAGTGAGAGTTGAGCGAAATGGAACATAATATCGATGCGAAAGAAAATTGAAAAGTAACTGCCACAAATCAAAAACTCTACCCTGATCAAAACTGTATAAGTCTTAATCAAGGTTGCTTTACTTCATTTTTTGATAAGCAAATTGGAACAAATGAGATATAGAGGTCCGAGTAACAGCAACTAAACCACAAAACCTGCCTGGATAAGAGAATTTGAAATCTACGCCGCACTGAGAGGCCTGAGGCCTCTAAAATTCCGAGTAACACTAATTGGGTGCGAGCATCCCCGGACCAAAGTCAACAGACTTTATCATCACCGAGTAATTGATGGGAAAAACTGAAGGTGAAGCAAAACCATGAAGTTTGGAGTGGCACCCGACCTGAAACGCTCCGTAAAACTGGTGCCGATGAGGATAAGACGTTGGGAAAGGTTCCCGACATGGCATCCGTGACACTCAAATGAGGCGTGACATCCAGCTCTCTCATGGAGAGGTTGTGAGGAGAGGGGGTTCATTTCGCACGGGGTTGGAGCGAGGTAGGGAACGCGGGATATTAAGGGTAGCGGGCGATGAAAGGGGGGGAGGGTTGAATCGGGATGAGGCGGTGGGCGAGAACGCCCCCTTGAGGGTGGGAGTCGACCCGAAACGGAGGCAGAGCTAACAGGAGCAGGACCTGGTTTCGGAGCGAAGGGGGTCGGTCGTGTTCTGCGATGACGCCCAAGGGGATGCGGAGTTAGCTTCAACGGCCGTAAGGAAGTTGAAAAGGCAGTGGAGGGGGACTAAAGGGAAGGAAGAAGAACGGGTGAATGCATAATTAGCGCGAAATCCGACAAATATCATCCTCAACTTCGCCAAATATAAATATAATTTGCAACACTGGCATTATTATTGTTATTCTACCAATGAGGTTAGATTTGATGAGCTATTTTTTAACTTCATTTCCACACTAAAGCCTCTCTTGATACTATTTCTTTCTTCTACTCTATAAACTTCCCGTCTTCCCAATTTCCGAAAATCAAATTATTTAAAGGTCAGACGCTTTAATTCTTAGCCTGGCATGAATATTTCCTTTTGTAATGTACTGTATCCAAAAATCCATTAATTATCTTCTATTCCATCAGCCACTTTCTTTCCTACTAAGCCATGCAAATTCCTCCTTTGTTTACCTCTGCCTCCATACTTGTTATCTCAAACTTCCTAAATTTATTTTCATTCTCTCTCCTCACAGTCTACGTTTTCGAAACACATAATGGATTGCTCCTCACCAATCTTTCAAACGTTTCTAAAGACCTTTACCCTATGCTCCCCTCATGAGCTTTCTCCAGGAGTGAAAGTCTCTTGAAGTGAATACCTCTTGTGTGTACCAACCTAACGCTCTCATATATATCTTCACTGATACTATCAGTCCAAATTCTGGACAAGTAACAAATCTGCTGGACCTGTTTCGATGTTCCTATACCTTATGCATGTTGCACTACTACATCTACTGGTGCTTGAATATTTTTTCAGGAAAACCGCCTGTCTTAAATTTTTATCTCACACGTCAATCACTATATGTACTGACAAAAATATGTTCCGATAGGACTTCATTACCATTCGTGCTAGTGAAGGCAATAATACTTCTGTATATTGGTATGCTCTTCTAATCTGTTCTACGTCCACTACATCAAGAGTACAGTTTAGGCAATGCGGTTAACTACAGAACCTAATTTCCCTTTATCCAGGAATTTTAAGTCCAATGTTAAAGAGAATTTGAGACAATCAATGCACGCTGAATAGTATTGATTCATACTAAGTACTTTTGCAAATGCATTAGGTACTCAGCATTTTTCCAGCAACTAAAATTGGCACTAAAATAGTCAAAAAGTTTTTTTGTAACCTGTATATAGCCAATTAACGGGACAAGCATGCTGGCCACACATCCGTCTAACCTTCCTACATCGCCACAAAGTAAAAAGATTCGATGGGGTTGCCAAGGACTTCATTTGTACTCAGTCGGAAAGGTGATTCGATGAGAGTTGACATCATCAAAGTGGAGGGCGAAGAATGAACGAGACGGCGTCAGAATGTATTGCAATAGCAGTCAGAGGATAAACTATTACCGGAGATGATATTAACTGAAACCCAAAAACATTCCAAGAGATTGGCCTGCATAAGGCTTCGAGAGATAGCTTTATGACTATCTATAGCACCCTATAAGTATGTTACTGAGAAGATGGCCATTAATCAAAATTCAAAAAATAAAAAAAAGTTTCTTAAGCCCCTGTCTGATGTGATTTTAGACGCATTGAGAAATCTATACCTAAGTGTAAAAACAAAAAAAATGGATAGAAGAAACGCACATGGATTACGATTTCAAGTGATCTTAAGCGCCACATTTCCGTAAGATATTGCTGAATAATAACATTTACTCACATCAGTGCCAAAATATGAGTCCCTGTGAATCATCAAAATAACCTACAATCAGATCATAATTTACTAGTGATCGGAAGGATTACGACTCTCAAAAACTAACTACTCTCTACGGCCGATAAAAACTCAAAGTTAATTACACGCACGAATATAAACCGATATAAACAGAAAATTTAATTTCCAAGGTATGCACTTTTACTTGGCCGACGCAAAACTGACAGTTAATTCAGCCGCAGCTTAGCAAAATAAATCAAGAATCGTGGGTTTCTTCTACTTTGGTAAAGGAAAAAAGTGGGCGAAAATGATGTAATTCGAAATACTAAATGCTTGTCTAACTACATTCTCATCCCAATCACAACACTGTTGGCACAAAAAAATGTTTGTGAAAGTTCTCCTTTGGGTTTAAACTTCCAGCCGTGGATGCATCACTAAACCGAAAAAAATGAACCTAATATTACTGGTATGTCTAATTATGAATTATACTAAGTAATTTTAGATAACGTGCATTTTAGATAAGTGCATTTTTAATAAAATATATCACAGTGTGATGACATATTACATCGATTAAGAATTATTGATTCGAAGTATCGCTCGAACGATGGAAATAAGTAATAATACCTATAATTTTTCGACAGAAAAAAATCCTTGTTTATATTTAGTGATAACTCTAATTTTAATGAATTCAAGATACTTCTTTCTTAAAAGAAAAGAAAAAATAACTGGGAATATAATTATTTTAAGATTGGGAACCCGGAAAACAGCTAAGTAGCAGAGGCAGGAAAAAAAATTATTAAATATCATACAATTAAATTCTTATCTGGGTTTTCTGTGTTCACGGCTCATAGAAAATGTGAATATTAATTCAAATTGTCCCTTAAATTGCAAAAGAATGTAGCCGAAAATATTAAGATAATAAAACAAGTTTCGCCATAGGCCCGTTAAGTTTTCGGCGTAAATGTAGTAGACCAATAGAGGACCTTGTAAGAAGGCGGAAATAACCGTATTACTTACATTCAGTACATAATAAACACTTCGTACATTTATTTAAAAACGATCGATTTGACTCATATTTCATGTATTTCATTACGGTCTGGAGAGAAGCAATTTTGATTATTTTTTAATCTGATTTAGATCGCAGATGTTAAAAAAAAAACACTGGGTGTGTGTTTCAATTACTCTAAAAAGATTCAAAAATATCCCATCAATAATATATTATTTAAGAAATCCCACACTAGGGTTTCCCTAAATGCAGATCATACTTCACGCAAGTTTTTTTTAGTCGTACAACAAACGCGAACAACGAAAATTGTTATGAAACTTCCGGCAACCGGATGAACATTTTAACTAGTAGACCCTGAATTGGACGGATGCCGATCCGAAAATGAACATTTTACGAAATATTTTCTAATTAAGACCACAAAAATTAGAGATATCGTCAAAACAAATTTTCAAATATTGACCTTTCAAGATTATTACGGATTAAGGGCATAAATGAACACTGTAGTCTGCAATAGTGATGCATCTACGTACAGGCAGGGAGAGAAACAGCATTCAACAAATACTTACGGAAAGGGAATACAACGAGTTTTCATTTAACTTTACCGCCTTAAATGAGTAATCAAACAATTATCTAAATTTTGCCAATATTAAGACAACAAAGTTTTGACATTTTTTCCTTTTTTCATTTGAAATACTTACTATTCTACTAACTCGCTGCAACAGAAAGTATCGAAACAACAACAACAGAGTATTTTAGTTTATTTTCCACCTTAACATTCCATTACATCAAACTGATAAATGACCGATATCATTCAAGATACATATTCACTAATAATCAGATAGTCAAGAGTATTAAGTTCATGTGAAAATCAGTATCTATTCACAACCCTCGATGGAATATATTCGTCGTCGAAGGAGTAAGCCACCTCCCTGAGTAGCAAGGAGCCGCACGGTTCGTTGAGCGAACGGGCGATAACGAGGGGAAAAGGCATCTAAAAATCACAACACGCCTCCCCACTCTTCTCATCCGCCTATATTAACGAGCCGAGCGTTCAAGAAGGAACTGGTGGGGACGAATTATATTTGAACCCGGAGGCGAAATCCGGGAGAGGGAAATGAAGGGGAAAGAAAAAAGGAACGAGGAAAGATGAAGAATGGGAGAGAAAGAAAAGTTAGGGGGGAGGAAGGGAGGGAATAAGCCAGGGCGAGCGTGTGAGGAAAAATTCATTTTTTTCAGACCTGCTTTTGAGGAAAAACCCGAGATTTATTTAAGCCTAAAAGGCTTGGGATCCGATATGGAAAATTCAGTTCGACATAAGGCGGAGGAAGTGAAAAACTGGGGAGGGAGGCCTCCCTATTCCATCGTCCACCCCTCAACCCCAGTTTCTCTCGGAGGGAGAGGGAGAGAGAGAGAGAGATAGAGGCGCACAAGACGTGGGAGTGTGTGAAAATAAAAGCAGAGCGGAGTGGATTGAAAGGGCGAGGAATCCAGCACGCGAGCGAAGGCGAGCAACGGAACGCGAAGTGGAAAGAAAGAGACGGCAGGGCAAGCTGTTCCGGCTAGCTCCGACTGCTGGGCATATAATTAGCTCAACGCCGAAGGGGCATTCCTGACAGGGTGGGGAGAGTAACTTTTGTTTTGAAAAAGAACAAAAAAAGAGAACGTTATGCAATGCTGCGGGAACGTTTTAAAAACCCTTGCGTGGGTCGCGGAGGGGGATAAAAATGAAGGAAAGGTGCATTCGGGGAGAACGAAAACCTCAGACCATGCTCTTAACTAATTAGGCGAGTATTATGTAAAAAAAGGCATGCTAATTCGGCGAACTGCAAGCCTTCAACCGAGGAATTCCTTGGATGTTATTTAGCCTCAAAAAAAGAAGAGGAAAGAATCACGCAAGTCGAGCGAAATGCAAGGAGACCGTTTGTACTTTTTCACTCAACACGTTCTCGGTCAAGGCGTATGCTACCGCTCAAGACGGGAAAAGCGGCGTTCTCAGCACAGAGATATGCTCTCACGTATATCCGATGAATTCGGAATATTTTGGCCCGCCGATTGATTTCCTTGATTCCTCTCCCAGGACTTTGCATTTCAAATTCACGAACAACGAGTTATGCAGAATGATTGCTGGGATTAAATCATAAAACACATCTACGAGAAGTTTTACCAGAGCTTGATTCGAAAGAACAGAATTTAATGCCAAAAAGGCATTCCAACCTTTAACGACCGTAAGATTTCAATCGCAGACTTCTTAATGGCATCCACTGCCCTCATAACGCGCCAACAATTTCAAAAGAGTTGGCGTAAGGCTTCTGGGCCATATTTCAAGTGAGCATGCATCTACTTAACGTGCCATTCTTTTCTAAGGTTCTCCATAAAATCACTACAGAGTTGGCACAGATATTTCGAAGCAGGAGGAAAATAAAAAGATCTATTTGTCCAGGACATGGATCGCTAAGTCGCGAGTGGTTTTCCTCCCTCTCCAATTTGGCTGGCTGCCACGAACAGTAATAACGAGCATATCATTGCTGGTACAAAAGAGCGATATTCTTGTTGTTCAATATAATTCAAACGGGGGCTCAACCGAAAATACTCAATTGAATTTGTTAATTTGAAACTATTGAATATTCAATCTACAGCCACCACATTAATTGTATGGCGATTTTTTGCGACTGACTCAAACTCCAAGCATCCGTATAAATAGGGTTTAAGATTATTCAACTATTAATATTATATCACACCATCCGTCTTACTTAATCTTTAGCCAAATGTCGTGCGACAAATAAGCTATCCATCTTCAAGGAGGTTTACAAATCCACAACTGCTTTTGCCCGGGTTAACGCGAAAGCGACCTCATTACAGTCGTATAAGTTGTTTAAATTCCGAGAAGGAAGCACAAAGGGATGTCATTTGCGTCGTGAAAAAATGTTTACTGCTAACCCAGAAGATACTTGCATCTACATGGTAGGTACTTAAGATTTGTACGCCGTCCGTCAGCTGGGAACCTACAATTACATCCGTAGGAGCTAACTCCACGCAATTACGAATCTTGGGGCCCAAGTCTTGAATCCTTCGTTACGTTATGACGAATTAAATTTTTCGTTATGATAACGCCATCCTTTTCAAGTTATTCGTTCATCCACATTGATAACAAAATATGACGTTTTCTTTGGTAACAAAAACGTCAATATTTAGTCGGTGAGTAACGAAAGATTCAAGACTCGGGCCATAGATCGCTTAAATTGACAATGTTGTCGGTCATCTCCCTCCCCTGAAAATTGGGGTCATCCTTACATTACATAACTCTGATTTCCATATTTTTAACCTCACTTTCTCCTCTATTACATTCCCTCCGTAACATTCCCCAAGGATTCTTCCTCCCTAAATTAAGTAGTGTTACCAATGAAACCTACCTTTTATGATACGACAAAAGTTTTGGGGCTGTGCTTAAAGCCACCGAGTGCGTCCACCGGGTTGCGGATGGTGGGTCGACCTCTAGATATAGAGGTTAGCTGCGAGATAAGCGAGTTTACTCGTCGAATAAGCAGTCGTGGACAAAAAGCGACAACATTCCGAGGGGGCATTGGTCTATCCCGGGGTAAGGTAGGCCTAAATATTACAGAACCTGTGAAGATGCCGTGACTTGGTGATGGAGGCCGCCAACAATTACGCTTCCCATCACCCGGAGGAGAGGGCAGCAGCATATCTTCTTCACATGAGTGAAGGTGGAGACCATAGTGGTCGGTACAGTGACACTCATGTCACTATAGGCGCGGTAGCATTTACTTCAACGGCTGTAATACTGCGATGTGGAAGGTAAGGGAAACCACCACATTATTACCCCGAGGAGTCGCAGCTACTCCACTCCTTTATTTCATATCAAGACGGGATGGTACCCTCTCGAGTAAAATATTCCGGAGGTATAATAGTCCCCCATTCGGATCTACGGGCGGGGACTACCCGAGAGATTACATCAGTCAAGGGTGATAATCATTTTAGGGTAGGAACGTGGAACGTGCGATCACTTCGGACCTGCGGGAGATTGGACAACCTTAAGGTGGAAATGCGAAGAATGGGCCTCGAAATATCAGAAATCAGTGAAATGAGATGGCCCGAAGAAGGAAACTTTAGGAGTGGAAGTTATAGAATCATTCACACTTGATCAAAAAATGGTAACGCTGCTGTTGACATAATGCTCAGGAAGAGTGCAGGACTGCACGTGAAGAGCTTTCTGCTGTATAGTGAGAGGATTATAATGGTGAAGATTGAGACCAAGCCTACAGATACCATTGTGGTACAAATTTACATGCCTACGTACGTCGGACTACGAAGATGAAGAAGTGGAAGACGTCTATGAGGATATCACGAAAGTAATAAAGCACGTAAAAGGAAAATAAAACTTAATTATTTTAGGAGATTGGAACGCTGCCGTTGGCGAAGGTGAAGATGGAAGAATAACAGGAAAATTTCGCTTGGGAAATCGAAATGAGAGAGGATAAAGACTTACAGAATTCTGCACACAACACAAGTTGGTGGTGCTAACAGTTTAAAAACCACCAACGGAGAAGATATACCT
The DNA here is from genome assembly GCA_933228895.1 of Platycnemis pennipes. Taxonomy (NCBI): domain Eukaryota; kingdom Metazoa; phylum Arthropoda; class Insecta; order Odonata; family Platycnemididae; genus Platycnemis; species Platycnemis pennipes. The sequence continues at coordinate 42,608,016 of OW121848.1, forward strand.
GGAAAATTCCCGGAGACAGAAGAAGAATTCAAATTCATTTTAGTGAAGCAGAGGTTCAGAAACCAGGTGAAGAACTGCAAAAGTTACCCGGGTGCAGATATCGACAGTGACTACAACTTATTGATGATGAAATTCCACTTAAACTCAAGAAATTGAAGAAATCAATGAAGAAGGGTTGGCAAGTAGAGAAACTAAAGGAGCCTCAGCAACGGCTGGCCTTCCAGAAGGCAGTGGATAACAAAATAGAAGAGAATTTGAATGTGAAACCAGTGGAAAAGAGATGGGAACGTCGGAATCGGGCTAAAGGAAGCAGCAAAAGAAGTTCTGGGGAGAAGAAAAGTTGTCGAGAAGAAGCCATGGATTACAGAAGAAGTCTTACAATTAGAATTGATTGAAGAGAGAAGGCAATAAACAAATGTGGAAACTGAAGAAGGGCAACTTCGCTACAAACTGATCAGGAATGAAAGAAACCGTAATGCGAGAAAAGTACGGGAAATGTGGATGAAGGATCTATGCGAAGATGTACAAAGCAACCTCGCAAAAGTAAATGTGTAAGTTGCCTACAGGATGGTGAGAAATCACTTCAAGAAACGGGCTCCAAGATGTAAGAGCATCAGAGACAAGAATGGAGAACTCTTAATTGAACATGAGGACAAAGTGAAGAGATGGAAGGAATACTTGGAAGAGTTGTACGATGGAAGCCATCTTAGAGCGAAAGTCATTGAAGAGAAAAATGAAGTCGATAAGGATGATTTGGGAGTCCCAATCTTAAGATCAGAATTTAATGCAGCTGTAGGGATCTGAGGATAAATAAGGCTTCGGGATAAGATGATATTCCTGCGGAACTAATAAAAAAACGCCGGAGAGAAGACATTTACTCAACTGTACAAAACCATATGCGATATGTACTCAACAGGAGAGATACCCACGGACTTTGAGAAGAACATCATCATCCCTACTGCCTAAAAGAAGAGGGCTGAGAACTGTGAACATTTTAGGACCATAAGTCTGACGACACATGCCTCGAAGATATTGACGAGAATCGTCTATAGGAAGATCCTGGATGAGGACCAATTCGGATTCAGAAGAAACAAGGGCACAAGAGAAGCGATTTTGGCCCTCAAGCTACTTATAGAGAAGAGGATAGAGAAGAATCTGCCGACGTTTGTTGCATTTGTAGATTTAGAGAAGGCATTTGGCAACGTGGATTGGAATATGATGCTAAAGGTTCTGAAAGAAATTGGAGTATCATACAATGACCGAAGCGTTATCCACAGGTTATATAAAAAGCAGGTTGCCATAATCAAATCAGGACCCAGCAGTATAAAAGCAAGCATAAAGAAAGGAGTGAGGCAAGGATGTGCACTGTCTCCCGTATTATTCAATGTCTACATCGAGAAAGCCATCCAAGAAGTCAAAGAAAAGTCTCCAGGAGTGAATATCCACGGGGAGAAAATCAGCATGCTACGATTCACCGATGACATAGCAGTCATGGCAGAAACAGAAGGAGATTTAAAGAAGACACTAGGAAATTAATATGGAAAGAACAATGACCAGATGTCATCTGAAGATCAACAAAAAGAAAACTAAGGTTGGTATGCAGTAGGAGAAAGGAATGCAGGACCAATTTTAAACTAGGGAAACAAAAAATCGAGGAGGTGAAATAGTTCTGCTACCTGAGAAGCCGACTGCTTATTCTGCTTACAGCTGCAAATACAAGCGTGGAAGTAAGGAAACTTCATTAGGACATACATTCGGAGAATTCTACTATATGGCAGCGAAGCATCGACAATAACAGCAGCAGAGAAGTCCAGGCTGGAAGCATTTGAAATGTGGTGCTACCGAAGAATGATGAAGATAAAATGGATCGATCGAGTGACAAACGAAGAAGTCTTAAGAAGAGTGGGAGAGAAGAGATGTCTACTGTAAACAGTAAAAAGAAGGCGGGACAACTTAATGGGGCATATCTTGAGACAGGATGGCCTGATGAAGACAATCGTTGAGGGAAAAGTGAACGGGAAGAATGGAAAAGGCAGGCCTCTTATGAGGTATATGGAGCAAGTAGTGAAGGATGCAAAAGTGAGGAGCTACGTCAATATGAAGAGGTTGGCCGGCAGAATAATGGAGTGGAGGGCTGCGTCAAACCAATCCTAAGATTGTTGACCGATGATGATGATGACGACAAAGTCTTCATAAATGCCTTATTTATAACTCAATGCTATTATTTATTTACTAAGTGTAATGTATGTCATCAATGTTACTGGAACAAGGTAATCAATTATTTACATATATTTCTTCTAACGTTACGGAAAGCTTGATTCCCCTTCCTCAGCCTGTTGATAGTGGTTCGTACCAGTTGGGCTGACTCCTTCCACCCCTTCCAGCGTTGCGTCCATGGACGGCCTATAACCTAACAAGAGTATGAAGTAAGCTTCGCTTTAAGTCACCCCACTGCTATGAAGTCATTGTTGATCCCAAATTTTCGCAGAATCGAGAGGGGATACGTTCCATTAAAACAAGCTGTAGCCAGAAACGAAGCAAGGAAAAATAATGCCCGAGCTCCACCATCAGAATTCATCTCCGCACCATATCCCCGCCGAACGAGCATCGAGGGGGAGGAAATACTTTATCGATAAAGAGGTGCAGTCACAGGTGTGGCGCGCTCTGGGAGATGAGGGGGGCAACTGCTGCGAACTCCACGCCAAACTTTCCTCTCTCTCCCGTGAACTTTCGGCGGAGCAGGTGAAAATAAAGCCTCGATTTCTCTTTGATTTCCATTTTTTTCCCACCCTTTCTTCTCTCTGGCGCGTTCAGAATTCCGAGAAAATGCATTCCTTTATCTCTCCAATCTTTTCATTTTCTCTTCTCTCCATCCCTCCCTTCCGCACTCCCTCCTCCTCCTCCCCTCGAGACCTCCCTCCTTAGAAATCCCAAAAGGACTCTTACGTAACTCCCATGCCGACTACCTCGCTTATGGGAACAAGCACGCGACCCCTCCCCCCATTCCTCCCAGCCATCCGCCCTCCCTTGCACCCCACCGTACAACCTACCTGCCTCTCCCTCCCTCTCCCCCACTAACCACCGCGCACACGAACACGTCCAACGCCATGGTCCGTCCGATCTACTATATGGTGCGGTCTCCCACACAGAGCAACACACCTACCTCCCTCTCCCTATACTTCCACCCTATCTACCCCGCCACCACCTAGCACCACCTACGGCGACGCCCCCGGTGGCCGAGGGAATAGGGCACCGCGCCGCAAACGAAATTCTCACCTCGGTTCCAAGCCACAGACAGCCAATCTAGCCCGTTGGAGGGATACGAGGAAGGGAAAGCTGGCCGGCAGCGCTGACCAGGGCTATAACTTGACGGTCTGGTAACCCTAAGGTCTCGGGTTCGAATATTCTCCCAAGTGTGTTTGTCGTATGATTAAGTGTAGGTTAGAATGTGCGATTAAACCTCAGCTATATAGAGCACGAAATACTGCAATCAAGTCTTCCCACTCCGTCCCATTGCACTAAATTACTACACCTACAGGCACTTCGTGTCGTTTTCATCAATAGCGAGTGAAGCGCAAAATTATCACTGTGTTCAATATTAGAGGTGTCCCTTATTTAGAGGTGCCCCAGGCCGAAAGGAACTATTCCCTTTTATACCGCAATAGTGCAGTGGTTTCAAAGCAGAAATGACACCCTGAGGATGCTAGAAGCTTCTAGAGGAGTTTCGAGACACTTAAGTCATTATTGTCTACTATATAGTGGCAGCACCCAAAAGGGCACAATTATTTATTTTACAGTTTTTGGAGTTGACTTCAAAGAATTGACACAACAATAAAATTATAATTCGTTTTTAAGATAGAAATTATCACGTGGTACGAGGTGGTAACGTTCTTGTCAGCGAGCCAAAAGGTTGAAAGATCGAATCCCACCTGGGTAGGTTTTTTACCACCTGCAGAAAGAATGTGAGATGAACCTCCAGTCATAGGTGATGGAAGACTTGTGTGTGCTCTTGGTATAAAAACGTACAGGCATTCATATTTTTATAATAACTAATGGTTTCGGGCTAGACTTTGAGGAATTTAAGCATTACGGGAAGAAAGAATTGAATAAATTAATCCCACCTTTGATTACTAATCGTACCACCGGGGTTCAATACATCGTATCATCATCAGTATATTTTCACAGGTCAGAGAGCCCAATTTTTCATCTTCACACAGTGAGAAAAAAATTCGTCATTCTTGCATGGGGTTATGAAAACACATTTTGAGCATTAAAGAGGTGCTACCTGCTGAAAAAAGTATAGAATCACAGGCACAATTAAGGATTAGAAGATAAAAGGGAGAATCGGTGTAATCCCAGCTCAGCCATTAGGTCCGCGCCGAAGCGTTACGCCCCAATTGGGGGAAGGATTACTGAACTTGAAGAGCCACCCATACAACTCCCACGAAGGGACTGGTATTCTACAGAAAAATCTATCAGTGCCAGAATTCAATTTCGGGATATGGGGATGGTGACCCAATAATCCAGTCACCCACACCAACAAGCTCCATCGAAGTACTGGTGTAAAACCGAATCGGCGCGGGTATTTAATGGAAACACTATGGACCTCTACCTGAAGCCTGTCAATCATGGCATTGCGCTTCATGATACATGACCCGAAGTTATATTCACTTTCATAGTTTCAGGTTAAACCTGGATTCAAACTCCTTCACGCATTAGGAATAAGGAATAATTGCAAATTTGACTTTAATTACATCGACATCCAAATTTGGCGACCGACCCTTACCAAGTTGGTTTTCTAATGTCGTGCCTGTAGCTAGTATGTTTGCTACATCACAAGGAGTAATAAATAATGAATTTTGAAATGATATGACAAGACATCTGCGAATATCCATTTTCAAGATTTCGCCTTGAAAATTGTACTAGGTGCCGAAACCATTGCTGGTTTTCATTGATGGTGCCAAGTACAACCGGTGTCTTTCATTTCATACAAAAGTTGATAATAAACAGATCTCTCATAATGTGACGGACGAGAAAATATCATAAGATTTTAAAAAACAAAGTGAAGGATTGTACACAAGACTACGAACAAGATTCACGCTTACTACGCCGATGGCAACAGCAGTAGACGTAATCGATTGATAAAACGAGGATCGAAGTGAATATGAAGCTAATTTGGCCAGACCCTTGAAATTCTTTGGGCATGCTTCGGTTAAAGTGACTCCCGAAACGCTTCGCAAAAATTTCTAAGCGCATGAAACGTTCGAAGCGAAATCATGGCAGTTTTGCACCCCTGCGACATGAATGAGATCTTTGGTATGACTAGTTCCATGGAGACTTTGCACATCCCACTAAATTGGGCTCACATCGAAGCCGACGGCATCTCAAGGCGAACTTTCCTCCGAACGTATACTAAACCCAAACATCACAAACGCACACCAAAGTACTGCTGAAACACTGGCTAAGTGCTCGGACACCCCCAGAAACATTACGAGGGTGGAAATATGGCTAAACCAATGAATAACACCCTGGGTAAAAGGGAATCTATACTTGAAATTTATATTCAAAGCTGATACGTGAATAATTACCTCGAGCATATCATTCATCATTTTGCTGAATGATATGCTCCCTTCCCAATCTCCTCTCCTAACCTTACCTTTTCCCCTCTCCCCCTCCCGTCATACAATTCCTAACAATGCTCGCTCAAATGCCCCCGCTTCCCCACTCCCACCTAGGACCAAGAATACACTTCCCGCACGTTGACTCCCTCCCTATATCCTGCCCCCTTCCGCCCCCCTCACTCAATTCTGTATATAAAGGGCTCGTGATGTACCATTGTCACCTTGATAATGACTGTGTAAGTCGAAAACTAGGTCGGTTTTAATAAATCTGTAGAATTTTATCTTATAATTATATTTTTTATGGAATACTATCATTTTAAATATAGTACCCACTGGAGTACCTCATTTCCCTGAAAAATTACAAATTCAACTAATTTATCACATATTCTCATCTCAAAGGCCCAAACGACCTTAGTTGTTCTCGGTCACCTCTCCCAAAGTTGAAGATGTACTCACCTTGAAGTCGAATATCATCATCGGTCAAAAATTCCTACAAACCACAATATCTATGCACTATATCTCTCGGTGAATGCCCGCGTCCTCCCGCAGGTAGATTAAACAAGTTTACCGCCGAGTTACACCGATTTTAACAGCTGTACCCTGGCCGTTCTCCATCGGTATATACGTCTTCGAATGTCAAAAAGATGTGACACTAGGATGGCGCTTATATTTCAAAAATGATCCAATTTAAGAATTCGTGGTCTCAAAATGTACGAATCGGTGAGAAAATATTATAAAAAAAGCCCCAGGTTCGTGCTACAACGGATGACCGTGCCTGAGGCGCCTTAAGGGTCTAAATGCAGTTATTTTGAATTTTGAGGTTTTCGACCCGGATTAAATGTTTCACAAGGTAAACAAGGTGTTTTAAAGACCATCGGACAAAAATTTCAACCGTTTTGTCGTATCACGATTCCTTCATGCCGAAACGCTACCTCAAATGCGCCCGCACGCCCCCCGCCACCACTGCCGCGAAAAGAAAAGTGGTGCGGGGCATACAAGAAAGTCCTGAGGATTCGTGTAAGCCGCGTACTCCCTTTTTTACACCGGCTTTCCGGGAAAAAAGGCGCGCGGCCAACACGATTAAAATAATATCTTCATACATTTCCAGTGTCAAATCCAATACCTGATGTATGTTCGTTAGAAGCAGGTTTTCACGTAAAAGTACTTTATCCATCGGTGGATCTTAATAACATAGATTTTAAATTTGCAGTAGAACCCGAATAGTAACCTCTATATATATATTAATTTTTAATTAATATGGTTAGAATAATTAAAATTAATTAATCAGTCAGTCAGTCAGTCAGTCCGTCCGTCATTCTATATTAGTTTTGTTTCGTTCTTTCCCAATTTTTGAGCTAAAAGAGTGAGGTATGATGCGATGAGTGTGGTTTCTCTGCCTGCATGATATGGTAGTAGTTTTGGATTTTTAGCAGTTAGTGGTGCAGAGAAAAATGAAAAAGAAAAATTGGTGTTTTACCTATCTTGTAACATGGGGATCCAGTTGCTATGCAAATTTGTTTACGTTTTTGGCAAAGGGACAAAAATTTGATTGAAGAATTTGAAGAAAGTGTAATTAGTTTCGTCAATCAATATTGTAAGTACGAATATATTAATTGACGTTTTAGATGTGCAGATAGTGAAATAAAACAATTTTTGCCTACCGGCCCCGATCTTGTGTAGGAAATGTGAATTTCAAAGCTAGGCGTTTAGAAGTACCTACTTTTCTAATAGTTGAAAGAAAGTTACAAAACGTTTATTATGTATTAATGTTCGTTGCTTAATAAGCAGGTTAATTCGAATATATATTAATTTTGTAACGTGTCAGTCAGTCAGTCAGTCATTCTGTGCCCGTTTTGTTTTGTTCTCTCCCAAGTTTTGAGCTAAAAGAGTGAGGTTTGGTGCGTTGAGTGTGGATTCTCTGTCTGTATGATTTGGTAGTATTTTTGGATTATTGGCTGTTTGTAGGGCAGAGAAAAATGCAAAAACCGTGGTTTTTGAAAGTGGGAGACAACATATAATGAAAATATGGTGTAGAAAAAAGTACAAAAATATATAGGATAAATAGAGCAGGACACATTTCTCTCTTTATAAAGTAGCCATTTCCTTCTCTCTGCATACGAAATGCTTATGAAAAGTTGGTGCACAAAAGGGTAAAAAAATGCAAAGACTACTTTGAGTAGTGAAGCAGTGGCGCGCGGCGGGCGCCTTTGAGGCAGCGTTTCGGCATGAAGAAATCGAGATACGACAAAACGGTTGAAATGTTTGCCAATTAGACTTTAAAATTTGTTGTTTACCTTAGAAAACGTTTAATCCGGGTCTAAAACCTCAAAATTCAAAATAACTGCATTTAGGCACGGCCAATCGTTGTCGCACGAATCTGGGGCTTTTTTTTGCACATTTTGAGACCACGAATTCTTAAATCGGATCATTTTTTAAATATACGCGCCGGCCTAATGGGACACCCTACACACACGAATATTTAAACATAAATAAACTAGTTTATTAAAAGAAATATTTGAAAACTAACGCCATTCATAATGATACATGCAAATCTGTTTCTTGCACTATAATGTTAAAGGGCGCTAATATCTTTATACCTATTATTAGCACTCAATGGACCAATCAATGGTCAAAAAAGGTAGTTGATTAGCATCCCATAATATATGTAGCATTTTCTACTTTTCCAGTAAAACAATTTTTCTGCTGAAATACGATGGCATATATCACATGTCCTGTGCTTTTTTTGTAGTGTACCTCAATTATGATACGGATAAAAAAGAAGCTCGAAACTTTTCTATTTTAAACATAAGTAAAAAATTGTTCCCAACAAAAAAATTGCTAGACAATAAATAACTTTTCACAATCAATCTTACATCAAAAAGCACGAAAGAGGGAGGCGACATAAAATGTAATTTACGTTACTGCAAGCAGGTGAGGTTTTGCAAAATATGTCGTTATTGCAAGCAGGTGAGGTAAAAACACAAATTCTTTCAATGTAAATACGCCCAATATGACGCCTGTAGGGCTTGTTTTGCATTTTCAAGAAACCATATTCAGAAGCGCTCATCTTATGACCATTAACCATAAAATTATCATTAATACTTCAATAGAATTCGATAATCACAAATTATAAATGCATAAAAAATGTCGTGAAAATAATAATAATTCACATAAAATGTATTTCGAATATTTTTTTTGTGGTCTTTCGCAATTTACTACCCGGGCTAAAATGTAAGAAAATTTTCATTAAATTTTAATTGCGGAAAGTACTTTAACATGGAAAAAATTTTAGACTAAAAATTGTACCTACCAGTGATGTAATTCAGACGCTCTTAGCACAACGTGGTGAAAAAATGTGTGTGGCCTCTTATCAAATGAAAGCACCCTCTCTTGGTGTTTTTAACATGTAATACTGTATTTGGAAAATCAATTCTGGAGAATTACAACGGGTATTATAAATTCTGGAATTCGGATTGTGGAAAACGGCCAAGATCATCATTTCTGTGAGGCATTAGCATGAGCTTATAATCTTACAGGATGCGAGAGGACGATCTCGGCTTTTCCCTCATATTAACGCACTTCTGGATATCACCATGTATATCACAGCTTTTCTGGCTACTTCAAAGTTTGAGCGTGCCCAAATCGATGACCGGGGAGTGATTAAAATGGCTGCGCCTCTGTATTATAAGCTCACAGGGTTTTGCAGAGAACGGGGAAATTTGCGCCACACAAAAGCTCTCACAGTGAGGAAAGCGACGGTGGAAATTTCACTAATTCAATTACTGGGAAAAATACCAGTGGACACAGAAGATCCAAGATAACAGACGCTTGGGCATAAAATTCAAGACCCCGCACATTATTCCATTGAAATTGCGGCAATATTGATCATTATAGCTAAAATTAACAGCCAATATTGGAATTTATCAGTGTAAAAAAATATTTTCCATTATATTAATACAGCAATCAAACTTTCATCATCAAGTGCTAAATGCCCAGAATTATTAAAAGAATTAGGAAAGGACAAAATATTACCAAAACTTATAACGGGAAAAAATTTAATATTTAATGAATGATGCTCAACACTACAACTGCGCCAATCAAGTTCAAAGTCAACGCATCATTTTAAATGAACTTCCCCTTAAATATACGACCTTAAAAATAATGCGCTAACTTTTATATATATTGCTGTTTATTCAACACTGAGAGGTCGGTGTGCAGGTTTTCTTTCTCTTTCGGGTACTGCTTTTCTTCGTAAACGCCATGAAAACCCCAAAGCAAAATCCTTCATACTTGATATAACTTTTACCCTTTTCCGAATAAATTACCTACATCCACAATACGAAAATTCAGCAGTCTTTCATTCTACGTTACAAATAATGCTAAGGAAATGTCCTCCGCGATAGTTTCAACACTGGCTTACCGTATGGGATTAGATTTCCTCCTAGGTTTAAAGCTTTGAGATTCATTAAGCATGATACGAGAACTACAAACAGGCAAATGGACTCCCACGAGTCCATTTGCCTGTTTGCAGCATATATCAATATATATTTGCAGTTTGGATATCCGGAGACATATTTTACTGAAAACTGAATGAAACTCCTGTGAAGTTCAATGCTTTGTACGCATCCAAGAACTCATTGCCAACTCATTGCCCACTCCCTTTAAACAGAGCTAAAAAAACTTAAGACTTTGGAAACGATCAGTGGAGAAGTGAAATAAATAGATAAAAGAAGGATGCTATTTCATATGAGTATGCATCAAGCTTTTAGAATCCAGCGAATAAAGATTCAACTCGGGAGCTTAATAAGATCCAAAGAACATCAGCGTGTTGTGTAACAAATTGCTATTAACGAGCACAAAGTGTCTCCCAGCCGTTGAAAGAAATTGTTTGGGAAACTCAAGGGACTAAAATGTTGTTCGCAAGATTAAAGTTACTTGAAAAGTTGCACAAGTTCGAGGCTAACACTGCAGACACATTTCTACATCCATACTGCATCAACAAGCGAGGAAGCGATGATAAATAAAGAGATGTCAACTGCCAGATTGAAGGTACAACAATTATTTCTTCTGACGCATAATACATAGACTACATCGCGAAGCTTTGTTCTTAGTGAAAGAAAATCATGCAACCAGATGATTTCCTTAAGTTTCTTTAAATCCTTTATTTTTCAGCAGACGGCGTTTTCAAGGATGGCATCCTACTACCTCCCTCCAACGTCCGTCCCTCAGGGTTAGATGTAGATGCACATACAGGGTGCATTCCGAAAGTAATGCAATTGAATTTCCCGCGCAGCTCCTGTTGGTCGGAGTGGGATCGGACCACTTGGAGTAGGTGGCAGGGACACTAAGCTTTGCCGCAAAACTAATCTCAGTCCTCTCCAAGCTGTAGAAGCGGCAGGACATGAGTTATTGTAAACCTCTGCGCGCAGACCGTGTCAGGAAAAAATGGAATCGATGATCGAGCAATGTTACGCGATTAAGTTTTTTGCTAAACTGAAAAAAATCTCTTGAGGAGACTAACAAAATGATTTGTGAGGCTTACGGGGACTCTAGGACTCTACTCTGTCCTACTCACAAGTTTTGGGGAGGTTAAAGTGGCACACCAACTCTGAGTGGCACACCAACCAGTCCCCCAAGCACAAAAAGGCAAGAATGAGCAAATCAAAAGTGAAAACAATGCTCATTGTCTTTTTCGACAGCAAAGGAGTGGTCCATAAGGAGTTTGTTCCTCAAGGACAGACATGTAACGCTGCCCACTACGTGGATGTGGTCAGTAGGCTCCGAAAAAGGGTCGTCAGGACGAGAAAAGACATATCCACTACCTGGCAACTCCATCACGACAACGCGCCTTGCCACAACGCTGCACTACGAGTCCGCGAGTTCCTGGCCAAACATCAGGTGCCAATGCTGCCCCACCCCCCCTATAGTCCTGACGTCGCCCAAGCAGACTTCTTTTTGTTCCCTTGGATTAAAGAAATCCTGAAAGGAACCCATTTTTCGTCCATAGAAGAAATCCAATTAGCCGTGAAGAACACCTTGCGAGAGGTCCCCGAAGATGCCTTCCAGGGCGCGCACGGCTCATGGCAGAGTCGCTGAAAAAAATGTGTAGAGGCCCAAGGACAGTACTTCGAAGAATATTAAGTGTTTGCGCAAATCTGTTCAATAAATTACTTTAAAAAATAATAATTGCATTACTTTCGGAACGCACCCTGTACATCTCCTCCTGAAAGTGGAACGCCTTTCAGTTGGCAGGAGCAGTTTGAATCACATCATGAACAACGATGACATCCTCATTGAGGATTCCTCGACCATTCCAGTCCAGCCTCATTCATCCCAGTTTTTGATTAAACCTCCGAAGTTTGACTGCATATCCGCCAGCACGGAATTAAACCGAGACAAAATAAACCAGATGCGTCGCAGGTTAAGGAAAATATTACATATTTATAGTAAAGGAATTAAAATATAAGCAAGCGTTAAAAAATTGAATGAAATATCATTTGGAGATAAAGATAACGATGGAATAAAACAATTTTTTTAACTCCATTAAGAAGGATGTTCAGAGCTCCAAGAAACATATGATGTTTATATGGATAGTCACAGACTCACTTATTACTAGGGGATCGGGTTAGGCTGGTGGCTACAGTACTGATCTCCCATCTCGAGAGCCCGGGATTGAATTCCGACAGTGATACCGGTGCCTATTTAAGTGCTTTACGTATAACACTTTGAGTCCAACTCCATCCATAGGATGGAACGTTAATCCATGGACCCATCGGCGGATTTCATTAAGAGCAAGCTAATGTCTATACCGTTTACTCTCTACCTTTCCTATCCTGACAATCGTATCTCTACCCAATTACCCACCCATCTAAATTGGAGCGAATTACCTCAGTTGCCGGTCGCGTATGCTACAAAACTAATCTAGCTCAAATCCAGAAAAAGGCAGTCTTTTTAATCGCTATACCAGTACCTAGTTTAATGCCACGAGGAGAGCACTTTTAGTTCAGAATCCCGGCCGTTCGATGGGACGCTGTTTTATGGCCCCGTTGTTTTTTACGTTAAAAGGAAGCTAATGTCAACCCATCTCTCCCGACTTCCACCAGTCCCTTACAATAATTCCTACCAACTGCAAATAATTTTAAGTATGACACTCTAACTGTTCAGTTAACTACTACAAGGTCTTAAAGTATCAGAACTTGATATATCTAGTGTTATATATAACACTAGATATCAGGTCGTTAAATACAGAAATCCTCTTATTATCATTATTTCACATTTAATTTATTTGATTTCTGCATAAATCACACCAGTAACGTCTAAATGGTTACCCAAGCATCAATGTTCAGCGTCATAATTTTATTTTTTTGGGAATGAGTCAATTTGTCTATCGTGGAGATTGTTAAAACATTACAAAGTCACAGGCAGGACACTATTGGAGTTAAACATATTAACACCCAATTAAATCATATTCTTTCAGCATAAAAATAATAATAAACTCTCCCAACATATATTCTTACGGCCTACATCACCATCGAATTACACCTGAATACAAAGTAAAATATCGAATCCAAGTAAAAAAAATCGCAATTTAATACCGTGGAAATCTTTTGATCATATCTGTTTCAAAATGATACAGCCCTGAAACATCATCCGCAAATAGCCGCACGTGAAATTTCTCCTCTGGCACAAGAATGATATACCCTTCACAATGATCACAACACCACAATTCCTCCATCACATGCTGAAGACATTACCATCCAGCGAATTTTTCCTCCCCCACTACTTCTTCTGAACATGTCGCAAGGTTCATGCCGATCCAGAGTGAAGCGTAGCCGGCAAGAGTGTTGAGTGGTAATCACGTTTTCGGACGAGAAAGTCACGTCGGACTCAGACGTTGGGAACGAGCGTCTCCGCCGTGGCAGCGGAAACCTTTCATCGACTCCCCTCACGCCATTTGGATCGTATCCTTCGACGAGGCACCGGATTGTGGCCATAAACGTCGGAATCTGTAGTTTATACCTCCCATCGTGACTGGGGCGAAATTTATGCCAAACCATGCAGTATCTCGACTCGTGCACGCATTGTGTCACCCCTTACCCTTGACCCTGGCACTCAATATACCCTCCCCACCGAAAACCTCCCCGCCTTCGTGGAATCCCCCCTGTGTTTAATCCCGCTCAGGGCTAAGCACGATGGGCACGTGGGGTATGTGGCAGCTCTCCGAGAGACCAAAGGAGGATTTCTCTCGAGGAATCACTACACTCTCTCTTTAAATCCTCCTTCATATGTCTAGTATGAGAATTTACGGAAGCAAGCATCAAAATTTCAAAGAATAATGAAGCCATAATGAATGCAAAGTCGGCAATCATGCATAGTGTAGCATTTATTCGTGGAAGTCGACCCTCATGTGAGGTAATTCGTGCACTTAGGTGCATGTTATTGGGAAGAATGTTTCAGGGGACGGAAAATGGTTGAGTGAAACCCGGTGTCGGAATTACGTCTGCACTTACGTATGAGTGATAGTAATGGGGAAAATGCACTATTTTTATAACTCTTTGAATGAGAAGTTTATTGGCTAAAATGTACTTGTTGAAAATTTTTCAGAAGAATTAAGTTGTGGCACAAAGATATTACTCTTTAAAAATTGTACGTTTCTTGAAGCTTTAAAACACGTCGGTATCACTATGGGCGTTGTTTATCTGTTTATACGAGGAGGTAAGTTGTTTAATGAATACTTGGTGGAAACATATGTATTTATCTTACTTTTTAATGCGATAAAGGAATGTATTTAGATTTTTTACTTAAGAAGTATGGATCGTAACGAGAATATCGTCCATAAAATGTATAATAACTGTAAAGTGTTCTGTTTTCTTTCACCCCGCGAGTCTGTACTACGACCAAGCAATCGTTATTTTTTTAGAAGAAAACCACCATAAGGCAGTCAACCAAAGGCAAAGTGTCGGATTCTGCTTTTTTAAATCCCATTTCAGCTATGGTTCCAATCAAGAAACGGCTAAAATCCTCAAAACAATATATTAACTTTGTTTTTTTTCAATATAAACGTCTGTTTCCTTAGAAATATTTAACCTTTACCGTGCAGTGACGTCAGAAGGCGTTTCATGCCACGTGACTTTCGTCAATTTTCGGGAACATTTTAAGAGCTTTTAATAATCTTTGTGGTTGGCGTAGAAAATGTTGGCTTACATATTTCAATTTGTGAGAAAATTTCGTACCAAGTACATCATCAATACCCGAGAAAAAAGTTTCATACATATTCCCCATTGTTGCTGCTCAGGGGAGGCGAACGAAAGTTACGGTCATATACGTCACTAAGCATCGGCGAGTAATTGGAGATTGATAGAATGTTTAGAGGAACGGAGGAAGTGTAGAGTGAAACTCGGCGACAGTATCAGCGTACTCTGGTTGGAAGGCGCCAAAAGGTCCACGGTTTAACACACTATCCGACGGATAGAATACTGAAATTAAAGTGCTCTCCACATAGTTCCCAAGTGGAGAACGTTGCACCGATGAAAACTCTATACCTGAGTCCATATTCGACCCCTGGTCCAAGTGATTGAATCCCATGACACTCATGGCACTAGGCACTGCACCAACTTGATCCCTTGCGATTAACCTAAGGCCCCAAGGGATCTACGGATTAACATGGAGGAATATTGCATTTAAAGTGCTATCCATACAGCACCCAAATTGAAACCGGTATAGCAATTAAAAAAATCTCTGAATCTACCGTGAATGGGTCCGGGTCTGCTATCAGAAGCCAGTGTTCTAGTTATCACATCTTTCCTCAAACAAAATGTCAAGTGTATGACCTTCAATACGTACCTCTTACCCTTTAAATACATTGTAAGAAAATTAAGAGAGACCAAATGTTAGTCAAACGGTTAGATCTTTGAATTATTAACCAGTAGATCCAGGGAAAATATCCACGTGAACTCCCTGCCACTCAAAATCCTTGACGAGTAGGTACTAGATAGCTGAGAAACAGAACCTCGTTACTCATTATCTCAAGATATTGAAGTCGAACCAGAGAAAGGAACTTGCTCCGTAAAATGGATGCAAAAAATTAACGTCTTTGGACTAAGTAAGAGAAAGTGCCTACCCTGGAATATAAAATGTACCTTTTTATCCTGCAACACATGTCCTTCAGAATATGATACCACCTCTTCTCTCCAGAGCAAAAGATCCATCCCATCTGGTACTTTACCAACGATTCTCTCGTTAACTCCTAGTTTTTACTCCCTTTCCCAAGCTTGATTCGTAATCAACTCTAGAAATGAACGACGGAGATGCATCGCAGAGAAGAGTAAAGCACGGGGAGGATGATAATTATTATTTTCAAGACAAGACGTGATTCACTGGGCCATATTCTCCGGGATTAAGCCCAAGAAAAATACAAAGGGAATTCCATTTTCTTTTTCAATATCCAACGCTCGCATTTCTTTAATCTTTTTACGGAGAATTTTTGCCGTGGACGATGAAAATTTCCGAAGTCGCATGAGGAAAACATTTATGGCTGGATTCACCACCCCTTTTTCCCCACTCTTTATTTCTCCCCAGGGTTTCGGAATAAAATTACGAACCAGTCAAATTATCCGACATAGAGAGCGTAACTCTCTAGAGGGATGTCGTGAGAGATATACTGAGAAATTTCAGCGAACGACTAATAGCTCCCAGCGACCCGTTTTTCTCGTTACTCGCCCTCGTCATAAATACTCCCCCACCCCAGGAGACAAACCCCGTCGTAAATCAATCCCACGGTCTATCCATCATATTCCCCCGCCAAATTCACTGATTGTCGTTTTATAAAGGTTGCTGCACCAGCGTGAGCGAACGCTTTGCTTCGGTCGGAATCATTCGGGAATTTTACCGACGCCTGACGAAGGCCTGACAGGGAGAACGGCCGTGACCGATATGAAGCAAATACAGTATTTAAAATGCGTTTGCACCAAATTACCACCATCGGTGTATTAAGAGGCAAAACTGATAACGAAAATTGGTTTGAACACATCAAATAAAGGGTATGGTGTCACTTCCAAACTATTTTCCGACCGGAAAATCGATTTCAACTCACCTCTGCAAAAGGTTGATGAGGCACTCACGTAATTACACAAGGATGTACTAATCGCAAAGGCACGCGAATATATTTTCTATTTGTAAGTTTGCTTCGTTATGGCAGTGCGGCATGGACGATATCATCATCATAGTATTCAAAATGTGATGCCACAGAAGAGTGATGAAGATTAAATGGAATATGTAACCGAGTAACAAATGAAGACGTATTGAGAAAAGTAGGAGAACAGACAAGTCTTCTGAAAATCTAAGAAATAATACGGGACAACTTAACCGGCCATATCTTAGGACGTGATGGTCTGAAAACAACCGTCGAGGAACAGGTGAATGGAATGAATGGCATAGAAAGGTATCGTATACGTTATATAGAACAAGTAGAAAATGAAGCAAAAGAAAAGAAAAACATCAATATGAAGAGATTATAACACAGAAAGAAAAACACGAGCCAAATCCACAAAAATAAACTTTAATACATGCCCCGATGCGTCAGATCTCTTCCACTCATTACAAGAATCTCGCAGCAGATTGTGAAGTTGCCTTGAATAGTGAACCGAAAGGCTCAAAGCAACTCGTGGCTAATGCAATTAGATTTGATGTCACTAACAGATCGTCCACCACTCCAGCCGTATCAGCTATGGAATCCTCGCTCAAAAGCCTAATGAGAAAGTTGGAGGTGGAACAACTCACGATCACCAAAGCTGACAAGGGCAACTGCTTGTCGGTCATGGATAAAGCGGATTATATAAGTAAGTGCACAGATTTTATTTCTTCGAACCAATTGGAGGTGTTGAGCCATGATCCTACCAAGCAATTCCAGAAGCGAGTGAAATTAGCTATTGCTTCATGCTCGGTCCTACCCAGTGACAGAGAAAAATTTTACCTGACTACAATGAACCCTATGCCTCCAAGATTATACGGATTACTTAAACTACATAAAAATGAAGCCCCGATCAGACCGGTAATATCCAGTGTTAATGCTCCAACACATAAATTAGCATTTAAAGTCAATTCAATTTTCCGACAACTGACTGAGTACTCTGCTAAGTACGCCATCCAGAATTCAGAAAGTTTAACAAAAAAACTCCAGAATTTGGTGCTACCGACTAACGCCAAGCTAGTGTCTTTCGACGTGAAAAGTTTATTCACATCCATTCCCACCCAAGAAGCACTTTCGTTTGCTAATGATATCCTCTTCAAGGCTAATGTCAACCCAAACATATCAAAGGAATTACACAGGCTAATGACAGTTTCCATAGACCAAAATTACTTCCTCTTCAATGGTGTGTACTACCAACAAAAGGAGGGGCTGGCTATGGGAGGCTGGCTATGGGATCTCCTCTTTCACCAATCCTGGCTGAAATATTCATGGACAAAATTGAGGAGGGAATTTTCAACACAGCAAACGACCACATCAGGAACGTTTTTTACTGGTATAGATATGTAGATGATGTGATTTGTTGTTGGACGGGCAGCTACAGACAGTTAGACCAATTCTTGGGATTCCTGAATTCACAACACCAATCCATCAAATTCACCATGGAATTAGAAACAGATAAAAAGATAAACATTTCTGGACCTTACCATCGACATACGGCGTCTCAAACATGAATTTTGCATTTATGGAAAACCCACATTCACCGACCAAGTGATTCCCGCCGATTCCTGCCATCCCATAGCCCATAAACTGGCCAGCTTCAACTCAATGCTTCACAGATTAGTTAATATTCCCATGTCCAAAATTAATTTTGATAAAGAACTCCATACGATCAAGACCGTAGCAGTGAACAACGGTTATAGCATTAAAATAATTGATTCCCTTCTGGCGAAGAAACGGAAGAAAACGGCCATAAGCCTAAACACCTCCCTCCAACCCGAAAGCAGTACGAATTTACGCAAGTGGTGTAAAATACCATTCATGGGCAAACTATCGAACAAAATAGCTAACATAATCCCAAAAGACAAGTTTAAGGTTGCCTTTTATACGCCTACTACTCTGAATAGGCTCCTCTGCAATAACAAGGACCCCATGGATAAGGGTAGGAAAAGTGGCGTTTATGAAGTAACGTGCGAGTGTGGTGCTTCATACATCGGACAGACTGGACGTGATTTTTTCACGCGGATGAAAGAACACCAAAAGTGCACGGAGACAGGCAATATAACCTCCATGGTGGCTAAGCACTTGATAGAGACAAGGCATAAGTGCAATTTCGAAGTGAAAGTTCTCCATTTTGAGAAGAAGGGTAAAAGATTGGACGCTTTGGAGCAGATCGAAATAATCGAGCGAGCCAAGAAAAATATCCCTCTCCTCAATGAATTTTTATATGACCTTAATTCTCCCCTTCTTTCCATCAACTTTGACCAAAATCAAACTCAGATCACGACTTCCTAATCAGTCCACCAGCACCCCTACCCAATTCTCCCCCCCCTCCTCACCAACTTATTCACGCTTTTCTCCCTTCCCCTCCTTCCGATGCGCTTAAGGCTCCACTCCTAAATCTTCTTCGGACCTCACCAATAGTACCGAAGGACCTTTTTCACCATTGCTTCCACATGCACCACCAGAGGAAAGGAACCACAGCACTACATCATTCTTTTGCAAAGGAAAGGCTTCGCCGTGTCGTCCATCCCCCCTCTACTGGCCCTCATCCCCCCCCTCACCCTCTCTGGGCCCATCCTTTGCGACTCCTCCACGGGACATCCGACTGACAAGGAGCTGCACCGAGTTCCACAAGCAGGGGTGGGGGTACCCCACTCGGTTGTTGCTCTTTCACCAAGGGGGCAAACGAACGGAGGCCTCCATCATCGGAACCGCTCAACCCACAGCAAGGAAGGGAGTCATCGCATTTCACACCCTTTGTAAAGGGGGTCCCATCACCCAGGGGTCTCCTCCTCCCACATTTACGACCTCTCAACGGAGCACCCAAGGGACGGGGTCCGGTGCTGCAACAAACTTCTAGAGAAGGATTGTCTTCAAAGGAACCTTTCGAGACTTTTGTTTTTATATTTGCCACTCATTTGTGACCACCTCACCCCCTGTTACCCACTCCTGCCCACGTCTCCCACACTCCTTTTTCCCCACACTGGTCACTTCTGTTGACCACCCATAACCGTCCACTCCCACGCTCCTCCCCTTCCTCCCTCCCTCCCTCCCCTCCATTTCGGTTCTTTCATATATATGTTGGTGCATCTTTGATATACGCTACCTGACGATGCTGTAATACAGTGAAACCCGGGTCGTAGTAAAGTTTATTTTTGTGGATTTGGCTCGTGTTTTTCTTTCTGTGTTATCATGTTTCGCTTCCACTCCATATCGCCTGAATCTTCAGAATGAAGAGATTAGATGATGGAAAAATAGAGTGGAGAGCTTAAGTCAAATATACTGATTTTTGATTAATGATGATGATGATAAAGTTTTATTTCAAGTCTGACATGATTTAGGTAAACGATACAATCATCTACAGCGCAATCTTTACAATATACACTGAAATTAAGAATATTCTAAATAAAAAGAGCCCAAATAAGCCTTTCAACATTGGCCAAAGGTAAGATTTTAACATAATCATATCCCTCAGTTGGAATACATGCTATGCAAATACTATAGTTCAAGGAGTCAGGAAAATATTTAAAAATTTAGCTTTAAATTTAACAAAAGACATCCAACTAAGAACGGGCACAAATCAATTGACGCCACGGGGATGAATTTCGTTTGGATATGTTTACGAAAGAAAAAAATTACAACGGTAGAAATTACACCTCTGATTAAACTGATTAAAATTCTGTAAATAAAAATAGGAAATATGCCCAACAATGAACAGAAAATCATAAGCAACCGATTCTCCTAAACGATGAAAAGAAGGAATTAATTGGCGAAGAAAATACGATGGGACAGAAATTATATCCAAATCATAACTGAGTGATGTAAGTACAAAGGATTGTTGAGTAAACATATGCATGAAAAGATTATGAACCTGAATCCCGGATAAAAATATGAGGATTGGATCAATTAAGAGAAAAGCTTAGGAAATTACCAAAACTGATTTTGTATTTCACCTCCCCCCCCCTTTCTCCTCTCTTTCTAATTCCACTACATCAAAATTTTTTCCACCGTATGGAAGGGTAGCAACGGCGAACAGGAATGGATAACAATGTGCCGTAAAGTGAGACAGGGAATGTCATTTCAATATCCTTATAAATCGCCCCACACTTAGGAAGTAGAAACGTCAAGAAGGGATGGGAGCGGAGACGAACTATCGAAAAGGACTGTGAAATCAAATTTCTCAAAAGACGATGCCTAGTCGCTGTGGTAGCAGCCACTCGCCTCCGTCCGCAGCCGTCGATTGCAAAAGATTAAGTCCTTATTCAGAGAGCCAATGGACTGCAGGATACGATTAGTACTTTTGAAAAACGACATGAGCGATTTGAGATGAAGGGAAATAATTTTTAGATAGAGGAAAGGGGATTGATAATAAAATATGATCGAAGAATTAATATCAAGGGTTAACAAGAAAGAGAGGTGAAAGTGGAAGACAAAGCGTCAATAAGATAAATGGAAAAGAGAAATGGAATGGAAAACTTTAAATAATTCAGGAGACGTGAATGAAGGACTAAAAGGATTGATTATATTATGGTTCAATAATTCACTGCAGGACAACACTAATCTCCTTTTACTTCCAAAAGCATAGCACCTGAGTCCTGCAGCACCACTCATCACGAAACTTATACCTGATGTCCAAATTTAGAAGATCAACTAGCATACTAAATTAGCAGTTATCATTTTATGCATAATAATGCGCAAGTTAGGACCGAGTTGTGAATAAACCTGACACTTTGTAAGCCATTACTTATAACTCACTGTGGTTATCCACTACGCGAATATATTTCTAAACATTCAAAACAATGATTCAGAGATACTAGTGAGCATACGCAAAAGTAATAAATGTTAACTGTTTCATAGATGTGGGTGCTCCAATGGCCAAGCATTAACGAGAAGCTCGAGGAAGCTAAAGGCCAGAAAGTAGTCCATATGTTCTGAGCTCCGAGGAAATTTGTTTGTTGTAAATATTAGGTACTCCTTAAAGTCAAACACACGAAAATTCATACGAGAACGGATAGGAACTTTAAATAATGTAATTATCAAAGCACACATCATTCTGAATGCCATAGACTTATAAAAACTACCTAATCTAAATCCATTCGGGAACATTCAGTTTTTTTAATCTAAGATCCACAAGACAGAATGTTTCGCTTCAAGCTAAAATCCATAGTTTCGTCATTCTAGTACATTTTCGAGGAAACTTACAAGTAGTGTCCAGCGACACTCCGACCGAGAATGCTTTACGCTACTTATAACCTCAATTTTCAGGAGTACGACTGGGATTCAGGGTATTTGGCAAGGCGCATGCAAACATAAGGTTACCAACATGAAAGCCAGGGACACTGGCTCACCAAATATCTACACAGATATGCCATTAGTTCGGGTCTTTGAGGCGAGCTTACGTCTCCCCAAATCCCCCCAGAGACCAGAACATACGGATTCGCTGAATAGCCTTGAACTTCCACGAGGTTACCGTCAGTGCTTACATATCGGAGCGAAAGATAGAGTATCAGAAGTGGAGATGCGTTCGTATTTGTACGAAAACATTGGAGACTGTTCTTATTTGTGAAGGGCCACATTTCATGCTATCATTACTTCGGAAAAACCAAGGTGAAAATGGAATGCTCGATAAGTAGCAAGCTAAAATCATTGATTTGAATGACTACATACAAATAAACTCTTCTCGTATATGTGATGGTATATATGGCTACCGAAATCTAATAAAATAAATAATATAACATTTCCTTGTTGTTAGGAACAATGACGTGTAAAATCTATAAGGATCTCTCCAGTTTTTAAACATTTAGCTCGCAGATTTGCATTCGGATTCAATGGATTTTTAATTGTCATAACCAATGATTCACCATTACCTCTGGTAACAGAATGGAGGCACTCACAAAAGTAACATCTGTCAAGCACCATGATAACACACAAAAAATATTATTTTAAACTATCAATATATTTGAGAAACCATTAATAAGTTCGCAAATTAAAGTGACCATTTTTTCGACATATCACTGGATATACGATCAACTGCACCAAATATTATTTTTTTGGGCTACTGAACAAAAGTAAAGCAAATCGGGTGAGGGTTAGCATTCGAAAAAGCGAAGTCTCACGGAAAACTTCATCATAATACCTACTTATTGATAAAACTTACCTTGTTTCATATTCTTAAATTCATCCTCGGGTATTCAGTTCTATTCTCATCCTTGGAATTCCTCTTTCCTCCAGAAACGTCCTCCACCGCTGTTATGGTACAAATATTTAGATGGCAACGTCCACAAGCTATTAAACTGCTCTTATGCTTCCATCTTATCATTCCATCCAAAAACAAGGAAAGACCTGTAAAAAAAATCCAAAAGTTACTCGCAGGTCAGTTTTTCTAAACGACTATGTTTTTGAAATACTTTAAGGATCTCCATTCATTTCCAGCGTTCGATCCAAATGTCTTTTAGATTCAAGAGAGAATAACTGATTGCTAACCGCACAGTAGTGTTTAATTTACTTTGCAGGATGGGACTCAGCAGAGAATTGCCTGAGATTTCCGTGTGCGATTTGGCCACAAGGACATCACACATAGTGGATTCAACTGATCGAGTCCCAAAAGGTCTCCCACAGTTTTGAACCCAGGACCTTCGATTGGTAGCATGGCAATGTACACCAGAGATTACGATACCGCCGGTAAATAATATGGCACACAACAATGATTTCGTAGTTTTATTCAGCCCTTTTAAAGTATAGTTAAAGCTTATAAAGATATTTATCCTACATTTTCCCCCGAGACGTATAAAAATTCTTTTTTAAAATAGAGAGACAATTCATTAAAACCTTTTGTTACCTCTTTACCTTTTTCTTTTTAAATATGTATCGTAAGCATACTTTCATCCGCATCTTTTTTCTTTTTCTCTTTAAATATGTGCAATACATGTTTCTCCCTCACGTTTATTTCGATGTACATCAATGTACAATGCACCAACAGGCCGTTAGATTCCGCAGAAGGTAAGAGAAATGAGAGCGTAAGGCATAGGGCAGTAGTTTGCAACGTTTTCTTGGCGGCGGTTGGGTAGGAGGATATCGTGTCGAGGAACCGTTCCATCTTTCCCTTCTTGACGCTTCTCAAGATGGCATGACCGTGGAGACGTCAGTCTCAAGTGACGAACAAACATCCCTCAGGAGACAAACAAGATCCCTTTCCACCTCTCGGGAAGGGATTCCCCTCAATCTATGGCAAAGGCCGTCTGTGACCCACAACTATCACCAACCTCCACACTCATACAATTCTCCACACTCAATCACCCCCGAAAGAAATAGCCTATGCCCGCCAAACCCTTGCATGATTTTCCTTGCTCTTCTCATCGAGAACTTGAGCCAAATGCATCTATTTAAGGACGTTCGCTTAGCAACTACATTATTAAGATGCATCAACTAAAGATATTGCAAAAACATTTTTAAATGATAGTCTCTTTGCAACCTTGCAGATAACGGGAATCGATTTGACATGGTGGCCAAAGTAGAGGTTTCCCATTCCAAGGACCCAAGTTCGGATTCCGGGGAAGGTAAAATTTTGAACGATATGTGTAAATAAGACTGGTAAGATTATGGTTGGAAATTGTAGGTGTCATATGCATATTGTAGTCCGTAACTGCAAACTCTTGTTTTCCAATCAGACGGTCAGGCATGTTATGCAAATTGAAGATAGTCTTTACTCAGGAAGCACCTTTAAAGATAACCTTAAGCCTTCAAATTTAGTTTAATCAGAGTTTTGTAAATTATTTGTCAGAAGTAATAAATATATCATACCACATAAAATCAACCATAGTTATACTTGTCTCTGCTAGGGTACTTTGAGGAGTGCCCTTCAAGTCGAGTGCTTCGTCCGTCAAATGGGAAGAAAAACTATTGCCCCGTGGAGACTTCTTTCATTGAGATGCGCTGATTTCGATGCCTCCGATCCCTAAATCCATATATCCCCAAATCCACCATACCTTAATGCTGCAAATGAGTTGGCAATTTCCCCCCACAATAAAAAGAATACCATACAATCCGCTCGTTTAAGAACAAACAGAAATTTTAATTTTGAAATATTAATTCCACTGCCATATTCAAAATGCAGGTATTAAAATACGAATTATATTTCAGGAGAAATCTTGCACAAAACTATGGGGCTTCAGATAGCTACAGGATTTACGAAATATAAGGAGGGTGTACTTTTGACGAACTCCTGGTGATAACTCCAAGATTCGAGGTCATTATTCTCGTGGTCACATACGACGAGTCGAGAAAGATTTCCTCATACTTTTTACAAAAACATATAAAGTTCCTTCCTTCCTACTTACTGTAAATATAAAGTTCCTTACCATTTAAACAGTTAACTTTCATTAAAGAACAGGAAAGCTCATTGTAGGAATGGCCGCACAATATTAAAGAATAATATAACTTCTACACACCTTTTGAAATTAATTGATCAAGTTGACAATTATACTCAAAGGATCAGTCAACTCCCTCTTGCGTGCAGAAATCTTCATTAAAATTCCAACGGTTTCCCATTCATGAAAATAATACATAATCTCCAAATAAACATCGTAATTTACTATTCTTAACGCATATCTGATGTGTTCACGCTAAAGTATGTTAAAATAACCAAAGGAAAAAAGTTCCAGAACTGGGAATCGAGCCAAGGATCTCACGGGAATAATGCGCAGACCAATACGCAGCCAAGGAATCCTGATCACTTACGTAATCTGTAGAAGCTAGTTGCCAATTGACATAACCTGTCAACAAGAATGGCACTCGCTAGGCATATGCAGGTACAAAAGAAACATCTGTCCACGAGGATAAATCCTATAATCTATCACAAAGCTCGATTAGCAACCCACTCTAAGATATTCTCTTGCCACTCTAAAGTAGTCACCTTAACTTCTGCCTAAACCTAAGCTTTTTCCACAATTCAAGGATCGCGAACTTGCCTAGAAACTATTTCTGTGGAAATTTTTCCTTTTCCGCAGTTTTAGTTGGTATTTTTCATAAAGGACCGAAGTTTGCTCTTAAATCAATCGCATTCTCCACCACCCACGTAAGAATTTCAACTGTTGGTCGTAACCCCTTAATAATTAAGCATTCTAAATATTTTTCCTCTGATTGCAAATGAATTTAAAAACAATCATTATGAATGATCTGGTGTTTTCACGGCGTATAATGCTGGTGAAGTCTTCACAAGTTCTCCACCGGGTCAGGGAAATGGCTAATGCCGACGTTTCGATGGTAGAGTTAGCCATCGAAACGTCGGCATTAGCCGTTTCCCTGACCCGGTGGAGAACCCGTGAAGACTTCACCAGAATAATTATTATCGTAGGCGAAATTTCAGATTTTCGTTTGATGCAGCACTCCACTCTTCATCTTTACATAATTATTCTCGTTCAGATCCTTAAAAATATACTCCTTTTATATATCCTTTTTGATTTTTTAACAATTAAGTTAACAGTAAAAAATATTTTTTTTAACAATACCTTTAGTTACTCCTTTAATATGTCTTACGAAGCCTCCTTTTCATTCTTCACATTCAGTACACCCTCGACAACTGTTTTCATCAGGACACAATTCTTAAGATACAGTCGAAATGTTGTCCTTTCTTATTTACAAAGCTTTCACAAGATGTGCCTGTTCTTCATCTCTTCCTAGGATTTTTCGTTTTCCACTCGATCCACTTGATCTTCATCATTATGCCGGGGCACCACATTTCAAATGCCTTCAGTATTGACTTCTCTGCTATTATTATTTGTTATGCCTCACTGCCGTAAAGAAGCTTTTATGCCCTGATGAATCGTTTCCTTAATTCCATGCTTGTGTTATCAGCTGTGATTAAATTTTTCTCTCGGTACAATACCCTCTCCACCTCGGTAATTCTACTCACTAATTCTTCTTGCATCGCCTCTTTATGGTTACTCGGCTTCCTGTTTTTCTTGAGTATTCTCATATACAGCAAAAATGTTCCCAGGTTAGACGGTAATTCTGAAAAACGTTCGTTTTAGTTTTATGAGGGTTTCGATAACAAGTCAATTACGGCCGTGTTTTTCGCGATATACCAGTAGAGCGAGACGAGCAACCAGCCTGATTGCGCCTAACAGTGCAAATTGTATGCCCAGTACTACTCTCACAATCAGCAGTACTGGGCCTCAGTACTACTCACTCTACTCGCGTAACTGACCCTCACGATCATATCACTACTTGAGAAGATACATTGAGTTTCCTAAATTTTTCTGCACTCATTATGGATAACTGATATAAACTTTTCTCGTACTCATCACAAGCGCCAAATATGAACGCATAACCTCACGTAAATGCGTCGAAGTCAGAAAATGTGCAGCTGCTATTTCCAGCAAATTCTAATTTTTTTCGAGGAGCAAATGTGCGCTTTTCTTAGTGGAGAGAGGTATGACATAGGCCTCCCTTGAAGTAGAAGTGGTAAACTTGGGTTCTAGGAGCTACAACAGCCAAGGTTATAATCTCAGCGTCCGATCTAAGATGCCAATCCTAAGGCAAACACCTTCGGATGAACAGCCCGTTGCATTACCTACTGTGGGTCCGGAGGTCGGCGGATCGTCAAAGTTGGGCGTGTTCTTTACAGAAAATTGCATTTGAACTTAAGTCAGTTAGGTTAAAATAAATCTTATAAGAGAAATAACAATTCTCCCTTTATAAAATATCTTGCTCCAACACCCTAGGTCTTCAGAATTAAGGAAAATTATTTTAACATAAGAAGTAAAGGTATTTAGTGATATATGAACTCGTTGAAGAAAAACAAAGTGCTCCTTTATTCAAAAGTAACTACTTCCGGAGGTGACTGTCGATACATCCGAGCATATCCTAGGAACTCGGAAATTGTGGACATCAAGCACTCTTCACATAAGATGGCAAGCTAAAAATTGCGTCGACGTTGGAACTAAAATTTCCCGCTAAAGTCAATTTATTCGCCATCAAAGTTGAAATGCGAATCGCTTGTACACGTTCCGGCACAAGTATTGGCACTGGCCTTTTCATCTCGCTTCGCCAAATATAGATCTAGCGAGTGCTATATCAAAAGGAAGATAAATATGAAGACTCATTCATAAAAAAAAGAATGTTTAAAGTTTTAATATAATTTAGATCAGAAAAGGAAAAATAACATGCACTTATTTTCCCTTCTAATTGGCTCTGCGGATCTACATGCCAACTGACTACAACCAAATGGAATTCTATGGAATCGAAACTCATTGGATGCTTCATTACTCAAGCATAATTAAGGATCTATATTTCATTTTTGAAGGAGAATTAAAAGAGCAAAAACATATCTATCGCGTTGCATACGCGAGATAAGCTGTAATATGAATGATTTCAAAGAGTCAAAAATATTGCCGTAAAAGAAATCACTGTTCAACTCCAGGACACGCGTATATTGATATTTGTACTCTATACAGTATAAGCTCCATCCTATAATTAATTCTAACTAATATCTACGTCATGAAGAAGACAATACGGAATATCCCACGCAGACAAGGAGCGCTCAGGTATGCCATAAGCCTTCTGGATTAAAATCCCCGCACGCGTTCAGAAAAGAGGATTACGCCGTTTCATAGCGAACGTTCAACTCTCCTTTTCATAAGCCGGAGCCTACAATCCGCAAGACTCCCAACCAGTCCGCATCTTGCCGCTCGACATCCAGCGCTAGATTCGAATCCTCTCAAAACTATGAGCTGCGACGTGGATAAAACAAAGGGGCGCGCCGCAAACCCGTGGATGGAAGCGATCGAGGGATGTGTTGAGAATGGGGGATGGGGTGGAAATGAGGAGGGAGGACTGAGGGAGAAAGGGGATGAAAACCGAAGGGAATGGAATCCCGGTAACATCTGGCTCACACTTGCATTCGCACACACGCGACCGATATGGAAACGAAGTCCATTGAGCTTATAAACTCCCTCCCTCTCATCCACGTCGCTCGACAACACTTTTACTGAACGCACATAAATTTGATGGCTCGTATCACGAAGGGTACCAGGAAATCAATGATCTTTCGTCACATGCATACACAAAGACCATCGACGCCCCGTCAAACCAGAAAAAGCCCCCCCCCCCCCTCCCCCTCCCCAGTTCCCGGGAGTGACGGTGAAATGGGACGTAATGCATTCATTTCAATGCCATCGTTGTGAAATGAATCATTTGCCGTGGGAAGTTCAAAGTGCGGGCCGTCGGGGTGAATTAAAAGTTTTTTTAGCGGGCCAAAAACCAAACTGACGACTTGCATTAAAAACAACCGTTGTCATAAAGGTGCTCACAAGCAATTGGTACAACTGGCACTTTTTAAATTGAAGTATTGCATTATTATGAGAGTTCTCGAGGTATTTTAGCTAGAGATATTGTAGCTAGAGGTAAGTAGCTGTAGCTCTTACCATAAAGAGTAACGATGGAAAATTATTCTATCAACGTATCTTGGTTAAAATATCGTTGCGTGTGTTCTGCTGACATTTCACCGTCTATTTAAATATAAAAAATAAAGAGGTTTCCTAAGGTGAGGGCTGGATGGAAAATCCGAAAATACTTTGATGCATAGCCGAAGGACTTTAAAAGTGCTTGACGGATAAGGATTCGTGGTGAGCCCTTTTTTCACCTTAATGGGATCGTTTAATGCAGGAAAAATAACGCAATGTTCTACCATGTATTTAATAGGCATTACAATGCATTTCTCCATACTGCAGCATAGTCATGCCTAGGGAAAGAGTGATCAATAAGGACGCCTTTCGGTTTCTAACACCACGAGGATGCCAGACTTCAATATTGGTGTTTGCAACCCCTCAGGCGCAACCTGCTTCTCTCCCATTCCTTACATTTCTTGTTGTTCTCACTTCTCTATCCCAACTTAGACCTTAGCCTAGATATTTCCAATTAATTATCCTTCCTTTGCTCAGTATTACGATAGTGTGGCGAAACGCATCATGCTGAGTGATAAACGAATGAAAGAGACAAATTATAATTTTTTAGAAGATAAAATCAACAACTCCTATCAAGTCACAACTGATGCAGTCCAATTAAGAGTATTTTTCTGAAAACTACAGAGTATCCAAATTTTTCCCGATATTGCATCCTACAAGACTTTACACTCCTTAAAAAAGAGTCAATGGGATGAAATGGCAATAAAAGACGAATACAAAACATAGCAGTAGTTTTCCAGCATGGAACTACCTAAGTGATGTCTCATTCAGGTTTTGACATTTAAATGTCGACAAAAAGTTAGCCGTTTAAAAGCAATAAAAAACTTTTGAAAGATATTAGCACAGAAAAAAGAATTCATCCATTTCAAAATCAACACCGCGTTTGAGAATATGGAATGAAATAGGAGTAAATCTCAAGCTTTAAAACTTATAAATAGCAAATTTAGAATAAAATCAAGATTTTTTTTCGAGCCCAGAGTATTCAAGGTCCTTTCAGGAAGATAATGACTTGTCTTAATTTTAAGTAACCTAAATGAGTTATTGATATCGCAATGAAGGAAATATAACGGATACAAAAGGTCGCATTTCGTACGACCTAAAACTAGCCACTTCGTATTCGGATGTAAGCACTCGAAGGAAGGAAGGAAGTCGTCATACACAGTTATGTCGTGTTCTTCGCATCGCTTCATGACTTTCATACTTCCAAAAAGGTACTATCTCAGGCAGTGAAATAATCTCAGATCGTCCATGTGGAAATGAAAATTAGCTATTCTCACGCAACGAGCTAAGTACATTTGAGGGGGGAGATCAAGATATGCGTTCCGGACCACTCCCAACGCCCTAGAATGCACATCAAGGTAGTGAGTGACCTTTTAACGAGAAAAGTACTTGAAGCAACCATAACGATACGCGCGCATGCAAGAGTCTGCCTGCCAATTCTTCAAACAATTTTCTCCTTGACACTTCAATGTTTTATTTCACAAACGTCAACCCAATATTGCCAAGAGTCATGACACAGAATAAGTAGTTAGTGACCCTTTAGTGGCGAAAAAACACTTACATAAGAGTTTTAATAAGCATGGAATTCTCGCTTAGTTCCCAGGATAACAATCCACCTCCGAACTGCGCGTGAGCTACTTTACAGAACCCTCATCTCAATGAGCCCAATATTATTCAATAACACCAAATAGGGAGGTGAGGGACAACCATAACATAATCCATGCATAATTATATGACAAATTATGAATTATTTATTATGAATAAAAATATGTAATGAACCGTACTAATTATTAACCGCCTTAACCGAGGTAATTATTAGAGTAAATAATAATTATAAGATAGCATAGAGAAATTAATAAGGCATCAATGAAGGATGTCTGTTTCTTCGTTAATATAAAATAGGGCACACAATGGAAACGTTACGTTATTTATAGGGTTGGGGGTCTTGGAGAAGGTTGCATAGAGGAGTGGGTGAGGGGTAAAAAAAAGTAAAAAATCAACTTTACCCAATATGTGGG
The DNA here is from genome assembly GCA_933228895.1 of Platycnemis pennipes. Lineage (NCBI taxonomy): Eukaryota > Metazoa > Arthropoda > Insecta > Odonata > Platycnemididae > Platycnemis > Platycnemis pennipes. Next base: position 42,639,304 of record OW121848.1, read on the forward strand.
TGCCAAATAACTGCATGATCGCGCATTTTGTCCGACACCTACTTTGCACTTAGATCGGCCTTTAGTTAACGAATGCAGTCGAACAACTCGTGCACGATAAGTGGGCCGGAACTCCATGAAGGTCAACAAACGTGTAAATTTGCCCACCCAGTGTGCTTGTGTGCCTGTCTGACTGTCATTCACGCGTTCCGAAACGGATGCGTCGAGATGAGTCCGACGCAGGGATCCGTCAATAAAAAACGATGAGGATTATTTATCTCAAATGCCACGTTCGTTCCTCACCCAACCGTTCAAAAAAAAAAAACTCACGCCACGTGGATCAGGGGAAATCCAATCCGCATTTTTAAAACGCGATTGCGAGCGGTGAAACCGTGCGAGCGTTAAGTACCAAACTCAAGAATGGGCATATTTCAGATGATCCCCAGCGCTGTGAAAAAAACCGACAACAACGAGAGAACGAAAGCCGGCAAGTGGAAAACAACCCGTATTGAACGGGGGAACAAATTTCGTTTTCCGGCCAACGCGATCCGAGCTCTTAAGCCGGAATGATGAAGTGTGATATTCGCCCGAGAAAAAAAAAAGAAAATCATAACAGACATCATGAACCGTAGGGGGATGGGGGGAGGGAGAAGGGGGGTAGAATGAAATGTGTAAAATTCAGCGGTAATGAAGTTATCCTGTGTGCACGGCCGGGTAAAGTGCCAAACGGTGGAATACGAACAAATTTTTTGGCCGATCCCCTCAGAAAATTTGCGGAGGTAAATCTCTTGCCTGCCAAACCCGAGGCCACGGGTTCGAGTCCCACTCGGAGGGGATTTTCTCTTTCTGGGATATGGCTGTTTGTGCATTCTATTTTAGTTAAATGCAAGAGAGGACTTCATTGCCCAAATCCGCTGTTTTCATATAGGCATGTTTAATTTTTATTACAATTTTAGACCCGGAATGCTTCTTGAAATCCGTTTGTCACGGAAAATGCGTGACCTCGTATACCATCATTCGGGGGCAACTGTCTTTGCATAGTTGATAAATGCTTTCCATTGAAGTTGTTAACTAAGGGAGAAGATGTTAAATACCTTATATGGGAGTAGTTATTCGGGAAGAGGGGATCGGCAGTTTAGTCCATTTGTGACATTTAGGAGATGTAGGTAATTGAATATAGGAAGGAATTTTCCAGGAAGGGGATTGGTGGAGAGAAATCCAGCATTTATACTCCTATCTTACTCTTAATGAAATGTATCAAGGTGTACACAGTTAAAAGTTCCATCCCACGGATGCAGTACCACGATGAGAATACTCTCCACCTAACACTCAAGTTAGTGCCGGCATACCAATGAAACCCTAGGGCCATGGCCGGGATTTGAACACCGGCACTCAGGATAGATACAGTATTCTAGCCACAACATCAAGACGTTTCTTAAAAATCAATGAAAAATTCCATCACAGTCACACGCTAGATCATAAAGATAAATAGGAGATATACAGTGTCAACGCAAAATGCCATTTTTTTTGGTACACTGAAGGGCAGTAAGAGATGTGATCGCAGTTGATACAGAGATCAACAACTAGAATTGCTAACACATTTCTATTCTCATTTTGCACTCCTGCATAACACTTGAAATGCAATATGAAAAGTCTACGAGATTTCCTCGTACGTTTAGCAACGTCCGTGGTAATAATCGCCTTGACATTCCTTGTTAAAGACAAAAAGAGACAAAATAACTATCTCCAGAATCAGCCTCAACTGCAATTCCAACAAAAAAAGAGATAATAGAGCTCCTTATTAGATAGATAGATAAGCGTCTTTATTGGGGCGAGATCGAGGCTAAAAAGTCCCTTCTTCCATCTAACCCCTCGTCAATGCATGAAATATAGCATATATATGCATAAACATATATGAAATATAGCATATATATACATATAAAATATACATATACTAGAAGGTATAGATTAGCTGTTTTAGGAAATGCATTAGTACTTGAGTTTTAGGCGCTTCGACGGCCACATTTTTATCGTACTGCCTAAACTTACTTCCTGATCCTGAGACAAACAGTTCGAATCCTGGGCGGGATTCGAGCCTTCTAAGCGGCGACCTTTGTATTACCGAGCCAGCCTGATGCCAAGACGAAAGATAAAGTAAATGTTGACTAAGAAAGGCAGAAAATCATGAGCCAAGACGAAAGCAATCAGCCTCTCCACACATATCAACTCCCTGGAAGCACTTAAATCAGATCTTAATTGGAGATATTTTTTCCGCATGCAGACACCAGTCGTTCTGGCTCTGGAGCTTTTCATTCACCAGGCATGAGTTAGTAACTTAGTATGAAGCGTTTTTTTATTACTATAGCATTATCAAGGCTGTTCAAGGCGCTTGATAATGTTGTTTTAACAATGAAACGCGTCGTGCTAAGTAATATCAGTGGAAAATTTGCAATGTCTTCCTTCAACAATAATGCAAATTTCATCACCGTTACAGTTACAAAGGGCAATTTATATGTAATCCCAGGCCTGAAGTAAAGTCCATTGGCTGACGCGTACAATCTCACTTTTTACTGTTCAGTTTAGGAAAGCGTAACCGCGTTACTAAGAAGTATCTACTTTAAGGAGAAAACGCGTCCTAAAAAACAGGTAAAAGTTTGGCAAAAACCTTTTGGATGACAAAAAAAGCCGTACACGAGGAAAAAAAAGTTCAGTAGAAAAAACGGTTCAGCGTAAAACACCGTTGTAGTATAAAACACCGGTTCTGGAGAAAACACTGGTTCAGTAGAAAGTACCGATTCGATCTATGGAACCGGTACACCGCCGTCGAAAACGGTTTTGTTTTCAGAACCGAGAACCGGTTCAGCATTTCCTGCACCGCCCAGCCCTAGTTCCCCTTACCCTGGATGTGTGAATTTCACACGCCATTGGCCTAGTACGGGGTGAGCTCTACTCTCACTTATCAAAACCAACCTTCGGGTTGATTCACTGAGTGAGTGAGTGAGTGAATGTTTATGCGTTCTCATAGTGGGTACAGCTTAGTAGAAGCAACATACTTCCTTTGCAAGGGGTAAGAACTATTGTAAGGTAAACAATTAAATTTATTCAGGGATTATGCATTAGAAATGCATATCCATTGAACGTTTGATTTCTCAGTGCATTTTTTTTGGTATATTTTACGTTCAATATAGTATGTCCTTTTATAGCTATTTGATTCTGATAGATGCGAAGTTTGGATTTTATTCACGTTCTCTGGGATTGCAAGAAACTCAACGCTCTATCAACATTTCAACGCCATGGTTCGCTAATTCTAGATTTAATGAAGGTACGTGAAAGCATAACTGCTAAATTTCAAGGCCAAGATTATATTGGGATGATACACATGAGACATAATGCTTTGCGGGGAAAAACAGAAAAATAATCATGGATTAATATTTATATTTCATTCATTGGCTGAGACATAGGTGGATATGTAGGCATATGTATATGCAGGCGGTGGCCGTTTTCGAATCCTGAGATCCTGCTAGGGGATCTACTCCCGTTCAGCATATAATCTAAGCTACATTGCTGAAAGAAACAGTGGCCGTAATGCATTGTGTTCTATCTGATGGTTCTTTGACAAACATGAAGTTCTGCCCAAAGATGGGAATAAGTGGAGTAATGGAAAGAGAAAAGAATTGGTAGAAATTCCCCTTGCATAGTGCTATAAAAATATCACCGATTTGATGTGCCCATGCTTGTCATCCATGTGTCATCCTTAGCAAAGTGTGTAATTCCTAGATAAGAGATTCAATTCCATCGTTAAGTATAATTTTGTGCCATTTAATTAGGAAACACCCCTCAGCATCTCAGCATCCCCATTATGTTACCTATTTTTGAGATCGGACTAGAGCAGTACTAGCGCTCCACGGTCAACTGTTGAACTAATCGGACAGCAGTGACAGTAAAAGCGGACACCGCTCGGTGGGGGGAATGAGCCTAAATTAGGACATGTACTGGGCCATTTAACCACTCTAACTTTAGATCTAGTCGACAGATTGAAAAAAAAGTGTTTAAATTAAAGCAATTTTTATATTTTCATTTGAATAGCTTACAGTTTCAGTTATCTGCGTGAAAATTGTGTGGAGTGGATTGTACCAAGTTATCGAAGATTTCAATACGCCAGAATGTTACACTTAAGTTCATTTGCGGAATTGGAAACGTAAACAGGTTGAAAGAGCAGTTCAATACGAAGAATAACATACGAAGCAGCCAATACAAATGACAGGTGTGGAGATATCAATAGCTAGCCGAAGACTCAAAAAGTAGCAGGCCGATATATGCGTGTCTAAGAGGTTGTCTCGTACATACATCAGCGATCAGAAACCCATCATTATTCATGACGTCGTCTTGGAATACTAAGAATTTCTTACTCTAACTCTACTTCTATTTATCCATCTTAGCTGGCTACATAAATTACAAAACAAGTACCCAAAATCTTAATTTCACCAGCAACCTACATAGTTGGGACTGTGTTTGTCGGTGTTTTTTAAGGGAGGTATCCATAAAATTGCTGTCATTCCATTAATACGTGATCCACGTTCAAATCCTTCAACTACCGTAACGTTTAACATACCGAGGATAGATATCAGTTATGCGTACTACAATTCCAGAAATTCTGAATATAAAATATCTACTAAACATTTACCTAGCACAAAAAAATTCCGAGCAAACAAATTGACGATACAACTAATGTTCAGTATTCATTGATTGTAAAAAGCTTTCGGGATTCTTCCGCGTTGTCATTGTGTAAAATGGCGACGTTTCCCCCACTGTACTGCGGGCGTCCTCAGGCCAGGCTGAAGTGAAAATGCTCCGAAATTGACGCTTATTTATACTTGTCTTCTGAGGTGGCCGCTGCTCGCTGATTGGCTGTTGGTGTTCGTGTGAATACTCGTTTCCACGTGTTGGAGAGTGGGTAGCTGTCCTCTCTATTCATATTGTTGGGCCTCTTGGAAATTTCAACTGCTTCCCTTATAATTCTAGGGAAATATCGCTTTTCCCTCGAGAGGATTTTTGGTTCCATTAAATTCACGGAATGGTTTGGTTCCATCGAAACGTGCTCCGCAATAGCCGATTTCTCCCCTTGTCCGTTTCTGAGGGCCCGTGAGTGTTCTTTCATTCGGCATTGTACAGCTCTCTTTGTTTGCCCTACGTAGGATTTTCCACAGCTGCAGATGACCTCGTAAACGCCTTCGTGAATTTCGGGCGGGAGGCGATCCTTCGCTCTGATGAGGAGACTGGATAATTTATTGTCGCATCCGAATCTAGTCAGTATATTATGCTTCGCGAGAACTCGCGATATTTTCTCCGTGGTTCCTCCAATGTAGGGGATGAGAGCACGTGCGACAGGATCTACAATCTTGGATTTGTCGCTCCGTTGGTCCAAGCGAAGAACCGTTTTTTGGATTGTGGCTTTATCATATCCATTCTTTCCTAGGGCAGCCAGAAGATGTTTCTCCTCTTCAGGAAGCGATTGTTGGTCGGAAATAGTTCGAGCCCGGTGAAAGAGGCTGGTTATCACAGAACTCTTTTGCTGCGGGTGGTGGTGAGAGGAGGCGTGGAGATAGAGATCTGTGTGGGTTGCCTTCCGATGTACCGAGTGGCCCAGGGATCCATCTTCTTTCTTGGTAACTTTAACGTCCAAGAAGGATATCTGGTTGTTGCTTTCCTTTTCCATGGTAAATTTTATGTTGTCGTGTTGAAAGTTGAGGTGCCGGAGAAATTCAGTCAGGTGTTGTTCCCCGTGTGGCCACACAACGAAAGTATCATCCACGTAGCGAAGCCATATTTTGGGCTTCCAGTCGAAAGTCTCGATGGCCTTTTTCTCTAACTCTTCCATAAAAAGATTGGCAACTACAGGAGAGAGTGGGGATCCCATGGCAGTACCTTCAGTTTGTTCGTAGAAATCACTGTTCCACTGGAAATAAGATTTTTTCAGACAGAATTCTATGAGGTCCGGACAGTATTTGGGGAGGCCTTCATTGGTCAATCTTCTAGCGATGTTCACCGCTTCTGTGATGGGAATATTGGTAAAAAGAGATACCACGTCAAAACTCACAAGGATATCCTCTTTCTCTATATCTATCTCCTTGATTAATTGCACAAAATGCTTGGAGTTTTTGACGTATGATGAAGTTCTACCGGAAAAGGGAGATAGGATTTGTGCCAGGTGTCTTGCCAGTGGGTTGGTAGGTGCGTCTATGGTGCTAACGATTGGTCGGAGCGGTATGTCTTCCTTGTGCACCTTGGGAAGTCCGTAGAGCCTTGGTGGTTTCGGTGCCGAAGGCACGAGGTCTCTCTTTTCTTCGGGCGGAATAGATGAATTCTTGATCATCTCTCTCACCTGTCGTTCAATTTTAGCTGTGGGGTTGGAAGGCAGCTTTCTGTAGGCCGATTCCGTCAGCATTGTGCGGATTTTGGTGTCGTAGTCAGTTTTTTCTAATATGACAGTAGCCCTTCCTTTGTCCGCGGGGAGAATAATTATGTCCTTCCTTTCACGGAGTTCGCTAATGGCTCGTCTCTCTGCCCCCGTGATGTTTGATTTGGGTGGTTTCGCGCCTCGCAAAATGCGAGTGACGTCTTCTCGTATCTCGTCCGCAGCATTTTTTGGAAGCTTACGGATGGCCGTCTCCACGCCGGTAACTATTTCCTCCCTGGGGATTCTCTTTGGGGCAACGGCAAAGTTCAAACCTTTGGAGAGAATTGAAATTTCCGCGTCGCTTAGTTGGAGACGAGTAAGGTTCACAATGGTGCTGGTCTCCGCCTGCGCAGCGCCCCTATGCTGAGCCTCTTTTAGGTGGTTATATTTCTTCACCTGTTTCTCTCTGGTGGCTACATACACAGCATTGGCGGAATCGAAAGTTATTATATCCACCTTCTCCCAGTCGTCGTGATTCAGGGTTTTACTTAAGAGTAAATGAAGTTGATATAAATCCTTCGAGCAGCGATGGAGTTCAAAACGGGTGTGTTTAATCCGTTCCCTCAGTAACGCTTGGCTGGTCCGGTGAAAGATTCGTTTTGCAGCTTTAGTCTGAATGTTGTGTCGTATTCGGACACAATTCGGAATTGTGTTTGTGTCCCTGCATCTCTCCAAAAAGGCAAGAGAAGATAATAATCTGCCCCTTTTTCCTTATTCCTTTTCCTTTTCTTCAGTATTCATTGCCTTAAGCACGTGGGAAAAACACACTCTTGCACAATCATTACTGGATCTCTGCCATTTCTACACTTTTGTAATCCACTGGTGCACATTTTACCCATTTCATTAAATTCGGCATTTTCTATTACGCCATCGGCGTTTTATTAGGTAGAGGAGATTAAACACAATTCTCATCACCTTACAAAAAAATGTCTCATCTTAGTTCGCTTCTTTATCCATTTCCATTTCAAGCCTCCGCGTGACCAGATAGAAATTGCTATTTACTTGCATCCCTCTTTACCATTTGCTGAATTACGGGAACCATGAAAAAAACTCGTCTCCAACTACTGTATTTTGCATGAATTCATTAACCCCAACTCCCATCTGTAATCTCTATACAAAGGTGGTTACGTTCTTTTTCCGGGAACTACAAACAGCTTAACGACGGACGCATAGGAAATTTAATTCAAGGTTCACGTCAGACCTCTCCTAAAAATAATGCTTCCTTTTCACTCTCCCGAAATTAATTCCGACGGTATCTTTCCGTAAATATTTAGACTATGATGTGCTCCCTAATACAAGTTCCAAGAAAACAGCCGTTTTCCTTAGCAACAAGAATGAGGATCCCCTGGATATTTTTCAGGTTTTCGAAAGTTTCATAAGGAAAAGAACACTTCAGACTCCTTTAATCATGAGATCTTAGCATTATTAAAGTCCATCTCTGTTCAGTAAACTCTTAGCTTACTTGGAACTCAGAGTCAAAGTCTAATATTTTTTTCTTATTTTGAGAGATCATTACTCACTCATTTATGAGCGGGCTAAAATTGCCGCTGTTGCGGTTAGGTAATAATCCATGCGCAGGCAATGTTTTATCACAAGTATTTTACTTGCAATTTCATCCCAACATTTTAGTCGATGTTACGTATCCAACAAGATTTCATGTGCCTACTTGTTCTCTCCTTAGGACTTCTTCGTTAATAACACGGTCGATCTATTTTATCTTCATTATTCTTCTGAAGTAGTGCATTTTCGATGCTGCCGGGCTTCACTTCTTTCATTCTCTTATCGTTCATGCCCCACTTTCGGAAAGAAGCGTGTTCCTGATAAAGGTATATCCTGATGAGTTGTTTCCTAATTTACAATTATGTACTTCAGTCTATATGTAGATTCTTCTCATGGTAGAATTCTATCTTCGACTAGGGTATTGCACTGATTATTTCCTTTTCACATCGCCCATCGCTTGTTATAAATATTTTGTACTAGCGCACTGGCCAGGGAATTAGGAGGTCCGTGGTTCAAACCCCGGCCGAGCCAAACTTTTCCTGTTGGGATATGTCTTGATCCATTAATCATGTTAGATCTTGGGGTATTCACACTTATTTTGTACTTTTTTGCCTAATTATCCAGGCCTACGCTATTTCCCTCTTCATATCAGCGTTTCCTTCCATTTTTCTCTTCATGCTATTTAAAAACTTGCCTTTCCCTTCCTCTTACTCGCATACATCCGTCTTCCTTTACTTCCTCCCCTCCATCCGCTTCTCTCCACATGCCATAACGGCCTTCGGTGCCCCCATTGTCTCTAATTACCAGTTTCTCCCTCCTACTCTATCGCCTCCTTATTTAAAAAAAAAACTTTCTTTGCCTCTCCTACCATCTCCAGTCTTCTTTATCCTTCCTTATTTCCGTCCATCGCACTTAACCCATTCTCCTCTCCACCCGCAAGTAAGCTTCCAAGATTACTTCATGTGCATTGCTAAAAGAGCAAAAAACATTTTCATGCAACAACGGATCGGCAACATATTGATTCGTACAGAACGAAGCGCTGGAATATTATGATATAGTTTGGATAAGTACAAAAATCCGTTACGATCACCTCTTAGGATTGCCAACTCTCTTGGAAGATTCCCTAAATTGTGCAGTGATTTTTAAAAATCTTCTGGACACCGTACTGGGACTTATAACTGCCACTTTCAATCGAAAACACGATCATCTTACTAAAAGGATATTAAATCATGAATTTCTAGAGGACTTGTTCCTGAAAAAAATAAACACTGAGCTAGTGAAGGAGTTGTTCTTGAAAAAACGAAAACAATTTTACGCTATCAATACTCAGGTTTATACAGCTCCTCTAACCACTCAACTTCTCTCATTCGTCGCGAGTTTTAAGAACGCTCGTCTTTGGAAGAATAGGTTGCACCCACGATCTTAGAAAACTTAGAATTTAAGATCGTGGCGGCATGCCGGGGCAGTGTATTTGTTATTACTGGTACTGGTAGACTTTGGGTTTTAGGGGCTCAAACGGCTAAGGTCCTCGAACCTCCAACAGAGCACCTTAATCCTAAGATAAACACAGCATCCATGCGCTGGTTGAGATTCGAATCCGCGACTTTCGGGTTACCAGGCCGGCGTGCTACCAACCTGTCTACCACGGTCGGCAATGTACATATTTATTAATTATAGGTATGGTACAATAAACTGTCGTCTGAATGACTTCCGGGGCTGAAATGTTGTGCGAGAAAAAAGTGGTGTAATCTCACGAACAACTGTAAAGAGTTACATACTCGTACTTCTCGTTCCTCACTTCTACTACCGATACTTCTCTTGCAGCGATAGGCGAGTGGATCTCGTTGTTGGTTGGTTGGTTATTTAGGGGAGGCGACCGACAGCTGAGGTCATTTGCGCCATATAGGATAGGTGGGTAATTGGGTAATGGTAGGAGTTTTTAGAGAACGGAGGAAGCGTGGAGAGAAACCCGGCGTCGGCATTAGCCTACTCTTAACGAAAGGCGCCAAGGGGACCACGGCTTAACGTCCCATCCGACGGACGGAGTACTGTACTTGAAATGCCCTCCACTAGGGCCCTCCACTGGGGACCGGTTTTCCACTGAAAAATCCGCCACTGCCGGGAATCGAACCCGGGCCCTCGGGATGGGAGGCCAGTACTCTAGCCACCACACCAACCCGATCCCCCGTGGATCTCGTATACATGCAATCTGCTTAAGTATGTTTTGTTGCATTAGCATGTGATATAATTGTTTATAAAATGGTGCTAAGTGCCACACGTAAGTTTTGCTTAACACGCGATAAAACGACGAATTGAACGCACAAAGGATGCGATAAAGATTGAAGACGTGAGATTTTTTAAAGCCTAAGTTAAGCGTTTCTATGTTTATTGTGCGTACAAAATGGTAATGAGTACCTATTGGACGATTTTCTATCCCGAAAAAATGAAAATGTGAACTTGCTGTGTGCTCGCTGCTTGGCACTAAGCGTCCAATGAGCAAACAAAAAACATCGCGGGTGAACACGGCATTGCCTATCCACCGTTTAATGCATCACGCATAGTGATTGTGCGTGCAGGATGTGTATGCAAAGTTTGCTCCGCACTCTCTAACATCAAAGCAAAAAAGCAACCTGTGTAGGCGTCCGAAAACTGCTGGAGCAGCTGAATTTTGGTTAAAAGAGGGGGTTACAGTCCTCGAACATACCCCACATTCACTTTATTTAGCCCCAGCAAACTTCATGCTCTTCCCTAAACTCCAATCTGCCGTCAAGGGAGAGTGTTTTCAGGATGTAGCATCGATTCAAGTGCACGTGACAGTGGTGCTGAGCAGCATTCTAGTAGTTGGAATTTCGAAGACATTCCAGAGCCTCTTCGACTGGGCCAGCGAGTATGTGGCGAGGGAAGGGATGTATACAGAAAACTAAAAAATAATATTACGTATGCAGTAATAAAATAACTATAAATATGTAATATACCTTAAATGCTACCTTACGAAAAGTATGAAAGTAAACAACTACGATAACTTTGTCAACACAGCACATAGGAACACGACTGAGGCAAGAATACGCACCGTCCAGTCAAATCTTATAGGTACCTACTTCTCTAGTCAAGTGCCATTGAGCTTCATTTTCACCTTTTGACCTGATTCGAAAAGATTTTTGAATTATAGCATATCCTGTTCATACTTTTTTCTCCATCGGTACGTATTTTACACCGAGAAAGTCCCGGAACTTACGGAACCGACTGTGTACATATGAGGTGGGACAAAAATTACTCGAATAATATAACTTACATACCATCTTCATATCTAGATATTTAGATGGTTCTCAAGCCAAGACATATTCAGTTCACTGTGAAAAATATACATTTCACAGTCGTTTTAATTTTTTATGCACCTAAATATTCCGAAATTACCAATATTAGAATAGATAACACCCGGAATAAGCACTTAGGCAATCCTAGCCACCCCCCTTTCGCTACTCGTAAGTAAGCCTAAAATATCACGTAAATATCATAAGGGTTTCTGAATTTTTTAAACCCCCTTCTACTCTCCAAGGAGTTCGCCCAAAGCCAGTTGGCTCCATTCGGAAGATGCCAAGAATAAGACGAAGGCAATATTTTAACGGAATACTCAGTATACCAAGAGTTTGATACCTATCCGGTGAGAATTCCAGGGAGGGATCGTAACGTCTCTTATTTTTGTTGACGTAAAACTTAGAACCGATTGGAAGTAGTGGAGCAGACGTTCCAGAGTGCCCGTTTTTTTCCTTTCTGCACGGGGATACATCTGCTCTCTTTCCAGCTTCTTCTACGATGCATATACGCGCTCCTCAGAACAGGATCAGTGCATTCACGGAAGCTACTTTCCCGCCCGGCATGCCACTCATGCCATGTCTTCTCCCGAAATACACTCCGATCCTGGAGATCTCGCGTAAGCTCACCTGTCCATTACGTTTTCTCGCACCTAAAGGGATTTTGAGATGTAGGCATCAACTGCAATGTGTCGCGTATGCGATCCATTTCGCCGTGACGCATGAAGAAATGTGATACCGCGGGTAAGTCGCAGAATGTTCCATTTAACATAGCATCTATGCTTTGCACTAAAAATAGTAAATAAATGAAAAAATAGGTGGGTTCCGACTACGTGTAAAGATATATACCTACCCAAGAGTCAGAATTCCAAGATATCATCCTAACAGGAATCGTTTCGTGGAAATATTTTGCATACATTCTGAACACACTCATATATTTTAATTTCCATATTTTTGCTATGAACAACATACGTAATCAATAGTTAGTTATTGAATGGTGGATATTAATAGATGATATCTTCGCGCCTCTGAGAAAAGGTGGGTGGAGGAGCGTAAACGCTGAATGTAGGGAATATATAGAGGTCGGGGATAAGTTCGACGTCAGCATTCACCTAGTTATAACGAATGGCGTCAAATTATCTCAACTGACGGACGGAGTACTGAACATGACGCACTCTCCACAGAGCATTTAGGTATAGACCAATGTAAAACTTTGTAAAAATCTACCAGAGCTGGGATTCGAACTCGAGCCCTCTGGGTCGAAAATAAGTAGCCTAGCCACCATAACTCCCCGCCACGAATGTAAAAATGTTTGTCCCACTCGGGCATGCACTAAAGAAGTAGCAGTGGTGGAATTCGGTTTTTAGTAGCACCAGCTATTAAAGATGTCACTAAACTGAAACCTAAACTAAAACATAAACTAAATCCCGAGACAAACAAGTCATCGTGTCTTAGTAATAGAAGCCGCAACCCCTAGGTTATCATGGCCGCGAAATCAGGCAGCACTAGCGAAGAAATAATTATGTTACTTCCCGGGCCATTTCGCCATCTCATTATATTTTAAAGTTGAGACAGTTTCGGAACCTCATTTTAAATCGTGCAAAACACTGAAGTCAGAGAGTTCAAATTCCGCACGCGACTGAGCATTTACAGTTCATAGGAAAGGAAAATGAATATCACATCTTGGCGTGCGCTTTCATCTGGTGCACGTGCAAGAGAAAGGACACCAACATCATGCCACCCACAGTTCACTCACAGAAAATAACGGCGCTTTCCTTTCTCCCAAGCATCTAACCTTGAGGAAAAAGTAGTTATCTTTACCAAAGCGCGGAGTAGAGTGAAAGAGTACTTTTTCCTCGAATGCCTCGGTTTTGTCACGGTTTCCCAGCTTGCTTTGTTATCATTAAGAAGTAGATAGTGATGATTTTATTTTCTGAATAAATCAGAAATAGAGATGCAAGAGACTCGTCCAAAGGTAAAAATAGAAAGAAGAAAGGCCATCCCACCTTAGCCATAATCCGTTAAAGAGGAAAACTATTTCAGTATAGAAGTGTAAGAGCAAAATAAATCTCCCGCCCAATGATAGGCAGGAGCAGGAAGCTACTCGCCTTAAAATCACAGCATCAATGGTTATTTTCCCTTCATCATCAACATCATCATTATGGTAAACAATCCCAATTTTAATATATTTTTAAGGCTTCCGCAACTTAGAATTAATGGCCTAATATTATTTCCGAAAATTCCATCGGGCTCGCCGTTTTTTTTACGACCTTTTCATCTGTAATCCTGGGGGCGTCTTTAAGTGGAAATTGCATTTTTTAAATTATTTATTATTTTAAAATGTATTATTGAGCATATCCCAATATTGATTTGATGTTGCTCTACACTCATTTCTCCTTTCACTAGCCACTTGATATTTACGTAATTATTCTCTTTCGCATCCTTCACTACTTGCTCAAAACACTTCATCCGTGGTCTTCCTTTTCCACTTTTTCCATGTACCTTTCCCTAAACGACTGTCTACATGAGTCCATCATGTCTCAGGAGATAGTCAATTAGATTCTCCCGTATTCTTTGTAATGTTTTTAGAAGTCTTTTCTTTTCTTCCTCTCGGGACTACTTCTTCGTTTGTCACGCAGCATTCTTCTGCAGCATCATATTTTAAATGCTACCAGCCTAGACTTATCTGCTGCTGTTATCGTCTATGCATCACTGCCTTACAGAAGCGTTCCCCCAGATGAATGCTCTGATGAACTGTTCCCTTACTTGAATTTTCTTGTATTTCTCGTACAAATGTATTTCCAGGTGTGAGTGCATTCCTTTTTTGGATAGAATACTCTCTTCGCCTGTGCTAATCTAGCGAGTCTTACAGTCCCTTATGAATTGTGTATTATATTTTTCCATGGGTTCCCATAAGACTTTTAACAGTTTTCTCAGAAAAAAAGAGCATCTGCCCCTTCAAATATGGCAACGCCTTAGTGTGGTGGCTTCTTATTATGATTGCTATCGTAGCGACAGATATTTTTCGTTGCCGCCGAATTAGGACCGTCCTAGAGTGCTGTGCGGAAAAGACTTTAAGCAGGTACTTCATCCGTTCGACGAGACGGATGGGACCTTTGACCATTTGGTCCCTTTTCTGGCGAGTAGACTCATTTCGACGCCGAGTTTCCCTTCACCTTTCCTCCATTCTTTATTAAACCAATTCATTGGTAAAAACTCGCTCACTTACGACTTTTAAAAAATGTAACATTATAAGAATATATATTTTTAGTTACATCGAAAACTACATCGCTCTAATATCATGGCAGTATCCAATCCTCAAAAGGCTACGGCAACTCGCTCGGTTATTTCGCCGTGGCGTATTTAAAACGCTTGTCTAAACTGGAATTAGAGTCACCTTCATTAGGCAAGAATTCAGAAAGTAGTAACAATAAACTTAACTATGCTTTAATTTCTCACTTTTTCTTTTACAACCAATTTTATTTCCAAGCTGTGACGTACGCATTGAGGACAACAGTGGTAAAATATATGTAATGGCAAAACAAAATGGGGCTTGAACATGGTATTTTTGAGTGTGAGATGTAAACAATCCCGGAAGGAGTGATTGTAAGTACCCACTTATTAGGGTTCCTTGACGTGTTTCCCTGAAATCCGCGGGAAGGAATCACTAAAGGGTGTGTGTATGTAGTCTGTGATTGCCACTGACGAGAAATTAACTTTTCCGCAAACAACCACGGATAGAGTGAACCTTAATGTGTGCATAATTCCGTACTTGTTTGTGTGAATCTTTCTTGGACGGTCAAATTCCCCTACCCTTCCTCACCACGTTGGGTGCGTCAAACATTACGGCCATTGTAGTTTTTCTTTTCGTTAAGTTCTTTTATCCCAAATCATTCCTGCAACCAATATACGGTCTAGCTCGCTGTTTTTCTTGCCGATTTTCTATTACGAAGTCTACGTGGAAAAAGGAAAATGAAAGAAATTAACAGTGTAAAATGACGCAGCATCGAAATTCGCCGCTCCTCAACCTGAATCGTCTACTACACAATCGGAGTTTGTTTTTCACTGAAAAGCTTTGGGCAAGTTTCGCAACCAACAGATAAATGATTAGAACTTTAAGCAAATAACGGGAGTGATCTATCGGGGACTATGACTTTCGCGAGGTATCACCTAGGTGCCCTGCAGTGAACCAAATTAAGAAATTAACGGAATCTTACGGCGACTTAAATACGGCTGGTATTTAACTTATATTTGGCTGAGAGGTAACTGTAATTAAGTCTTACAATCAATTAGTTCCCTTTCATCGGTAGATCCGGTGAGATTATTGAAATATCTTAATGCCCTATGTAGTCAAGTGTGAGTAAATTTACTAAGCTTACATTTCCTACATACCTTAGGTTCTTGCCACGAGGGAATACATCGTGAATGAGCCAGCTTGCTTTGTTGATCTTTACCGGAACAAATATTCTACATAGTCATGAAAGTCGTGTACATGACCCGAAGGGCAGAGAGAAAATTGCATGCTAGTATGAGCGTTTATTCAGGAGAGAGCATTGAAGTTAGACGACTCGGCTGACTAAAACTAACACGTGGCATACCCTGCAGCGCATGTCAAAAAACTTCCGACGACTACACAGTTGATTCAAACTCGAGAATGCTCTCATGAATCCAGGAAATAAGCGTGGAAAAAACTATTCTCACAATATTTCCCCAGAGTTTTAAAACAATGTTTCGATACTTAGATCCTGTATCGTTTGGTATATTTTTCGCTTGACAACACAACTTATATCTCCGCCATCTTCCACCGTAATTATCTTTTAAGCTAAAGAGTCTGTGAGACGTGAATATTGAGGAGAGAAAATGAAAATTGCCAGGAAGCGTTTTAGACAGGGGTATAAGGGATTAGAGAAAAGAAATAGATATTTCAGAGGATTTTAGTCTTCTGGTGAATCACACGTGAAGAGCAATTCAAGTTCAGTACTCTTATTGTTGGATGCGATATTACGCTTTGGACCTTCAGCACCTTCTCTACTTATTTCCATCATCATCATCATCGGTCAACAATCATTGGCTTGATGCAGCCCTCTACTCGAATCTTCTATCCGCCATCCTCTTCATATTAACGTAATTCTTCTCTTTTACATCCTTCACTACTTATTTCCAAGCTACCGATACATAATGGCATTTGAACCCTTAAGAACAGGTGGGTAATTAGATACAAGAGTGTTTTCTGAGGCGACGAACAGTGGAGATAAAACCAATGCCAGCAATAGCTTGCCATTAAAGAAATACGTCACGATAGATATCCACTGCCTAAATTTGTAACCTGTCGGTAAATTACTGCGTTAAAATTGCTCTTCACACTGCACCAAAGTGGAGACCAATTTCAACTGATAAATCTCTCCTGTAACTAATATTGGTACCCCTCCCCTCGGAATGGGAAGCCAATACTCTGGTCATTATATCAACCAAGTAAACTTAAAGAGGCACCATGGAATTTGCACTCTCAACCAGTCAACTTAGGGTTTGCATTCGTTGTTACAGAGAATTGGGTCTTTCTCTTGAAGTAGGGCAATGCCAAAATGTAGATTCTCTTCCTCCATTCCCTTTCAATGCTACTCGAATACTTTTCCTCTTATTCTGAGGCACCTTTGAGGTTGACGCAAACATGAAACTCAAAAAAACAAGGCATTTAAGCGAAAGAGACAGCGGTGGTACACGTACCGGATCCTCCGTAGCGGGTCCCTGACCTCACATATCCGATTCGCCGTTGACCCTCCCCTCCCCGTAACTCCGTGTCCTTCATGGTGAAACGATAAGAGAGAAGTCAAGCACCTAGACGGGTGTGCGTGAGTGAGCTTACATGCACCTTGCCTCAAAATTTACGCGGTGACAATAGAAATAATCCGCCTCGGGTCCTGCATATATTTCCTCCCCTCCACGAAGAGACACTTTCATCCCCAGCGTCCTTAAAATATTCCACGCCGACGCCTTCCTCTCCGCCTGTGCACCCCCTCCCCCTCCCACCATCTCCCAGCCCCTCGATTACCAGCTTTATTCTCTCCATCTCTCTTCGCCGGCCTCCACCGCGAGTAACTTTCCCCACATTCCTCTCCGGCACGTCCCACATCTCCTCGCAATACACGCTCTCTGCTCCGGCGCATGTCGCAGACATAATCGGCCGACCCTTTACCCCCAAACCTGCACGTATTCTCCCGTCCCGTTCCCGATTCCCAAAACTATATTCCTTTGTTACCTTCGGTGATATGGTTCAGAAAAAAAACATGGAGGTGAGGAAGGATTCCGTCCCGCGTGTCCGCTACGCCTTAGCAAGTCGTCCCGCCACCCTTCTCTGATTTTATTTTGCATCGTTTTCATGATATCCGAAACAACCCGACTTTTTTTTCGTTCAAATTCAGTTTTCAGTTCTCCACTCAGTGTCTCCCCTACGGCCATCTCCTTACCTTCTCCTCTCCATCCCTCCTCCACGACCCCTACCCTCCCTGACCCGGCCTCTGAAGTCGTCGCGATATTCCCCTCCCCTCCACCACCTTCATCCCCCTTGGGACCGCACCCTCGACTTTGCCACACTCCTCGCTCCACTCCCCCACCATCGGTTCGACATTAAAAGCGTAAAAAGCTTCCGAAAAATGTATTCCTTCCTTTGAAGCCAAGCGGAGTAAAAGCCAGGAGATGGAAATATTTTTTTTTCGGAGGTGGGTGGAATGGAGGGGAACATTTTCGCTTCTTTTCCTCCCTCCACACTACTCTCCCAGTTGAGGATATGTGTGTAAAAAAGAAAACTTCGGAGTTCTACAGCCGGCGCACAAAGCAACAGCTTTCATCTCTCCCGCCTCGGTGCTGCCGCCTCGTTGAAAGGACCGTGGATGTATTATTCAGGAATACAATAATATTTCCCACTTGACTCAGAGGAACAAACTTTTGATGCTTCAGCCTTCATAGTGGGGGATCTAATTTACTTAGCTTGCCCATATGAAGTATGGGAGTGGGTGAAAACCAGTCATCATCTCAAAGTGGTTATCCTAAAATGTTATGAATTAAATTAAATAACTAATATTCATACTATAATTTTAATACAATTTTGAATCGAACGGAATGAGAAAATTCTCATAAGACCGCCATGTAAATGACTCTCCATGGCAATGAATAACTAACAAGTTATCAAATATATATAAAGGAAAACCAATATTTTCGAAAATATTTAGAAAAATTATAACCGGGATATATGCTCTTTATTAAATGCCGAATGCAAAGCATTTTCGATATCAGGTTCACAAAAATAAAGCTGTTTACACACATGATTAATATCGCTGGATCAGCGGTTAATTTTCTGGCGTCACCAACATTGTAAACAATACATTCGGAATACTATCCCCCCAAAAAATTAACATACATTTGCTATTTATGAATTCCGGTGGATTTCATAAAAATCAGCGGTGTATTGGTTGTTTTATAGCAAGTTTTTCAACACAGTGAAAGCAAAAAGTAATAATTATTTAAAATATACGTTGACCAACACCCTGATTAATCCATAATTTTGAATGCCCAATTACTTTCTACGAACCATTAGAAACTGAGGCAACCACTCATCAATTTTGGCGACTGAGATTGAAAAAATTAATAGAATCAGCATTTTTTGTGAATATTCATAGTTAATTAAAATATGCGAAGCAATATAAAATGTTCACAGGATTAATATTTGCACTTCCGGCTGATGATACCGGCTTTCGAAGTGGCTGATGACGTCGCCATGGGGTGTAGCCGGTAACAAAATAAAAATCCTGAAAGTTTTTTCTTTTGATAGTGCTCTTTAGATAAACTAATCTTGCACTACTATAAACGCCGAGTTTTTCCATCGCACGAAATAGTAACTGGAGAATTTAATACTGAAATTTGAGCAGCGACATTGGACCGAATATTCAAGCGCTGAACCGACGTCGCTAATTAAGCCTGGACAGTCAATAACCCCTTTGAGTCATGACAATAGAATTTTGAGTTTCATCACACGGCCTTACAACGACGCACCAGTATTACTTCTGCATTCGGCCCTATATTACAGCGACCACCTTGATTTTGGCTTCCATTTCTAAATGCCTGGTAGTCCAATATTCTGGGAAGTTCATTCTAAACACACGATGAAACTAGACTGTTTGAGACTAGAAGAAAATTTTTAGGGTACACTAGGAAAAGAGCAGGGTGAAAGCTCAATGAATACGGAAGCTGGACATTCGAAGGAATGACGAAATAATATAGAGAACGGAATTAATACGGGTAGAAATATGAAAATAGTAATACGTGCAGAAATAAATACGTTCAAGATGAAGTGTAGGAATACTATGGCTATAGTTCAAGTTCAAATGTAATAACTGAAATGCATTTCGGAAAATCGAATGTGCATTTTGATTGTATTATATTTATTCCCCTGTGCTTTCAAGTTGGTATTTGCAATTTGCACTAATAGGCGCTTCAGACCACAAGAACAGGTACAAGGATGGGCATGGAAGGGCAAGTAGAAAGGGTGGAAAGAAACCCCGCGTTAACATTAGCCTGCTCCTAACGAAAAGGCCACGGCCGACGGACGGAGTACTGCACTCGAATGCTCTCCACAAAACACTGAAGTAGACTCATTCAAGCCGGTTTTCCAATGAAATAAACTTCCACTGCTGGACTCGAATCAGGATGCTCTAGGTGGAAGGCCAGTACTCTAACCACTACAGTAACCCGGCCCCCCTTTCATCATAAGACGTGGAGTTCGCCCACTACCTCTGCGGGATGATGTCTGCTTAACTACCGTAGGCTCATCAGGCTTTTATCATAATTATCATCATTATCATGATAAGTACTTCACAAACCCTGACAGTTTTTGGAATAGTCTCCGCTTGCGATTCCCTATCCATGCAGGTTGTGTATGGTCTTCCTGCCTAACGATTTGACACTTCCATCATTTAATACCTATTTAAATCCTCGTTATTTCTGCCTCCATTCATGCGATCAAAATTACCTATTCTATTTATTCTTCCGTCTTCAGCGTCTTCTTCAAAGTCCTCTCATCTTTTATCTACTCCAGCACTCCACCACCTCTCGAAAGGATCTTACATTCACTTTTGAGGTCTTGCAATTCGTTCAGTCAACGTCTTCTCCTTATCACATACACAAAACTTGATCATTTATAACTCTCCCAATCCTGCTAGCTTTCTCCATTCTTATTCACGCCCAAATCATAAAGATCTTCCACCTCCGATCATACTCTTTTCTCAAGGACCTAGTTTAGTTTCTCAAATATTAAGACATTTCAAATATGTTTTCAACAAGCCGTCTTATTCTATGGTGAGTAAAAGGTTCTTCTCTTTACTCACCTTTTTCCTTTTCCAACTTTGCCGCCTGTATCTTATATCATGCATTCTTAGGTATCAATTGGAGTGATGGGCTAGAGTTCTCGCCCCCTATCCGGTCTCTATTTAAGGGTATTGTCTTTAAGTTCAATAATCTATCCGTCGGACTGGATGTTCCAGTAAGGACCCCTATTGCTATTGCCTACACCGTATTTCTCTCCACCCTTTCTCTTCACCTTTACGTCATACGTACTCCCCATCACCCACTTAATGACTCTCACAGTCGGTCACCACCCCTGATAATTAAAACATTCTAAGTAAATCTACTCCAAAATCAAATATGGTCGACCTGAATTTAAAAAAACAACTATAAATCCTTATTTGCATTCAACTATAGAAGGCAAAACATTTTTGATATGCCAGCGCTAAATGGATAACCTGTCAACATAGCATACGGTTCATTCAAAACACATATTTAAGAAAATTCATTTACAAAAATATAACAGGTACCAGAAACAAATCTACTGACGCATAGAAGTATTCCTGTTTCAATGTACGTAGCAATCGTGAGAAAACATCACCCATATGCATCCAATATGGTTTTCGAACGTGCAAAATGATGTTGAGTGAGAGAATCATCGGCCTGAAGAATGAAATATTCTCTATCTTCCAAAAGTAATTACATTCCCAATATCAACGTGTATTGTACGTAAAATCCCAGAGCAGATCTTTCGAGCGGGCAAGTTTTTACCGAGCTAGGACGCATTACTGCATGTTAGAAAGATGTGCGAGACGAGGCAACGTCCAAGAAAACTACGAGATTTTGCAAAGAGCCTTATAGAACGCATATTAAAACAGTCAGGTGTCACGTAATAGTCACGGTTGTCATGTCGCCAGTGTCGGCTGTGCGGCGAGAGTTCATATTGCAGCGCAGGTCGGCGCACCTCAACCGTGCCGTAGCACCTCCAACCGTGGGACGACCTTCGACGAAGAGATCTCTCGCGTGGGGGGACACGGAAGGGGCGGGGGAGGCGACGCCTTGCGCCGATGTCGTTCGCGGGAGATGAAGAGCCATCATCGGCGGAGCCCCGTCGAGCGCAGGACTCCGCCACCCCAGTACCTCACTTTTGCTTGCACCTGCCGCTTTCGCGACCCCGCCTTTGAGCACGTCTTACACGAGGCAATAAACTTCGCAGCTTAAAGCAGGGTCGAATCCTAGGATTCCCGGGGATGACGGCATGGAAATAGAACGGGGTCTATTTCCTGCACAGTCGTCCACGAAGCAGGGAATTTTCCCTTGAAACTCGTTGCTTTGAATGTTGCCATTTTTTCTGCGCATTCGCCGAAGAATCAGATTACGCAATGACCATAATTGTGTAAAAACCTTTTTGAATTCGCGTATGATTTCCGAAATTTTCGATTTCCGAACTAGGTGTACTAAGTGCACTAAGGCTTAGCTAGCTGGGAGTGACGAGGGTGTAGCAGGGATGTATAAAATGAATTAATTATGAACAATATATTTTACTAGAGATAGGATTAGTTGGGATGCGAGCGATACGATACCCATAGTCTCAGGTTCGAATCCTGGCAGTAAAATGGACAAAGCCACGTGTGAGTATTTTCCGATACCGGTCCAACGTCAGAAGCTGGTATCAGCTTAATCCTGATAATGCCCAGGCGAATATCACTACTTATACGATTGTCACTCCGGAATGAAGTGTAAGGCCTACTACTCCACTAATAGATCGAGCCAGGGTAGATATCACCATCAAGCCTAATATTAATACATACCTGCATCGGAGTACCGTAGACAGTCTTAGCTATCAAGTGATTTAAGACTTCCCCAAGGCTAAGTATAATTTAAGACATAGGTCCACCATTGAAAAATTATTTATCGCATATGTTTGGCAATTTATCTCAAATAAAAATAAATATCCCGTCAAAAATGCATCAATGAGGTAGTAAAAAACTATATATGTGCTCCCACTTCTAACTAATAAAATTTCCATATGTGTAAATGGCACGCGGAAGAGAAGATAAAAAATATAAGCAAAAATTTTACAAACTAGGTTTTCGCACAAAATACCTCTATATAGGTATTATCAAGGACCTAGATAATACTTTTTTATACCGAAACCTAGGTGGATATTCATCATCATCATTAGTCAGCAATTCTGAGATTGGTTTGACGCAGCTCTCCACTGAATTCTTTTCTAAGCTAATCTTCATATTTGCGCATTTCTTCTTTTTCTTATCCTTCATAACTTTTTCTATATATCTCATTCGAGCCTTTACTTTGCCGTTCTTCCGATCCTCTTGTCTTTCAAGGATTGTCTTTATCGTGTCTCATGACGTGACCGATTAAGTTAAGTAAGTCCCATCTTCTCCTGAGCGTTTTCATAAGACATATTTTCTTAGGACTTCCTCGCTACTTACTCGGTCGATCCATTTAATATTCATTGGCCACTATAAAGGTATTATCAAGGACCTGGATAATTGCTTTTTATACCAAAACCTAGGTGGCTGTTAGAGCAACTTAGCGTTTGTAAATTGACTATAATTTCCTTGTTTTCCATTTTAAAATGAATATCGAACATTTTCACGTAAGACAGGAAGATCTTCCTCATTTCCCTCACCAACTCTATTGTTCGTCCTTTTGTGTGTTTCTTCTCCTTCCTCCTCCTCATTCCTGCAATGCATAAGGTCACCACGGTAGCGCCGTGCTGAGTGAGTATCCAATGCCTCAACTGAAGACCTCAGTCCTCACCGCCGCTTCCTCCGCAGAGGAATACAACATCGTCACATGTCCGCCTTCGTCTAACCGTTGACATCAGACACCCACCGCACATCAAGAACCCCATTTCCTTTGAACAAGACCGCTTCTCCCCTGCAACCTCTCCGCGCACCAAGGGATATGAGAGGCACTGGGATCTGAATATCGCACTGCATTCATGACAGGGTTTTACCGCATGAGAATCGATTTATCGACGGTGCGTCGCAGACGGACCGCGTCACATTTTCAGTTTCAATTAAGAGTAACAACGCGAATCACTCGTTTATTAAATGCGGTGTGATATCAATTTAATAGTGAATTAACGTTGTGCAACATTTATCATATTCCATCACACTGAATGCATCATATACAATCACATCTACAGGGTACCCTGCTAACCATCTCGAAGGTATGTGGCTTGGCATTAAATACGCACCAAACATAAACTACGCACCTGCACTACAAACCAATATGCTATATGACAAGATAAATGTGTCAGCTTGCTTAGGCAAGTGCGACTAAACGATTTGAATCCAACACAGAGTATAACATTTTGGTTAATAAATATATAGGTTTTATATTTACCACTTTGGGAATCTGTTTTTTTGCATAACTAGAGTACATTACAGAACTTACACCCACAGTTCCCGAGTTAGAACCCTGGAATTGGTTAATTTTTATTGGTAAACCCGTACCTTTTTAATGCCAAGCGAAAGAGGGCACTTCAAGTTTAGAGTTGTCCTGCCCTTAATACCGCAAATTTTCTCATTCTTCGGTCACCTTCTCTAATTGCAGCAAGAATTATATAGAACGATCTCATATCATGAATGGTTTTAAGTCTGCCACACACTTCAGGTACTTCGAACCGGGAGGAAATGTAGGAATGTGGGATTAGGAGGGTATGGAGGAAGAGTAAGGAGAGACCCGGCGTCGATAATAGAATAGAAGTATCAAATAAAGGCGCCAATGGAACCACGTCTTGACGTCCCATCCGACAGATTCAGGACTGTAATCGTATTCACTCCGCATAGTATTCAAGTAGGGGCCGGTTCATCAGTGAAAGGCAAATCTGCAACATCCGGTAACTGAACCTGAGCCCTCGGGGTGATCAATCACTTTCAACAAGATGAACTTAAATATTCCACATAGCACCATATCGGAAATCAATACACTGTAGGTACCTCGAGGGTTGATATCGCACGGAAATTTAATCATCAGAAAATAGTTTATTACAGTCGAGTCATCGAAATATCTCAAGGCGAAATATAGCTCTCCTCTCTCGAAGTCCTACAAGGCAGAAGACCTAATACAATCCGGCCACCGCCCTCGCTTAAGGGGAATTATGACATAGTCCCGCGTCGCCCTACGGGGAGTGCTTTCTCCGTGAGTGGTCCCCGCAAATTGCGGTCTTCGACGAAAGCTCCAAAATAACGGAGAGAGAGAAGACATTGCAGGAGCCTTGGAATGGCTATTAGGGATGGGGCAGCAGACTCTTCGTCTAGATTCGCCGCTGGAGAGAGAAAGGGGAGGGTGGGTGCGTTCGGGGAGGAGGTGGAAGATGGGGATAACATTTTCACCACGGAGGGAATGGAAGAGGATTGCCAACTTCTGAAGCGTTCGTTCAAGGACATTCAGGCCTAGAACAGGAACATATGGGGCATTGAAGGATAGAGCAGGACTAAAACTACCCTAGGATGTTTATTCTTGTTTGTTGACGGCTAAATTAGGTGTACCACCCTAGCCACGCCGGTACAGTGCCTTCCAAGCTACCCAAATTTCGCGGGTTTCAATTCCGCACAGGGCATGGATGTTATTTTGCCAAAGGGAGAAAGTAAGGGCGAAATTTTGCTCAGTATTTAATTGTTTTAGTTATGGTAGTAAAACCTAAACAGTTGAGAAACTTAAAACCTGATTCTACGAAAATGGACACAATAATGTGCCATCACATTTAGCACTCCGGCGGCTTATAGTCGATGGCATAATCATTATTTCCGTTACGATCCTAGATTTTTACAACAGCTTCACCAGTTATCCTGTGTACGTCTTTCTGTCACAGTAACAATAAAAATCAATCAACCAATTATTTTAAAAAATGTCTTTTCGACCTGAGGGCGCACCCAGGATGAGGGGTGAAACCGCTGTCAAAAAAATACGAACACGACGGAAATTCCAGGAAATAATATTAAGTCAGATCAATGTGCTGTTTGCTCACAATGGATAAATGCGTATCTAAAGATAAAATTATGAATAAATGAACACAATTTCCTAAGTAGAACCATAAAGAATTAGATCGGTGGGAGGAGTCAACTGAACACTAACAGGATCGCTCAGAACCCCTGGAGTATCGCCCCCGGATTAATGTGCTTCCTTTTCAAGAGCAGCCTCGTCTCCGGTCAATGCTCCAATAATTGTGCAAACTATTAAGTTATTTCACGGCGGGAGGAAAACGCCTCGACCCGGGATATTTAGAAAATAATCGCCCACTTTCGGGAGTATTCCGCCGAATCCTGCAGGGTTGGTAACCCTGCTCTCACGAGGGAGGGTGCCGGGGGGGAGAGGTAAGGAGATTGCCCGGCAGGAAAGGAGACGGGAGGGTGGTTTGTGAGAGTTTGTCTGTGTGTGTAACGCATATTGGAATTTAGATGAGGAGGAGGGTTAGGAAAAAGGATTTGGGATCGACAAGGGAGGCTAAGGGGCAGGGATGATGATGAGAAGGGGTAAGCCGGGACACGAATGGAACAGCAGTATGCGGAGAGAGTCGCGAGTGGGGTTGGTATCCAACGTAGCCTTGGGCGTGAGAAATTATCCACATTGTTTCCGAGCGCTGAATTTTAATTACTGAATCACTTGCGGATTTGGAATCACTATGTGATTCCAAGATTTTGAATAGTGAAAAATAGGACTTTCAGTCGGACCAACGCATTTTCGCATGAAATGGTACGTATTAATTGTAGTGCCTCTCTCTCTTTTGTGAAATGAAGGGGATTATCCCTCTTGAGGTGCATTTCAAATTTCCTCTCGAGATCTTTGGTAATCTAAGAACCACCACAACTGATTACTCCTTCCATTTTCACTGGCAAATCCAGTTCTCCCAAGTGCATTGCCATTTACTTGAAAACACTGTATTCTTACATAGGTTTCCACCATAATCTTGGTTTAACATTGACAATATTTTGATACTTAATCGACAATTAGCCGTTTTATTGACTCATTTCTGATAGCCCTGTTGGTGGCGAGCTTCACTTTTTAGAAGCGGTGGTAACAGAATGAGGAGAAAGCACAGTAAAACCCAGTGCAGCCACGGGATGCCAGAAAATACAGACCGATGCGAAGCAGAATCATTAAAACTCATTAAAAAATTAAAAGCAGAATCATAAAAACATTAGAAGAATCATTAAAACTCGAGGATTTCATCATTCGCTTCATAGAGAGTCAATCGGTTTCATCTCCGTGACAACATAATCAATACATAATGACATCGCCGTCCAATTTATTTACTTTTCGGCGTCTCAAAATATTGCTAAAGTTGTCATCGGATACAACGTTTAAAAATGTGATGAGTCCCGATATTTTTTATGTCACTTAACATAATTTTCCAACATAAAGACAAAACACTGCCTAAAAATATGACATATTAATCCATTTTATGCATCAATAAATACCACGACTAGATCATATGAACTACCTGTAATATAATACAAAGAAGTTTGCAGAAAATAATAGTTTTCTTTCCTAAAATTTATAACCTTACGTTTCGGCACTAGATATACTTGGAGAAAATTAGCGAGAGTTTTTTTTGGCAGAACTGATTAAACTCTGATCCCTATATCGAAAATACATCCCTATATACCTATATCAGGAAGAACTATAGTAATAACATCTAGAACCTGTTGGAGAATCGCCATCGTTTCATGGTATACTGTAAATACTGAAAAAAAATAATTTTCGATTTAGACCCCCCAACTGGTAACCGATCCACCTCCTATTTACTTATCAGTTATTTCATAGAAGTTCAATCGGTCGGATATAACAGGATAAGGCAAAGTATTAGCTAACATAGATATAGCGACATCCTTAAACTCATAACGAGTGCTTTTCAACTGACTATTCTTTTCATCTTGCACCTCATCCATCTTTCCATACACTGCAGGCCAACAATACAGCCCATACTGAAATAACCATGACTAGTACGTGTCATATGAGACCAAGTACGACTCACTCGGATGATTTGATTCTATGATCACCGTACAATAAGGCCTCCGTGGCGCAATCGGCTAGCGCGTTCGGCTGTTAACCGAAAGGTTGGTGGTTCGAGCCCACCCGGGGGCGTAATTTTTTGTGCACCGAGATACCTAATTCCAATTTCTGTTGCCCCCAAATGAACTGCTGCAACCCCCGGATCATTATTTACAATTATTATACATTATTCAGACGAAGAGTTTATGCACAACACAACAATTGAACTCCTCAACAGTGGGGTGTGGAAAGGGTGGGGTTTTAAGTGCAGTTACGGACATAAACATCCACTTGCATATTGCTATGCGGCACATACGACAATATCTCATACCACCTAAAGCAGAGAGGAATGATTGAAATGAAGGTATTAGATTTACAATTAGCGCCAACTGAAATGGAAGCTACTCCAAACTAGTCAAATCATAATTGAATTATTTAACAATGTAACTTTAAAAAAAAGGCAACCAAGATTAACGGAGTATTGTCCGTGACAAGAAACTCTGTTCTGTTTTTACGGTTATGTCAAAGAAATCTCAAAATTATGTGACATATCATTCACGTCTATGTATGAAACGTAAAGACGCGACACACTATTCTCCTAATGACGATTCGCGTACCATGATGAACAAAAATCTTCATACCTATAAATATTGAAACCTTTAAAATATATGCAATGATTTATAAATAAATTAGAACGTGAAGAAGACAAAAATTTCAGCCTAAATCATTCTTCTCTGTAACAAGCACAACAAAAGAAATTTAATCAGAAACATTCATACGGAAAAAATTTCTTTTAGCATCTTCAAGAAGTACATAAATAACAATTACTGACAACAAGGTGTATCACATAAATCAATAAATAATAAATTATTAAAGGTGGCTATATATTTTCCATCTCATGTAAGAGATGTTTCTGTGCAGCACATTTATCACATGTCCTGCCTTTGAGGCTTTCGAAGAGAGTTTCAATGCTTCTTTCATGCAGCAGTATGTCTACACCAGATCACGGAAAGAAATGTAATGCGTTTCTTAAAGCGGGTTGGAATTCTCAATGCCGTACACGATCCGAGCATAAGTTAATGCGGCGAAGTAGTTTGAACGAGATCAGCATCCTTTTTAAAGATATAAACTGCAAAAATCAAAGATTCGTTGTGATATAATGAAGATGTCGGGAAGGTAACTTAAAAAAATAATATATTCCTCCGAATGACAACCCCACTAAAGAAACTCGTGTAGAAATTCCACCTTCCAGATAGCTTTTATGTTAATGCATAAACTGTTGATAAAAGGTACTTATATCATCTAGAATTAAAGCGTCACGAGAAGTTAAGCAATGTTAAACTTAACAGTCTACGGTGGAGAAGGGTAAGAACGACAATCCGAAAGTCTTCGCAAATTAAAGATGTAAGCCCTCGAATATATGGAATGTTAAGAGAATAAATACTCAATGGGGAATGTCGGGATTGGCCGAAAAAGTACGGGTTTTATGGTACCGACGAGAATTTTCATGATGTAAAAATGTTTTAAGTCTCGGGAATCATATGGCAATACTGAAGATTTTTTTTAATTGCAAAAAAAAAGGATGCGCGATCAAGCGAATTGATAGATACAGGTTTTCGTCAATTAAACTTAAGTTTTTTTTTTAATTTGCGCAACTTGATAGAAAAATTCGTGCCTTCTCTACATACTAACGCTTTGATGTCTAATTGGAAGGAATTCAATATAATTTTGAACAATATATTTGAAAATGCTGCGAACTGAATGTTACCTTCCACCTTAATACGAAAGGGCACTTCATAAAACTTTCACACAAACGGGAAATTAATATAAGTAAATTCTTAAACTTACTTATATTTGTGTAACGTAGGTTTTCGCATGTAAAATTCACTGTCGTCGGAGGCTTTCCGGGGCAGCTGTGTATGGCGCGTTGTCAGAGTGCAAGCTTTCGCGGCCATTAGAGGACGCATCATCAGGCAAAAAACATCATTGCCTGATGATGCGTCCTCTAATGGCCGCGAAAGCTTGCACTCTTACTTCTATTTCTTAAACATATTTTAAATAATTTTCATCAGTATACTGACGCCTCAAATGTGTGAAACACAGACGGAAAAAAATTTTGACGGCAAAAAAAAAGACTTCAAAGTCAATAAACAGATTACTACTTTGATCATCAATGCTGGTAGAGTTATCAAAGGAGCTCCGATATTTAGGACACGAGCCATTCCAAAATAAAACAGTGCACTCAGTCGATCATTACTGACTTTTGCACATAAATTATGAAACCTTAGCATTCCTAGGATTTTGTACTTTTTCCTTCCTTTTCTCCTTGCCTCAACTTTCGTTAGCTCAAGAGTATTCCATCAAAAGGAGTCTACCTTGAAAGCAAATAAAAATTTATCACCGTATAAGAGGCAAATGGTGGATAGTATTTCTTTCACGGAGCATGAATTACCCCACATCAAGGCTGACATTACAATATTCATGAAATTAATCATTGATGACGAAACAGCGAAAAGAGCAACATTTGAACATTTTTATTGAGGCAGGAACCGCATTGCATTTTTCTTAAACTTAATAGTAGCAGACCAGACAGAAGTCATACTGCGAAAATGACGCAAAGACATTGGTGACACGCCATATGCATGCAGGCGTATTTTCTACGGGGGAAATCTCATTTCATCAGGCCAAAATTTCGAAGGGTCCTCAACAATGAGTGACCAAAAGTTCTATTGTGACCAAACTCGTGCCTCAGATAATTCCTGTTGATCTCCGATGTGTTTCAGTACAACTTCGTTTGACGATGGGTGGGAAAGTGCACGCATGCGAAGGTGAAAATCCCGAAAATTTAACTTTTACTTTCGAAAAAAGAAACTTTTGGATGGATAAGGGTACTAAAGATATTATTTGAGCTATATGAGTATAAGTAGTATTAAACTTGATTAGTTATTGATTTGACCCCACATCTTTGGCCGTTTATCTGTTTGCAGTTTTTCGGTTCAATCATTACTCCCTAGCGTAATGTCATGTGCAATATAGTTTTCCAATACAACTTTTCACTATCCCTTGCCTTTTTATGACACCCCTAATTCTGCAATAAAAGAATATCTTCTCTAGAGCTTAAACAATATTATTCCCTTCAATCATTTACCATTTCAGAAATTTTGTTATCTCATAAATCAATTCCGGTCATTATCATCCCGTAATTTAGTCCCTCTTATCAGCTAGATATAGTGCTATTTTCATCGTTTTTTTAAGGCAAACTGCATCCATCGGATTTCAAAACTTTCCTACCACAAAACCCTGCGCAGATAGACTGCCGGTATTAATAAAAACACACATCATTTGCGGGACACCGGTCACGAAAACATTGAAAGACTTGCACCTCAATAATCCATCACAATCAATGTAATGAACCCATCCAATTAAAATAGTAAGTAAAAGACAGATTTGAACTCCACGGGGAAACAATAGAAATAAATTCTTGAAACTGAGGAAAACAACTCAATCGACGTCACACGCTTTTAAACCAAAGACAAACTCCTCAACTCCCCAGGGCATGGGAGTAATCTGAAATTTAACGAGGTAAAAAGTTTTCAGGCCTCGCGTAATGAAAGTGCAAACTTCAATCCGGCACCATTTATTACGAGTTTTGAGAGAATGATTTGAATCACAGATGCCGCTGAAGTTAACGACTAATCAACTCGTCATGGCATTGTTTGAGGAGCGCATCAATGGACGTATCGTCAACATTTAATCTTTCGGGAGGGAGCGGTTAATTGGCAGATGATCACGGCAGCGAGCGGGAAAAGCCCGAGGTTGAAAATTAATAGAAGTGACGCGTCGCCCTCCATCACCCTTCCGCAGTGAGGTAGCAAAAGGTGGAAATATGGAAAATTCAGTGCGTCGTCGGGCACAGTTAGAAATCGTGAGTGGAGGCCCTGGGTAAACGAATGCCATTCACTAATCACGGCATTGATTACCGATGGCTTGGTTCAATCCGATCGCAAAAAGAATGAAGTAGGTATGTATCCAACGAACGATACTGTAATGCAACAGTTGCAAATTGTTTGCTTTTATTCCAGAACAGCGAGTGTGCGCAAGAGATTGTTTCATGCGCACTTATATTTTCTCGTGGTAAATTGTTATCGAGATATCGCGCGAGATAGGATACAATTAGCCTGTTGGTGCATCAATGCTGACGTATAATACAATGAAAGACCTTCATATTTTGTTCTCATCACCGGGGAATACGAAGGTGAGTAAATGATACGTATATTTTTAATATTTTAAAACGTTTATTTTGTGTGATCACCATAGAGACAATCAGCAACGAAATTCATTCAGCTCAAACGTCAATGGTCTAACTAGCATGCATTTATTTCATATGCAACATTCGGAAGGAAAAGTTGCTTGAATTAATTAGTTATAACACTGTGATCGTACTCTCAAATATGAAACATACGCGCATAAATCAATTCAGGATAGATGTAATTACTTTTCCATCGTTGGAATTAATAATTAATTAAAAAATATAAGTCTAATATTCTGTTTTACATTTACAAAATACTAAATAAACTGAAGTTATTTCATTAAGTGTTCTTAAGGTTCAAGGTATAACCAAAAATAACCAATAGTATGATTGTGGGGACCAGTGTCCGCAGGTTAAATTGCATTAAAACCCCATGCGATTTCATGCTGAAACTATCGTGACAATTTATGAAACATTTAAACAAACAACTCTTTCAACTTTAATGCAATAGTCCTCAACCAGATACACTGGGTTTTTACGACTTGAGCAAAAAATAAAGAGAAATTAAAGGCTTAGAGGTGTTCATACACGAAGGAAACATTATCGAGGATATACATCCACCATCGCGGAATGATCATTTTAATTCCCAAGTAAAACGTGATCAAATTTATTTCAATGCAGGACAAGGACTGTGTCAAGATGTAATTCAGTCTGAATAATGATCAAAAGAATAAAAACCAATATTGCGCAGAAACTGACAGAAGCCATGCGCAATAAAAAACCAGGAACGAGATTTCTATAAAAAAAAAGGCTGAAATCCTTTAATGATTAATCATCTGTGAATTAGTACATAATTCAGTTTGCTCCAAAAGTCGAATTTAAAAGCTTCTAGCAGAGGAACTCAACGTTATCTATGGAATGGTACCTATTCATGAGTATACCGAGCGATGGGTGACCCATATTCGCCCGACAAACCGCGCCATTAATTTTGATTTCACGGAGCTCCTACGCCACAGTTAGCTCTAAGCCTAGCATCTGGTGAAGTGGCGAGATATGGGAACGAGCCCGATCAGCAAATTTTAAATAAACATGAAGCAGACGACAGGGTGACATAATAAACGGGTTTTAAAACACATTGATCGTTTTTGTGCATAAAAGATTAATAACAAAGTAATTTTTGACAAAAATTATAGCAAATGACGTTAAATCCCATCTTTCAAATTTTTTTCTAAGAACACTTGCAATATTTCGTGAATATAATTAAGCATGATGCCGATACATTGGATTTATTTAGAAGAAATAAACATTAAAAATATTTTAAATTCCATCGAATATATAGATAAATAATAAATTAAACAGCTTCACCTATTTCATGCCCTCAACTAAGCTAAATTCTTTGGTACTATTCAACAATAAATGTATAAATAAATGATTTATTAACAGTGGTTCTATACACTAACAAGTTAGCAGTTCTCCAGTGATGACAATCAATTAAAATTTTTCTGTGTCTCAAATACAGACGATTAATTAAATACATTAACTAAAGAACAAACAAGGAATGTTACGATGTACATTCCATTAACTGATATTGAAATTACACTGAATTTTTTTAGGAAACTAGTGAGTTCACGTAATAAATCGTCTCCACGCATTATTGTCACTTTAACCAAATGAGCAGCAATCCTCTATCATATACTGAACATAATTATAAAATAAATCTTTTACACTAAGAATAAAACCTTGCCGCTTTCATGAAGTTGCGCCCGGACTCATATTTCATCGTCAGGGTACACTTAAGTGCTATGATGATGAAACGGGTCATTCTCTCCACAGAAGCGAAACTTGAAAGCAAAGAATTCGTAAGGAAAGAGTATTTTTCCCACCAAAACTCGGGCCCCTTTATCTACACTTCTTCCCCCGCTGAAATATAGAGTAGAAGTTCCCCATCCCAGAACTCAAAGCTCGAACCGGAGGAATGATGTGGCACTCGAATACTCTAGGCAAGGATCATGATAAAAAATATGCCTTACCGTTACACTCCCTCGGCCCCTTTACACCTCCACCCGTGGTATTATCGCACATAATCCATCTTCCCGGCCGTCACAGTGTTAGGCCACGCATTATCATTTCGTCCTCATCCGTTGCTTTTTGCATTAATGACTTCAAAACAATTTTTTCCTCCATTTTCCCCTCACCCTTCCAGTTCCTCCCTCGGAGCCGAGTTTTTTTCGCACCGGTTCGACAAAGCGTATAAAATGGCGACGAGCGCAAATGGATAATTTATCACCCGCTAAACCTTCCCCCACGAGTGATGCGCACACAACGGAAGCGATGCCTTTTCACAGAGAAGGACGTACATTTTTTTTATCTCCTTTCTTCCCCCCCCCCCCCCCCCCCCCCCCCCTCTCTCTCTCTCTCTTCAGCGCAAGGTGCGAGCGTGTGCAATTGGGATGGCGTTTTTCACTTTTTTTTCCCTCTCGAGGTCTTCGAAAGTGCTTTCTTTTTTTCTGCCCCGCCCCGAGAAAGAGTCCACAAGCCGTCCCTTTTTGCCGGCGGTAACAAGCGCCATTGCAAAGTAATTAGCGACGGGCCATCGAGCCCCCATTTACAACAATGACGCAGGAGCTCCGCGAATGGATGAAGATTTATAGGCTCCGCGCGAAACTTTAATATTTTAGCCCGCGACTTTTTAACAAGCAATTATACAGGGAGCGGCACTAACTTTCGTTTCGCTTTATGGCTTCAGTCTATTTTATGGGCACGGTCGCGTTGATCCTCGTTTGTTAGTGTGCGGGAAAAATGCTCGCTCGGGTAATGAAGCATACCGCGCCGTCCGATCAAAGGTTATCAAAATGAACACGCCCACCATGTATGTATATCACACTTCAGCATATGTGGAGAGGATAAATAGGTGGCACATGAACTTGGACAAATTATTTTAATGAGAAATTACTCTTGTCAAGCAATTGGGAATATAATTACTGCATTTACGCAAACTCGGCTGTAAGAAGAGAATTTCATTTTCCCAGTCACAGTGTGCGCTGTCTGGAATATTTCATTATCTGTAACTCATTGATGTTAAATCATGTGCATTTGGATGCCCGTCGTAGATAACAGTCAAATTCGCGAGAAAAATTCATGCAAGGTCGGCTGATCAATGCTAACTAAATACAAACGCTGCACTTCAAATTACTCCTCATCACTTCATGCAATATGCTGATGAGCTTGGATCAGCCAGTACAGAGATGACTAAGCGTTATTGCTTCAGTCATCCAGAGTACTGTAAATGATGTTGGAAGCCTTACCAAGTTTATTCTATGCATACCGTGTGATGATTAATCATTGGAGTTTAAGAAACGAAGGAAGAGCGGAGGATTCCAAAATATTTTAAAATCAACTGACAATATAATGGAATTCTTAGCAAAAACTATTTCCCAATGTTCACTGGAAAGGGGAATAATTAATAAAATCCCAAAATAGTTTCACCCTAAACAACGCATGAGAAATAAGGAAAATTGGACGACAAGAGATGGAGGAAAATATGCTAAGAAACAAATAAAAACTAAATGTACGAATGTGAGCAAGTGATAAAGATAAAAACACCGAGAGTCAAAATTGGGAAAACAAAAATACAGGAAGTAAATACATTTTGCTCTTTTGGGATGTAGTTAAAAACAACTACAGGCGCTGCATGGAAATTAGAATAGGGATTGCAATAGCAAAACGAGTCTTCACAGAGAATAGAAAGCTATTGGCAAGCCAATCTCTCAGCATGAAGAGAAAGAAACAACTAGTACAGGCATTTATTTGGAGTATATTTCTATATGGCTGCGATAGCTGACCTCTATTGTTTGAAGTCACAAATCATTTAGGGTCAGGGAAAATTTGACTGCAACAAAGATTTACTAATGCTAGCTGGACGGAAAGAAAAAAACAATGAGGAAATATAACAAAAAGAAGGCAAATGGAGGAGAAGCCAAATATAGAGATTCCAAAAAAAGGTAAAGGAAACTATTTGGCCCCTTTCCTAGGCACAAAACGGAGGCATATAGCAAACATGTTTGAAATAAAGGCTCTGGGAAAAAGAAAATGGAAACCACGAAGAGAGATTATAAAGGATGTACAACGGGGTCACTGGATGTCAGATTTATGACTAAATGAAGGCGTCAACGGAAAAGAGTGAGGTCGCAGTGGTGAAGCATGGACTTTACAAGATGAACAAAGGCTAAATTTCTTTGTAAAAATAATATTATAACGAACACCTCAAACGCTTTACAAGCGTACTATATTATTTTGCGAAAGATAATGAAAAATAGTAATACTCAATTAGTAAATGACGATATGTACCGAAGAATAGAAAAAAGGCCTCACGTGAAAAAAAAAAAAACAAATTCACACATTCAGGCCAGTTCCTTTCCCTGGGCAACCTACGACTTCCTACAAAGTTCTGACATGCACAAAATCGAATCGCGAGGATTTTAGGAAGGGCCGGGATTTGAACCCGGGACCCTCCAGTAGCTCAGTAGCTCAACGCTCTACCCACTAGGCCACCCCGACCCCCACGTTCTAGCTTAACAAAGCGTAAAAGAAAATAATGATATCGCGATGGCACGTGAGACCCTTGATCAGACCCTAGGCCCTGGTGAAAGGAGTGAGGTCGCAGTGGTGAAGCATGGACTTTACAAGATGAACAAAGGCTAAATTTCTTTGTAAAAATAATATTATAACGAACACCTCAAACGCTTTACAAGCGTACTATATTATTTTGCGAAAGATAATGAAAAATAGTAATACTCAATTAGTAAATGACGATATGTACCGAAGAATAGAAAAAAGGCCTCACGTGAAAAAAAAAAAAACAAATTCACACATTCAGGCCAGTTCCTTTCCCTGGGCAACCTACGACTTCCTACAAAGTTCTGACATGCACAAAATCGAATCGCGAGGATTTTAGGAAGGGCCGGGATTTGAACCCGGGACCCTCCAGTAGCTCAGTAGCTCAACGCTCTACCCACTAGGCCACCCCGACCCCCACGTTCTAGCTTAACAAAGCGTAAAAGAAAATAATGATATCGCGATGGCACGTAAGACCCTTGATCAGACCCTAGGCCCTGGGGTCTGATCAAGGGTCTCACGATATCGCGATGGCACGTAAGACCCTTGATCAGACCCTAGGCCCTGGGGTCTGATCAAGGGTCTCACGCCCTCAGGCCCTGGTGTCCCCAGGGATCGTATAGGATTTGACAAGCATCCAGGAGCATTCGGAACTCGGAACTGTGAACCTTACAGGACCCAACCAGAACATTACCCAGGTTCGTTAAGTCTCAATTTCATCTGCTTCCTAATAATTAGAACCTTTGATTCCAGCAGAATTCTCCTTCAATACAATAAAAAACACTCAAGGATTTTGAGTGGATGATGGATCAAAAAAGAGCTCGAATGAGACTTTAGCGATAAATGATTATAATACAATGAATTTGCACTGTTAAGTAAATGTTTGATCTGCACCGTAAGGTCTCCCTGGAAAAATTGCATTTCCTCTGATGAGGGACTTATTATTGTGCTACTTCAGAACTGGAACAATGAAGGAAGATGAAAGCAGATTGGAGAACGACAACTGAGAAGGATGAAGAAAATAATAATATAAACGATTGTCATTTGAGGAATATTCTGTAGCAAAAATGAGACAACCTAATCGGACAAAAGTATCGAAGAATAATGCTTTGACGTAGAGAACCGTCGTGAGGAGTTTACGGATGACGTCTGTGAAGCAAGCAATGAAGTATGCAAGCGAGAGTTTATGCAATTACATTTAAGAATAGGAACTCAAAAGTACCTGCATAGAAAATGATGCTATAGCATCGAAACCAAGGACGACTATGGGAAAAATTCATGTCTTTCATTTAACACGGAAAAAATCCACTAAATACATCCTATAAATAAGTTTGAGTGTATTTATATCAATTATGAGAGGTTATTCGGCAGAAATATTTAGTTGACTGCAGCAACAAAGAAGCCACAGGATCTTAAGACGAGCTACAACTCTTACAGCTGCAACGAAAGAAGAAATCAATTGCATGATTTCCAGAGAAAAAAAACTCGTCAAAATTAAAGATCGTCGTTGCCTGTATAAATATTGCTATTATATATAACAGCAGATAAGTGCGTTAAGAGTTTTCGCGACTAGTCAGAAATCTTAAAAGAATGAATTATCGGTGGAGGATGATAAGTGAAACAAATTACGGTATTGACGAAGAGGGTATGAAATGTAACGGTTTACAAATGGATACATAGGGAGGAGAGAATGGAGTAGAATCGGCTGGCTAGGTAATGGATGCCACTGATGGTATAAAACATTATGCCACGTCGAACGTTGATAGGCCAATATTTGGACCAACGTCCATCATTTCATGACATAATATGAATTTTATTTTTATTTATCGTTAGGAGACCGATTCATGCTGGTACCAACCTACTTTTTCCAGCCACAACTATTTCATCGAGTTGCGGAGGTATAGTTTCAATTCAACATAGCTGGAGCAAAAACGTGAAATTAATAATGATAAACAAACATGATAATAATGATGGTAAGATAAACAAACTTTGTGAATATCACTGAAAAAAGTTTTACCCACGGCCCGGGTTTCGAAAATTTATGCCATCTTCAAGTTCACAATTTATGCCATCTTCAGGTGAATATGGCATAAAATGTCGAAACCCGGGACGTGAGTAAAAATTTTTTCAGTGAAATTCGTAAAGTTTGTTTTCCAGTCCATCATGGAAAAGTTTCACAAAATTAACACTGAAACCGTTCGGTTTGTGAAATTAATAGACGCTCTGCCGATCAACTCCGCATTGTGATTGACCTTTTTCCGGTGAAACATACAGGGCCATAACATTAGTGAATTCTGAAAATTAGGCTCGGTGTCAGCTTTATGAAAAACACTCAAATTAATCCTCATGTTTTCATGTACACTCATAAAACTATAACTATCACTTCATTATAACCAGTTTCCGAGTAAACTCATGGGGGGTCCTTGCGACGTCGACGCAGAATATAATTAATTAAGTGTTAAATGCGACTGTTGATCAGTCCACTCCAGAGGTGTAAATGGACTATTCGATATTCTGTGTGAAAACTTCAATCATCCGGCCGTTTCAACACCAATGACCTGTTACAATCCTCTTTTTGATAGTAAAACGTTAGGGAAACACGGACAAGAGAATATCTCGGGTCACAACAAAAATACTTCAGATATTTCAAGTGAAAAGCAACAACCATCATTGGATAACCAGTCGGATCTGAGGCCGTCAATAGCAAGATAATTGAAATACGAGGTCCGTTCGATGACATATGCCCAGTAAATAATTTGGTCTACAATTTAAACCAGCATGCAATGATCTAGATACACATCGTGATTACCGGCGATAACATGGGGCGCGGCAATGTAAATCAGGCGCCCGCTTTTGGGATGTTTTCCATGACCAATAAGCAAAGAGTGTTAACACACTAGGAATCACTCACTGCATCAACTCCACGCCTAAAAACTCACCCAATTGCTCGGCGATCGGAATTAACGTGGCCTCATTTCAGGCAACATTTGTGATCACGAAATAATCACTGAATCAACATCTACTGATCATTCCTATTTCTAGGTCCCTGCATTGCACGCTGAGACAACTGAGGATATGAATCTATCGGGCTGCAAAACAAATTACACAGTGGCCAGTGCCACAATGTTATCGAGCGGAAAAAGCTACCGGGGTGAAATGAGCATGATAAAACTGCAGTCCGTTCGAGGATGAAATGTATGTGAACGAGGAATCTAAATACATGCATTTAAATGGAAACATCACTGTTTCCCCTAACTAAGTCTGATTAAAAGTTCAACTTTACTTCAATAAATGACTCTACATTCTTTTAAAGTGGTTTCAATAGCTTAAATGTATCCTTTGAAAATAATTTAAGCCTTCTAGACTATTTCATGATGAGCGTGTGGTAGTAACAGGCCAACTGAATGTAATTGTGAGCGGCCAGAGATAAATGTAACATAACACCTCTAATGAATTTTGTAGCTTAAACATTCATTTTCTTCCACTGACATAAAGAATGCTTAGGAAATGGTTTAGTAGATAAAAATCAACACTCTTCTCCATGTGAGAAAACTTCCAATGTAATTTTACCTTCCTGATTTTGTTGGTACATTTTATCCGATTTTATCAATGGTGGATTCATTCTGGGTCCTTTTCCCCAGACCACTCAGGCAATAATAAAACCAGATTCATGCAGGCACACGTACCCACTGTTATCAAGTGCAGCGCAGTTTGGACATCACTAGGCACCAACAGAGGCACCATCGAACCATTCATGACGCTCACTAGAACTGCAGTTTTTTTACAATAGTTACTCCGACACACATTTCATTGGTAAACTGAGTGACAAAAATCTCTCACAGTAGAATACGGTAGAATAAGAATAAGAAATAACACGATAGAATAAGAATAAATCGTGTACTATGACAAAGCTATTGGGTGTGGAGCGGATTCTCTTTCAAATGTTTCAACTTTATGCGATTGTTACACCTACTATTTCATCCAAAGATATCAGCCAACGAGCATTACAACACACATTCTCAGAGGACTAAATTCAAGTTCTTTAACAGAATGAAAACTATCTTATAGCATTTATCAGGAAGAATTCGGCCGTTTCGAGCCTCAAAAACGTCAACATTTTGACGTTGTGTCCTAAATCCATTATGAATTCGTCCCATGCAACCGGTTTCAGCCAACGAGGAAAGGACTAATGCATTATTGACGCTCTAGAGTTCCCAGAAACCTCACTAAACACACCCGAGTTGATGATCAATACGGCCTATGC
Source organism: Platycnemis pennipes (assembly GCA_933228895.1). Taxonomy (NCBI): domain Eukaryota; kingdom Metazoa; phylum Arthropoda; class Insecta; order Odonata; family Platycnemididae; genus Platycnemis; species Platycnemis pennipes. Next base: position 42,680,040 of record OW121848.1, read on the forward strand.
TTTTTAAGCAGAGCCACAACAAGATTCTCGGGAAAATAAATCATGTAATACCTACGTAATCATCTCAAGTTCTTATCGTAAGCCGACAGTGGTCGGTATATGAATTGTCCTCTTCTACTATTTCCGAAACATGTAGGTCATATGCTACCCTCCTTACTAACCAAGCCACACTTCCAGCATTGTTCCGATTTAGTAGTGGATATTAGTTTCCCCACTCATACTTCCACCTCTAGTAATAAATCAGTCGATATTAGATATGCACATCATTTTACGAAGTCGTCAAATCATTAACTTTTTATAACCTCCGAGTGTCTTCATGCTATTCAAAGCTCCTATATTTTTCCTCTCTTCTAAACCCTGCGCTCCATATAATCTTCTTTATCGCCCTCTTCAACATTTTTTTAATTTACTCAATACATTACATTAGGCATTATGCCTGGTGGTAATGGTCAGCAATTCACTTTACTTAGGAAGTAGAAAATAAATAAATATATAAATATTTAAACACTCGTTTGCATACTTCATTGCTTGCTTCACAGACCTCATCCGTTAACTCCTCACACAAAGATTCTCTACGTTAAAGCATTCTTTCTCAATACTTTTGTCCGATTTGTTTATATTATTATTTTCTTCATCCTTCTCAATTGTCGTTCTCCAATCTGCCCTCATCTTCCTTCAATGTTCAAGTTCTGAAGCAGCACAATAATAAGTTCCTTATTAGATAAAATGCAAATTTCCTTACCTCTATAAACTTATACTTTTATATACCTAGGCGTTTACAGAGCTAGGGGAATTTTTAATTTTGTTGCTTTCTACTTCTTTGACCAAACTATTTTACATCTTACCCCTTTGACATAACCACCTATAGAACTTCGAGGTTTTTTTACTATTTGACGTCTTTAGAAAAGGTAGTCCCTTTAAATTCCTGTCCGAAATTTAGTATGTATTTCAACCTACGATCTTATACTGATTCCTTGCATAAATCTTTAAATAACAATCAGGTTAAGTTTTTGGTTTTAGGGTGCTTCAATAGCCAAGATCATTTCGCACCACTCAAATAATAATTGCACAATGTTTAACCCACCGTAATATTATTTAAAAACCTAGTAGCTATTTACTACATCCCACACCAAAATCAAGCCCACTTCATCTGAACCTCTAATGCTAATTGCAAGTTCCGTATAGAAGCAGAATAGTTTCTCTTGCTTCACATCTAAAGTCGTCAAATATATTAGTCAAAGACCTGACACCTGAAGCACTGATCATATAGTAGACCCTCTGTACACTAATGTAATTAGGTAATACTGTCCTAAACAGTAGGTATAACTTTGAGACTCCAGTTCGGGGGGCTCCAGTTCGTTTGGTGGCAAGGAAATTGGCTTCTAATCCCAAGTTTTGAATCGCGAGAGTGGCAGATATTTTCACTAGCTTTTTGGTTCCTAATTGAGTGAAGTGTGGACAGTACATCAAGCTCAGTACTCCGTCCGTTGGACGGAACGTTGAACAGTGGACCTATTAGAGATATAAGTTAACAGTAAGCTGATTCCAACATGGGTTTAGTCTCCACACTTCCTCCACTCATACTTCTGCCTCCAGTAAATTAATTGCCGATAGTACATGTGCAGATGATTTTACGTCAAAAACACGCGAGGTTTCTGCATTTTTTTTGGAGAGGGAGTGGGATAAACATTGAAACAGGCGTCACCAGAAAAAGAAAAACCAGAGGAAAAAGTGATACAGTCCCTCATTTTGAACGCGCATTGTCTATAACAAATGGTAGAAGTAGATGCAGAATAATAAAAAAACAATTTCTATTACTTTTTGGAGAAGGCATTAAAAAGGTGAGCTTATAATTTAAATATTTTCCGTAGAACAGAGGAAATAAGTCTAAAGGTAAAATTTTCTTGAAAGAAATATTTACAATGATGACGGTGACATTTCTTTAGAAGTCCCTCATTCAAATAGGAAAAAAACCCGAATTTAAATTGAAATCATGACTAACTACAATAGTGTGGAGAGAAAAATATCAACTGGAACCCACAAACTACTTTTATAGAAGTATAAACGTCGTAAAAATCGTAAAGGACGATAACGTAAGCGACGCAACAAATGGCCTTGCGCCAAGTTCCTTTAATATCATAAAACATTAGTTCCATTAACACTCCTCAAATACTCCTAAAGCACCTAGTATGTGAGGGATCATGGTTATCCAGAAGCATGATGCCTCTGCGCTGCTTAGGCAAGATGTAGCTAGATGGTTTGGTAAGTGAATATTTTTTGTTTTCGGATTGGTACGCATGTAACTGCGACATTTCCAGGTTTCCATCGTAAACATTCACAACCACGTCACGAGAGGTGATTGGTCAAATACGCCATGGTGGGCAGTCAGAAATGAACCTTTCAAAAAGTAATGGTGACGAATATCCGCATGTTAGGAAGAGGAAAACTGAACAGAAATGACACACACTAAGTTCCCGGAAAACACACATGAAACGAAAGGTTTTAAGTCTTTCATTCCATACGCGGCTTCCGTTTCATTGGCAAATTTGTAAAAGAAAACATTAATAATCCCAATTTGGAGCCTCATCGAACTCATCGTCGGTGTGGTCACTTTTGGTACGATGCTAGGGATTATTGTCCTTCCCATCGTCATGAAATGTGATCATAAGAACGAGAACAGGGTGATAAATGATTGGTAGAAATTATTAAGCTGACCCTCCCCAATTATAGGGTTCCTGTTTGAGATGGGAGCTCTACAGTCGAAATTAGTCAAATACATTCTATCGTCACATGTGACAAATCTACGCTGCTATATTCGAGCAGCAATTAGATATGCAAATGCTCAGTCATGAAGCAGAATCCCATTTTGATGAGGGAGCCGCTGTCAACTCTTCTTCCTCTCCATTCCTATCCTATTCAGAACTCATCCCAGTTCGAAATACCCTGAAGTGCGCAGCATACTATAACACACAGATGAAGATAAACCACAAGATGAAAAGCACTCAATACTAAGCCGCGTGTGCCAATCATCTTCACCAAGTAATGTAACTTGTGAAGATGATTACAGTCTCCGTAAAAAGTTTTATTACCTGGCAGCCTGATGGGAACAGCATTCCACAACAAATGGCTGAATTTGATGCGTAAACTGTTTATATGAAGTAATTTATGCGAATAACCTGTAACGGTTGCAGGAGCATGTGAAGGTGGAGAACTCTATGTTAATGGTTTAGCAAATCAAAAACTTAATCAATTCAATATACGTACCGGAATCAATATTTTACAAAATTTTTAAAATGATTCAACAGCATTACGTTTTAATACATTGATGATAGTGAATATGTAAGTAAATTAAATTAAATGGGAGTTAAACCGAAAACCTGCAGTGAAGTAACAAAAATTCGTCGTTAATTTTCTTTCGTTGAACTAAACACTATCTTCAAGGAATTTTATTTGCCAATATATTTAATTAAATGATGCAGCTTCCTTACTTGCATCGTCAATTGAACTCAAACAAAATTTTCAAATAATTCATAATTATTTTTTTATTCAATTTTCAAAATGACTCGATTTCATCATTTAATAAAGGAAATTAAGCGATTTTGGAAACATCAGCTGGAAAGGTTATTTATTACCTACCACGTCTGTTTCAATCAAAGGTTTTTGGCCATCTATTACCTGTAGGCAATTTGTGTTTACAATGAATTTATCTCAATAACAAACTGCCATTAATAATCCAAAATAAGATAAAACGATAGAGAAGCACACGTGTTACTGACAAATTAAATATCTGACCTAAAAAGCATTTTAGCATGTACTGACCGCATGCAAAAATTGTTTTATCTGTTCCGGGCTGCAATAACATCCCCAATTTCATTTAAATAAATGGATATAAAAAATAAAGCAAAGAGCCATTCAAGCCATGTATTGCTTGTCAAGAATCAAATTGGAAAAATTCGCAGAAAGAAAGCCACCCCCTCCACCCCTGTCCTCCCCCATATTGGCATTTATCCACGCTTGTCAGACTGTTTGCGGCTTTGACATGCATCGAAAATCGTTTACAACCGAAATGGAAAACTTCTATCAAGATTATGAAATATAAGACTGACCGCAAAAAACGCCACAGCGACGCTGAAATTTCTGCACTTAAAATCTTACCCGCAACAGGGACGTATTTCACCGAGAAGTGAGCGTTTCAAACGCTGCCACCATTTATGGCTTCGCCGCGATGCAGCATGGGATTAATTCCATGCAAAAAACTAAATCCTATAAAAAGAAAGTTTTACATCACTCAGTGTATTACTTTTCTGTGATACCGCGTGCTTTGATTCCGTAGCCCTAATTCGTTCTTAAGCCGGCACACAAGATATGTACTGAGGGTGAAAACACCAATGTACGCTACTGAGCGTGCAATGGATTTTTGAACCACTTCGAGATAGTAATGAAAAGACGCGGGGGTGAAAAAAAAACAATTAAATGTCTCACAATGTAAATTAGTATTCCTCTGCAGGAAAGAGTTCTTCTTTCATGAACACGTCTCGTAATTTCGTTCCCCATAGTCAGGACTCAAAAATTCTCTCAACCTCTCATCCCCCTCGTTGTCTGCGCTCATCTTTGTTCCTCATTCAATAAAGATTTATCCTCCCTGACCGTGTCCTTCTTTGGGCCATAACTTTTCTTAATCTGAGAAGCGGAACTCTCTCGAGGTTCGCGTTCCTTTCTTTCTCGGCTCCCAATGCCAAATTTAAAGTGCCCGCCGCCAGCCGTGGTAGAATTTACGACCGCGATAAGAGGCTGCTTTTAAAGGCGTCAAAAGCCGGTTCTGCTCAAAATGCAAAACACCCCCGCATGTGAACGATTTCAAATTCATTTTCATAAACAAGATTTGGCATATCAACTAGGGAGAACTCCTCTATACTCATACGATGCTTAAATGGGTAAACTTAATTAAGTTTTTCCCTATTTTCGAAATTTGTGTGGACTACCTTTGGACTGAAACTCGAAGCAAAAATTATGGCTATTTCAATGGTAATATTTATAGAATAAGATGCACTCCTCTCGGTATCATTACTAATTATATGTATGCCTTTATCCACTGTCAACCCTGCAAGCCACCATGGCAGACGGTTAGTTGCCACCAAACATACACTAACGTTTACTTATAATACCTACCTGATGAAAGGTTTCATCAATATCATGTGAGACACGACACAAATTCTACTTATATTAATTAAAAAAGGCTGACTTCAACAAAGATACCTTCTAGGTTGGTACTGATACCATTGGAGTTTGACACCAATATCCTCCGTTTTCTTGGAAAATTCGCGCACACTATTTCTTTTACTTTCCTTTTGTATTTACCGCTAGGCATATTTTTCGACAGCCCTACCCTCAAACTAGTCCTAATATTCTCGGTCCTCACTTTTGGTATCCATCGTAGCCTTAGTGTCTACTCCATTGAATGTAATCCTGTAGTTCCTCTCCAATGTAGTTCCTCTCTAATCCTTAATATACAAATACTTTAATAAGATTTGAAGTTCATTTAAAGCACACTTGAAGCACATTGACTTCAGCAGGCTGCTTTCCCTCACCAACTGTAGAGCCCCATATCTTCTTACACGTGCACACTCTTTATCCAATATTACCTCTCCCCAGATTATCCTTAATAGAAAGTTTTCTTTCCTCTTTGATAAATTCACTTCAAGACAGTATTTGTCAATCTTCGCTTTCTTCTAACAAAATTACCAACTTTGCACATTTCCTACTCTCTGACATTATTTAATGTCCTCCTCACCATCTCCTTCCAGCTACTGAGGCAATAGTTCACCCTGCTTTTGTTAGTGTTTGTATGTGCTTATCTTAATTCACATTTTATTGTAAGTGTCACAGCAAATTGCTATGAATGGAAGGCACAGATAACTTACAAAAAATAAAATCAATAAAAATATAAATAAATGCCTAGGGTTGAGTAAATTAGGGTCTAAGATAGTTTTTTTTTGCGTGATTCACTGGATTCAGTCACAATGCTATGGCTATTGCAGCACTTCGGGGATTTTATCAAGTTTGATGCCTATTCTTTGAGAAAGGATTACCTACCATAATTTCAAGCTGGCGACTTTACATGGAATTACTTTCATGGTGTTTCTCTCAGAAATTGCACGATAGCAGATATTCCATAGGGAAAAAAATCATCCACCTTGACAGGGACTCGAACCCGAATCTCCTGGTTTTTGGCCAGGTGGTCTACCAGTTCCCCTACCAAGACATCTTTTTTTGGACGTCTGTTTAAGACACCGTTAAAGTTTTCGTGGCTTGTTCGCGAGCTTTGCATTTCTTATAATAACCTTATAGAAGAACTAGGATGGGAATTGCTATTAGAACGCAGGTTAAACTTAGGTTAAACCTTTTAAGGTAATTCGAAACTAATTTGTTTACAGATGATGTTAGATATATAGCATTAAGAACACCTGCGTATTACGCTAGGTTTGATCAGGTTAACAAGATTAGAGAAATAGATTGTCGTACCGATAGATATAAAATGTCATTTTTCCCGCGTACTATAAGAGAGTACAATAGGCAGCCTAGCAAAGGATAGGTAGGTGAATTATTGTTAGAATAGTCTGTAGTGCACGATGCATGTATGAACAATATATCCCTTCAATACTTCGTAGATACTAACCAACTAGCTTCATATGACCCTATTATATAGCATGCCTCCATATAGTAGTCTTTGTCAATAGTGCAATTTAGATGACCGTCGCCCCCTACCACACATCCTCGTGGTGGCTCGCAGAGTACTACGCAGATTAAGATGCAGTGTAAAATACGGCCCTAGTCTTTGGGAGGGTGGCGCCATTCGGACGACTTCGGATGATTTGTGAACTAATATGTCAAGCAGTCCGGGAACATCTTGTTCCATTAAAGCCTCTATAATTTCCATAGAGAAAAAGTATGTCTTCGTAGCTAAACTGGTGTAGTATCTGGCCAAAATCAGGGGGTCCGGGTTCGAGTCCCGGTCATACCGAATGTTTTTTTCTCTGTGAAATATCTCCTATCGTGGATTTACCTTACCAGAAACACCTTCCATTGTTTTCAACTGGGCCTTAGGGCTCAAGCCAGCCAGCAAACCCCTCCATCACATAATGGATGTACACCACTCGAAGAGGAGGTCACTAATGCCCGACAATTAAAGCATGATCATTGATAAAATAAAACAAATGTAACTTTAAAAAATCTTCTTGTTGCAAAGCATGATTTTTTTTCAAATGCATTAAATTTTTAATTAATTGAAATACAATTTCCCAAAAATGTACGGTTAACATCCAAAATGGTATTTAATTGACTCAGATGTTGATTACTCAATTCTTCGCTTCATTTTTATTTACGCAAAACATACAAAGCAAAACGGCAAAATGGAATTTTTCGGCCGTGGTATTTTCAAGCAAATTAATAATCACCCATATGCAAATACGCTCGAAACGGCCACATTGCTCGCCACCGTCAATGTGGTTAAGCTGTATTTATCAACCGACATTGTTTTATGGCAGACGTAGCCTTTTATATTCGAGCTCCAGTTTTCTGATAAAAAAAGCATTCACTGCAACGGTCGCATTCGATGCACTGGCCATTCTCATGCATGAGATCAGCGTTCAAAAGTTACTCCCCCACATTCAAGTCCGGGATTGAAAAGCTTCTTCGAAAATTGTTTCGAAATCCACGTCTCTGAGAAAGACCACTCATATACAACTATATAATATTATCCACCAACCTTATTCATTCACTAAAATAAATCTGCTGTTTTTATATTCAACGTTTCGACTCGCTCATCCTCTTTTGTTTCAATAGTCTGCATATTGATAAGAAAACAAAAAACAAATGATGCTATACCGATGAGCGTATCCAAAAGCGGTCCGCCTTTCCGGCCTCCCTCTCTCTCGTTCCATATTCCCTTCCCCGACCTCCAACCAAAACACAAGCGTCTCTCAACCGCCCTTCATTTCCTTCTTTTGTCCTCACGGTCCCTTAAGCGCATGAAAACAATCTAATGGAGGACCAAAAATCGAATGAGAATTAATAATTTAATCAAACGTATAAACTACCGAGAATGAGGCGAGGGGGAAAAAATGAGTCGGTGAACGCCGTCGCCGCCGCCTCGGGAAACGATGAAATTAATTCAAATGGATAGGAGGTTGGAGACTATTTCCACGTCCCTCGTCCAAATGAAAAAAAAAACGGAAATCACATTGAAGGCCGAGGGAAACAGAAAATTAGAAAATAAATCAGGGAAGGGTAGAGGGAGTTAGGAAAAAGAGCTCTAGAGAAATGGCCAGAAGAGGAGAAGGAAAAGGCAGAGAAAGAGGCAGGAAAGCTTGCCACACCCATGGACGGATACCGCAAACATCCACATTTCTTAACGTAAGAATTGATGCAGGAATGAGTACATGCCTCTATTTTGGCAAATAGGTGCACTGCCATCGAAGGGCATGAACTAAGCAAACAACCTTCATTCAATGGACAGAGAGACTAGAATAGACATAAAAATGAACTTAAAAATGAAATATTACTAAAAAAAATCGTTGAAGAAGGTAAATGTGGACGGAGGAGATATTTAAGAAGGCTCCATCACGACTGCGTGAGTCAAGCAAGAAATTTTACCAATTTCATTCACGCTATAAAATAAAAATTTCTGTTTCGCCTGATAATATGCCCAAGACTCAAGACGATCAATAAAACCAACATTATAAATAAACAGGGAGCTAGATGAGTCGAGATTTTTTTTGCATTTACTTTCTACAGGATGGAGTGTTGAATTCTCCAGCATTTCTACGTGAGGAGCATATTTATTCAGCAAATGCAGTTTTCCGTCAATTACTCGAAGCTTAATACTGATTGCTGCAGCCATCTTAATATCATTTCATTTATTACAGGAAAGTGCATTCACTAGGTTACGTTACATACACTATTGAATGAACTTTATCTAATAAGAGGACCTGCCAATTTCACAGCAGGAAAGTACAACAAAATTGTTATCATCCACGAAAGAATAGAGATTTTCAACTAGTTTAGCCTAATGTTTTAATGTGTTGGATGTCAATCTCCAAATAGGCATTCAAGCGCGGAATTAACGCGCGGAATGCCATGTCGTCCGTAAGTGAAAGCAGTTCGAGCCATCTCGATACGACTGGGTGAGAATGGAATTCAATACGATAATGTGTCAAACATTTTATGTGTTATCTGCATCAACATCTGAAGGACACTACAACTTCACCTTGCACTAGAAAATGCTACAACGATAAAGACTTTCACAACGACTGTACAAAAACGAATCGACTATCAATGTGGGTGGATTCGAGTCCGACCAGTTGCTTGTAAAGCTCATTGAGACACGAGTATCAGGATGATCAACGATTATTTTCGTAACGAGTTTAAAAAATTGATTCTCACGTCAAACAAGGCGAATCGATTCCCGGAGGCGAGCAAACCTTTCTCGAACACCGACGCTGAAAATCACCATAATTTGTTACCAATTTCAACCTCTGCTCCACCCCGCAAACTCAGATTCCCTCACCCTACCCTCTTGTTTCTCGATTCGTCACAACACTACTGTACCCTGGGTCCTCCACCCTACGCAAGTAGCGGTGGATTCTCTCCTCCCTCCCTTAACAACCTTCCTCACTCCCCACCACTTCCACCACTCTCTCCCTCCCTTCCTATGCCTTCCCCCGCGTCAGTTCTTCTCCGTTTTTTTCTCTCCGTGCCTCTCCCAATCCAACAACTACCACCCCCCCCCCCTACTAGATTCTCCTCCCGCACACACTTTTCCCAGCAAATGCCTCCCCAACGATCCCAGGCGCCGCTCTCGGCCAACCATTAAAAATTGGATATCAATGAAAACGGAAACAGCACCGGCGACCGCTCCCTCCGAAAAAAAAATCTCTTTCCCTGGGATGGTGATTTTTTTTCCCCACGCCGACAATTTATCGTTCCCCGCACTCTTTCCCTCTTCCTTTCTATTCCACGGAGATTTCCGACCCTCCCACCCCCTGGGCATCGTTTGCTGCATCCATTACGTACGCAGTGTTTGCCCGCGCGAAATTGTTTCCTTCGCGTTTTTTCCCGCATAATGTGTGTATTATGGCGAGGCGGATGCGGGCCGAGCGGGTGAAAAGAGGTTTAGAGAAAGGAAATCCACCAGCCTGCCCACTGACTGCTATTCGAGCCTTCCGCGAGCGTTAAATTAGGTTAAGAGACTAATTACGTCCAATTACATCACGCGCTAGCATTTCAGAATTTGACGTTCACGGTGGAAAAAAAAAGTATTCTGCTACCCCCGGCCCCTTTCCCCTGCATTTCTAGCTCTATGTAACACTCTTAGCGTCACAGAGCGCTTGTTTTATTCATTTTTTCAACTCATTTGACGAACGACACTTCAATTTGAAGCCACCCCACCATCCTATTAATTGGAACGTTGGTACTCCACAATTAACAAGATTCATTATTGTATTTTTTTAAATGTCGAACTGTTTGGTGTTTTCGCTTTCACGTCACCCTTTAATGAGCTCCAATTCCATGGGAAACTATGAATGTGGCTGCAATACAAAAAAATATGAAAAGAGGTATAGATTTTCACGATTAATGGAAGCATGATTATCGTATTTGTCATTATAGACACAACAAATCGATTTTACGTAAATAAAATGAGACCTGAAAAGGATCTCCTTAACACACCTAGCAGAATACACAGTTTAGAGTGGCTCAACAAGCAGACAGTAAAGCAAGAACGCACATGCTTATTGTCTTAACGTATTCAGAAAAATAAATGCTTAACAAAACTACTCAAGTGGAGAAAAGTGACAATGCGTAATTATGGTAATTTTTAAAATAAATGTTTTAACAGACATTATGAAGATTTAAATTTATTCTAAAAACAATATCGTGTGATTCAAGTAAAATGCTAAATTAATAATAAAGTTTTTCTTGAGCATCAAGTAGATAAGAAATGGATTTCGGTTAGGGAAGAAAATAAGTATGCAAAAATAATTGCAAAACTTCACAATGGCTAGGACTTAGGTTCAAATCCGAAAAAAGTGATTAAAATTACTTTCACCCAAACCAATTTGGCAACCTGTAGATTTCCGAACTTTCCTGAGTAACCATTGTTAACGTAGAAAAAGAAACTTCACCTCATATTACGGCATACAATTATAATGTTGGAGCACAAAATTTGAGTCGCACCCCAATTTGTCCAACCAAGAGTGTACAACTGAAGTTGAAGATGATTCTGTATTGATAATTCAGGGTGTTAGTGATTACCATAATAAATTTTCAATGAGGAATTTGCTGAAAAACTTACGCCCACAGTACTTCAGTTTTTACTACATGTGGTAAATAAACCTGAACAGAATGCTTACAAGATATTAAATTTGAATAATTCTTGATACCAGCGCCCATAAAAGTGTCGCCACCATTTGCGTACCACGAGAGCAAATTTTAAGAACCACTTAAAAAGGGCGTTAGGCCACGAGGAACTAAATTACGGGCGTCCCTTTAACGAGGGAATGGTGTTGTTCGTAGCTTTATCCGGGAGATTCCCAAAAAAATTCTCCTTGCACCTGCTCCCCTCCTTAAGAAATCTTACTCTTCCACTGAACACGAATAGAAATTGAATATTAGAGAAGGCTGGTTACGTTTATACTAATGCAAGAAATGGATTTTAGCCTGCGAGTATAATTACTGTAGAAAAATCCTGTTGCTGAATGAAAGCCTCTCGAGAAGCTCTATAAAACTGTAAAACTTGAGAAGCTTTCATTGAGCTGAATCACCCGGAAAGCACCCGTTCTTATGCCACTATTATTGATGAGGGAACACATTTAAAGTGAAAAGTGAATATTATGCCAGTACATTTTCAGGACATCCTCCTCCGTCATTTACTACTGATCAAGTAATAGAAATTCAGGCATCTATTTCTATAAACTTATTCTATCATATTAACTTCGGCCATTCAAAATAAAAATAATGGCTGACGGCAAGTCCTCGAGAAGGATTGTGACTTCCATCATTGAACATAGAAGTCATACTCTCTGACTGCATTGGAAGGCAAGCATTCGTAATGGAGTTGAACATCATGCAAATACGTCAACCCCACGATTTCCAACATGCAAACTCGGTCCCTTCCTGCAAGGTCGATTAAAGATGCAGGGAAGAGGCTGATCCTGCCTCGGTCGCACCGGAGAAGACGGCTCTAACGTCTCCTAATCATGTCCAGACGTTCACATCAAGACGTTGAGAGCTAAGTTCGCAAAACATCGGGTCACTACTCCAAGATATGCCCACTCGCACCCGTGTGCTGAGTACTCCGCAAGCCACCTATAAGATGTGTGGCAGGGGGTCAATTATCAACAAACACGCACCAGGTGCAAAATCTTAAATAAAGAGATTCTACGCTACAAGTAGACGTTAATTACATATGAATCAGGCAGGAACAAAAAATGGCTGAAGCTACTATTATTATTAATAGATTATCTGCATTCCTTAATTGAGCCGACTTTCGGATACCTAGTTAAGTCGCAAGGCACTGAAATTAAGATTCTAGTAGTATGCTGACAAGATTATAAGTAAATGTGTGACGATGGAAGCAGAAGCTGATAATTCGTATGATTGTTGATATATGTTAAGGTACTAAATGGATTAGGTATTTTTAGCTGTTACCTTTCCAGGTGTTACCAAAATATATAGTTAAGAGGTTATTGTAAATGATAATGTGCACAACAGTTCGACACAAAGAAATCCAACAAATTACCAGCAATAGTACCACAACATCCATTTACCATATGTACCCTCATCATCATCACTTCATATGGACGAAAGAAGCCCAATAGCATGAGAGATGAATGAGTGACTTTAAAAACGATTCAATAAAATACTGCCTTAAAATCTAATATTCCTATTCGGTCTAAAAAAAACGCAATTCAAACAGCGATTACTAAAAACACTAACCGCTTTACTAGCTTCAAAGTAGTGGCCCTAATTTAAATATCAGACGTAGTGCTAATGTATCACAGCTAATACATAATTAAATCAGCCGAAATTTTTCAAGTCTGGAGAAGATTGATTATGACTAGCATTGCTTCACTCTTATGTGATTAACGTCATGTATTTTCAAATTTTCATCCACTTATTTGAAAATCAAAATTAATTTACAAATAAAATTAGAAAAATTGAAGAACATACCCTTGAATATGAAAAAAATGCAAATAAGGATGAATACTTGAAGGTACAAAATTCAATAAAAGAAGCCAATTTGACGCCAAAGTTGAAAAGGAATAGGTGGACTAGGTAATTATCTTTCATTACTTTGCCCTAACACTAAGTAATTACTCTTCAACTAGCTACTTATTTAATTTTCCGTCACAAATACTGAATTGGAGAGGATCATTCCATTTTCATTAACATACGGAGAGAAACTTTTTTAAATTTATCGTTGCCGATAGTATTCTGAGAAGATATCAGAGAATAGTCAACAACCACACTACACTTTGAGGAAGAAATCGCGAGATTAATATTCATAAATATTGCTTCCAAGTATCAATGGCATTGGAAACACATAAGGGAATTCATAGAGAACTTTCTGAGAAACCTTCAGGCTATTCAACTCAACAATTCATTTTCAATTGCTGATAATATTTCAGATTCGTGGCTAAAGGGTATCATCAGGATATGATATTCTTCCAGAACAAATTTATCTCATGAAATACTCGGAAAAAACTAAATTAATACACAGTTACATATTGCAAATGAGAATTTTTTTAAAAATGTAATATCAAAATTCTAAATAACCGTGATTTTATAGTGACGGAGTCATTGAGCTACCGCTAGCTCAATAATCACTTTAAAGTACTTAATTCCACGTGGTTTCATAAAAATATTAAATGTTCCAACTTATTGATTCCCTAAGTCGGAATTTATTCTGGAAAAAATCACGGAAAGGGAATAACAAAGAATATTCTGAAGTTATAATGCATAAATATTCATTGTATTCACCAATCAAAAATTGGTACTAAGTAATTCAACCAGTAACACGTAAGTCTGAATTAATTTTATATCCTGTATCTTGCTCTTACAACATCAGTTGGAATGTCGAGTGACAGGGTGGCCTAGACAGACGCGCGACCTCAAAACGTCATCTTTCCAAAACCTAGCCTTCTCCATCCGGTCGCATTTTCATGGATTCCCTGGATATCTGGCACACCACTATCTCTCCGATACCGACCTCCAGACCACAATAATTAATGTGCTAGCGTCCTCACCACAATTTCTCAGGAAATGAAATTCTTCCTGGCAGGCCGTTAAATGTTGGTTTGCGGTGGTCACAGAGGTGAGATTCCAAAAGTTAACAATCTGTCCTCTGCCCTGATGACCGTTTAATAAACATGACATAAAAAGCGATACACTGAAAGGTAGTTGCAAATTTCATCCATTAGAGGAATATAAAACTACATCTACATATTACCCTGCAAACCATCATAAAGGGGTTTGGCAGGGGGTGAATTCAAATCAAACATTCATTGAATATCATGCATAAAAAGTATTAGTATATATATTTTAGTCTAAACGTCACAAATTAAAAAAATGATAAAAATAGCAAAGCAAGCATATTTAACATGCTGTTAGTTGGGTTACTTAAAGTCTTTATACCAACATGCAACTACCTGTGCTATCCATTGATATACTCGTATTTATATATTGGATATATTTACAGCTATTCATATCCCTAATTGTGCGAGGAAAGAAGGAAATTCTGAACGAGAATATTAAGAAAACTAATTATGATATCAGAGGTAGTTTTCAAAATTATTTATGAAATTGTTAAATAAGTGCCGTTAGGTCAACTTATTCGCCAAACTCAATAAAATGTTAGGTACCGGTTAAACCAAACTAATTCTAATCGGCTGAATACCACCGATCGGGTGGGAAAAGAGAATTGTGACTCGGACGCTGAAGGTAATAAACCTGAAAATTAGAATTTAATATTATGTTCATGAATGCCTTGCGCACCAATACTTTTGGGGAATGGGTCATCAAATGTCAAGTTAAAGGCACCAAAGAGTAGCAATTATCCTCAGTGATCATTTAATTAATGAAATTAAATTTTTGTTTTCGACTCTGGAAAAAAATCTGGCAGTTACGGTAATTCAGTCAACATTTTATCTTTGAAGAGAAAAAAGAGGCCAGAGTAGATGGAGTTGTCCCAAAAACGCAAAAGGTCGGTTGGGAGTATTGAGCGTCCTCTGACTTGGTTAACGACCCAGAGCAAAAGAGTATCTATCCACTCTGGTATCTATCCCTTTCCTTACGCTTACTACAAAGTTGACCAGGGGCACTTGACAGGGAGAAATAAGATTCTGACTTCCTTTATTTTCAGATGTAAATCAGTAATGAAATTACCTTTAGCGTTTTTCTTATTCAAGTAGCTAATTTATTATTCAATTGGTAATTACCATTAACCTACTCGTAATAACGTTTTAGGGGATGTTTTATCATTATGGGTTGGTATTTCATTTACGAATGGTGGCCTAGCATCAAGGAAGCGGATTCAATGCTGAAGCAGCCTTCAACTTCGCTGGCGGCGGTCATTGGAAATTTCTCCCAACAATACTACAGAAATATGCCCACTGTCGTTAGTCGAATATGCCTTGTTGATCGGAAAAATCCCACACAGTACAGCCTAGGCGGGCGCGCGACCTGAAACCGTCACTCTCCTCATACCTGTGGTTTCCCACCCCGACGTGCTTCTTCCGTGAACCTCACTAGCAACAAACAGCCTCCATGTTAAAGTGTTCAATGTACTTGTATATTGAAACTTATTTTTCATCAGAAGCTTATCTTTAAAAGTGCATGCAACGTAAGAATGGACATTTTAAAATTCGGCTTGGGTCACTCGAGACGGAATCTATCTATCATGTTGAAAGATGCGTACACATGATCCACATTCGTTTCACGTCGGTCCACAACGATAGTTAACCTCTGGAAATCGTGATTTAAGCCAGCCTACTCGTAAACGAAAACGCAATAAATTAAATAGAAGTGTTTCTCATTTAGAAGGCAATTTCGAGTCTGAATACATGTATCTTCGTGATTTGTCGCTAGATTTAGCAAAAAGTTTTCCTTGACCTGAATAGCTATGATTACTCCTTGAACGATGATTCCAGTCGCAGTAAACGCCTTTTAGTGCAAAACCTAAACGGAAATCAAACGAAATCCATGTCCGAGACAGACATGGCTGTTGCGAGTGTGATTCGAACCCGCGACCTATGAGTTACCAAACCCGCGCGTTATCGACCCACCGCCTTGATTCCGTTGCAAACCGGATTCACCAACGAAGATGTGGGCAAGTCGTCTGCCGTCACCATCGATCCCCATCCCTCTTACGAACTCGGAGAGGCGACGAGGGGTCAATAATGGAGCGAATAATTGAGATGCCCGGATTGAGATTTTCGGCGACCCCGGATGAAACTACGGGGGGGTTGGGTACGATGTGGGCAGGCGGGAGAAGGGGTTAGATTGTGTGGGGAACACGAGATCCACCCCCGCAGGAGGACGACGACGTAGTCTGGCGACAGGCAGCGAGGCGAGGCAGCCGAATCCCGCGGCCCCATCCGAAACGCAGGAAGGGGGCCTACATTAATCCCCGCGGCGGAGGGGTGTGAGCTGGGCTGCGGTCCGTTTCACGCTCCAAGCGCTTCGAAGCGCCACCGCTCCAAAGGCCGGTCCGTTTCATTCCTTCGCTTTTAAGCGCTTCAAGCGCGACTGCGAAACGGACCGGCTTGGAAGTGTGGCGGGCGTTCAATTGATGGTTGCTAGGGGGGCGTGTTTGTAAATAAAACGAATTTCGTGGAGGTTAAATCAAATAACTCATAATGGAGGGGATTTTGCCCGTAGTGGAGAATATTTTTTTTAATGACTCAGAAGACAGTGATGTTTCAACGGAGACCTCGGAGAGTGAAGAGGATACGGAGATAATGGATGAGGCAGAAATCCGTACAATATATGCTGCAATAATGTTAGCGGAAACGAGGGGAAATGTGATTTTACAACCAAGAGTTCTATCGTACGTGGAGAATGTCGTTGGAAAATTCACAGCCCAAACATTTAAAAGTAACTTCAGGTAAATATTCCGGATAATATTTCCGAGTGCTTGATAAAAATTAAACACTCGGTAGATGTGCATAAACAAGTAACAAACGTCATAATGTAGTTTTCGCCATCATTTTTGTCAGGATGCTGCCGGACACATTCGAATACGTCCTTAATCTTATAGGTAACGCAATATCCGAAACAAAAAGGGCGAATGGTAGCGGCAGAAAACCAATTGAGAGCGAGAAACAGCTTTTAATTGCTTTATGGTACATGGGCACACCGGACAGCTATAGGTAAGACTTTTAAATTCACATAACATTTTAAAATGATTTTATCCTCACTAAATTTACGGTCACAAACTATGTAATTATATTTATTTACCCAGGTCCGTTTTACAAAAATTCAACATTGGCAAAGCGACAGCAATTAGAGCTGTTCGAAGGGTTACCTACGCTCTACACTGCCTATCTCCCAGGTTAATAACGTGGCCGAAGAATGAAAATGCTCTTGTCATCGAAAGAAATTTTGAGAGGAAATATGGGTTTCCGGGAGTTATAGGTGCTATTGACGGGACTCACATCCGAATAGACGCACCCAGGGAAGATCCCCAATCATATGTTAGCCGCAAAGATGTTCATGCGGTGCATCTTCAGGTATGTTACACGTAATGACGGAAAATGATCACAACCAGCAACATAAAATAAAATAGTTTAACAAAACTGAATGCTATAGAATGTAAAATAGTTAAAAAGGAGAAGAAATTTTCTTTTAGTTTTGGAAATTGTTTGAATGCAGGAAGATCACTGATATAAACGGTTCGGCGTAATTGATTTCAATTAATTTTAGGCATTCTGAATCAGCTATGCTTTTTCTAACAAATAATAATGTTGAACTTTATTCTTCCCCAGGCTGTTTGTGATCATCGAGCCATATTCACGCATTGCGTGGCTGGAAATGCTGCCTCCGTACACGATGCTAGAGTGCTAAAACACTCTCGTATATTCCATTATTTGAGCAATCCGGATGCATACTTTCCTAATGATTCTCATATCATTGGTGATTCTGCCTACGGCATACATGAGCACTTAATGACACCCTTCAGAGACAACGGCCACCTAACAGTTAGACAAAAAAATTACAATAAAAAGTTGTCTGCGGCAAGGCAAGTTATAGAACGTGCTTTTGGACTACTCAAAGGACGATTTCGTAGTCTTAGGGATAAATTACCTTTAGTGGACATGGAGAAAATACCCGAGTTCATCCTGGCATGCTGCGTACTCCATAATATATGCATGGAAAAAAGAGATGAACTGCCAGAGGAGGATGTTGCTGGACCAGAATTGGAAAGAGTGCCCATTAACATCAACGATCAGCGGATCAGGGAGCGAGGAAAAATCAAGAGAGAGAGAATAAAGAACGAACTTGCTTAATTTTTTTATTGGAAAAGACATTAAAAAACTCAATACTTAAACAAATATAAATAAACTATAAATTCAATTATTTCTCTCCAAATTTTTTTTTAACAATTCTATCGACTCCCTCTGTAATTTCATTTTTTCTTCATTATTTCTTCTCCTCTCCTCATCCCTTCTATTTTCCCTCTCCTCCTTTGCCTTCCTCATTTCTCCTCTCTCTCTCTCACGCTCTGCTTTCTCAATTTCCCTTTCTTTCTTAATATCCTCTATAAAGTTTTCTAAAATGGTTTCCACCCTCCTCTTCTTTGGAACTGCTAGAGAAAAAGAAAGTATGGGTTCATATGAGAAAATATTTTCAAACCGTTTTCACTTCAAAATCCATTATATACTAGTACTTAAAGGTTACGTAATTTTATTGTTATAATTAAACAGTATTAATGACATGAAGGTCAAAATAGAAAAATTTGCCAAAAATTATTATTTCTCTGTCACCACTTACTTGGCGTAGTAGATGTTGATGGTTCTGGTCGCTCAGGGCCGTCGCTTGATGCGACTGCCGGCGGATTTACCCAGGCCTTCCTTGCGAAAATTTCATCCATTATCTGCAACGGAAAAACGAAAGTTTATGGATTAGCCTAGTCCACTGAGTGGTTAGAATGTCACTAAAACTGACCGTGAAATAATAAAAACATACCTCATAGTAGGGCCATGCAATAGCACAGTTGCCCGTTTTCCCTTTTCCCTGTTTCCCTTTGACAGCCATGTATGTTTTTTTTAAGCCACTTATTTTCGTCTGGCACTGTTTACCATTAGGTCTTATCGTATTTTTTTCGCCGATTGTTTTCGCTATATCTTCCCAAATTTTTCCATGTCTCTTTCGGCCCAGTGTAAATTCAAATTCAGTTTCTTTAAAAGTTTCAAGCAACATGAGAACTCCCTCATGCGGCCATACAAACGATTTTCCTTCATTTTGTACCTTTGGAGGGTCTTCATTACTGACTTCTGTAGAATAACATGTTAACTATGTATTAACGTAATTTTATAAATAGCATTAAAACTCGTTGTTATACTCTTATTCTATCATTTAAATATGTAATAGTTAATCGAAAGTACAATAATAATGAAATTATGCTACATTATATATTTAATAATTGTTACCTAAGACTTCCGTCACTAATTATTTCACCAAAGATTTTAATTTAAAACGTATCACATTTCTGTAATATCTTTTCATATTTTATTAACCACTAATGTTCACCTGTGATAATAGCAAAGATAATTTTTGGTAGGGCATTACCTTCTTCCGCGTCGTTGTCGAGAATTTCTTCAACCTCAACTCGTTCATTTCTATTATTAATTTGGCCATTTACAAGACCTCTTACGTAATCTGAATCTGAAAGGAAAATTCATTGAAATTATTTTGGAATTGTGGTAAGTGTAAAGTATTTTGAAAGACTCTTTAGTAATCTTAATTTCATATTTTAGAATACTCACCATTTAAGGCCCGGTTGTACTCTTCTGGGTTCAATAGAAATATAAAATCTTCATTCAACCAGTCGGCGTGTACAGTAATTTCCATTTTATTTTCCATTGCTACAAATGTTCTTCTTCCCTTCGCAAATGATTTATGTTTATTTATTTGTAAGTTCGCGTAGCAACACATGAAATTGGCGCTAATTCTCGAATATATCGAACTATTTATTGTTATCGCTCCAAACGCTCCACATCCAGCGTGGAGCGTTTGGAGCGGTCTTAATAGTAAATTTATGCTCACTCAGGGGCCCCGTTTCCTGAGCTTCGAAGCGATTTGAAGCGTGAAACGGACCGAGCTGAGGAGCTTCGGAGCGCTTGGAGCGTGAAACGGACCGCAGCCCTGGTCTGCGAGGCGAGAATGGAGATGAGGGAGGTGGGCCTAGGGCAGAGAGAGAGAGAAGAGGGGATGCAATATCAGACGACCTATGATAATGCGCGAGATGGATTTCCGGACGGCCTCCCTGCCGAGCGAGCACTCGCGTCCAAATGGCGGCGGTGGCGGTGATTGTCGCCAAACAGAGCCGCGGGGAGGCATCCCCGTCAAACAGCTGACGGTCGGACGAGCGGTGAAGACGGCGGCGCAGAGGGCAAACAATGGGACAGGAGGGGAGGAGGGTTACCGCTGCAAGAAAAAGGGGGGGAGGGTGTAGTGAAAGAGACATATAGATGGGGAGAGGTAGGGAGAGAGGATTTGGTTAAGCCTACGGCAATAAGTACGATAGAGGCTGCACAGAGCCCTCGGAATAGAAAAGGGGGCGCCACTCGACCCTCGAGGCGAGCTAAGTCTCACCCCATGAATCCACTAACCAGTGATCGCACACCTAGTACGCACCATCCTCGCTCACACAATTCCCATTTCATACAGGGCGTAATCTGTCGAGAAGCATCAGGATATTTTAATCCGATATTTTATTTCTTTCCAAAAAACTGAAAGTTTTATAGGAGTACTCAAAGTTGTTATTTCATCAAAATTTCACTGGCCGCGTTCAGCGAACTCAACACAGTTGAGGAGCCGGTGAGAATTTTCTGCTGTATACTCTATGGTTACTTACCGGTGAGTCAACATTTTGTGGATCAGACGGTATTTTTCCACCGGAAATTTCTTTACAATGACTAGGCTAAATATATTCATAAGCCATATGGCGGTGCCCATGAGTTTGACTGCATTTAAAACCTGTATCTACAATCTTGAGGGAATGGCATTGGAAAATACTGATAACCTCAAAATCAAATTAAAATTGAGTACAAGTTTGTAATTATCTATTTCAGATAATTAATGTAGTAGCGTTGAGTGAATATAGTTGTGCTGTATATTCAAGCACAATTTCGTATCTTCGTGTGTCAGGTGACTGGTGAGTAAGGTAGCATCTTGGCTGCAATCTTTCAGGTGATGGCAACGTCGGTAATTGAATGTTAAATCATCGGAAAGATCTGCTGAACGTGTTCATAGACTAAATGCAATGGATTTCAAAACCGACGAAATTTCTGGAAAAACATCCTGCATTCCGGTCGGTTATCCTGTCACTTTATCGACGCGACTTTATCAGAGGTCACGAGGTCACACGGGGTGAATAAAGTTACCCTTAACTATCTAAATAAAACAACAAAATATATATCCAGGACCAACGACTCTCTGCCTTCATTTCCTTGAAAAGCCTGCTTTCCTTCCATCCTCTTCAGCGTTCGCCTTTCACTTTAATTAAGCGAAGGCATCTTGCTCTTCCCCTTGTTCAATATACCAGTCCTGCGGCAACACGAAGTGAGGAAAGTGGGGATCGAAGGATAGAGAAAAAAAAGTTTAATCGAGATACACTCCTATGTCGCCAGAGCAACGGGACTCTTTGGGAGAGATCTGATGACCTTGAATTGCGACTAGCGCTCCGCATTTGAAATTCTAATATCGAATTCGGCACTTTCGGCCGGATGCCGAAGGAACCGTAAGCTTCAGAGCGGACACGAGGAGATCGATTCTCGCACCGATTCCGATCGAGAGACCTAAACGGCATTTACGAGTTCTTTCTTCATTGGGTCCTGCCATCCATTCAAAGCGAAAGGGGAAAACGGGCAGGGCTCAGTATCTAGAGGTCAAAGCGAATCTAGAACGTCCCAGGCCTGCTAACGAGGAGGTTTCGCCCAGTCTTTGAGGCAGGAGGACAGCATGTCTCTCTCCAGCAAACGGCCAGCCAACGGACCAGAGCAGTACTCTGAAGTCTGTTAACATTCGCCAGGACGTCGTGGTGCGGGGAGAGGTATCTAAAAGAATCCCACGTCGGAACCAAATGGCAGGGGCGGGCGTCCGGCCCTGTATTATTTTGCGTCGTCCTGTGATGTTGACGTGTAGCGAGTTGTAGCGAGACCGGACAAAAAGACTGCGGGATTAAGAAAGGCCTCGTGAAAAAGAAAGTCTTTCTTTATTTCCATTCCTTTTCTTTCGTATTCCCCCTCCGCCCTCAATTTAACTCAGACTGTAGCCTGAAAGACTCCACTGGCTACCCAACGAATTTTTTAATGATCAATGTCACTCGCGATTCTGCTGGAAATGAATTTGGAACATAAAGGTGCGTGCTCCACTCTACATCTACGTCTACGCGATATCCTGCAAGCCACCGCGAGGGTGTGTGGCAGGGGGTGAAGATCACCAAAGCATACACTATTGACATGCCACTAGGGTACTACATGGAAACATGCTAATAATATGGGTCACACGTAGCTAAATGATTAGTAAATACATAATAATAAAGGAATTGGTTGTTAATACATGCATCATGCGCTACAGACTAGGTACTCTATAAAATCTCGCCTACATATCCCTTTTCTATGCTGCCTATTGTGTTCTCTAATAGTACGGGGGAAAAATTACATTTGAAATCTATCGGTACGACAATCTGATGTTTTTAATATATATCTAAAATCTTCAGTAAAGCTATCCATTTTAAATTTCTGTGATACATTTAATCTGTATTTTAATCTACGATCTGATAATGATTCCCAACCTAATTCTTGTATTCATTCCGATACACCACTAACACTTTCGTAAAACCTTTTAACAAACCTAGATGCTCTACGCTGCACACTGTCTAGCTCTCTGATCAAACCTATTTCATTCGGATCCCATACACTGGCTAAATATTCAAGGTGGGGCCTAACTAGTGAAAAGTAACATAGCTCTTTTGTCTTCTCATCACATTTCTCAAGTACTTTTTTAATAAATCTTAGCTTTCTCTTGGCTCGTCCGCATATTTCCCGGATGTGTATTCCCCGCGATCTTTACCTTGTGTTGCACCAAAATATCTTATGGTTTAAACGCTTTCGATTTTCGTGTCACTTTTGCTATAGAATCGCTCTATCGAATTACTCTTTTCCCAAAAATTGGCCTATTGGGCCAACGTTTATTAGCGCTTCCCTGATTATAAACAACACAACACAAAGGGATGAAACATGGGCGTAATTACGGGTGTCTTCCGCGTTTTGTTGTCGTTTTCCACTATGTTACCTATTCTCAAGCGCACTTCATGTGGTGACCCTTTGAAACAGGCATGTGAAAAACATAGCCTATTGCAATACAGCTGAAGCTTCAAACCCAAATCTAACAGCAACGTCTTTTCTCGCCTTTCTGAGCTAAGGAAAAACAGGTACAGAGAAGGCAAGCAATTTCATTATAAATTCCAGTAATTTTTACATATATTGAAAGCAAGAAACAATACTGTTACGCAAATAAATAATTCTACCTTCACACTGCTAATAATCGGTTATTTTAGTACTTTTTTTCAGCGCGTAATCTTATATAGTACACAATGTGCGATAGGTTTTATCCAATAATGGTTTAAAAGTACCATCCTGCCAAATGTGGGCGATGCCATTTTTTCGCCAAATCTTTCATGACTCATGGCACAAGAGCGAATATTTCCAAAGAAAACGTTTTTCCTTTGAAACGCAATAAGAATAAAGAAATTAAATGATTTATTAGGTATTATTCCTAATAGAAGATAATACGGCATTCTACAGCTTCATTAAGTCTTTACTCAATTTATGAGAAGTTTTAGTTGAGCTTTGATGAAGCTGTTAAAGACACAAAATTGATAATATTTTGGGCATCATCTACAAAGCATGTATGTACATACAATAAACATTCTTATAACATATACACGATTTCAATGTAACTCTAGCATGAACATTTAGATAATTATTTAAACGTTAGCGTGCAGGAACTTATATTAACTTTTCCGGTTCGCCTCACACCGGATGAATATCCAACTAGTAACCAGGGAGTAGTTTCGGCGGTTAGAGCAAGTAAATTAGCTTCCAAGATGCAAATGAGTTGTAAATTGAGCAAACTTATGCGATGGCAGAATGAGAATAGATACCGATGTGCCGCAGTCTGTTTAGCATGAATATAAATGCATCGAAATGTTTCGCGGAGAATTAGCAAGGCGATATCCATGAATAGCATGAGAGTCCCTACGACGAGACCAACATGGAATATACATATCTTGCCAGTCATTGCAAATCCCCTAGTTTATCTCGGGGTTGATTTACATAAAAAGGAAAAGATAACAAAATGTATTCCTTAAATATACAATGTACTAATGTCCTCTCACCTAAGGATCGATGGAAATTATTAGAAACCAGAATAACCTGGTAATAGGATTTCTACAGAATGAACTCCAATCATTATGGGTGTGGCTAAGCATTGTTTGCGGTGTAAAGAAACAACCAACCACCCCTTTCAAGGTGAATTCCTTAAGAGACATTTCCCGAGGACTACACAATGTTTGACAGAGCTACAGCTTGAGAGTTACGGTTCACACATTTTAGACAAAAATCCTCCCCTTATTCAGTTTCAGTGCTGTTACTTCATAGAAGGTTATCTGATAATTTTAAAGAAAACCAAATTTAATTTCCATGGAATTTTTTCAATATAAACACTGGAACGTTCAAAATGTTATAGCCATCAAAAGCGAATTAAATGTGTAAAATATCTCACAAAGGATACGGGAAGAGCGAATTTATTATAAGTAATTTAAAATGTTTACGATACATATATCATAATGGCAAAATATTCTCCATATTGTTTTCTTGTATCCAATTTGTCCATTGCTCCTCCAAGACGATATTTCATACTGCAACATTTACTAGGTATTCATGAGTCACAGTCAGTTCCCAAACAGGATATTTTTTAAAATATTTCATTATCTGAAATATTTTATCGACCATAGTATGCATAAATGTTTTAAAATATTAAGGTAGAAACTATAATCCGATTGTAGGCTGAAGACCAGACTAAATGTACTGCAGAAATTTAGGGTAAATGCCATTCTGAATATGTTCAAGCTATATTTAAAATCCCAGGGAACGATCTTCAGTTATATTAATAAGATAAAATTAGAGAGGTCAATAACAGGGGATAAGGAGGTTTAAAATGTCGTTCTTCCAGCATAGGAGGGTAAGGAGAAAAGTTCTCGGCCTGACACAGAGATGGTGTTACAATCAGCGAAAATTTATGATTCCTGCATGGGTGCATGTGTCATTAGTTTGTAAGACAAGTTTCAACTTGTTCTATCAACTAGTGTGTTTACACGTATTGTTGAAGTATTGTTATGTTATTATCTTTATTGTTTATCGTTAAAATTTAATATCGTGCGGTCATAAAATTCCTCGTTTTGGATGTATTAGCCCCTAAGGAAATTCATCCGAAGTTAACAAAAGTGTACGGGGACTCTGCTCCTTCAATGTCGACCGTTAAAAAGTGGGCAGCTGAATTTAAACGTGGTCCCACATCCCTCAAAGATGACCCACGTGAAGGACGGCCAAAAACCGTAATCACACCGGAAATCATTGAAAAAGTGCACGATATTGTGTTGGACGATAGGCGAGTGAAGGTGAGTGAGATAGCTGAGGCCGTGGGGATATCGGAAGAAAGGGTGCGAAACATCCTGCACGAAGAATTAGGATTGCGAATGCTGTGCGCAAGGTGGGTACCGCAGTTGCTGAATGCCGATCAAAAACAAATGCGCAAACGACTTTCAGAGCAATGTTTGGACCGATTAAAGAGGTATCCGACCGATTTTGTGTGGCGATTTGTCACCATGGACGAGACATGGGTCCACCACTACACACCAGAAACCAAACAACAGAAAAAGCAATGGTTGGAAGCTGGTGGTTCAGCACCAAAGAAAGCAAAGTCGATCGCATCTGCCGGAAAGGTCATGACCAGTGTGTTTTGGGATGCGAAAGGGGTTCCTGTTAATTGATTACCTTGAAAAAGGCAGAAAAATTACAGGCAAATGTACCTTGAAAAAGGCAGAGCAATTACAGGCGAATATTACTCCAAACTTCTTGACCAGCTGGATGCAAAATTCGCGAGAAGAGGACTGGGTTGAAGAAGAAAAAAACCATCTTTCACCAGGACAACGCACCTGCTCTCAAAAGTGCGTTGGCGATAGGAAATCTGCGGGATTTGGGGTACGATTAGCTCGGCCATCCCCCCCCTATTCGCCTGATATAGCACCATCAAACTTGCATCCGTTCCCAAACTTGAAAAAATTTGTTTCTAGGAAGCGCTTCGCGTCCAATGAAGAAGTTGAGAGGGCCGTAGATGGATATTTTCACGGCCTTCCAGACTCTCACTTCCGGTAAGGAATACTGATGTTGGAGAAACGATGGACCAAGTGTGTTGAGGTCAAAGGAGATTACGTAGAAAAATAAAATCATTTTTGAAATGAAAATCGCAGTCTTTCATTGTCAGGCCGAGAGCTTTTCACCGTACCCTCGTGCAATCGGGGACCATAATATTTTTACTGACTATAATTAGGATATGTAATTATATTTTCGGCACAGATTATACAACCTCTATTGACTATTGGGAGTGAAGCATTGAATGAGTGTAAGATGAATTAATACGGTTTATTCTATTCTAAAACAAAGGGTTCAAGAGAGTACTTGAATGAAGAACCAGTTGAAAAATACGGATTTAAGTCTATAAAGAAAAAGTGAGATATAAGTACATAGTCTTTACCGAGATCTCGAATTTACTGCCACCATAAATGCAATAAGTACCCATTACGTGGATGTGACATCTTACGACGAGTTGAAGGCACACGCCCAATAGAAGTGATATCTGACTGAATCAGAAGGGAAATGGCTGCGGGGTAGGCCTAAGCTAAGATGATATAACCAAGGTCTTAAAAGATCAAAACAAATGAACATAGGCATCCACGTGGAGGAATATGGAACATAGTGGAAGAGGTTGGTTTACGATGCGAAGAATCAACTTAGATATGTGGAGCCACGGCAGAAAGCAAGTGAATAGATTTGCCTAAGCATGGACCTTTATATATACAACCTACGAGTGTATATAATTGTTTTAGATATCCTATTTCGTTCCCGCCACTTATACTCTAGTATTTGTGAACAATTTCTGCTGTAACAGTTGGACACAATGCAATTCGAGGTAATGTGCATTTCTTGTGATGTCGCCGTATTACTTCTGGAAATTAATTGTCAACAGTTAAATTAGTAGAGGAGTGAAAAACAATATGAATGTTTACACATCAATACATGGACTTTGTGGAGTAACCCCTCACCTCTAACCCTTGTAGAGGCTTGCAAAATTCAAGGGAGACGTACATCTGGACAAAATAAGATAGAAGAAGTTCATAACCTCTTATATTCAATAAACAGATATACGATACAATAAACACTTAAACACTATGTTTTATGTAATGGCACAATTATTACCATTCCGAGCGGAAAAATATGTGGAAAGTTCCCACCCCAAAGGTGAAATAGCGAAAGGAAAAAACTTCTAAAGAAAGCGAACTTTTTTTCTTCGCCACACCTCCGTTCCTTTCCTCCCTATTTTCCGTTTTCTTTGCGCCGAGCCGAACGCAACCCCCAGATTTTTCGCTCGCCTCGATATCGCATTCGCATGCCATTTCACACTTCGAATATTCGGGAGCGTTTTATCTCCCCGACCTTTTCACCCAGGGCGCAGGCCGCCCGCAAAATAAAGCGGAATATGTAAATACGCGCATATGTATTCCGACGTCACAATGTGATAGGGTGCGAGCTGCAGAAGGAAAAAAAATGGACGCCACCTAGCCTTTAAGTTTTTATTTTATTTTTTTCCACCGGGGGTGAAATATTGGCGGTTCGGGCGTCTAAATTCTTCACGCAAGGTTTGGAACCAGAGGCGGGAAACGCAGTCATACAAGCAGAGCCTGTGGAGGGAGGAATGCGGAATGGATACATAATGAAAGGAAGGAATGAACCGTAAAAATGAATAGGAATATTGAAGGATTTGAGTGAATACAGAAGAGCGATGTAATCAGATGACCAATAACGATCACTTCTTTGGTAACTGGAAAATTTATGCGGAACTTTTTCGGTTCTAATGAAATTCTTAAACACTAAACATAAGTTTGGAGGTATTTTCTGCAAGAGAAGGTACAGTTCAGTGATCTATGTAATATATTAGGTGATAATAATTACCGGTTAGAAACACCAGGAGAAGAATTGTGCCACATAGAGAAGCAGCCGCGCAGAGGAGAGAATTAATGAGGGTCTTCGCCTAGAGATAAGAAGAAAAGAATGGAAATACTGGACTAACCGGGAGTGTGGCGCTGTCGGGTTGAAAAATCTGGTTGCGGCGGAAAGAAGATGGAAGAAGGTGAGAATATAGGGAAGAATGGAGAGTAGTTAGCAATATGGATAGGATGAAGAGATAAACATAGATGTGTTAATTTTGGATGAAGAGGAAAGAAGGGAATTACTACGAAGTCAGAGTCAGCAGCCAAATAGTAACAGGGGAGTTTTCAGAGGGGAAAAAAAGTTGAAGAGAATGATAGTGGTCCGGAGGTTTATGTAAGCGCGGAGGAGGGAAGAACAGATGTGTGTTCTGGATGACTTAAAGACACGCAGAATATACGACAATTCAAGAAGATATCAAGTACGAAAGGTATATACGTACAGGAAGAAAGTTAGGAGTCAATTTACATTGCATGGTCATAGCGAGCGGGGCCTAACGAACAAGAGTAACTAGAATATTAATTATGGCTTCTATAGCCTTCACTTCATTGCGATAGTTATAATAAAGTCATTGGAATAAGGAAAACTACCTCTATTTAATAGAGATAGAATTGTTTTTATGGAGTCTCTTGGTCGTATTTTTTATTAACACCAATTTCGCCTCTTTTATTTAGGTTTCCTCAGAGCTATTAAATAGAAAATTATCGCCAGAAAGAAAATGGGCAAGATGAGGATTTAAATGCTAGCAAATAATGCTTCACCAAGAGTGTCATGCTAGCATTCCATCCAGGATACCAGTCATGAGTGGTATGGTATGATTAGTAAAACTGACATCCATGTCAAATAAATTCAGGAAGTTACAGTGGGCTTAGATGGACAATTCAGAGCGTATGAAATCATGAATTTTATAAATAGCAGTTCAAGGTCTTGTTTCACCTGAATCTTCGATGCTTACATAATGACTATCGAATATTTCATTTAAATCGCAGAATGGTGCACGAGACAATAATGCTAAGATTTTACAATAGTGAGAATTACAATACATACCTATTATAATTGGATGATAAAATTATGAGAATTCATCACTTATGAGAGGATGCTATCATTCATTCATCTAACCATTAGCAAGGAAAGATACTATAGTCAATCACACCTTGACTAAGTTTGAGGAACACACGCTCCGAAAATATTGAGGAAGTTGAAATTTCTCAGCGGAGTATGCATGCATGGCATCATTGCACACCGCTTCCTTCTAGAAATTGACATATTACTCATCAAATATTCTTTTTTGTGTTTTGAAAAATCATAAACAGAGAAATTATGGGTACCATTTTCCACAGTAGAATTACATGAAAAATCTAATGATGTAATCGACTGATATGTGAGGACTTGTTGACGAATCTTCTGGCGGATTAAAGAGCGGGTTGCACGAGTATTCTCTTCACACTCTTCTGCCCCGGGTTCAAATTCCAGCAGGCATTTTACAGGAATTCTTACCTCTGCTTCAAAGTCATGTAAAGATTATTCCAAGTTCAGCACCCCGTGGACCGGATGGGGTGCAAAACCTGAGGACCCACGGGTGCATTTCGTGAAGAGCAGCCTAATGCCTAAGTCGTGTTCCTTTTTCTCATTTCAGTCCTCAACTCTAAAACCCCCTCCTCCCGTTCTGTGAGGCGCCTCTAAGTGAGGGACCGACTCCAAAACTCCTCTAATGCAAATGCAGTTGACTGCCAGAATCTCTGTGAAGGTCGTGGAGGTGGGTAAGGGGTTAAAGAGGCTAGGAGAGTACTACTATATAGGTACATATCCATTATGTGGGAGGAAGAAGAGAGAAGGAGATAGGACGAGGAACGTGAGACGGGACGAAAAGATTACGGGAAAAGGTGTCTCGTCTCAACGGTTTCTCCCGCAGGCAAAAGCCCCACCCATGGCGGAGGGAAGGAGTGCGGGTAGAACGTTAAAGGCTTCGAGTAGATCGGGAAGGAGAAGGGAGAATGGAGCTAGACTGCTTCGAAGCCAGCAGCTCGCCGCTATCTGGCAACGGTGGAGTGTCAAATGCCGCCGTCCCGCGGTGCGGGCGGCATTAAGTCTTCCCCAGGAGAGATAAGTGTGTTGCCAGCCAGCCGTCATTTTCCCCATTCTCCACGCAAACGACCAACACCATTCACGCCACGAGCCTCGCCCTCTGCACCCGCTCCCTCACCTTCCGCTCTCTTCCTCCTCAACCAATACACGCATTTGTGCCTTGCGCACGTCGGATACAAAAATCACGTTCGTGCACGTGTCCTGATTAAGCCTGTAATGTTACTTCGTATGTATACATCCAAGTTTTCACCCTCAACCAGTTTCAACAATCACACAGTGATCATTCTGAATGGGCCTCATTTTAGAATGACATCTGTGTAACGTTGAAGGTGTTTGCGGCGAAAAAAGTTAGAGCGTTGATTAACACGAAATATTTTACCTCATTCACCCATGACATAGTTCCGAAAAGTCAATTCGCTGACTTCGTCGCCTGAATATTCCTAATCTAAAGTCCCGTAACATTAAAAATATAGTCAATTGAAAAAGATCTCATTCTAAGCGATAGCTCAGTGAGAGAACATAAAGGCTGTAAACGAATTTAAATACATCGTGGTCGAGTGACCTATATTACATTTTGGGATGTGTGACAAGTCATGAAATATATTGCCATATTTTCCTTCAGAGCGTAGTCGTGAAATGCCAGTGAGTGTTAATTTGCTGAGTGAAAGTTTGGCTTACAAAATTGGAACTGGTTACTTTAGACAGATTCAGGTAAACTCAAGATACGAATATTTCTGGGTAATGTACCTCTGTTCTGAGAACCTCATTCGGCACAGGGAAAGTAACTGGCCCTCTAACCCATTTGAGAGAGTATTTCAAAAGTTGTTGAGATTTGACCAACACCACTCTCAACACCAGCCTCATTTCTTTTTACTCCCCCCTCCCTCTCCGATCCTTGCTCCAACAAACGCATTCGACTTTCATGCGCATCGTCTGAGTGAACACTCACATGTATCACTATCTGAAATCTGAAATACTACTTCGTATCAATCCAAATTATTTTTTGACTCCATTGGTTTCATCGTTACGCATGCATAATTTTCAAGAGGCCTACCTTCAGACGGTAAATTTGAAATATTTTGAGGCTAAAAATTAAAAAAAAAAAAAGTGAATTGCAATACAGCACTGTCAAATTTGATCATGATGTCACAGTTTCTCGAAGTCAAAAGTCACGTACAGACAGCTTTAAGGATAGATCCGTAGATGAATAGAAATAAACGTTTGTTCCTATGGTTTATAACTCGCAGTATTGTTTCATAGGCTTGTTTCTCCGATTGATGATATTGCATTTCCAAAGTCGCCTGTCATTAGGAACAGTAAAATACGCCACTGTAAATGAATCACAACGATAACATAACGACAACAACAGTAAATAATTTCTAAGGACAAGTAAACGGCGGAGAAGTGTGTCATAACAAATGTGGTAAATGGATATATTCCTCTTTGAAGGCGTGGCGGAACTCAATGGCCGTTACACGCTTCTTACCGGATATTCCGTGTTCAAATCCCCGATATTATCACATTGAACAAATTCAGCAAAACCTTGGTTTTGCAATTTTCTGTGAAT
Organism: Platycnemis pennipes; assembly: GCA_933228895.1. Classification (NCBI taxonomy): domain Eukaryota; kingdom Metazoa; phylum Arthropoda; class Insecta; order Odonata; family Platycnemididae; genus Platycnemis; species Platycnemis pennipes. The sequence goes on from OW121848.1 coordinate 42,712,299, forward strand.
ACTAGTTATATAGCTTTCTCAGAAACCAGAGGCGATAAAGAATTCCAATCGATGCCTGCGTGAATTTCAGACACCGTTTGACTTAGAACACTGTGAGTTCCACTCTCATCAATCACACCAACCTAAGAGTTGAATAACAAGGTTTGGTGATTTCCCAACGTTGTGTTAACCTCTGTTGCCACCGATCACCTTGCAATTGACATGGCAGTAGTTAGGGTGGGGAAAGCATTCGCATAGCAATCAAAAAAGAAGAACTGATGGAAATCGGAGGCACGTCACTCCCTCTGGAATACCATTGGGCTGCTATTCACTGAACTTTTTTCAATAGAAAAAAATCATTTCTCGATTCCAATACCCAAGAACCCGAGCCAAAGAAGACAAACCAGCGTAATGAGTATCTCTCTAGCTTTCAACAATCATTGTTCCCGTCGTCGCAGACAAGGTACGAAGGGCGGAAATCTGTGGAATATCTTCCGAAAAATTATTTCTTGCTGTAAAATGGCTAGTAAATCCTTCCCATGGCTCCTATCTATCGAATGATTTCCTCCATTAGTTCCGTATATTTCCTACCTGCCATTATTCTATCAATATTACCGGTTCTTCTCCTCCCTCTACCCTACTCTAACAATATTCGTCCCTCTTCCACCTCCTTCAAAATACCCTCTCCCCTTAAAATCTGCTCCATATACTCCCTCTGCCTTCTCCTAATTTCGTCAATCAACTTTCCTTTCTTTCGCACTCTCTCCAGCACTTTCTTGTTCGTCGTCCATTCTACTCACTGTAACTTCTGCATCCTTCTCCATGTCCACATCTTAAAAGCCTTCGTAAATATTAATTATTATGTTATTTAAAAAAAACATTTCACCAAGGTATTCGGATACCGGTTCTCATATCCCATTTTTTTCTGCTGGTTTAACATGGAAGAATGTATGAGTACCGAGTAGGTACTACCGATTGGTACTTTAGTCCTGTGTAACCAGCTTCACTTACGGATTCTTGACGCGGAGATAAGAGATCGCAGCGTAACTTTTTAAGTTTACCTGGTCTTCTTGAAAATGTATTGTTATCGATTTTAATCCTTCCATAAATATTTCTAAATCGTTTGAGACTAACCTTCACTTAAAATTCATTTCTGCCTGATATCTTGATAACTACGTGGACAAATGGGCGTCTTATTCGGCCAAATGAATCAAAACAGGGTTGACCAAGCACATGTCTTCTTCACTTTTCATCACATCTGCGCTGCAAACCATATCAAGGCCGCAGCCAGAAAATGTTTTCGGGGTGGGTTCAATTATGACTGTACCCCCAAAAATATTTCTGGCTAGAGCCTAAGGCTCTGGTTTGGAGCATGGAATGAGGCCCAAAAAAAAACTTTTTTGGGAGCGTGTTCAATGATTCGGACCTTGAGACGGTCCCCATCGATTAATTGGTCAACAAATGAAATATACCTACTCTATATTTGTCTCCAAATTTCGGGGGGTGGGGGGTTTGAACCCACTGCCCTCCCCCCTGCGCCCCCCCTCCCGGCTCCCTACGGCTTTGAACCATATAAAGCTCATTACATGCATTTTAAAGGGCAAGTGGAAGGAGTTGAATCTTAAAATAAGGGCACTAGATAGGCGTTGAGCAACACATGGTATTCTTTTGTTCTTACTTCTACCAATCAATCTTTCGCTGCCACTCTAGAAACTGCAATAAAACTTAATAGAGGGCTGGACACCAGAATATCTGATAAGAAGACAACCTGGAAAATGACCTTCCATGGCGAAATAACGTACGACTTTTATATGTGAGATTTATGGCAGCTAAATTAGGATTTAGGTGCTCCGACGAGCACGCGTATATGCTCATACAATCGTACTACGACGCGCGGTTACATCACACCATTTACTGAATTAAATCCTAGCTCTAAGCCTATAATAATGCTTCTTCCCAAAGCGAGATTCGAACCCGCGACCTTCAATTATTTAGGCCAGCGTGTTACTCTGAATATCGAAGCCAGCTATACATCGTACCTCCCACCATATGTCATAAATCGTACCTGGAGAGGAAAAAATCCATAATGAAGGAAAACAATTTTTACAGCTCTAGCGTACGAGACTGATGTTTTTTGGCAAAAAATTAAATGACAGAGAGTTTCTGTGGAACTCATGTACCTCTCTTAAACGCACGTCAAATAAACGGTTGCCGATTTTTTCCACCTATTTTGCGATTTTATCGTGTTCTTTTTCACATCAACACAGCTACTAAAAGTTGCCATGCCCTGGTTCGATTTTCCAGGAAGAGTAGGTACAATGAGTCTTCAGTCTGGTGACAGTTATGCCGATACCATGGCCCTTTCCCGCCCGCACGCTGGACTGAGCCTGCCAGCTGATCTGTCCTCTCGCTCGATGGACCCGAAATGGAGGGCAAAGAGGTATTTCGCATGTGTTCACATATGTACGGCCCCGGGCTGGAGGAAAAAGGTTAATACGGAACAAGGGCCATTTGGCGCGCAGTGACCCACGGAACAAGGGAAAGGGACGGTCGAGGCTTTTCCAGGAGAATGGACCGTCCCTTTCCGCTTCTTCCGTTAAATCCTGCGATCGACCCTTAAAAAGCAGCAGCGGAATGGAACTTTAAAGAACAGCGCAACTTGCTCCTGGAAAAGAAACGAATGACTGAGGTTGGCTCATGTCATACATGGACTGACGCAATGTCACGAGACTCGAAATCAAAAGAATCTCACTCGGAAAATTCAGCGAATACGAAGGACAATGGCTTGAAAGACTTCAGGGTCATTACTATAGCAAATCGATCGTTTTAATACGGTTCCAACCTTATTTTCGTACGTCGAAATACATAACGGGTCTTGCAATAATTACCTGCATATTTCCCCTTTCATCCTTTCGTCGATTGGTAAGCTTATTTTAGGATCTTAACACGATCAACTGCCCGTCAATATACTTGGGTTTATACACACACTAGCATGCATAAATTGTAGCATGAATGTATCATCTACATACTAATAATATCATCTAATACCCTGCAAGCAACCAGAAGTGTGTGTGTCTGGGAGTGAACCATCACTAAGCATGCATTATCAATCAGAGAGAATAAGGTTACACTTACTACCGTTCAAGCCAGCAAATATACCCACATGTATGTTCGAAATACGTATCACATTGTGGGTAAGGCGAGCCTTCAATTCATGATCGTGACTTTTCCCTTCTCCTTTCAAGGAAATTCAATATTTGCTCCAATTGAATTGGCAGAGAATAACTTCACTCAATGAAAAAAGAGAGAATGGAAGAAAAGTAAATAGCTATTGGACACGAACGTCAATTGCGTTCAGCAGTAGTTCCTAACCTCCATACACATATCATACGGCAAAAATAACTAAAACAGTATCACAATTGATAATCATAATTATGAAATTTTAATGGTATTCAAAGTAAGAAAATCATAATGGAGAACTTGAAAAAAAGCAACTTGATTTCATTCATTCATATTTCAATCGCTTACCAGAAGTTCTATTTCTCTCAGTTGATTTAAATCCGCCGTACCGTCAGATATCATTTTCTCTTCTAAAATAAAGGCAAAATCATTTCAGTTGTTCATTCGAACCATCAATACTTTTTCATAAAAATTTCTCTTTTATTCGTGACACATACGAAACATCAATGTATGCCCGATCGACTGTACTTCGAAGAGGGGATATGTCTCACATTTCCCTAAGTTAGCAAACCCTATCTTATAATTGATAGAAGATAAAATAGCAAGAAAAAATAGCCCTACTGACTCGAAGGCCACCGAACGAATGTACAATTTGAATCGGCGCGAGAATGTGAGCCGGGTAATGCGAGTGGAATTAGACGGAGCCCAGGCATCGCAGGAAATATTTGCGCAGGCAAAATAAACAGCACTCGTCTGCCAGCAAATCCACTGTATTCTCTTTTTTTATGCGAAAAGATATGCCATTCCTACCCACGCGACCCCATTGGCCCATTCCACGAGGGGTCAAGGGTCGCAGACCAGAACAGCCTTGCCCAGCAAACCTTCATTTAAAATACACAATAGAGACACACAGTGAACACACTGAAGTCAGGTCGTTACATTAAATTGGTGGCTAAACATGGATGTCATCTCCAATTTGCCTTTCTCCCATTCAAAGCGACGCCTCCCGCCGCGAGAGACTATATCGCATCTGCTATGAATAATGAATGAGAAATGCATTCGCCGGGGCAGCGCGCGCAACACCGCGTTAACACCCGCTACTTCACGCTTTGATCGATGGTCCAAATCTCCGAGCACAAAGCGACTTTTGAAATAGTAAATTTCCCATCCCCACGTATTGACCCAGGAACAATTAATTTCCATAATAACAACTACAAAAATGAGGTTTTGCTCTTTCACAGAGCGTGGAGGAACGACGTAAACGGCATTAACAAAGATTCAGAACGCATTCAAAAGTGATGCCCCTGCAAAGATATTTCACTCTTTGAAAAAAACGACCTGATTTATACCATCCGATAAATCAACTTCCTCGTTTAGTTTTCTTTATCTACCCATTCCTGCTACCAAGTTGCGTGACTCGGTGATATAACGAACGATTTTCCGAGTCGTATCTCACAGTAAAGGGAAACGCTTCCAGTTTTCCACCCATGGAAAACTTATTTTGATCGCTTCCGTGGTTTCTAAATCATCGGTTCAAATTACTGGAATTGATGATGATCTACAAGCATGAAAACTGGTCGAAATAAATATTCTTCATGTACAGAACTTCGAATTTTTTCGTATTTAATGCACAAATTCCAAGGTATTGGCCGAAAATAAACATAGGTATATTATCCCTTACGAGCACTGTGCGGTAGCCACATCCTGGCATTAGTTGGGCGGACTATATCTTATTTAACACGCAATTTTTACTGACACTATTGGCGCTAGTATGATGCCTCATTAAGCGTTTTTTCGGTTATTTTTCTCTTAAGATCCCATTAATATAAAAACCGTCTAGCGTGTTTTACGTATAATATGCTCATTAATGTAGTACTCTACAGTTAACTAAGGTGGCTACGAAGCAATATTGGCAGCAACCAAGATTCTTTCCTGTGGTTTTATTTACATATGTAAGAAATACGATATTTGAAATCATGATGATATTCTTAAAACATATCACATAAGAATATTTCAAGGTGTAAAACTATTTCGTTACCTTGATTGAAAGAAAAAAACAACCAGCTAAACGCACATTCCTGTGAGGCCTTTCTAGTACAGAAAACGGGCGATGATAAAGTTAATGACTACACCAAAGAGCGAAATCAATTTCATTCACTTTCTAAATGCATTTCAGTTTCAATAAATGCATTATTTTAAGAAAAATTAAGTCAAGTCGAGCAAAGCCAAGTATTACAGACTACTCGGAAGGAAGTAACTTACTTCCTCAAACTAACCATGAATTATTAACATTTTCCCCAATCAAAAAAAGGCCATCGTTGACTGATTGAATGCTGGAACCGAGAAGCCTTCTGAAGACATTCACCAATTCATGGTGTGAAGCGTACATCGGTACATACCGGTAGTCATTAGCAATAGCTTATTCGATTGCATCTACTTCACCGAATAGCTTTCATATCACATTTTTCCTGCTACTACTATTTCACTCCAAATTCTATATTCTGAATTCTTTTTGACAGGAGGTACGCTAACGATGAATACTTGCAATTTTCTATCCAGCTAGACACAAAGGTATGCAATCGAGGATATCTCTAAAGGAAAACAAGGCATGTTCTCTTCAGTGGTAATCATTAGATAAAGGAATACTACAAAGTTCTGAGCTGGATGTAATAAGAGAACCAAGAGAAAGGTTTGTTAATAGGTACATGTTCATTACAGTAGGTTACCCACCTTGTGGTAAAAATAATACATTTATTGTTCATCATAATTCTGACAAAACTTTTTAACTGCAGTAATCTTGGATCTCCATTTCATGCACCATTCCATGTTATTTCCATGGATCTTCATTTCATGCAACAAATGGTACTAAACGCTTCTACACTTTCCATGTACAACCTGGATATCTTTAATGCATTGAGCGTATGCAAAAAAAATATTCCAGGACTCGGACACTTTTACACCCACTTTTCTTTATTGCAATGGATTGCTTAATTCATTGTAATACGATTCAGTCGAAAATATTTTAATAATATCGACAATTGCCAAGTGATGTATTTCGTTCCAAAATAATAATCGTTTGCTCTATAATCTATAATCATATCTCACTTCGATATATTTTAGGAGGAACGGGATACTGGTGTCGCATTGCAGTCAACCAAAGATAATTCGTTTTCTTGTCACACCAACTTTTATAATTCCCCTTCATATTTGATTGAATTAAACACTCAATGTAGATAAACGCTAAAGGAAATATATACGAAGCTATTGCGAGTAAATATTTCCAACCGATTGGAGGAGTTTTAAAATCTAACTTGTAGATGAATTCCCAAATCATGAATGATTTCAAGAAGTAGCACACCCTCCTCCGATTAATTATTAGATAGAACCAAGTTAAGCACCGGCGTCTGTTCCGGTTCCCGACCGTTAAAGGAATTCAATTTTCATAAATAATGGAATTCGCAACCGCGGGCTCCATTCGACAGTGGACCACCATGCCAATGAGGCCCTTGAAGCCTTAGGCGGTACGTGAGTGAAATCCTAGATACGGAGTACATAGCGACCTGCATCCAAGATGTACGGGAAATTGTACCTGCCTGGTGCGCCAAGCTCAGAAACCTGTGGCCCGGGCAGTTGGCACTAAATGGCGGGCCAGGCCTACCAGTGGAGTACTATTCAACGGACCCTGGAGCGTAACGATACGATTCCAATACTTGAGGTCACACTACAAGAACGTTGGTTTCGCAAAATCCTGGGCAGTCCGTGTCGGCTCTGATTATGATAGACAACGTGAGCCGAAATTAAGTTCGGCTAGTGCTTTCTCATCGGAAATGCACGAGGGGTTTCAGATGTAACTGTTATTCTTCGCCCATTACAATTGTTTTATCCGCCTGATCATTCCTAGTCAATCTTACTAGCTGGTATGCACAACATCGCCACGGACAGAAAAGAAACATCCACTGTGAGCGGCATTCAGGTTGGAACCCCGGCCATAGTGAATATTTCTTCCCTTCGTAAATTATGCTATGATCAGCCAATCCTAAGATTGATTTGACGCAGCTCTCCTCTCGATTCCTCCACCGCCCATCGCCTTCATTTTGGCATAATTGGTCTCTTTTACAAACTTCATTACTAGCTTCTCATATGTCATATATCACATACCTTCCTTTAGCTTTCTCCCAATTCCCTTTTCCCTCAACGGCTGTCTTTTCCCTGACCGTCATATCTATCAAGGTATGACTAATTAGGTTGTTAGGTTTTCTCGGCTTCTTTTTCAAAGTTCTCATCAGGCTCCCACTCTTCTCGCAATTCCTTAGTCTATATATCCATGTCATCGCCGCCATTGATCAACGGCACATTCAAATACTTCCAGACTAGCCATTTCTGTGGTTATTTCTGTTATTCATGCGTTAGTATCATAAAGGAGCAAACTCCAGATATCATCAGTTTATTTATCACACACAGTAGGGCTGGAGTTACGTATGATAGAGAAAAAATAATATGGCACAATATTGTTGGGGAAGGTTAAGGGATATGACTTCTCATCAGAAATGAAAACTTACGATCATTATGGTGATAGATGAGACGCAGAGTAGACAAGTAGAAGAAAAATGAAATTATATATTGCTGCTCTATATTTCAGAAATGTATTACATAAGATAGGTCGGAAAGAATGGCAATGGCACAGGAAATTATCATTACATCACCAAAATGGTAAAGTAGTACAGTTAGAATACTTAAAGTTAGAATTTTAAATTTTTTAGACTCTGTAACCCTCTTCACATGTACCCTAGCATTTGCACACTCTGATATTTGAGTGGCCTGTTCCTTAGAAAACTGCAATTTTTTTCTCCGTTTTTCCCACATAAAGAACGAATTAAAATCCTTTATCAACACTGACCTCATCAATAAATGTCTCCAATAATCCCATTAACTTACTCTCCTCAAAATGTTTTCTGTCAGAGGCCCTCCCTCCATAGCCTTTGCTAATATAACTGATTGATCCCCCTCGTGTTACACCAACGAGATATTTCACTCCACGACGATATTATTATTAATACTTTTAAACTTAGAGTGTGACCGTATGCGACATTTTAGATATTTCTTTACCTACATCTGCGCACTGAGGACTCGAATGGTAAGAGGCAAAGATGAGAGCCATATTTAAATATGCATCCTAAGACTTTCTCCACACATTATTAAGCTCCAGTGTATCCAGAAAACTTAAAGCAATCCTTGTGAAACGAAGTGCATTTAAGTTTTAAGAATTATTAAATATTAAATTAAGAATGTTACTCCAGAGGCGATCCTGAGGCGATATGTATTACACTAAATATATGATAAGTTATACAGCAAACTATGAGGACAGTAATATTCAAATTTGATAAAGTTCATCTATATGAATATGCAATATAACTCCTCGAGGGATAGGGACTTCAAGGACTTTAAATATATAAAGTGTAAAGCAAGATCCAACGCAGTTTTCTCTTTTTTGATGAACGAAGATATTATCGGTATTTTTTTGTCGTAACACTGGAATTAATTATATAAATGGGTAATTTCACATGCAACGTTACGTCAATTTTATTATAACACATCACACATTTAAACTCCGACATTTCTCGCATAATCCATTTATAGGAGCCTTTCAAACCATATTTACCATGAAAAACGTGAGCGAAACAGTCACACCTATTAAAAGAAGTAGTATAATTAGTATTGAATAGCTATAATTTTTCAATGTCCTCGGAGACCGACGTGGGAACTAAAAAGAGCACTAATTCACCAAATTGTAACAAAAAATATAACATTTGCGGGACAACTCCACGCCCACTACGCTGCTATGCTCTGCGTTAATTATTAAGTGGGAAATTATACAGTCATTAACTAATAAATTCAGTAGATTCCGGCGATATTGCGTGGTATTTGAACATATCGAAAATTTCTCTTCTTTTCGACTCATTAACTCGGTAGTTTTCAGAACACTGAGTTCAAAATGCATTAATTTTTAACGTCAAAATATGCATAGTAAATGAAACAAGGAATGATGAAAATATCATGCAGGTATAGTGTGACCAATACATCTTTAAAATCAGCAAAATTATAAAATTCATCGTAAGTTATTTAATTATTCATAAATCAATAACAGCATTTATGCTAATACTGTACATCTGTAAGGTACTCTAAACGTATGATGAATAATTTTTATTACTCTAAAGAATTCCTCGCATATTTTGGCATGCAGCAACAAATGTTTGCACAAGATTGAGCTGCATCTGTCTGCAGACATAGATAACTGAAATTAGAAAGTGTGTCACATACGACGCTCCTTAGTCACCGAGGTAAATTTATTTACCATAAAGTAATATTCTAGTGGGTCTGTTTTCTGCGCAGGGATACCTAGTGAGAACACATATCAGACCACACACATTGCCGTGGGTTGCAGTATATAATGTAGATAAGGAAAAAAAACAAAATAACGCAATAAAAGAAACGTTTGTTACCTTCTGCCGTACCTGGAGCCATATTAAGAAATACTCAAGACTTAGTAACCACACTTACCATGAAGCTGACAAATGCTGAAGCCATGGTCACAATATACCACAATCAAATCATGAAAATATCAGGGCAATGACTAATTGAAATATTTCCTTTTCAAATGCATCTTACCGAATACACTTCCCTCTAATGAACGCCTCACTAATCATTAGAAAGGCTCACATTAATTGTCTTACTTTATTTAATCCTAGTCAACATAAATCACGCCAAAAATACCTGAAAGGAAGTCCAACGACACCCAAAACTTCAAAGTAATCATTATAATAACTTTGTAAATATTCCCTTTAATTTTATTATCGTTATATTGTTGTTGTTAACGTCGTTATCAACGTTGTTGTTGCTATTTGGGGGAAGTAATCAATATCATGAGGTAATTTAGGATAAGAGTTAAGGTAGGAATTTTTCGAGGAACCAAAGAAGAGTAGAGATAAACCCAGCGTCGTCATTAATGTGCTCTTAACAATAGTACCAATGAGTCGACGGTTTAATTTTCCATCCAACAGGCGGAGTACTGAACTTGTGTTGCTCTCCATATAGCAGAAAAATTTCCCCACCACTCCTGGGATTTTTACACGGGCCCTCTGGGTACCCTTATCTAGCCACCACACCTACCCAATTCCTGTTGCTTTTGTTTCGATCCTGAGTGCAAACATCTAGACAGTGATATACAATGGTGAAAATTAGGTCGGTGACGGAAAATATGCGTGAAAACTTACCAAGTTATTAGTCCATTGTGATGATTACGAAACACTACCACGACATATCAAATGCATCCAGTGCCTGCAAGGGTACGCCAAAATACGAATGCTAAAATGAAAGGAAAGATGTCAAGCTTCCTGATCTTGCGATGATTGAATGAATAAAATCACAAAATATTTGGAATGCATTCCATCTTAATTGTTCGTTAAAATGCCACTAACAAGACTTTGGCAAACGAAAAAAGATCCAGAGCAACTATCATGTAAATGCATTAGGATACAGAAACTCCATTTGAAATGAGAAACTCTCTAACGGAGAATGAAGAACACACTTGAATGCATAACCTTTATATCACGTATATCTATATTTAACCCAGCTAGCCGCTGCAAAAGCATGGGCAGGAGGTGCTCGGGCAACATGCGAGAAATGGAAGAAAATTCAATACTTATATCATGCAAACCTCGAAAATGCAAGACGTGAATTCATACCGTACTTCTAAACTAATAGGCCATCTTCTCAAGACTTATCCTTCACAAACCTGCTAGATACATCATGCGTTTTCATATAGGTATACTTTCACCATATACGGTACTTTCCTTGGCATCCTATCGGCTCTTCCTAATTAATCCCCCAGTAACGCAAAAGGCATAAAGTTAGAACGCATGGAATCAAAATATCCATTCCCGACGCGGGATTTGGGCACATGCTCGTTGAGGTTGCCGGGATTGCGTAATACCGGCAGCGTTTAGTCCAATCCTGAGTTATTCAGATCACTGATTGAGGTACAGAAAATAATTTTAGCAATTCATTTCTTCAATACCTGCAGCGTACAGTAAAGAATTAATGATTGATTCATATACAACATACAAGCACTATGGATCAATGAGATCACTTTTAAAAAATTGCCTGAATGCAAGCGGTATGAAGCTGTAAGCTCATACTGCAAAGTTAGTAGTACAACACTCAACAGCAATCTTTCATCCTTACTCTAACCCATTCATCTATTATCCTTTCCCTCATCGCCACTTCAAGAATCCTTAAACAAAATTAGCGACATTTCATCCTCTAGTGGGAGCTTGAAATTTATCATAAAGATTAGATGATGTTTCAACATTACGCAACCAAGAAAGTGATGAACAAAAATACTATTTTTAATTTAATGTTTCTCCAATAAGAAGCACTTTTTCACTGCGGCTATTCTACTTCAAATTGCAATAAAACGTGATGGTATTTCATACTTAATTACGGAATTACGAAATATGTATTTATTTTCTATTTTAGCAAAGTATATATCTCAGTAAGATGTGTTTAAAAGTTCTGATGAGTAGGTACTCACTCTAATTTTAACTGCCATCTAAATAAGGAACACGTTGACCACCCACATGCATGATGCATTATCACATCTTCTTGATAAAAATATAATTTCTTGGGTGAAATATGGGACACGGGCAGTGATTTCGGGCCTTTTGGTCCATGCGGCGAGTGGGACTAAAGATTTGTGGAACGACTTAGTTGACGTGCACTAAAATGAAGATTTTCCCGCACAGTGGGATACAAGCATGTACCATAAAGCCGTATTTAGCTACACGGTTCAAACTACAACGGCAGTAATTTACGCCCTTGAAATATGCATTTACTGAAATTAAAACTATGTCGGGTGCAAATATAACTTCCGCGAGAGTAGAAGTATGGGCACTATGGCGGGATAGGGGGTGGGGGGAGGCGTAGAGGGGGTGGGGGAGGAGTAGAGGGGTGGGGGGAGTTCAGTGACCTCTTGGGGCAGGATGGCGTGCCCGGGGGAACCCATCGTCTTGGGGCATTATGGCGGAGTAGGGGGGTGGGGGAAGACGTAGAGGGGTACTTCAATTACTTGGGGTAGGACCATGGGAACCCAACCCAGCGTCTTGGGGCACTATGGCGGAGTAGGGGGGTATTTCTAATGATATCTTGGGCAGGATCTTATGGAACCCAACTTAGCCTGGAGGCCCTAATTGTTTCATAAGCAGTCCCTCGGCCCAGTGGAGTTGTCCCGCCGATTGACCAGAGTCTTCCGCCCCTCTCATTGCTTGATGGTTTGAGCTGTGGTCGAACCCAGTTCTCCCCTCCCTCCTTTTCCCGTTTTCCCGATCTTTAATTACGCAGTATCGCGGGATTTCTCGTATACACAGACGTGGATATACTTTGTAGGACATGATGGAGATGAGAAAGGATAATGCTGAAGATTAATTTTACACGTTTATTGTTAGAGGCAGAAATTGAGTACATACATAGATGAAATCAGTATTTAAATAATCAGTGCATGGAGATGAAAATGGTAATAAGTAGAGTACATACATGAAAACAATTAACGTTGATTCGAATAAAAGTTAACATTGGAATGATTTGATTAGCAAATTGAGTACATACATGAAAATTTATTAACAATGATTCGACAACAAATTAACATTGGATCGACTGAATTAGTAAATCGAGTGCAACTTCACTGAATGATTGAATGAATAATGTTTGTTTCACGTACACATTTTTCATAATGATTTCAATGTCATTAGTCACTGGGAAATTTCCTCAATCTTTAACGCGCACATATAAGAAATCGTTATTGAACACTGGAAATTCGTATGAACACATTCCACACGTTCTTCATGTCTCTGCTTCTCTGGATGCTACTTCATCGAGAAAAAAATTTCTCCCGACACCAGTTCTTAGAATTGCTCGAATTTCTTCCGAAAGTGCTTGCAAGTTCAAGGATGATGGTGAATTAACAATCTCGTTGCGATCAACACTGGTCGTGCGTGGAAACTGCGTGTATTCACCAATCTCACCTTCCTCTATCTCTTCATTACTAGCACAGTACAGAGAATCCGTATACATGTTTATAAGTTTTTTGACATGTGCAGACCATTCACTTCGTTCCTCCCACCGGATTCTAACGCACTCTGCATACTTCAACAATCCGTACCACGTCGTTTTAGCGAGGTACACACCTCCGTGATCATTAGAAGAAGAAGAGGAAGAATTCTCAAGAACGATCGATTTGTTTCCGTAAACAGTTTTAAATTTTAACACACAGTTTCCAATGCTGATGGCATGCGGCACGGTATCTTTAAAGAAGTAATATTCAACATCACTTTTACACTTCAATAGCTCACAAAAATCGCCGTAATTCAGTTTAATGCTGGCACCACCAACTTTCCCTATGGTTATGAACGGGAAGCACGAGTTTCTCATGTCCACACCGATTGTCACTCGCTTGGTATCACTGTAATTCAAACGATAGGAACACTCGAGAAGTCCGAGATGTAGAAGCTCCTGATTCTGCGATGATTTCTTCTCCGGCTCCAGCTCTTCGTCGGGCGGCATATCAGGGCTGATGGATGGTTTATAAGATGGAGGACGAAACTTCTCGCTGCGGGGTGGACGTGGGGAGTAGGGACGCTGCAGACGACCATCACTCTTTGCGGGGCCTCTCCTGGTGGGTCTCCTGGGCGTGCGAAAAGACTCTCCGTTTTCAGCCATCGCTATGGAACCGGTGATGCTCGGTGAAAGGCGATTCGGTACTGTGTGGCACCTGCGGACTTCTGTCTATATACTCTCTCTCGAGGTGAAGGGTCTGAGGGAGGGAAGGTCCATAGAGGGGCTGGAGGGGAAACAACATGGCGGTTATGCCAAACTGTCACGGAGTGGAATTATTGTAATGATGATATTTTAGCCCTGCCAACCTGTGCGATTATCGGCTGATTATTCATAAGACAAGTCTTACAATGTTTCCCAAATACTCTGTTGTACATATTAATTACGATTAAGTCGTTATTTCTGGTAGTTCCCGAATTAAAAATTCGAGTGAAATGCTGCATTGTTAAGCCATTGCATCGGTAAGCTAACAACAAAGCTGAATAATTTCCACAAGTCACCGATGTCCACCCTTGGATTTTCTTTCTGTTATATTGCCACGACGCGCACTCCCTGTCAAGAAACGAAATGTGCTCTCTGATAAAGGGTTGTATCCCGTAGCTGTCAAAATATTCACCCTTCCCGTTAGCATCTATGAAGATCCCTATCCAATGCGTCCCTCGTTTCCTTGCAGGATCGGTATTTACAATTAGCGCGCTGGGGTGGTGGCAATTTTCAGGTAAATTATCCGCAGCAAATACACCCCTGAAGAAAGTTCGGGTCTCTTTACGACTCAGCAGGGCCCTCTCTAGTTGTTGACTGTTCATCGGTTCCTAAGCAATTGTTTTCATAACACGAATCCCATCTTATTTCATGTCTTTTTATGTATAGCGGCTGGAAACTAATGGAGGCTCTAACCAGCGGGCAATAAGGATTCCAGCGATAATGTTCCTTTTCGGGACTGTCCCACGAATCCCACGATCCAAGGGCGAGACCGCATATGCAACAAACTGACACATCGCGTACCCCAGAATAGAAGAATCCGGCTTCTGCGAGGCGGTCGGTGTTTAGCTGAAATCTGTGTGTAGCGCCCACGTAAGATTTTTGGCGAAAAATAGTTGACATTAGTTTATCTTCCCCATTTTTCACGAACCAATTCAATAGATTGATGCAATTACTCGTCGCACATTCAAACTGTCTTTTCTGGTGGGAGTTAAGAGTGCATACATCTCGAGAGGATTTATATTTTATTTTCCTCAGAGAAGGGCATCCTATAATTTCCATATCGAGCACCACTCTGTATTTTAACACTCTCTGGAGAAAATCGCACTTTTCTCGACCTTTTGAAAATACATGGGTGCACGAGGATAAATTTGAGTGGAGAACGTATTTGAGATCGCTGTATTCCAGGTCCCCATCATCCCACTCTAGTCCGTGATGATTTTCGCGAAGCCATCGATCTTGCCTCAGATCCGCCGCAGTTCTCTCCCACCCCGAATTGGGTGGTTTGAATAGCCACGTTTTAACATCCCGAGATCCTCTTATAGCGATGGCTAACTCCTTCACCACAAAGTCGCCACCCCGTTTAAAACATTGAATATCCACCACCGCTGCCATATCCGCAGTATAGGAGAGAGAGAGAGAGAGAGAGAATCAGCGTCCGAAGAAGAGGAAACGATGACTGTGTCAGAGATGATCGAGGCCCCTTATAAACGCCTCCTTTCACCACTTCCCCTCTTGACACCCCTCCGTGGTTCTAACTACTGTAATCCACGCCGACGTTTCGATGTCTATCAATTTCGAGAACGTTATTAAACTCTGCATAAACGAGGCAATTTATGGTTTCTAACAATGCATTTTTAAATCTAACTTCCAAGCGAAGACTCCCGTGTCTCTGTAGGCTCCAATGGCTCGAATTGGCCTCTAGGTCGGGTGTCAAATCGAATGCAGTGAGGAAAAATCCATCTTTATATTTATCTCGGGGGATACCGTTACCATCATCCAGGAAGTGAATGCCGGTGCCTGAGAATAAGGTATGATATGCCTGTAGGAAAAGCCCAGAGGCGGTGAAATCGGGCTGTATTGGCTTTGAGGGAATTTGAAGTCCATCCATATAAAGCGATAAGAAGTTTAAGTCGAAATTTTGAAAATTGTAAGGATTTTTCTTTATGTCCCCGTTGAATGCAGCGTTGGAGACGAATCCTACTATGACACGTTTAGGAAGTTGGCCCAAGTAAATGTTGTCGATGGTTTTACTCTGCACGTCACGAGAAATGGTAACAGTTTTTATGTCCACTCGCGTAATAGGATATTTTGCCGTAGCTTTCTCTAAAGCGCGGCTGTGAGCTATGAGCACTGAGGGACTTATTTTAACTTTCCTCACTAGCAAAGTCGCATCTACCAGTTTCACCGTCACGTTTTCATATTCCCTCGATGCCATTAAATTAAAACCGACCTTAGACCTGACTAGTTTCAATCGCATCTCAACTCCGTTTAATAGAAATTTTTCCTGGTTGAATAAATCGCAATGAAGATGACCAATTAGTTCGACTTGTTGCCCGTCATTCGTGAACTCGCGACGCTTGATGGCTCCTGAATTGTGATGTGTATCGTCCATCATTCCTGGAGTGTCATCATACCATAGACCGGACGTTAGATGAGAAGACTTTGCCGCGGGCCCATAGTTTAGGAGTGTTTCTATGTAGGCTCTATAAGGATATGTATGGCCAGGTGGCGTGACTAATTTCTGATTAAGAAATATGTCGACTTGGGAAAATAAGGAGTGTAACCAGAGGTTAACGGGTCCAA
Organism: Platycnemis pennipes; assembly: GCA_933228895.1. Classification (NCBI taxonomy): domain Eukaryota; kingdom Metazoa; phylum Arthropoda; class Insecta; order Odonata; family Platycnemididae; genus Platycnemis; species Platycnemis pennipes. Next base: position 42,728,910 of record OW121848.1, read on the forward strand.
CCACCGAGTTATCATCCCCTGCCTGCGCTCTTCGTTCAATCCTCGCTGTTACGCTAATTAACGTATGTGAAAGATCCACATACTCGTCACCGTGTCCTGGAATGACAAACTCCAGTGGAGCGTCGTCGTTCAAAGTGGAAACAGGCTTGTAGTGTATCCACTGACCATTCTCAATGCTCGTTTGCGTAGGTGGAAGCGAGAATAAATCCAGCTCGGTTTTTGCACACTCGCATGATTGTTGGTGCAAGAAAGACATGTTAGGAAAATATGTCTTTTCCGACTATATTTTTCTTTCTTTTATAAGGTTGCTTCGACACACGTCTTTTCTTCTCCTTGATAACGCTCGTCTTACTCGACCGACGTATGGCTTTCAACTGAAGCTTTCGTTTTACAGTCCTGCTGGGATATCCCTCACCCGACATTTTCTGTATTTTGTTTTCTGCTTTTCTCGCTAGATTCTCTCCAGCCTCTATGAGCCGCTTCCGTATCACTCTCTTAAGCGGCTGTCGCTCACCAGCCGACATGTCCCCCAGAACGTTTATACCGGCCTTGAGAGCCTCATGGCCTACAGCGCGGGCGCCGCTTTTAATAAGTGGGAGCACAGAACGAAACAGCCCACCCAGAAAGCTTCCAATACCATGGCCTTTTTGATAACTAACTCCGCGGTATACCGTACCTACACCGTTTCCTACTTGATTGAGGTAGTACCGTGTATAAGGATCGGAATAATTAACTGTCTTCACCATTATTTCCTCTTTCGCGAAAGTGTAGTACTATGACTGATGTCCCATAACGAAATGGCATGGACTGTCCCGAGTGCGTCCTTAAATCTATCTCTACGGTCTCAAATTCTCTTTTCAACACTGGCAGATAAAAAGGCCTGATGAAAACGTGACTAATGTCGAGAGCGAATTTACTCTGTTCAGCCTCGGTACTCACTATGCGCAAAAGAGGTGCTACTGTGTCACCGATTATTTGTGGTTCCACAATGTCGCAATAAACGAACATTTGGGATGGGTAACCAATGTTGAGAGATGATTTTCGAGCGGATTTTTTCTGCTTTACTAAATCCTCACCAGGCTCAAATCCAAGTTGTAGAGAAAGAATTTCGGACATGGTAATACCGATTGTATTTCCCGCTGGAACAGAAACAGAAACACCGGCGTGTTCGTCGTACACGAATCTAACCAAGTTCTTCAGGGCAATACCCTCCAAGTCTTCATTTATAGCTTTCACCAGGTTGCAGGCGCCCAAGTAATGGCTTTGTGGTATTTTCCTGTAAAATACACTCCCCTTTTCAAGATGGTAAACAGCGTATTCCCTCTGTTTGCCATAAACGTTGCATAGAGTCATTGGGAAGTGAATTTCCGCGAGGGCCACCTCCCACTGACCGTCCAGAGTGATATTTTTCGGCAAGAGACACGTAAATTTCGCTGTTGTATTATTACTGTGACTGGACATTGAGCTGTTACTAGGTAATGTTAGGTAAAATCCCCCATCCATCACGGTTTCCTAATGGATGAAGCCGGTATCCACGAATTAAACTTGACAGGATATCCTTTCCACTTGACAAGTACTTCTTTTCTGACTCCTTTTCCCCGCGTCTTGAGTATTTTATCGATCTTGAACGCCTTTGATGGAGACAAAATAACCCTCTGCAATTCTGACTCGTAAAATGTACCTTCAATAAGTTCATCATGTAAGTCTTTTAATTCGTAAACCACGGGGTCGCGAAGAATTACTTTTGAGATAATAAATATTTCCTCACTCCAATTGGACTTGTATCCTTTACCAAAAGATAATACTTCTCTGCTAATCCTTACTTCATCTCCAACTTTCAAACTATATTTCTGACTCCCTCTTCTTCCATCTCCGTACGTATTTTTCCAAACTTGGAGAATATTATTCTCGCAAACGTCTGACGGAGACATCTTAATTGTGCTGTGTACGGATTTATTATATGAATAAACAATTTTTTGTAGAACATCGACGTACCTATTTGAGGTATTCTTAGTGAAATATCGCCACATCCTAGTTTTAAGAGTTCTGTTAAAACGTTCAACTATAGCCGCTTTCGTATCGGGATTGTTTGAGTGGCAATAGCCAATAGAATTTTTCTTCAAAAATTCCTGAAAAGTTTTATTTATAAATTCTGATCCCTTATCGGTCATAAGCTTGATCGGTTTTCTTTTCGAGTTTTTCAAAATCTTTGAAAAGCTCTCCGTAACGGCCACGCCCGTTTTGGAACGCAGGGGTAAAGCCCAGGCAAATTTGCTGAATGTATCTACGACGGTAAGAATATACTTGTAACCATTGTTCTTCGTTCTCAAGTCTTTCATATCGCATAGGTCGGCCTGCCACAAATCGTCCATGTTATCAACAAGATACTTGTTTCGGCGAAACTTTCGTCTCACTGGTTTATGTAGAGTGTAGGTATCCTGTGTTTGGAGCCATTTAAGGATTTCATTTTTCGGTATGTTTCTAGGAACAGCCTTCCATAGTTTATCTACCCCCGAAAATGACGCAGGATGCTTTGGGTTGTAATATATTTTGGATAGGTTACTATGCAGCGATCTTTTCATTTCTTGAAACGGTAAGGAGTCCAACGAAAATTAATTTTTTCCTTCGCGGGGCCTAGAGTTATAGGAGTACTTCTGGTATTCCTTCGTCTCGTCGGAGTTACACTTTCCTTGGCATGTATTCCAACTGAGGAACCGTACCGCCGAATGAGGTTGAAGCGCTGTTGATTGCCTATAAATTCACCAGGAACATTTATCTCAGAGAGGAAAGCCATGAATTGGTCGATTCCCAGCGGATCGACGTTTTTTCTTGCTCTCACTGTATCGCCAATGAGATCCGTGATATTTGATCCCGGAACCACACCTCCTTTAATTGTCACGGTACCGTCTGGACTCCACGTTATCTTACCCGTTGATACTATTCGATTAATCAATAACTCTGCTTTTTTCTTATATTTCTGGGGGACGGCTGCGAGCACTTCAGAACGAAGAGGGATAGTAGTTTCCACCCCTTTTTTCGCATCGTCTTCGGCCTCGGCATTATCATCTGTATTTTCAATCAACGGGAGGTTTAATGGTTTTCTTATTTCCCCCGAAAAATGTAGGAAACGATGGAGACATTGTTTATATAGTTTCCACTTCTCGTTGTCAGTTATGGACGGCATATCTAAAATCCTTCTCATTTCGCGATCCAATTCGCTAAGTGTCTGAACGGAGCTGGTCATAGGAACAACGCTGCTCGACATTCGCTGGATAGTTTCTTGAGGCACGAGAACCATTTTCTTTGCGTGTTCCATTATTGGGCCAGGCTTGATAATACACCTCCTACGAGAGGTAGAAGCAAAGGTAAAATGAATCCTCCTGACTGAACGATTGCCTTTTTCTTCTTTTTCCAACAGCCTTTCCTCGAAGCCAAGTCGCGCAATACCCTTCTATGCCGAGATAATCTCCTTTTATCCGCAGGGGAAACGGGGACGGCTTCCTTCAAAACGTTGTCGACAATTTCGCATATAACGCGTATGAGATCGGAATCCGCCGCCTTGAGAATCGCTACTCGCATGGAAGGCTTACAACTGGCGATGAGTCGCAGGATGTCGACGTGTTTGGCTACGCGCCGCGACATTCTGACTGTGCGAGTAATGCGTCATGCTTTCGTTTTATACACGCCAATAACCCCTCTTACTTTTTCGGTTGGTAAAAGTATTGGCTATCATCATCTGGAAAAATTTTTGTTCTGTATCGGTAGGAGTCTGGAGTTGCTTGTTTCAAATCGATGAACAAATAACCATGTGGTTCGTCCGTCGCATCATCATAAGCGTCTTGCAGAAATTTTATATTTTTCGGGAAAATTTGTCTTGCCAAGCTTAAAATTTGACTCCTATCTCTCGGGTTTTTAAAGTAAACTATATAATGGGTATTTAGCGAAATATCTCTCACACCTCTACCCTGATGAAAAATATTTTGCGTCAGGTGTATTACGCTGATATTTCGGTGGTGGCTACCTCTAGAAAACAAGTCAACAATCGTACTAACGCAACTTTCGGTCATGAGATCGTCCAGTACAATTAGCATTGCCCGTGTCTTATAAGGAATATTTTTTTAATTCAGGAAGTCCTTCATGAAAAGAGACGCCCATGCTTTTCAAGGAGTCATAATATGGTTGCCATTCTGAGTAACACCATAATATTTCTGCAAATGCAACATCAAACATTTCTTTCTGAAATTTTATCAAGCGGCTGGTGAAGACAGTCTTACCGCAAGAGGAAGGCCCTGCCACTAGGGCACCGAAGGGATGTTTCAGTCGAGAGTCCATTTTTCGATTGAGAATATTGAAAGGCGGAGCCTTGTTTTATCAACTATCGAAACGCGAGATACACATAAACACACACACACACACACATTGCACCACTATTATCTGAAATCCCAAGCAGTGTAAGTATGATTCACAGCTTTGTACTAACTGCTTCTTTACAATTGACGTATTCTCTGGTTTTGGTACAAGGCGACCAGCCTTTGCACCTTGAACACTCGGACACACATTTATGTGCATGCAGCCGCGGGGGGGAATGTCATCGTCGTAAGAGTACCTTTACCTTTTCTTCCCGTCTTAGTGGCCGCTTCTCTTGTCGGTCCTCCATTGCGTGGTCATTTCCGAGCCGCATTAACATTTAAAATTACCAACTGGGGGTGAAAGGCATCGCATGTGGGGGAACTTGGTGGTATGATGAAGGAATGAAATGCAGAGTTCTCTCGATCAATTTATTAAGTGTTATCTTTAAATTTGTTACAAAAATTCATTTAGGCATTCACCATAACCGTGAACAATCCTCCGTAATAAATTGTTCTTGCACGCATCGCACTGGTCACAATAGCACGAGGGGGAGGTGCCAATATCGCCTAAATTTTCCGACACTGTCGAGATACTATTTGATATGGTCCGATACTTTTTTGACACCTCCCCCACTATGTGGAAGACACACTGGTGACACGGCACACAATTGCACTCACTTGGGGTAGGTGAGATGATTAGCTCCGCTGGTAGTAGCTGGAGACTGCTCTGACTCCCGGCGCTTGTATCGGACACCCCCGCTTCTTCTGGCACATCGGTTGTTATGCCGACAATAACCGTGTCTGCAGAGCTGTTGACCCCGTCTATGGAAGATGCCACCGTTTGATTCGGGGACCAGAAGCCCGATGGAAAATCCCGATCAGCGGTGATAGGGGTGGAGCTACGGAACTCCTCAGCCGGCGGTGACTCTCCATATTCCGAGTAGTCCGAATCCCATGAATACTGGTCGAGGGCCTGGATCTGAAATAAAGATTTCATTAAATTCACCATTACCAAATGTACGAAGTAATTGAGCATCAAATTGGAAAGAAATTACCCTCGCAAAATTATCACCGAATAATGAAATTGCAATTTGCCTACCTCGCGATCGATCTCCTCGGCGGTGTAATTCTGCTCCTTCGAGTTGTTCATAGTGATGTAGTTCAGCTGTGGAAAGAAACTCGGCGTTGAAGGAGCTGTTGATGAATGAACCTTTTCTTGACGTCCCAACAATCCGCGTGAAAAATCGCGAAGGAGACGAGCTCCCTCGGCCAATCAGCGTGCAGAAGAGGTTGGAAGAGAGAGAGAGGAGGAGAGAGAGCGTTCGTCCGTCCCTTTCCGATGTCTATCAGAACCTCGTTAGGAGGGTCTTAGCGGTCGCGCGAATGCCATTTGTCAATTTCTGCAACTTCTCTCATTTGCTGGTTTCGCTATAGTGTCGTAGATAGGAATGTGTGATCAGTCGACATAATCACGAGGAGAATTGGAAATGGTGGGAAAATTTTGTGTAGCAATTAGGAGAAACTATGGGTGTGTATTTTCAGCGTGATCCTCGAGGGATGACAGTGTAAATAAATTCAGCTAGGTCTCAGAGATCTTCCATTATACAGCATTGGAGTCTCTGACCTCGCAGTAAGGACCTCCGAGTGGGAGATTGCTATTGGAATTGCACGTGTGAGGGAGATAGAGAGAGAGAGATGGGAAAATTCCTTGATTATCTGTTATTACTTCCGTGCCTTTTAGGTGCTATGATTGATGCAATTAGTCTTAACGACGAAACGATCCAAAAACTATCGTGAGAATATATTTATACATATAGTTTTAAATCGGGAGAGTCGTTCACCTCCCAATAACCGCTTAAAAGACTATTTGACACATCGTTATTTCATAAAAGGGCCACTGCTTTGAGTTGTTACCTCATTTGGCTATTTACAATCGGCAGATAGTGGCTCTTACTTGTGCATCTACGACGACTTCGTAGCCATACTGCATTCCAGCGTCAATATTGTCACCAAAAACACTATCGGACTTGTCTGCGGAGTCATTCCTGAAGCTACCTCTAAATTTCGTGCATAATTATTCTCGAAAGTTAACGAACTTCACCTCTCGTCACTCCTTTTAGGAATTCCCTGATTCCAGCATCTGGGAGTTACCATACTATTTCAAACTCATCAAGATAATTCCATAAACTCTCACACCCACCATCATCGTCATCATTAGTTAGCTTGCTAGTGTCATAAGCAGTATTACCCCATTACCCATTTGCAGGGCATTCTGCTAATCGATCGACACCAGAACAGTGGCTTTTCCAGATGTCATTATAATATGCTATGAGGGAATGAGGCGAACGTTGTACGAGAAATGCTCATAGATCATTCCTTATAGATAGGACAGCGGAACCACCCCCGACCTTCACACCCATCTCTCTCTCTCTCGCTCCCTCCCTCTCCGGGATCGGTAGAAAGACATTCTGGTGAAAGGCTCCAATAAAGCCCGGTCCAATAGCGATAGACTTTCTCGGTCGGTGGAGGGGCGGTGGACGCGGGAATTTCTGCTGAGGACACTCCCGCGTTAAACTGGTGCTTGAGTGACAGGTGTATTTCCATCTAACTTGACCACGCACAATTAAGAGAGTAGTTTCCACATCATGACTGACAAGAGCACAGAGTTTATTAAATCAGAAGAGGAAGATAATTGCCATGTAAGTATTCTATCACATCGCATTTGTTTTAATTACGTGCATATTTTATAACTTAATCAAGATAATTATAAACCATGTATCATTCTTTTAATTTATTAGGATGACGCATACGACGGATTTAATGAATACACCAGTGACCATCATGACGAATTCAGGTGCTCCACCCCACTGGACAAAGAGTTTCCAGACTCTTTCTGGTCCCCCAAACACCCCGATATATTCTGCCAGAGCTCCAACATGGACGAGATCAATAGCAGTGCAGAAACGGTAATAGTGGGATCCGAGAGTAATGTACACCATACATTATTCAATTACTCCAACATCAGCACTGATAGTGAGTCCAGCCTCCTAATTTCCATAGATCTCTCATTCCCAACCAGTGACACCGAGTGCGAATGCTCAGAGTGTGATACGTGTGTCGACAGAATATTAAATAATGTAATAGTGACATACCCCAGTGTGATACAAGACAATATTTAAATCACTGGATAAGAAAGGTGTACTTGTTCATATACGCAATTTCATGTATGTACTCAATTTGCTAATCAAATCATTCCAATGTTAACTTGTTTTCGAATCAACGTTAATTGTTTTCATGTATGTACTCTACTTATTACCATTTTCATCTCCATGCGCTAGTTATTTAAATACTAATATTGAAATCATTCTGAAAAATGTGTAGGTGAAACAAGCATTATTCATTCATTCAGTGAAGTTGCACTCAATTTACTAATTCAGTCGATCCAATGTTAATTTGTTGTCGAATCATTGTTAATAAATTTTCATGTATGTACTCAATTTGCTAATCAAATCATTCCAATGTTAACTTTTATTCGAATCAACGTTAATTGTTTTCATGTATGTACTCTACTTATTACCATTTTCATCTCCATGCACTGATTATTTAAATACTGATTTCATCTATGTATGTACTCAATTTCTGCCTCTAACAATAAACGTGTAAAATTAATCTTCAGCATTATCCTTTCTCATCTCCATCATGTCCTACAAAGTATATCCACGTCTGTGTATACGAGAAATCCCGCGATACTGCGTAATTAAAGATCGGGAAAACGGGAAAAGGAGGGAGGGGAGAACTGGGTTCGACCACAGCTCAAACCATCAAGCAATGAGAGGGGCGGAAGACTCTGGTCAATCGGCGGGACAACTCCACTGGGCCGAGGGACTGCTTATGAAACAATTAGGGCCTCCAGGCTAAGTTGGGTTCCATAAGATCCTGCCCAAGATATCATTAGAAATACCCCCCTACTCCGCCATAGTGCCCCAAGACGCTGGGTTGGGTTCCCATGGTCCTACCCCAAGTAATTGAAGTACCCCTCTACGTCTTCCCCCACCCCCCTACTCCGCCATAATGCCCCAAGACGATGGGTTCCCCCGGGCACGCCATCCTGCCCCAAGAGGTCACTGAACTCCCCCCACCCCTCTACACCTCCCCCACCCCCTCTACTCCTCCCCCACCCCCTCTACGCCTCCCCCACCCCCCTATCCCGCCATAGTGCCCATACTTCTACGCGCGAGAAATCCTTTATTATCCGAAAATTAATACCGCTAAATGAATACATTTTAAGAGTTGTTCTATAATTCATGGGTTTCCAGCAATTTTTTTGTTTTAATATTACCACTTAATGCATAAAAACTAGGTCATATCTTCCGCGATCCTGTCAAGCCCACATTTCACTCCACTAGATGTTTCACATATGAGCCTTCCATAGCGCTTTAAGTACCTCCTCCCTTCTTCAAAAATACTACCAGGAATTAATCGAATTCTAATTCTAAATTCTAATTAATCAACAAATAGAAGGTGTCAAATATTTGGTTGGTAAATATTTAACGTAAATATTTACCAACTACTTCTCTCACCAAACCCTTACCCGTAACCTTTTAAGTATCAATAGCCTTATTAAATAATTTTCTGTTAAAATAGAGATTCTTTTTCGATACTAAAATTCGGTGTTTCTGTACTTTTGAAAAAGCAAAGCAAAACGAAAAATTTCTATAACACCTAATAAAATATTCGGTAGTATTACATTTTTACTGAAAAAAGTTAAAGATATATGTTGCAGAAATTAGCCACGATATGTTTGGCCGTTAATTATAGCCGTTATAATTATACTGAGAATTGCATTCAGATCACAGGTTGAATTATTGACTGATTCTCTTGCAGTAATTTAGGTGATCTGTTTTCTCGACCTTTTTTATCATAATATATTTTTTTTACGGTCAGGAATTTAGATCAATTGACCATAAAAATGTATATAGGCATAGTAATTTCAGGTTAATCGCTTTGCAATACATATAATTTTAGTAGTTAAACATGGTTATGAAACAAACTTTGTACTTTCCACACAGCTTTATATATTCCCCGACCGATTTCAACGACTATTTTCATTTTCAAGGGGGGCCAATTCAACTCATTTGAACTCATCCAACCCATTGAAAATGACGCTTAGTTGTTGAAATCGATCGGGGAAAATATAAAGCTGTGTGGAAACTACAACGTCTGTTTCATTTACCATGTTAAACGCTCGTAATTTCCACAAAGTATCGCCTTCATCCATTAATTTAATTCATTTCAGTAGATTTCATGTCAATAAAATTGGTGAGATACAAAGGTACCTTTAAAATACCTTTTTCTCTCACACAATTATGACACAATACTAGATTTGATTAATGTTCCATGGAGGATAATTAGTTATAAAAGACTACCTTTGAAGAATTTAAGGTGGTTTTGCATATTTGCAGAAACAATGTAGAAGTTGCATCTCATTGCATGCTAAGTATATAACCACCTTTGGTTGAAGTATAATATTGAGCTATACCGTCCCATACGGTTATATTTTAAATTTAAAAATTTTATTGCATGCGAACTGCCGTGTTTCCTCACTTCACGTTGCAGTGCGTCGAGTTATATAGTTACCATAGTATTTTACTTAGTTTTGTTATTGTTCTGGATATGGACCAGAAATTAAAGCCATTTGCGTAATTAGAGGTTGACGAATTTGGGAATAATATATTAATTTAGGGGCAGAAAGAAAAATGGAGACATACTCGGCATCGGAAACAGCATAGTCTTAACAATAAACGTCGAGTGGCCAAGGGTATTCAATGGAAGTTCAAACAATGCAATGAAAAGTTGAACTGGACTTACTTCGAGACCGGTCAAGACAAGAACTTTCATCTACATCTACGTCACTCCCTGCGAGCCACCGCGTGGGTGTGTGGCAGGGGGTAAAATATCACCATTCGTGAACTACTTACATGCAACTATGGCTAAAATGGGACGAACAGCCATTACAGAGTTAGCAGCAGATCACACGGGATTGCACGCAATTTAGTACACGAAAGTAACGGGAGTTTTAGCTGGAAAATGCATGAAAAAATTAAAAACGCCATGCATCACCATTTTGAATAAGCTCAGCGGAGGAATTTCGTCCGAGAGGCGGTGCACCGTATTTGAGAGCGAGTGAGGAAGGAAAGTAGCCCACGAGCAAACAATTTTCAGGCCGCGTCCATTAGCATTTATGACATCCTCTCACACACTTACTAATACTGCTTCCGCAAGACAATATGCACACAATTTCAGTGATACCAACACTTCCAGTTCCGCCGTAGTGCTACTAATACTTAAGGCTAGTACATGCCCACACATGCTTCGGCACGGAATGAAATGGGCAAGGCTTAGGGAACGAAGCGAGTACGACGAGCACAATGGCACCCATGCGAAAAAGTGCAAATGAAAAAATTGAGCCGAAGTTACACTGAATAAACCACGTTCTCGCAACGAGCTTTTCACGGGTGGAATGATATTGGCTCCGAAGCATTTGAAATTTCACGGTTTCCTGGACGCACGGTTGGCCGCGCGATCCACAATCGCAAAAAAAATTGCCTCGCGTCCGTTTCGCTGCGTGGGATCCGCATTACAAGCAATAAGGCACCGTAGCGAGCGATTATTCCCATTTCGAAAGAGATCGAAAAACGTGCAAAGCTAAGGGTGAAAACACAATACTGCAAGCGATCAATTCGAACACCAATGAAGAGGAACTAAGCAGTAAAACCAGAAAGAGCGCAGAACTACTGGCGTTAATTTGAAAGGGTCTCAGTATAAGAATGTATGTACTCATGCCTCTCTTGTTGCAAACCCCCTCTATAATAATACCTTTCTTGATGCAGTCATGGCTATGCGTGCCTCTGTTATATTCAGTGGCGCACCCACGGGGGGGAGGGGGAAGGCAAGGGGCCCTGGTCTTCCCCCTTATATCTCTGCAAAACCCAAATTCATCTTAAATTGACAAGTCACATTCACATGGCGGAAGCAATTGGAAAAAAAGAAAAAACTCGTTACATCATTTTACTTGAGTATGAGTAGACCAAAGTTGGCCATATTTGTTGAATACTTCTTAAATATACGAAATATGGCCTACTATAGCATTTAGAATATAGGCACTGATTAAAATAACATTTTGGTTACACTTTGCAAAAGATCGGGAAGATGGTGCCCCCCTACGCCCCTTAAAAATTTCAGGGTGCGCCACTGGTTATATTTGCATTCTGCATTACGTTAAAATTCACAATAAAACCGCAGGAATGGTAAAACAACCGTGAATCAAGCAATCCGCTACAGCGTTAGCCTTGCGAAAGCAACTGAATAAGTGTAATATGATGTAAGAAAGTAAGAAGATGAGACACAAAAGAGATCATACATCGATCGTTAATGGGGAAATGGCCACATTTGTACTCACCACGAAGAAGTTCGATGCCATCCACGAAGACCAATCCATCGTCGAACACCACGCCGCGGCTAGTCGTGTCCGTTAGGGCCTCATGGCCGATAACTCTGCATGCAAATGTCTAAGTTTCCTGTTGTCTTCCGGTAAAGACATTCGGACAGCCTCCGTACGACCACTCGCAAGACGACGGCGATCGCCGAATATTAACTGGCTTCCGCCCTTGGAGTCTCCGGCTCGAGAGCTATGAAGAAAAGAAGACGGGAGGTCAAACAGTCACTTCCCAGCACTCTCCCTCGCCTTCGCGTGGGAAGCGAAACGATCTCACCTGGTTCATTCGACTTTCTCCATTCAGACAATGCTTTCTCGGATACCTCCTTACCTCCCTTCACACTCGAATCCAATTCGCCTCCCCAACAGGGAATGAGATATGAGAAGAGATGTGCGAATGCTACCCACGAATACTCGAATACGTCCAATACTTATAAGCGTTGGATTTTCAAGATCTCGGTAGTTATGCTTGAATGAATTCGATATTCGAGATCCCGAATTCGATATAAGAGATACCGAATGCTAATTACGCAATATTTGGCGTGTTTATGAACTACATCACATCAATTCAAAACTATAAAGAGCATGTTGTATTAACACTTTCTGCTCACATATTAAAGCTTATAAATGTTAGTGTATTCAACAGTCCAAAAGTGGTAGTAAAATTATTTTATTTTATATACATATTATTTTTTTAAAGCCGAATTATTTTTTTTAATTATGTATCTTTTAGATTTTTACTTCAACAGGCAACAAATTAATTATCAGAATAAGATTGAGCATATCAATTGCAATTCTAGAATTCGAGGAATTTGTTATTCGAGATATTCGAGTATTGATTTCATATTCGAATTCGATGAATCTGCTATTCGACCCATCTCTAGAGATGATTAATCGCCGCCAGCGCCAAGAGCCAGCTATGGATAAGTTTTCCCCTCAACAGATCGTTGAGATCACCGTTCTGATTTCCGCGTTAAACGCAGACGTTTTTAAGAAGTAGCAGTGTTTCTGCATCATTCTGTTTTTAGATGCTAGAAATACTTAGGATACATGATCTTAACGTGGTTACTTCTTACATGATCTTAACGTGAAATCAAGTGATATACTTCTATACGCAAAGAACAGAAATGGCCCAAGCGGGACACGAAACCTCGAACGTTGCGCTTCTAGGCTGGTGAGTTACAGAGGTGAATTTTAAGGCTGCCCCTCAGAATTTATACCGGCACAACTGGTTAAACGTCAATCAAATAAATTGACTTTACAAGCGGATTCTCCGAATTCGAATTAATTACACAACTGTTATAAATATTTATGGAAGAAATTTAATCTTATTTTAAAAGTTTATCCGAGGATTCATTTCCTGGACCATATTTCGACTTGAAGACAATACAAAGGCCAGGAATTCGAGTAACAGAAAAAAATTCTTAACACAACGGATCAAGGAGTTTAATTTCCTTCCTTGATTTAGTCATTCAACGTTGCCTAAACAAAAACCTGTTATACAATGCTATTTACGTAAGTAACATCATCCCATGATATTCTCACATTGAATACTAAAATTAATTTCACCACATTTCTGTTTGCCAATGAAGTTTTCTGAGAACTTTAGTAATATTACTCATAAGTTCGATCACGAAAATAATATGAGAGACCGATATATATTAAATTCCTTTCCTCCTTCGATCAAAAGATATAAAAATTAGCATTGTTTGATGAGAAAAGAAGGCTTGGTAGTGAAGTAAGTAAAAATTAAGGAATGTAAAAAATTGAGCAATTCCTAGAATGTAGTAACGTCTTGCTTTCCAATTAATTTGGATGCATTCTTTGCGTTCACGCTATTCAGAGGGCAAATAAAAAAGAGAAACGTCTATAACAAATGCCCACACGAATTTTAGCGTCGCAGAGCGTTTGTATTCTGTGCGTCTGTCTCACCTGTTATTTCAAGTCAATATACCCCCACTAATAGGCGCTTCAGACCGGGAAGAAAGGTATAAGGATGATAACGGAAGTGAAAGGAAAAAAGGTGGAGAGAAACCCGGAGTAGACATTAGGCTGCTCTTAACGAAAGGACTATATCTTAACGTACCATCCGACGGACGGAGTGCTAAACTCAAAGTGCTCTCCACAAAACACTCAAGTATGGACCGGCTTTATCAATGGAAAATATCTTCCACCACTGGGATTCGAACCCTACAGGTGAGAGGCCAGTACTCTAGCCACTACTCCAACCCGACCCCAAGTCTAATATGGCCTCATATAAATCATACCCTTACGGCGGCTTTGGGGACACTATTTAGATATTAATAGATATCAATGCTTATTAGTAATTCTTTTTTGCCTATGTAGGCTTTCGCGATGGGTGAATGTTGAAGATGCTTGTCTTCCGAGATTTCTGCCACTAACAGGATCTACGTGGCAAATATCCTGGAAGACTGGCATCTTTATTTACTTTTTGTTTTTTAGTCGGGAAAATTGCCAAGAAAGAGTAACCAAACATTTGGTACATACAAGGGTATTTTACCCTGTTGATACGACCTGCAATGGTCACGAAAGCTTGGACGACAAGGCTCCATACGCGGCGGCTCCCGAAAGAGCCAACTGGAAAGTAACCAAACATTCATCATCGTAGATCGACAATCCTAAGATTGGTTTGAGGCAGCTCCCCACTCGATACTCCTTTCAGCTAACCCCTCCATATTTGCATAGTTTTCCTCTTTGACATCCTTCACCATTTTCTTCATTCAAGGCCATTCTTCCCGTTCATTTGTAACTCGGTGACTATCTTTATCAGGCCATCATGTCTCATACTATGGCCGATGAAGTTGTTCCGCCTTCTTCTCAAAGCTTTTAACAGGCTTCTCTTTCCTCCCACTCCTCTTAGGAGTTCGTTTATCACTCGGTTGATCAATTTTATCTTTATCATTATTCAGTAGCACCACATTTCAAATGCTTCCAGCATTGACTTCTCTGCTGCTGTTATCGTCCAAACCTTACTGCTCTGTATAAACATGATCGACATGTGTGTTCTAATAAAGTGTTTCCTTACGTCAGTAGTTGTATTTACATCCTTAAGTAGATTCTTTTTACGCAGAATGCTCTTTTCTTCTTAATTATTCCACTCGTTATTTCTTTCTTGCTTCGTCCATTGATGGGTACTCTGCCTCCCAAACATCAACACTCTTTTATCTCCCCATGCTTTTGATTTCCTAGATGAGCATTGATCCCTGTGATTATTCCCTCTGTTCCTTTAATGGATTTCTCAATGTAGACATTGAAAAATACAACGCTATCTCAACCCTTTCTTTATTCTTGACTGCATCGTACCTATTTGACCCGAGGCACATAGTTTTCAGTATCTATTTGACAGTTATTTCCCTCAATCACTTAATTTTAACTATCTCGCTGAATTCAGGGAGAGGACAGGTTCTTCTACGCCATAATTACAATGCCTCAGCATGATTTAATACCTCCAAAGCAAGTGAAAAAGTCTCCGCATCTATGGAAATCCCATCAAATGCTAGTGTAAATTTAGTAATGCTAAAAAAGCCCTTCCGTTGGTTTCATTTTTTTCGAAAAAATGTGGCGAAATTTTCTAAGTTTGATTCCGCTGACTCATTTCATAAATTTTTTGTCCGATTTGATGCATAACGCTCACAGTTAATTTAAGATGAGGTTTTATTTATGAGGAATTCATTTTTTCAAACTTCGTTTCACCGGCCATACTTTTACATTTTGCTCTTAACGGACGAAAATTACAGTTCCTCGCGTGTACGAGTATTTTTAGGTACTTCCCCTATTTTATGCTGTAAGTTATGGAGGTACTTTATTCTACTAGGTACTATATCCCGAGTCAGCAGCACTGATTACACCACCGAGTTTGCAATGATAGCTCTCTTTGTTCTTTCTATTTGGGCACGGAATTTTTCATTGACGTATTTCGGCGATAAATACCTCCTCACGCCATAAACTTAGATTAACTACCCATTTTACAGTAAATATCGCACATTTATGTAGTATTAAGCTGACAGCGCTTTTTTCACTTTATGAGAGTAAAAAACCTTTTGAGAGAGATAATGGTAAATAAAGTTGGAGAGCCATCACTTCTTACATATTAATTTTTGCACTAAAAATTATGATAACGCTATATCAATGGCTACTCACAACGAAGCAAAACAAAATAATATATCGCTAGGGTTATCTCATTGAGACCACCTTATGCGCAACTTGTTTAATGGAAAGTTTGTTTTTAATAGTTTGTAACCCATAACTACAAGTGAAGGATTGTAGTAAAATTTAGGGCTTAATAATGGTAATCAAGTGATGAAAGAAGAACAAAACCCAACTAAACGTTTCGTAATTCAAGTAAACATTTAAACAATGTTTGAATTTTAAGTAAACACTTAGGATTGCATCCTAAAATGTTAACACGTTTAATATATTTAACGATTGCACACGCCTACTTCAAAATACACTAACTGTAAATCCACACCATTTCATTTCCAGGTGTCAGATTTATGACGAAACAGGAGCAGACCGATGCTATAGTGTAGTAAATTATAATGTATTTTGTAAATTTTTTGTCATGCCTATTACTTCAAACAATTGACCGTAATGCGTTTAAGTAGCTTTAATTTAATTTTATTATACATTAATTCACTGTACTCATTTTTATTAAAACACTAACTTAATAGGAATGTTCAAATGGCATTCTGTTCGGTAGAAGGTTTGTTGGTCGACTTTTGATCGCTATTCACCGATTATTAATATGGCTAGTAAAGTTTAAAATTACTTCGTGTACACTAATTTTATGTAATGTAGACATTTAATGCATCCGAAGTTGAAATACTCAATTCTTTTTAACGCAAAAAGTAGCAGTCATAATCCCTGATGTGAGAGTGCCAGTCCGCAGTTCCGAAACAATAAGAAAAATGACGTCATATTAGCCTATTTTTATTCGGCGTTTTATCGGCTTTATGTGACTATTCCTGGGTCATGGAAAAGCCAAAATCACAATACCAAACTTTCACGTCCTATATCTTCCAACATAAACATTTTTAGCATATTTGGATTATTGGAGCTTCAGGGAATTCCGCGGGAGTAATTTAGGTAACGTAAATAGAACGGCATGCCGATGAAAAAGCATCCGAATAACATGTTAGGTTGATTTAGTGAGAATACATGCGTTTTACGAATAGAAAAAAAGAATTTCCAAATTGGATTTTTTCAAATTAACGCATGAAAAATCGGAATACGTGATGTGTACTGTTCCAACTACAACTTTGTTTAATTAATATAATGGAGCTTTGACGAATAGTCGATCAATTGATGTGTGCTTTAATTTCAATTAGAGAGTGAAGTAGTGGAAATTATTGACTGAATGGAACGCTTAAGTGCGCTTGGAACCATGCCTAACTGGATTTTTAGTTTCCGAGTCTTACAAAAAGCATCAATATATTTTTAACTATGGTTGAAAATGTGGTGGAAAATCTTAGTGAAACTATCAAACGGAGCTGCATGGGATGCAGATACCTTGCTTGCACTTGCCACTGCTGCTTACTCACCACGATAATCCCATATTGGGGAGATTTTTGGATGCATATATGGATCCTGGATACACCTGCTCCGTTCAATTTTAAGCCATCGAAAGGCAGCGCCATTTAGGTGAACTCTCCAGGTGTGAATAATGTTCAACATTGATTCCACTCCGCTGTTATCCATGGCGGCCATTTCGTGGCCCGTAGGGACATTTGGCAATGCTCATAAAATCTACACAACGCACTTAACAGCATCTCTTGGTTTTTTTGGCATACCTCGCATGGGGTACCGCTTTTCTAGTGTGTGACCACACATATACTATTTCTCGTTCACTTAGTTTCACCACTCTCGCCTTCGACTGACGAGGATGGGTCTAAAAGCAGGAAAGTTTCTGTTTACGAATGGGTTCTCTCAACAAAATATTTTAGCTACTAGTTCCATGAGCTCTTAAAAATTGCGGTCAAATTTTATGCAATTAATTAATTTTTTGTATCGAACTAAGCTGATAAATTAGTATTAATTTTAATAATAAGTGATGAATCATATTAAAGCTGCTTCAGAATAAAATTCAGGTCGGTTAAAGTAACATAGGTGGCGTGAACTCGACACAGTGGCAGTATTAGGAAACATCTAAATTCAATGTTTGAATAATGAACAACCTTAGTTTGTTTTTTTTTGGAATGCAGGAAACGAATCCAACTCTAGCTAACGTTTCCTCTCATAACACTGATGAACAAGCAGTAGATATCTGATATTGTGTGTACCTCTTCTAATGTAGTTTTTCAAGCTCATTTCAAATATGAAAACCGTTGTGCTCTATCACATTAGGTTTTGTGGGTTTTAGCAAATTTTTCTAGGCATGGAACAACGTTCGCACAAAACTTTTTTTCATCTTTCATTATTCTCTATGCTAAGCCAAAACGTTTGTTCGTCGTTTATGGAAACAGTTACACTTAATGTAGAACGCCATGGCTTTAACTTCAATAAAAACCGCCCTTTTGTCTGCATGCACCGAAATATTTTTGATATCGAATTACTACACCTACTTTCATTTTGCAGCGTATCTATATATGTACATTGATATGAAATTGACGGTTTTTAAATTGCTCTTTTTTGCTTGGTAATCATTTAATTAATATCCAGTCTTTTATGCTGAATAACCTTGATTAAACCCAGCAATACACGTGTGAATCCAACAACAAGCCTTCGAAAATAAGGGGAATCGGTTTTTAATTGGCGGCGCGTTAATAATATCAAGATGTCTCGTAGCTAGGAGACCATTAACCAGCGATAACAACTGAAGGGAAAAACCCTACATAAGACCACATATCTGTTGGGGCACCCTGTCTCCTTTTCCTTCCCTTCCCATAGTTGCATTTTTGTTACCAGTCTGAAGCGCATATAAGTGCTGGTGCAGACCTGAAAATCGCAAATAGACGGGCCTCTCAACATCAATACGAGCAGAATCCATGACGGTCTGAACCAGAGTTTATTCGGGAACACGTTTTCCTTAACTTTCTTAAAGTTTACTTCACGTGAAGCTAAATAAATATTTAAAAACCCACAAAGTCTCTTAGACTATTGATATACATTGGCTAGGATACAGCCGTGGTAGAATTCAGAACTCGAAAGTACTGCGCTGGGAATGCAGATCAAATGCTTCAGATGAAAAAAAAAAAAAAGGATTTCCCCTGGGAGAAATGGTCGAGTAGAGAGGTCTCTATTAGAGAACTCCTTTCCCTGCATTCTTTGCAGTGCATTAGCGAACACTACCTGCATCGGCCGGAAAGGAAAACAGCAGCGTATTAAGATGTGGCAGGGTTGCTTTATGAAACAAGTAAACAGAATCAGGGTCACGATGGATTTAATAGAAGGAAAGATTCTAATTATGTAAGAAGGAAGAGAAAATAATCCCTGTGTGTGCAATGGGTTTTGGGCGGAATAGGGGTGAAATGAATTACAAAGGGCAATAGGTAATTATGGAAGGCAAAGTTCGAGCATTTAAAATCACAGTAGAAATTTCCATCCAAAATCTTCAATGGCCGGAAGATAACCCATAAATTATTAATAGTAAAGAGCAAGGATTGTGTACTACGGATATAAATAACAGGCGTATACTTTAAGAAAAACATCGAATTTCATCCACTCTCTGATGAAAATACCTATATTTCCCCGTGGACAAAAACGCATATTAAACTAGGATTTTCCGGTAGCTCACCCAAATATTTGCTCACCGCAGCCGCACAAAGCCTTCCGGAAACGCCATTCGCTACGGAACTCTCGGATATTCTAACATAACCGGGTTAAGCCCGCTTGGGATCGTAAGTGCATCAGACCATGGTTTCATCAACACAGACAGGTATTGCGAAGGATATTTTATGATTCAATATTGGCCGGGCACACGAAAATCAACGTATCCCTGTGTGTTTCCAGTCATGCGCGATAGTGGCGCGAGCCACTCCGGATTCTCAATCAATCGCCGTATCCAGCGACGGACGACGCCATAATAGCTTATGGAATACATCCTAAACAGTCTAAAATTCGGCCATTACGCCCATCCGAGGCTCGGACCCGGTGAGTTTCGCCGCCGCGGCGTGGACGGCCGTCGTTGGCGTCATAATAAAACTGCACTGAGGGAAGGCGATGGACGTCGGCTACGAGGCTGACCTTGGCCTCTCCTTAATGAGAGTTGGGGTCGATGATTTTGCGGTGAATTTTGGATGTGCGGGGATGGAATATTTTTAGGTCGGCCGACGGTAAGGTCAGTGAGCAGCTGCCAACATGCCGCTCTTGGTATGGCAGGTCACGCTGCGGATTCTCCGTGTTCTTTTTTTCTTTATGCTTGCTTGATGGTTCCCATCAACATCATTATCATCACTATCCCATCGTAATTCCATCCCAGGTATGTTGCCCTTTTTAGAGTATTATCATCTTTGGTGGATTGATCCCACGCGTTGCTTCGGACAACGGCCGATATGCCCGTGAAAACGTCGTCCCTCGAAATGCCCCGTTAATGAGAAAACAAGAGGACAAGGCTTTTACGATTGGCTCCTTCACACCCACCATGGTGACGACTGCGTGCCTCTAATTATGTAAATTTACGCTCCCATTTTCCATTGAGCAGCAGGTCAATGAAAACCGGTGGTCAACCAGTGTTGCATCGAGGCGTTGCCATACTCCACGTTGGAGACTACTGCCACGTGCCCTTCAGGCAGCAAGACATTAACATTAAAAATTGTAATAAAAGAACTGATATTTCAAATTTGAGTAAAATATATAACAATTTAATGCATCAAAATTAAAAAATTATAACACATAGACCTTAGCAATCGATTTGTAAACAAATTCACCTCATAGAACTTAAGGTATGTAAAATTTATTCCGTGTAATTTTTTGGCGTTAAAATTTGTAAAAAATTATATTGTAAAGCATTTTGGCACTGTAAACATCCAGTAAATCATGTTACCTATATTCATTGGTGATTTATCTCATTTTTAGCCCTGAAGAAGGAAAAATATATTTTCCGAAACGTTAGCCAAAGGTTAAATTTTTTTTTATTTCGATTTCAATGAACACCCTTCTGTGTTTGTACATTGTTCAGAGGTCTCATAAAGAGAGTTGTAGTCTAGAAAAACTTATTGGGGAGGATGGTAATAAAGAAGTAATAGAAGATAAATGGAGCAAATAATGAGAGATGAATCATAGAAAATTCAATTTATCATGAAGAGGTTACCCAACATAAATAATCTTGTTACAAATGACCGGAGGTATCGGCGCTATGAAACTTTACTGCCATATACGCTAAAAGTAATAATTCACTTCATGTATGTCGTAAAATGTACAGTAAATTTTGAGATAAAAATTTCGATGCAGAAGAGTGGTGTGTGATGTTTTTTTCCAACACGTTCATGTTTCAAACTACTAACTCACGGATGCTTTGGAAAATGTAAATTTATTACTTAATTTGTTCCTATAAAATCCTGATTTATCATATATTCAGAAAATATACCTTAGAACTCCCAGCAATTGCACGTAAGTAGGGAGTGCACTGGCTAGTATTTTTGTGTGCCTGCATGATAGTAAGTGTAAATTTAATTCTCTCTGATTTAAAATGCAATCCATGTTTTGGTTCATCCCCTGCTACACACACCTGCGGTGGCTTCCAAGGATTATGTAGATGTAAATGAAAAGACGAAATTTGACTGCCTGAGAAGACAAAAACTTTTCTTCCAGGCACAAAAAATGGAAGTATTCCCAGTGTGTGGACTCTCAAGTAAATGCAAGTATTACTAATGAAACTCAGGTGTAACTAGAAAACCAATTCTTAACTCAAAAATAAATTATTTTGGCAACAAAAAAAATAGACACCTTGCGGAAAACATTTTTTCAAAGAAAAAGCTTAAGTAATTGACAAGGAAAGCCTACACCTCTTGAGGTAAAGTTAGGGAAACCATTGGAATAATGAAAGCGCCTAAGAATATCAACAGAGAGGAAAAGTATCCTCTTCATTTTGTCAGTCACCATCGTCTCTGTCCACCATCGTCATAGTGACATGGCAAAGTTTCACAACTTCAATAAAAAAAAAGCTCGACAGCCAGTTTTGTCACTTAAGGTATCATCAGGTACATCTTGAACCTGATTTTTGAGGAATTGGAGGAACTTCACGTTGTCTACGGTGTTTAGTTCTCAAGTGTGCAGTGATACCACCAGCTAATACGTAAAAAGTTTCAATTTAACAAGCGGCGAAAATTACCTCTAGACATATTCGACCTGAAGGTGTTGGAGGTAGTTGCAGCGAAATTGTTGTTGCTCAGTGATAAATTATATCTATATCTACTGACTGTCCTAAAAGCCACCTCAAAGTTGTGCGGTAGTGGGTGAGATATCACTAGCCATACACTAAGGGCATAAAAAATTAACCTCTACCAGCGAGATTTCTTGGTACACAATGACAATTTAAAATGAAAATAAAACGTCGTATTTTTCCATTTTTTAAATGTATATATGATACACTACGCTTTCCGGCACTATTCCATTGTCAGGTATACATAAAAGAGTGTGATTTTTAAGTATATATATGAACAAATGCTATACACTTGGAAATGGCATAGAGTAACGAAACGTGCACTGTGTGTATCATACTATTCTATAAATTTAAAAAGTGGACAAATACGACATCATATTTTTATTTTAATACGTACTTACACTAATATTTACATATTTTACCAACGTACTAAGTGATTTCTATTAATATCATGCAGGACACACTACACATTCTCCTTTTCATCCACCATGCAAAATGTAAAGAAGCATTTTAAAACAATTACAACTTAACACGGTTGAAACATGATCTGAGATACTGAGATAATCATATCATCGCCTCGGGTATTACGAGTGAAAGATATTTAACATGTTTAGCAAATGAAAACGAGCTACTCACACCGATAACACTCAAATGACTAAGACATCATCGAAGAGTGGTGTCTACAAATAAATACCATTTACATCTCAATGATACATTTTTCTTTGAAGACACAGCAACCTATGACAAAACACTGACTATAAAGCATTATTTTGGCGATAATAACCAAAATATTAAAATGTTGGGCGTAGTTACTCGTACTACAGCTTACCTCCCCGGATTAAAATAAAGGTGCATAGCATACACGAGGCTTTGTTAAAAAAATGCCACCCTACGGCCTATAAGAAAAAAAGGCAGTGATTCAAGTAAGCGGAAGAAATCCTTCATGCTCATTCTGTCACATCCAACACCAAGAACGAGGCCATGCACTTGTGATCCACCTCGGAAAAATTTCCCTCTATCCGTTGACAGATGAGACAATTCAAAGAAAGCACGCTAGGTTGACGAAGAAATACTGTAAGCGTCTCACGCGGAATGGAATGGCATTCAGGGAGAAAAAGGAAAAACTCATGAGACACATTCAACTTCTCGCTTGGATTTGAATCGGGTGACTTTTCCTAAAGGAAAACCAAAAGTTGACTCATTTCCTGAGGTTACAGTTCATCAAACAATAAGCTCATCGTCGTGATTATCCACACATCTGCGTTGGTTGAGTTAGACAACTTTCTTAAGACGAATGCAGTTTCCTACGACAGTGCATTACCCAGAAAATAAAGCAATCTGGATTCAGCTGGACTTTATTTTAAGATGCATAATTCTCATTTGTACTAGAATACTCTGGTCAGCAGCCAAAGGCCATACATTTTGTCATTTCTTTCTTGTCTTTTTCCTTGCAGAGACGAATGAATTATCCCACAAAACGTTGAAGTAAACTTTAAGAAAAGTATAGGCAAAGTTAGACTTAATAAAAGAGATTCACAAAAGACTGATACATGACGTAATTTTGTTGGATGTATATATTTATTGTTCGGGTGTACCCCGCGTACTATTACCAGGTGTGATATCTGACGTTTCGTGGCCGTTGCTGGTCACTTTATCATAGGGAATGAAGAAGCTCTCGAGATGGTGGAGTTTATATAGTGGTTCATGGAGGGAAAAGGATGGGAGGTGAAGAGTGGAATGAGTAGGCATTGCATTTTTGTGTTCAAAGCAGGGTCCCACGTGTGGCTGATTTGGAGGACACAGTCCTTATTGTAATTTTGTTTGCATTTTCGTATTTCCAAGTCTTCGCGGATTAACCGGGACTTGAAGTTTTTCACCTTCGCGATTATCTTTGTTTGTTTGAGGTCAATCGCGTGTCCCTAGACTGCATGTTCCGCTACTGCCGATTTTAAGGGTTGTCCCAGTCGAATAGCCCGCTGGTGTTCTTCTAAGCGGATTTTAACCGAGCGTCCGGTTTCACCGATATATTTCTTCTCGCAAGTTTGGCATGGTATCTCATACACTCCTTCCACTTGAAATGACGTTGCGTCCTTCACACTCCTCAGGCAGTTTCTAATTTTTAAATGTTGCTTGAACACAGTTTTGAATTTCATTTTTACGGAGGATGTTTCCTATTCTATCCGTAATACCCAGGAGGTAAGGAAGTAAGGCTCTCTTGGGAGCAAGGTTGTCTGCGTCTGAAGTCCTAATTTCTTCTTTTGGGCCGTCCTTATCCTTAGTCATGGTTTTTTTAAATGTTTTGGAAATGACACTCTTAATATCCGTTCTTCTGTATAATGGCTTCCACTTTGTCTTTCGGCCGGGAAGTTGGTCTCGTCACTAACTCTGCAGGAACGCTGAATTACGGTGCTGAGTACCACATTAGCTGTGCGGGATGATGGTGTGCATTTGCATTGAGGTACCGATTGATAAAAGAGGGTTTCCTGTTCACCGCATGTCCCGGAGTTCCATCATTTTTCCTTTGCACTAATACGTCCAAAAATGGAATTTTACCATCTTTTTCTACTTCCATTGTGAAAACAATATTTTCGTGTATACTATTTAAGTAATAATAAAATTCATCAAGTTTCTTTCGGCCATGCGTCCATATAATAAAAGTGTCGTCGATGTATCTCAACCAAATCTTAGGCTTATTAACCGCGTTTTGAAGTGCTCTCATCTCGAAGTTTGCCATGTAAATATTCGCTACCGCTGGGGAGATAGGCGATCCCATAGCTGCTCCGGAGGTCTGCTCGTAAAAGTTGTTCCTCTACCGGAAAAAGGTGCTGGTCAAACACATCTCTGTTAATTTGACGTTATCTTCAACGAATTCTCTTTCGATTATGTAAATCGCCTCGTCACAGGGAATGCTGGTAAAAAGCGATACAACGTCAAAATTGACGAGAATATCACTAGGACTAAACCGGATGTTTTCGATGATATTCAAAAAATGCTGCGAGTCCCTCTCGTATGAGCTGGTCTCTTCCACCTTAGGCTGCAATACTCCTGCTAAACGTTTGACTAGCTTGTATGCAGCTGCATCGATAGCGCTAACATTGAGCCTCAGGGGTATGCCTTCTTTATGGATCTTAGGGGGACCATATATGCAAGGAGTTTTTGAGTCCTGTTGGGTCAATCTCTTCTTATGTTCTGCATATTTGACTCATTTTTTTACTTTGGTTACATTCCTTTTGTTACGGGTGGTCGGATCTTTCTCAATCTTGCGGTAAGGACCACTTTTCAGGAGTTCCTCCATCTTCTTTTCGTATTCCTCCTTATCCAGTATTACTGTGCAGTTCCCTTTGTCGGCTGGTATGATGACGATGTGGTCAATATTTTTGAGGTTCTTTAGGGCTGCTTTTTCTTGCTTGATGACGTTCTATTTTTGTTTCTTAATGTTAGCCGTTCTTAGGACTCTGCATGCGTCCAGTCGTATCACTTCCGTGTCGTCCCGGGATAGGTGTCTGATGGCGTTTTCAACGTTTCAACCAAGTAATTTTTTATCCAGTATACTATTTATACTATTTTTTACTATTCACTAACCAAACAAGAAGAATGGAATTATTAGCTATAAAAAATACATGCTTTAATGTGTGTAATGTGTCTACAAAGTGTTTTCATTCTTCATCTTGCATTTTGCATTTTCGTCGGCTGGTTTGTTTTTCCGTCAACGCCAAAATGTCACCGGTAGAGAAAGCAAGATTTCTATTCGTGTAATTGATGACTCGTGCAAAAAAGTATCAAACGGCTCGTGACGGTAATACCGGCAGACACCTTTGTTAAAACTGTTTTTAAACCAATTTCACCTATGTAGGCGGTCGTGTTAAGTTGGAAGCACGCTAATTATTTCCGGCTGACGGTATAACATTAGCAGTTGGAATACTGTTAAGTATAATTCAACAGCTTAATAATGAAGGACAAAGAATGACGAAGGGGAATTTATTTTTCAATCTTCTAAAAAAGGACATTTGTTTCAATCGATTGAACATTATTTTTTTGGATTGATAGTAAAAACTATTTATAATACCCCACTGCCACGATCAACTAGGGCATTTCCAACTCACAGGAAGCCGGAATGAACAAATTTGCAGCAATCTGCCACATACAACAATGGATTAGAATCCTCATTCAAATTAACAAATTGACTTTTATTTAAGCTCGTACGTACGTACATCACTCAACTATAAAAATAAAATGAAATATTAAGAAAAAGAAACAGTTAATATGCGCTGCAACCGCACTGGTCACGCCAGGTTGTCAATGCAGTCTATGCTTCTGAGAGTCATGCATTTTATGATTCTGAAGGATTAATTCAAGGCTACAGGTGAAAACATGACTGCTTTCAAAGGTCGCAAATCATCAGGTAAAATCCAACTCCTCGCAACGAACTTTTCCCCTCTTCACAGTAGAGGTGCGAGAGAATAATGCACATCTCATGCTCGCGGTCGTACGTAAATCACTCATTTTTCTCGTCGCCAACATAACACCACTGAAGTTTGTAAAAGAGAAGCAATTCCTTGGTTCTTTTCTGTTCATTTAAATCTAAAAAAACAAAACTATCGAAAACTCTTTGGATGGATGGATCGGTAGGCAATTACGTCCGCTATGGATCGTAGAGCAGGTGCCCCTGACGCAGGAATATTGTTTGAGAAAATAAATCCTGCATCTGTTTTGCTAAGATTGATTATGAAACCCGCGTGGACGCGAAACTCAATATCCAAGACGGTAAAAGTTAAGTACCGGACCCTCCACGCCCGGGCAGAGTGCATTAATATGGGGCAGTTCGCACCCGGCCAAAACCTCGAGGAGACGTCAACGCAACGACAATGAAGTGCGTTGCCTCCACGTCTTTTCTCCACTCAAACAGTGTTATCACGCTCATCTTAAAAAAAATTTAACACTGCTGGTGCATACTAATAATCGGTTTAGTCTTTCCAAAACATTTTAAATGCAGACAAAACCCGTCTTGCGGTCAGAAAGAGCTCGGTTAAAAGGGCGACGTCAGGTTTCCGAAGAACAAACACTCGTGATTACCGAGTATTAAACGTTGTTGGCAATGTTGCCCCCTTTATATTTTGCAATTCACTCGGAATAATCTGAAAATTAGTCGCTTTTATTATTTCCATTTTGAAAATCAAACCGAAACCACGACAAACATTTGCTTTTGACGAACTCATCGGGATGAGTTTACTTGGTTTATCGAGCATTTTATGCATGCCAATGCATTTCAACTGTATTTTGCAGTAAATACGAAAACCGTGATAATTGAGCAATTAGGTACGGAAAAAAGAACGCTGTATTTTCTCGGGGCTTGCAAGCATATTCGCCTATGATCGATCGATATTGCCGGCTTCGGTAGAACGGTTGGAAACGCGAAGACTTGGCAAGTCGTGGTTTCAAATGCCATCTCGAGTAACGATGGAGTGTTTGCCTTATTGCTAGAATTACCAGCTTAGGATACTCAATGCGATATAGCCTTAGCTCTTGGAACGCCATAAAACTGGAGGGTATGGATCGATCAATGCAATTTTTTATGGTCAGCAGAAGAAAAAACAGTTAAAATTGAACAATTGCTTGAAACAGATAAAATGGTTTATAATATTAAATAAATACTTCGAGCAAATAAAGATTACGTATCAAATTGGTTACATGATTTTAAAAATGCACTCGAGAAAATAATTAGCTAAAGCGAATAAAACTACGAAAACTGGATCGACTTCAGCAAAATTCTACTTACTAAACAAATATCTCCGATAAACATGAAATAAGCATAACGTTTTGTTTCAGAGAATTATCAACAATGACCACATAGCCGACTGACCAGCAAAAAAAAACTTGAGAATAAGAGGCAAGTTTTCTAACCCTGCGAGCTTACACACATGGTTTATACGGAACGGTAATTCTCATAAGATTCAATTTGTTCGCTCGATATCGCTAGTTCTGATATTCGAAAGAGCCTCAAGGGAATTTGAAGCGGTCGAGAGCGCTTTAAGCCACATTCTGGATCATTCAGCCGTGTGAACTCGTGTGTGTATTACGGAATATACCATTCAATAAATATCGAGTGATAAGGTGGCCTGGCGTAACTGTCAGATTTCCACGTTGGGCAAAGGCAGCCCCTCAAGCTAAATTCCGATGGCAATGTGCAGCTCGATATGGATCGTTTGATAAGTAAGATGCCCTTGGGTTCTACCATGAATCATTGTGACGTAGGCGTTGTCGTCATTGCTTATTTGCGCTCAGTAGAGCGAAGACGTGATCGCCGTTCTTCAAAATTAGTCGAATGCTTAATGTGCTTAGTAACTATGGGTAAAGCGAGTCGTTAGGTATGTTACTCTAAGCCATAATCATAAAGACAAGTTCAGTTTTTAACAAAAATAGCGATAACTTAATAGAAGGATCCATGATACCCACCCAGGAGTAAAGATTATCTAGCTTCGGCGCTCGTGATTGTCGGAAAATAACGGAGTGCCACCAGAATTAAAAAGATTAGAGCGTTTATTCTGTACCTTCAAAACTATACCTACCGCATTGTAAAAGTCACTAAAATCTTGAAAAAAACACTGCAATTCCTCAGACGACTAAACCCATCAAGTCACGGCCGGTTCCGTCACAAGGTAACATCATCAGGTTATGATGGTATTTTTGTTAAGAACTGCATGAAGGAGCTCCACAAAGAGAGCCAGCAACATTCTCTAGCTCCAAAATCTTCATTTTAAGATACGGGTTATTATAAAGGCTCTATTCGTGGGTGTGTCCTGCATGATTGGGATTTGGTAGTTTTTTCCCCTAATTACTTTAAATGTGTGGTGTTTGTTTTGGGTTGATCATTTTTGTTTGTTGTGTCATTGTTCCTGGTGTAGATGCACCCCCTGCCACACACCCTCGAGGTGGCTTGCAGGGTATGTCGTAGATATAGATATTTCATCATCAAGTCCGTGTCATAAAATACTGTAGATTTGATTCGAATTAGCAAATAGGCATATTTAGGTTTTCTTGTAACGTGATTGGACAATTACATACTGGGACGATTCTCGATAAAGTTGATTTCATGAAGCTCAAGCACGTTCTGGATCGAGCCCTACTCGACTCACACCACATGTTCGAACACAAGCGTAACTCTCAACGGCCGACTCAGAAGCAAGGTTTACCGGAGGCATTTTACAGTGAAGTCGGATCGAAGGAGAGATGTGCAGTAAAAATTGCACAGTGAACAGTAACGAATGGAATGGAAAACCTCCAAAATGCACTAGCTGGTGCATGAAAAACAGCCCTTTCTATGTATTCATCCTTGCTTTTTTCCAGACTTGACGGTATTTCAGGTTGTGCAATATGTCTACATCTACATCTATCTACTTACTACCCTGCAAGCCACCTTGAGAGTAATCACCAAGTATGCAACACGTGCACGCACTAATGTTTACGTATTTAATACCTACCTAATGAGTGATTCTATGAATATCATACGGGACACACACAACAAATTCCACTTTTCATCCATCATGCAAGTAAGCATTCGAGTAATACTACAGATATGCATAATAATATTAATGTTTCAAGCCGAAATATTAGATCTTAAAAATTCTACTACGGTAATCTTAATCTTATCTCCGTTATTTTTGCTAATCTGTTATGTGTAATATTGATTGCTCATGCTAAAGGAAATTTATTTTATGATAGCATCATGAGAAGCCATTATAATGTTATGATCACGAATTGCACAAATAAAGAACAATTATTTCAGTCTATCCGTGATGCAACTTATTTCTCCAATCTTATCTGGACGATTTTGTCTAGCGATGCAGAGTGGGACCTTCATAAATCTCTCGGTGTCCGAGAATTAACTCTTCTGCTCTGTACCTATGCAGAACCCATGGTCTGTTTTAAACGTTGCTTAGTGTAAAACTCCTTTGAAAGCTCAATTCTCCTAAATGTTGGTTTGGCCCACCTTATAACATACATATAACATTAACAGCTCAGCCGCGATAACTGACGTAATTAACGGCAGAAAAAGGACGGAAATTTTGCTCAATTTGCCAAGCGGCCGCCCACTCATTTCCGTGCGTTCCGCATTGGTTGCAAACCGCACAGCTTAGACCCCGGACTTCTCTCGCCGCCCTTAGAGAGCCCCGGGCCCGCAGACCGGGAGGGGTTGGAGAGGGAAAGGGGGGCGGGGTGGGTGTGAGGTCCGGAAACTTCCAGCGTAGGGCACGCTCCTAATGAATTTTCTTAAGACCCAGACTCGCTCGGATGCTTAATTCGAGGAATTTAAAAGCTTAAAAATAACTTAAAATCTTGCCGCGGGAGGTAGGCGAGGGGGAGAAAAATGTAAGGAAGGATACTCCTTTCAGCCCAATTCATCTTCTCCCCCCATTTTCTTCCTACTTCTCCTCCTTCTCAGAGGATATCCGCGAATGCCGTCGCGTAATGTCTGCCTGCATCGTCTTCCGCGGTTTCGCGTTCCGAAGGCGGCGACTACGTTATCCAGAGGTTCACGACCGCCGCAAAATGCGCAGGGAACCGACGCACAGAAGGCTGGTTGCAGAGTGCGCGCAAAAAAAGTAAGACGTCCGCAATGGCCCCATTATCATCCCTAAACATTCCTAGGCTTGACATTATTAAGTTGACATTCCTTGCGAAAGCCCAACGTGGAGGCGAGGTTCGGCGTCCCGGCACTCAGCGGCTATCACAAGAAGGATTCTGAGTGAAGCCAGGGATGAGGAAAATAAAAAGAATCCTTTGTGCCACTGGAGAAAAAACCTAAGATAAAAAAAATTAAAACTTCGTAAGCGCTCGCTCTTTAAGGTTCTGTACTCTTGCGTCTCTCGAGTTCGCGCGGGAAGGTACTCGTCCCACGCAGAATAGGAATTCCAAGGAGGTGTGACTTAATAGAAGAGGAAGCTTAGCGACGCGTATTTTTCGTTCGCCAGAAGGCGAGCGAGTCAGCCGCAGCATCTGGCTTAAGGACGTGTTTTCTGTATTAAATGGGACGTGAAATTTAAATGAAACGGCATGCAGAACCGTGGAACGCTGGGTAGTTTCAACGCAAAAGCTAAGCCACGAGGGAGAAAGGAAACCGAATTTTTTTATCGGGTGCACGGCACTCGAAAGACAACAATGCACTGCACGTTAAACAAAATCATTTTGGCCCGGTAGTAAATAATTGTCGCACATGCCTATATTCATATCTGAATGGAAGTTATCACAAGCACGACCGATTCCGTTCTCCACTCAAAGCAGAGAGCTTACAAGGGTCATAAAATTCAAGCTCTCCGACTAGATCCAAATGTGTGAAAGTCTGTGCTGAGCGGAATACACTTCTCTCATTTCTAAAGCATGCAATGAAATCTTAAATGAGAGCCGTACATACTGCATACTTCAGGAATGCAACCGGATTTACCAAAGCAGACAATATTTTTCTTTATCTTTCTTCATCTCTCTATCTTGGAAGCATGAATATAGTTGAATGATTGATGAAGCATGAATTTATTTATGCTGATATCCGACGTTCCTAAAAACTTAACATTTGGACTGAACCCTGTTGAGTGCGCTTATCGTGTTGCATGTGGAAGATTTACACATATATATGGGTGTGGCAAGGCGCATAGTAATCGGTGGCAATTTTGGTAAAGGTAGTATCCTTCATTACAGTTGGTATATCGAATATTTATCGTAATCGAGTAATCGTAAATTGCATGTTGTAGTATAACGTTATCAGATTTTGGTAATGTTCTATGACAGAACCCAGTAGTATGCAGGATGTGATAATGTACAACAACCAAGCCGCAATGAAAAATAAATAGCGAGTGGAAAGATTAAGTTATCTTTAAGTTTTCTTAACTTTGTCTACCCCACAAACTTTTCATTTAATGTGTGAAAAATTCATCATACATCTGACACGTTTCATGCTACATAGGTAAATTATTTTCAATGATAGGGGTGGGAAAATTTTGTAGCTTATGTCTCACAAATATCCGTGTCCAATGTATAATGTAAAAGCATGGCAAGTAGGTTATTAAACTCAATTCAGTTTCAAGAAATTGGAAAGTTTACGAAGAATTCCATCACCCCTCTCAAAGGAATAAGCTGCGGAATTCTGCGAAGTTTTGGGCAGTCCTAATACAGAGGATGAAGAAAAACGAATTAAGTAAAATGTGTCAAAATTATTTTAAACTGGAAGAGAAACTTAATTATCGATTGCACAATACTATTCAAGAATTACAACAACAACTCGTCTGCTCTGTACCTGCCTATGAAGAACCCATGGTCTGTTTTAAACGTTCCTTAGTGTAAAACTACCCTGAAAGCTCAATACTCCAAAATGTTGGTTTGGCCCTCCTTATAACATGAACAGCTCATCTAATACTCTAACGACCATTTTTGTATTGGGACCGAAAATTGGATGGTTTACGATTGACTTCAACTTCAGCAACAAGTTCGATTGATTTATGTTTGCGGAGGCTTACACGATCGCGTGATTGCACCAACCATCAACCACAAAGCTCAATCGATCCATATTTTCACGTTTCAAAGGTGACACCAAGAGTGGCCAGCAAGAGCCACGGATATTGTTTTTCATGAGTGAGTTTTTTTACGATGAACTCCGGGTTTTGAGAAGTTAAGAGATAACGGCAGGAGAGAAGGTACTCTCCTACACAAGTATTCACATCCCACCGTAATGTAACGAAGAAGGATGATGATTGCCGACGCCTTGTGCAGAGGGCGACCGATCTAAAACTGTTTGCGTAAAGGTGAAAACAATTCATGACGGACGTTTGAAGCTGACGTCAACCCCAAACTGCGGATTTGTGCCCCTCGTGATTCCACCACAGTCTACTAAAAATAACCTTGCGGCTCCGACGAACTCAACTACCTTATGTCTCAGTTTACAAAACTATATGTTGATATCGAATTTCGTTTGTCCAACCATTTCAAGTGGTGCAAATCCGTGCATCAAATCAAAAGTGCAAATCCACGGAAGACCTCTAAATGAACAAAGAATGACAAAAATTGAAAAATGACGAAAGCCTTAAACACAATACACTCACAAAACTAACCACAGCTTAAAATATTGCCTTTTAATGATGAACCAATTATCTCAACTAAAGAACCTTTCGATCCCTCAACTCCGCTCAAGATTCCAAGGTGACCGATTGAGCTAATAAAAGAATCGGAAAAGAAAGAAAAAGTAACGACATTTTCTTTACTTCAATAATGCCACATAGGCTTCCAAAGCTCAACAGCACGTTCACTAGTGGGAAAACGTATTATAACCTTTCTTGACCAAATATATCGGCTCTAACGATTGAGGCAATAGGAGAATTGACAGAAAGAAAAAAGTATTTCTAAAATCATACTTGGCAATTAAGTATCCAAAGCATAAAATCATTCCTCTTAAGACAATTAATTAATTATGAATTATAACCTATTTATTGATGCAGTCCCTCTAAAGATTTTGAGAACAATTTGCGAATAAAAAAATAGACGGCTGTTTATCACTTTGAAATTCCTTCAATAAAAATTGCTAAGAATGGTGCCAAGTGTATCAGTGAATGCCAATGGCAATATCAAGCAATTCTATGTACCCAAGCCACCATAGTTATGATGTTGATGTAATGGGACCCCATATGACATTGACTAAAATCAATGTCATACACACACAGACATATTTTTTATGAATTCATTTGTATTAAAAAGAAAAAGGATAATGGCCGAAATTTTTATTTTTATTTTAGTATCGTCAAAAGTATTTCAATGGAACGACTGAGCAAAAAATTACATTATCAGAGCATTTTTTAATACAAATTTTATGAATTTATCCCAATAACGAGCGTATAATAATTTGGCCCGATATATCAAACCAAATCTGATGTAATCATTTTCCTGATGGAGCGACGGATAGAGAGCACGAGCAACTAAGGTCCCTACTAATAGTTCCCTGGAAATTATTACCTTTCAAATGAATGAGTCCCGAAGGGAAAGATACCAGGAGGCTTCCGTCGGAGTCTCCAAGATAGGAAACTCGTTTCCCAAGGTGGGGAGTCAGCAACTTAGAAGCGACGATCGCGAGCAATTCTGAGGGGCGGCCTGACCCAGGGGGAATTACTACTGCCAGGCGCACACTAAGAACCTCTTCACTCGACGGAAGAACTTTGAGCGCAACTTCGAGCTCATAATTGCCGAGGCGGAAGAAGACTGCTGTAATTATCGTTGAGGCTCATTCTAGTCATGCTGAATTATTATCAGCCAACTTCGGCAACGAGTGCACGAGCCATGCTAAAGCCTTTGATCGCTCCGGAACAACACTTAGCAATATTGAATTGTTAAATATTTGTTCATCCATCGGTCATATTTTCGAAATTTCTATGAGGCGAAAATAGGCTAGTCCTTCCTAATGTTACCGGGAAGGATGGTAAGTCGAGGTTATGGAATGGAAGGTTGCCTTCAGCGAGTAATTAAACCTGTTGCATTGACGGTAACATTGATTCAAAAAGACGTGAAATTGCAAAAAAAACATGCGTCTTTCATAATCTCTTTACTTGATGATATTCAATTTCATATTATTCACTATTCACAGAGTTCATATAATATGATGCAGAATGTGTTAAATCGCGCTGACAAAATGTGTTGAAGGCACTTCATACTTTGTAAAATGAATCAAAGATTTAAACATTATCTCACGACGCTAGCTTACTACACTAACACTAACACGAAGCTGGTAGCACAGTTTGGTAAAGGTTCAACAGAAGTCCAAATTAATCAAATAGACCCAGAGGTCGATGAATAAAGCTGCATTAGTTCTTCATAGGGCTTCAGTTCGATACAAAAATTAAAGAATTACATAAATGGGTTCTCACAAAATATGTTATGCTTAGTAGTAGCAGTAGTGTTTTACAAGTGCGTCAACAGGGTTATTAGCTGCCGCAACACTTATCTAAAAATTTATCGACAGCAGAAAAAACAAGTAAGGGAAAATAAAACATGTCATTGCAAAGGAGCAATTTATGCAAATAGATTAAAATGTCATGAAAAAAGGCAATCACCACGGGGAAAACACCAGAACCTTTAGAGTTAACTGTTAAACTGGAGGAAAAGAGACACAGGGAATTAAAAAAATGCTCACCCAGGATAAAGAAAATTTTTATAGGCAAGATATGATAACATCATCCAGAAGAACACAGTTCAATTAACGTTCCATCGATAAAAATAAAACTCTGAGATTTTTAAAATCCCAGTTTGCTCGGAATGTACTTATGTGAAGGGGACCGGTGTTTTTTTTAGATACGCTATTTCATGAAAGCGGAGCAATCAACCCCGGGTGGGTTTGAACCACCAATCTTTTGATTGCCGAACACGCTAGCCGATTACGCCACGGAGGCTCACCTAAGTTTTTGTCAAACTATCTTAAGATAATTAGGGTTTCTTAATACAAATACAAAACTGTAAGAAAGCCTCGTATTTTTCTTACCATGAACAATATGCTTATAGCTTCATGCATCGTAATATTCGCACCGAATAAGCCAAAGCAAAAGGGACCAAGATAAATTCCAATCCGTAGCAATTATCTCCCCATTAACTTCATTCACATCCTCATTTCCATATTACCCTGATATTCACCCCACGGATGCTTGGCGAAAAACACCAGGCATGATTTATCGTCGTAATAATAAGTAATTTCGTAAATAATTGGTAAAGAATTCTATCATCAGTAAGAGGAGGTTTATATGCTTCGAATTAACTTACTTCCTTTCCTTTTGAATATGAAGCCGACTAAATTAACTTAGTAGGCCACCATTAAGGGTTAATTGTATGAAGTCCTTTATTTTCAAATCATCATGAAGCTGGAAAGTCATAGGCTCCAACACGTCTATCAATGTCCCAAATTGAACCCTGGATATGACATTTCAGAAACTACAATTTTATGTAGTAGGTTAAATCATTCATGACCTGACCTACTTATTACCCTAGTGTTTTGAATTCTTCGAAGAGGTAAAGTACAAATTGTTAATTTTTTTGTGAAGTTGGCAATCAGAATAATACTTTAGTTTGAAATACAGACGTCATCTACAGCATTCATTTTAGTCGGATAAATGTTGGAAGACCTCAAACTACATTTAAAACAATACGGATGTGTACTGCACTGTACCTTAGGGAATGTGATGATAAAATCAGAATGATGGATCAAAGCGAAAATATCACCTCAAGACTCTCCCTCCCATACCGAAACTCATTATAATTGCTACTATTATACGCAATGACATTTATCATTTAATGCCTATTGACAAAGTTGATTTTTTATCGAATTATTTCGGGTTATGTCCTATGAACAAGAAGTTAAAAGGCGTCAAAAAGAGTGGACTATTTAAGTAATAACATGTTTGGGATATTTTATGGACGAATACCGGCAGATATATTTCCGATATAGCTTAAAATGAATTTTTTTCTTTGGGAATGGCTAACTGACCCAAAAAAAAGTTTTGTTTGTTTTCATGAAATATATAAGCGAGACTAGGAGACCAATTTCTTCCCCTTCCTCCAAAGTATCGAGATTCTGACGTCTTGCCCATCTGCTTCGTTAGCTTAGATGCGACGTCGTTTATGCATGCATAACATAGCTAACAAGCATAGGCTTGTATTAGTATCCATAAGCGCTTTTAACGGGCTGAGGGATAATAATATATTTTAGTAACCTGAACCTTCCGGTTGATCTATCAGCTTCCAAAATGTACTGTAGCCCAGAATTTCCCGCATATTAACCTTTCTTAAAGATTACATCTTAGCCTTATTTAATGCGTTTCCAAATTAATGCCACGTTTAATTTTAATAATAGCAAAAACGCTAAAAAAGATAAATATACCCTCTATCTCTGACGCCAAAGGTCAAGAAGACTAGACATCCTCTAATCAAGCATGAGATTTGGATGAGTGTATGCTCATCAGCCCCCGTAAACTTCAAAAATCAATTAAAGCACAGGCAAAAGCCAAAGAAAATCTGTCCCCCAATTACTAGCGCTTCAAAATATGTATGTCTCCAAAGATCATCCAGATTCGTTTATAAAACCTTTGGCTGTAAAAAATAACATACGCGATATCAAGGTATTTGTTATAAGAAAGAAAGAGAAAGATTATCCTTTTATCTCATACCGCCTCTTTTAGAAAGGTTAGTGCATAAGATCCATATTTTGGAAGTTTGGTAATGGAACTAGATGCTGTAAAGATATGATTGGAGTAATTTGCGAAAGCTTGTTATGATAAATGGGTTAATGTCTCAAGCCTACAAGAAGAACAGTTTAATGAATATTTTCAGACGGATTAAAATTTAGACTGAATCTTTTGAGCAAATTCAATTCAATAAATTAAACTGCCGCATGGATAAACTTTAAGC
This sequence comes from Platycnemis pennipes, assembly GCA_933228895.1. Classification (NCBI taxonomy): domain Eukaryota; kingdom Metazoa; phylum Arthropoda; class Insecta; order Odonata; family Platycnemididae; genus Platycnemis; species Platycnemis pennipes. The sequence continues at coordinate 42,766,516 of OW121848.1, forward strand.
CTCTCTTCAAACGGAAAATGCGACATGATAATATTCAGCACAATAACCGGATGAATAGGAGTAAAATGGGCACCCTATTATGGAGTACTCATGCAGAAAGTTCATTGCTATACTAACTCATAACTTGAACACTTATTATAAAAATATATCAATGAATTAATACAAATGTATATCCCATTGAAAAAAACCGTATTCCTTTTTATTGGCTAATCTTTTAGTTGCAAGTTCCTTGAGCAAGAAAAAATAACGCAAGAATGTAATACCTATTCCTATCAAAGAATGCTCAAAGTAGTACCCATATGTTTAACATCGATTCACCCCCTTCCAAATACCCTCAAGGAGGTATGCACGTTATACAAATGTAGGTGTATCGATAGCATTGTCTATAAAATGATTCTTTAATTAATACGCAAAACGCACTCCTGCAGAGAAAATTCTGTATTTTTTTCGATTCGCACCTTTAATCAGCGCTTAAGATGCGAAGTCCGTCCCTCAGAACTAGTGAACCCATATTAAAGCATAGTTTTCAAGCGTATGGACCGATAAATATTTTAAAGCTCGTAGTCAATAGATTAAGAATGCCTCATTCCATGTAATTAATTTCTAACTAATTTCATTAATTTCTGACAGAAACTGCGTTTTTCGATAAGAAATTACTCTAGAATCGCAAGCATTACCCATAAAAATCTAAATATAAGGAAACAAATGCAAAAAACCTACCCACTTTCATCAGATATTCATGATAAATGGTTTTTTTTTACATTTTTTACCGTCAGTATTTAACCAATTTCCACCTCCTTGATGGCTCCTAGAATTAAAAAAAAAATCAATTTCTACTCTTCAGCGTATGAGAGCTATTCGGAGCAGCAAAAATCGGCAATTGCAAGTTTTTTAACGCCTAATTCCCTATTTCAGGTGAATCACCAATGTATATCTTATGGAGAACACATTAAATTAATCGCATATATGGCGGATGCTATTGCTGTTGTGAAGCCTTATCCCTAAGGAGAAGATGATGGATATCTATTGACCGTTGCGTAACGATCTACCAACGGTAACGATTTCTAGTGTATCTATTGTCGATACACTAGCAATAGAGAGAGGAGGGTTCCATCTTTCCGTTACGTAGCAAGAAAAAGATATTTGATAGATTCATTCTTTGTTCAAATTATAATAAAGATACAAATAGTAATTAGTCATCTTAGTTATACAATTAATTTGTTGGTTTGTTTTGTGTGTAGAAGTAATGTATGAAAATGTATTTGATGGTAATGTCAAAACTCAATTTGGGAAAAAATGAAATCTTAAAAATCTAAATCTTGTTTCCGGCACCGGCCGGAGCGAACATGGCAGCAAAGGAGTTTGAGAAACGGACGATACATCAATATCTGCTCAGCGATCTCCGGAAAATATACGCGGGCTACTTTGTGAAGTTGGCAACATTTATCGTGGGTGTGCTTGGTGGGCTCACCTACAGAGAACATCGAGCCCATCCCAGGACGCGAGCGAATGCACTTGCTATATGCATACAAAAGGCTGTCCTTCTCGGATCCCTCCACCTTCTCCGAACTCACGTCCCGAAGGAAGGACGACCACCTATTCGGCGGTGACGGACCTGACTATTCATATGCAAAACCCCTCTTAGCTCTCCAGCCATTATGACAGCAAAGAAACGCGAAGTTGGCTGGAGACCTAGAGGTGAATGCTATAAGTACGTACTTAGTAAATAAATAATGCTAATATGAAATAAAAAAGCATACAATTTGTTAGATATGTCTGTTTTATCCTTCATAAAACTTAGGGCGCTCGTTAGCGGGATTATGTAACTTTTGAGTTGGGTGGGATGATAGAGAAAGTTACGGAAGCTATAGGGGAAGTCGCACTTGAAAAAAGTGGAAAATCGGCAATACGTATTAAATGGATGGCGCCTTATCGAACGGCACGAACCTTTACACATCCCATCCAACGGACGGAGTAATGAATTTTCACAGTATCCAAGTTGGGATTCTAGTTAAATTTCTACCTGATCACAAACCCGGTTCCTCTGGGTGAGTATCCCTTACCCTATTTACTACCCTATATTCACTTAAAGAATGTCGGAAAGCTTCCTTGTATTACTATTATTTGAAAAAAAAAGTTCTTCTTCATTGCGTCACATAACATTTGGGAAACCTACGTAATACCTGGGTGCCTCCTCAAGAGATTCAGAGGAGAAAGGCGAGGTGGCTCCATTCCTGTTGGGCGGCACTCCGTTTGGCAAGGAGGCGAGAGTGAAGTCACGGAGAAGGGTGGTCGCTGGGAAAGAATTGTTTTCCTTTCTTCCTCCCACCAAAAATCGCCACTCACCGAGCCACGCCCCCAAGAACGTCACCCAACGCCCACCGAGGCCTAAAAGCCCCACTTTTACCCCTTTCTCCGCTTCCCATCTCCTCCTTCATCCCTTTCCCTTGCCTCCTTCATCCACCAACATCTCCACTCAGCCCTCCGTTCAAAAAATCTCGCCTTATATTTGATGTGAAGACTGTGAAAGCTGCCAGATGTTTCCTGACCAAAGTGAAACCGTTCGCGCTGCATAGGCTGTTTCCCATATGCTAATATCTCCGTAACAAAAGCATGAGGTGATATAATGTAGACGGAGACTAAATTTAATACCGTTGTGAAGCAAGGGAATAGAAAAATAAACGTTTTCCTTGGATAGAGACACGTCTCTTATTGTTAGACACGTTTCATTACATGGAAATGTTTCAGGAATAAATCCATAAAATTTAATACCAGAGATATGAACTCATACAAGTAGTGTCGGGAGCAAAGGTTTGAGGGGGGATTGGGGTACTGCCGCGTAAGTACCTGCTTTCGACGCGGAGGGATTGGAATTGAAAACTGGCAGTAGTGCAAACTTTGCATTGAAATACCGGTCCCGCTTGTGTGCTCTTAGGAGAGCAATTTAAGGAAGTGCTCCGTTCAATAGACATATTGGCATAATTCCTCTCTTTATCATCCTTTACCAATTGCTACATGTATCTCATCGGTGCCTGACATTTCCATTCTTCCCGTTCACTATCCCTCGACGATTGCCTTCATCAGGCCATCATTTCTCAAGATATAACCGGCTAGGTTGTCTCGTCTCCTTTTCAAAGTTTTTGGCAGACTTCTCTTTTCTTCCACTCTTTCTAAAGAGGATTGGAGGAATTTCTCGTTTGTCACTTGGTCGAACCTTTTTATCATCTTTCATTTCATGATTATTTTGTAGCACTAAATTTCGAATGCTTCCAGTCTTGATTTCTCTGCCGCTCTTGTTGTCCATGTCTTACTGCCATAAAGAGGCATGCTCCTGGTATATGTTCAGATGAAATGTCCTTATTTCTACGCTTGTATTTCCAGCTGTAAGCAGAATCATTTTCTGGTAAAACGTCCTTTTTATCTGGGTGACCCTACTGACAATTTCTTTCTTTTTCCGGCCGTCGCAGGTTACTCGACTTCTCAGATAACAATACTCTTTCCTCTCCTTTTGTTTTCCAAGTTGAATGCTGTTCTAGTTTTCTTTCCTCAAACTGCATACCACTTGTGGACCGTGAACAACTCGGAGCATATTATTTAGAGCAGGTGTTTGCCGACGCCGGGTTTCGATCAACCCTTTCTCCGTTACCAGAAAAAAATTACAGCTTCTACCCAGTCACTCATCCTCCAAGTTATCATCAAAGGCGAAAACGATCTAAGTCGTCGGTCACCTCCCCAGACTAACTTACTGCCTCCCATGTTAACAATCAGGGGCGTCGAACTATTTTCGCTGGGTGGGGCCAACCTTGAAAAGGGCCCTTAAGAAAACTTAAGAAGGAAGTGGAAAACTTAACTTAAACTTAAGTACTTAGAAGTGGGCTCTTAAGAAAAGGGCCCGCATTTTTTTGCGGATAGGAGGGGGTAGAGACTATAATTCCGCTAAAAGAGCATATGAAGGTGGTAGAATATGAGTCAGAAAGGAAAAAGCAAGCTGGAAACAAGTGAAATATATTTTTTATTAATGAAGACTACTCATTCCTCAAGGGCCCGGGGCAAATTCTGGGCCTTTGGCCCCTCCTGTCTCCCACTTCCGACGCCGCTGTTATCAATATCAATAGCACATGAGTAATTAAGAGGGAGTGGAGAACAACGGATATCTTCGGATGAGTGGGAAGGCGTTCACAGCAGGAATGATAAATACACGAGTCGAAAGCATTGGCGCTCAAATATTTATAAATATGCTTTTCCCAAGTTGGTTTTTCGTCGATCGAGTACTTGTTTCACAAATTAGCAACTGTAACTTCCCGAAATGATAATAACTACTAAGGAAGATTTTATGCTGCCGTAATGCACAACAATATGCATAGAAACAGCGGCGCATTGGACCGGAAAGCCTAAGGTCTGTACTTCGATTCCCGGTACAGGGTACCTTTTTCCCCTGGTATTATTCAACACTATAATGGAAGGTCAGGAAGTGAGAAAGAGGGAAATAGTTCATCTCATCTGTGATTCCAAGTCTGTACTCCCACTCAAAGATAATTCGCGCAGGAATGAAAGGTAGGTAATAGGATGAGAGTGGAATGGCAAGATGGAAAGGTGGAGTGAAACCCGGCGTCGGCATTAGCCTGCTCTAAATGAAAGGCGCCAAGGGGATCACAATTTGTTCACAACACACACAACTCAAAACTAGTCCACAACCACAATAGTGTCCCATTCGATGAACGGAGTACTGAACTAGGGATTGTAAAATCGATTTCGATTTTAATCGAAAATCGATTATCACACTCCGATTTTCGATTTAATCGAAGTCGACTTTTTGTTTTGAAAAATCGATTAAAATCGATTACAGCCGATCGATTTTCGATTTTTAGCTTGCCACAACATTTGAATTTTGCCGCCTCGCTTTTCTCCGCGCCGTGCTATTTCACTCTGCATCGCATTTGGAGAAACCTTGGAGGCGAGGCAAAGTGCTTCGGACACCTGCAGGTTGGAGTTGCCAACTGTAGGGCTGCGGATTTTTATTACAATTCTAGTCGTTCCGGCGGGTGCTCGCGGTCGAAAGTTGTAATATATTGTAGACCGCGAGACGAAGATTTGGAATGATAATATGCGTTGACATTGTGCCTTTTTTGTGAACGTTTTCTTAATAAATCGCTTCAGAGCACTCGCCTTCTTCAAAATAGATTCGTCCATTCCGAATATGGTCTTCTGCGCATGGGCCACTAAGTTTCAATCGCACTGTACTGTAGGCCAAAGATTATCTGTAGGCTGCGTGCGTTGGCCAGTATGCGTACTTTTTGATCACCGTGCTACTTGTGTTGCGTTCGTGTCGTGCCGATCGGAGAGCTATTTGCCGCTCTTTGCATCAGCCATGGCTCCTCATAGTGCTGTTTGGCAGTATTTTAGCAAGAAAACAATTAATAATAAATCCTTTGCTAAGTGTTCAAAGTGTCAACTGAGCTTGACTTACTGTGGCTCGACTAGTACTTTGATCAGTCATCTGAAGAAGGTGCACAAGATTGAGGTTTATGTTAGTGCGCCAAAAAAGAAAGAGAACGGCAAACAGTGAATACGATAATAAGTCTGAGGACGAAATGGACCTGGCTAGTGGTTCTGATGCAGCAGCAGCAGCCTTTCCCTTACCTCCGCCATTACCACGATTAGATGAGGTAAGTGCACTGAAGCTTAACTCGTAGGCTTCCGCGGATGCACTATTGACTATTTCTTTTTTCGGGATTCATTCCACGTTTATTTAAATAGTATAACAATATTTCGGTAGCCCTCCTGCTAGCTTCGTCAGGTTATCTGATCCGTCGTTTCCTCGCTCGTCGTCCTATGTATAGGAGTGGACCCCATTGTTGCCTGAATGTTTCAATTTGAAAAATTCCGTTTAAAATTGTTCCCCAAAGTATAACCGTCTTCACGGTTGATGTTCGACGGTCTTTTCGTTATTTTTATAGCCTCTGTGATTAGCCTGTCGAAGCTAGCAGGAGAGCTAGCGAAATATTGTTATACTATTTAAATAAACGCGGAATGAATTCCGAAAAAAATAGTCAAAATGTACGGATGTTTGTTTACTATTAACATTTTCAGGGCGGACGACGAGACGACAATACTTGAGGACTTGAGTAAAGAATATTGTCTTGCTTGTCAAATTCAAAATTGTTTGAAAAGTAAGCAGATGCCGTAAATGAAAATTTGTGTCCATAGGCTTGTTTCCATCGTCGATTTCCGTCAGTTCAATCTTTAATGCTCTCACCACCCTCGTCATCTGCAGGATTAAGACCGCCAAGCCGAGCAGCTTCTTCAGGAGGATCCTCTCGTCCAGATAGTCGCGGTAATATTTTAGGACCTCTAGACAGATATTTCCGCAATGCCTCTGCATTTTCTGGTGAGCTCACTGTTCAGAAGATTGGTAACCTTTGATACTATATACTCCAAGCTCGGCTTGCTTTCACAAAATGCACTAGTCTGGGGTGTTGAAGCTAACGCTGATCAGGATCGGGCTGGTGGCATGCCAATCGAGCTGCGCCAGTTCGTAAACCGCCCTCCAGACCACCGCAAGTCCAACCCTACAAGCATGGCAGGAGATTAATGGAGAAAATCCCCACATATAAAAAGTAGCCAGCAGGATTTTATCTATAGTTGCCTCTTCCCTTCCATGTGAGCGACTATTTTCTCACGTCAGGTTTATTGCAACTCAGGTGCGAAATCGATTATCCGGAGATCATTTAAATATGTTAGCTTTTTTAAGGTCCATCCCTGAGGAACACTGGTTCCACGACTTTGCAAACAAGAAATAAATAAAATTCTGTTTTTCATTTTGTAGTATGCCCACTTTTCAATATACAATTATTATTCCTACTAAATTATATATAATTTGCTTGTAATTTACCTATATGTATATAAGTATCTTGTATGGATTATTACTTTCTTGCATACCTTATTGATATCTTTAAAATAATATATTGTATTAATAAATTTAACCGTATTCAGTTCCTATCCCTAGTGCTTCCATTGACCCATAGTTTGCATTTGGTTACAACAGCACATCCGTATTTTAGCGGACAATTACTTTACTACTTAAAAATATCGATTTCGATTTTTCGGTTATTTTGGGCAAAAAATCGAATTTTTAGAAAATTGATTTTGAAAACCATAATCGAAAGTCGATTAATCGAAAATCGATTCTGGATTTAAATTTCCAATCCCTATACTGAACTAACCATCGAGTAGGGGCTGATTTACCATTGAAAGGTACCTATCAATTATTCGCGGGATTTGAACCCGGGCTTACGAAATAGGAGGTCAACACACTAGCCACAACACCAACCCGAATGACCCCTGGGGAATGACTGGTCGAGTATGAAGTGTGGGAAAGAGAATCACGGAGGTGGTAGTGTGGACATGTAAGGAACATGATATGCTGCGTATCAGTCAGCGGGGAGAAAAGTTGAACTTGACTTGAATTTGGTTTGATTAGAGAACTAGACAGTGGGCAGCGTAGAGCAGCTAGGTTCGTCAAAAGGTGTTACGATAGGTTGAGTAGTGTATCAGAATTAATACAAGAATTAGGGTGATAATCATTATCAGAGCGTAGGTTAAAGTACAGATTGAATCTATTAGAGAAATTTCAATCGGATAGCTTTACTGAAGATGTTAGGCACATATTAAAAACACCAGCGTATTATGCTAGATTCGACCAGATAAATAAGATTAGAGGGATAGATTGTCGTACCGATAGATTCAAAATGGCATTTTTCCCCCCGTACTATAAGAGAACAGAATAGGCAGCATAGCAAAGGGATATGTTGGGGAAATATTTTAGAGTAGTCTGTAGAGCATGATGCATGTATTAACCCCTTAAATACTATAGATACTAACAATCAAGTTGCATGAGACAATATAGTTGCTAGTATGCATGTTGGTAGTGCATGCTTGGTGATCTTCACCCCCTGCCACACACCCTCGCGGTGGCTTGCAGGGTATCGTGTAGATGTAGATGTAGATTGTGATACTACTTGACATTTCAGTTTACTTTCAAATATCACATACAAAATAAAATGTATTATATACTTTTGCAGGCAAAAGGAAAGACTAATGGCAGCATCGTTATCGATGTTCCAGAAAATATTGGACCAATTAATTTAGCGGTAGACACAGTTTAGTTTGTTTGCAAACACGATTAGTGCAAGCGATTAAATTATTGTTTTGTTAAGATTTCCAGAATTTGGCGACCGATGAGGATAATATGAGTGTGCAAATCAGGGATACATTATAGTTTAATCCATATGGTTCCACTATTTAATTAGTGACTTTCTTCCTGTTTTCCCTTTCACAGTTAATTTACGGTGTCTTTCAGTACCACATTTAAAGTTAGTATCAGAAGGAAACTCTGTGAAGCCGCGTTTACACTATGTAGCAAAACCTACTATGTAGCATATTTGTGTAACATATAGCAAGTTTGTATAACATTTGCTTAAAGTAGAAAAAGTCACTTCTGAAAAGTGCTATGTAACATTGCTATATTTAGCAGATTTCCTATATGTAGCAAAAATTGTGCTATCTATTGGGATTCGGTAAAGATCAAAAGAAATCCGTGCTATATCTAACTTCGCTATATGTAGCAAAGTTACATAAAAATGTTATATAGCAAAACTTATATAACAATGTTATATAGCAAAAGTTATAACAGCCATAAAATGACTCTTAAAAATAACAAGAAACAATAAGAGCCTAAGACAAAGGAATACTTCTTCAAAAAAGCACACACACACACAGTAAACAGCTTTATACTGTTTACAACAATAAACAATAGCCTAGCGGCTCTATCCCGTAACCCGCCTGGATGTTTTACATCACGTGATCTCGTGACGTTTCACGCCCATGCGTCCATTATCGGGTTTCAACGATTCCAGTTGCTACAATTGACAATGGTTTCAACCGTTCAAACGGACGTCTTCAAATTGCATTTCTTAAGTCAAAGTTTAAGTCGAAGTCTAAATCTCTTTGACCTGAATACGCAGGGTGGAACGAAGTATGTGACGCTGTAGTCTTGCAACTAAATAATCGTTGAGAAATCTGGGAATTCACGCACTTCAATATTCCCGTATTTCGATACAGGGTTGATTCCTCTTAGTTGGAGTGAAACCTTTTTGGAACACAACAAAAATATAAGCAAAAGTACCGCAGTAGTAACCGAGATGGATGCGTGGAAAGGACTAAAGAAAACAACGGCTCGTTAAAAACACGACGATGAACTCCCGAGTCCTCATTGTCTCATCCGAGTAGCCGTAAGCTCCCAATCGTGCAGGCGAATAAAAAGTTTTCCCACCCGCTCGGGGCGACGAGCACAATTCTGGATCCAATCCTCTCCTCCTTATCCTGCCAGAGCGTTCAGTTGTTTCAGGGAGATTGCCGTCGTAAAGATCCCAAACGGGTGCCGGAGAACGGCTTTTACGATTCGAAGTCACTCCCTCAGTATCGCACGGACTTCCTGTAGATTTCCCGTGCAATCTGCAGACGTAAGCCGTGTTCCAAATTCGCCAATTAGGCACCTAAAATGCTCCTTTCCAAGAGAGAAGGCAACATTGAAGATGGTCCAAATTTTTTTCAGTTGTCGATTAATGTTCGGCATTTTGCAACAGCTTCGTAACATCGCACATTGCTAAATCTGGAAAGGCAGTTTACTGAGACTTCATGTCGAAACTCGTAGTCAAAATTATTTTCCCCTTCCAGTTTTTAACGTATTCTACTACTTATAAAATCTAAAATATTAATCGTGCAGCAATGGGAACAAGGGATATGATTCAAATGACATTTTTAGAGCAGTCAAAGTTTGGTGGCCTTATTCGTTTCAGGAAGAGCTAAGCTGTAGAGCTGATATTTCCGAAAAATTTTCTCTCGGTTGACATTAACTGCCTTACTTTTTTCACTTAAAAACTAAATGCATTACAGATCTTTAAAGGCTATCTCTCCTCTCCAAAATGACATTGCATCAACCGTATATTGCATATAATTTAAAATTGGGTCATCCTCTTCAATCCCATAGTTGATTCAATTACTGCTTCTTCCTCATCTATTACAGGACTGAAAATAAATTACCCGCTCTGATTCCCATTGGCATTAATATTATTCAAGAGGGTTTCCTGGCATCCTACTCCAAGTGATTTTAATGTGAATATTTATCACAAGTTTCATCAATTTTCATGGAATCCCTTTTTTTTGGGTGCATCGATCGCTTTTTCAATACTGGCTCTTTTTGAATACCTTTGAATTCTTCAAAACCCGCATTTGTAAGGGCATTGCATTGATTTGATTTTTCTTTTTATAATGTCAATGTATGATCGATGGCTTCTATTTCAATAATTTAAATCCATCATGCTGGTTATTTCTTTTTTATTTGGATGAGCGAGAAGTCTGCCACAAAAGTTAATTTTAAATTCAAATCAAAATGACACTTCTTGGTGATAATATTATCAGCGGAAATTGATTTATACAGAATATTTTCTTGCACCAAAACAATAATACTTGCTATGATCTATAAAACATCACATAAACAGCAGCACTGAGAGAATAGTCTACACTATACATATTTCTTTGCTTTTGCGCATAAGTTACTAGAGCTGAAAGATATCCTCTGACCCACTGCAGTAAAATCGGTACTTATTTAAACAAATCATTCTAGTAACACTTCAATATCCATCTAGAAGACACTACTTTAATTGACAAATAGCATATAAAGTCTGTGAATCCTAGCTCGATTAAACAGTTCGTGTAACTTCATTGCATTTCGTGTGAGAACAGCATGAAGAGAAAGAATTAGATCATTTTCCTGGGTATCCTCGAGATTGGAAACTCAATATCCATTCTCAAACAGGTTCGAAGTCGGGAAATTAGAATCACTGGTTTCGAATCATTTGATGGAGTTCCGGGCTTGAGAGAAATTTTAGTCCAGAGCTCAAAATCCTCGCCCAAAGACGAGGAACCAAATTTTACTCCCGCGCCCATAGTAAATGGAGAAGTTTCATCGAGAGTTCTTCGGGTCTAAAAATTAATTTCAGTTCACAGCACCAGCACCACGAAACCTGACCTTTTCATAACTAAAGATCAAGTTGCACCAAAGCTTCCCGGAGATATTGGCTTCGATACTTGGACTGCTAACGACGGATGCTGATCAAAACCAACTTGGGAGCTTATTGCTGCTCTATTATGGGCAGGTTGATTATTCGTATATACGTGGAAAACAAAGAAGTAGTGGTCAAATACATAAATTCCACTATTAAGGTTAGTCTAGATAAGGGATGGGTACACAATATATGGTTAGAATAGTCTGTACATCTTACAAAATGGTTTAAAGTTACTAACAAGTCATACATTATGGGAAATATAGATTTTTGAATAAATGTCTGTCTAATAAGCCATCACTTTATTACTAGGTAGATGCTATCCGTTTAGTTTCACGCGACTTTTATACCTAACATGTGTCCGTAAAGTGGTAACTTTGCATCTCTCAGTTTCACGCATGGTGAACTTTCACCCCTTGCAACACACCTTCACGGTGACTCACCTGGTATTACATAGCAAATGGAGGAGGGGAGTTAAAATTGCCAAAATATTATTTACGATACAATAAACAATAGCGCTAGCAAAATACATGTAAAATACTGCTTTCCCAAAAGTAGAAATGATTAAAAAAGTAATGTCTGTGACTCAAAATAAATATTTTATCCGATTAGGAAGAAAGAAAGAATTTTATCCACATCATACTACCCCTTGAGACGACAATAGAGTTTGTAGATGGGGTGTTGTGAAAACAACAGGGAAAAAGAATTGGGAGGAAAATAAAGGGTATTCGATAGAAAATGGAAATTTAATTTCGACCAGAGCATTAAGCTGTGTCTGTATTCGGCGTGGATGAAAAACGAATGCTTGCTCCTCCCGTTTGAATCTGGACGTAAACGCAAAAAATTACCATGGCGAGTATTGAAGAATATTTGTTAAGAACTATAATAGATACCACATGGAGTAAAACTTAGGGCTGTAATAATGAAGCATACATGTTTACGCAAATTAATTAATTCATCCATTTTCCCCTAAAGAAACGCTTTTCAAAATTTAAAAACGCCACCGGGTGTCCTCAAATCACCAACCTTACGGATAAAGGCAAATGCGCAAGTCTATTGCGCCACGGAGGCTCTACTATCATTTCTCGTCTGATTACGCTATCCCATTACACTCAAATGCACGATTAACCGCCATAACATATGGGATATTCAAAATATCCTATAATCTTGGAAAAAGTCACAATTTCGCATGACCGATCGATTGGAAGAAATATATGCAATTTATTAAATCAGCTCTAGACGACAAGGAAAGACTTTTAAAATGAACTACCCTATTATTTACGAAAGCATAAATAGGTCGTATTGAAACATAAGGGTTTGAACAAATAATTCTGTGATTGAGAGTAATATGAGCCATTAAAACGTATCACAACCCGAAATCCTAGTATTGGTTTAACAGAATTAAGCCACAGGAATTATTGAAATGTTTCCCAACCAAAATACTTAAAACGCAAAAAAAAGACAACTGATAGGTCAGATAAGGGTAAGAGAATTAGGTGATCCCTATAAATAGATGAACGTGACATTCAATAATGTATTGATTGAAGATTGGGTGAGCTTACTAGGTTTGCGGTTCAGTTCCTTCGGAGGGATTTATTCATCTCTTAATTTTTATCTCCCTTTGGATGCGATTGAATATTACTACTATGAACGCAATAATTGATATTTAAGTAACCGTAGCCAGGTTGCTAGCGTGCCAGCCTGGTAACATGTACCGGCAGATATTATTCCATCAAGGGACATGGATGTTGGATTTAAGTTAAAGGGCTTAGATTAATCAGAGACAATCAACTGAAGGCTTTAGGCACATTAAATCCGAAGTTTATAAATGTTACAGCCTTTTAAACAAATGATATCAATAAACAGGAAAATAATAATAATGGAATAGTTTTTACTGCAGGATCGATTCCGCTTGGTGGAAAGTATGAATCTCAACTACTTTATGATCAAGGTCTAATTTAACAAATTATTTCCGAATGTACTCCGCAGCTAAGGTAATAAATATAGCCACTATGAACTATGAGAAATGTCTGCGACAATTCATGGGCAACAGGCTCCATTCATTTGCGGTCTAATAAAAGCGACGAGGGTTTTATTCGGTGACGTCCTGTGTTTTATTAGGAGGTGGACAGACTATAAGCCTCTATCCCTCAGCTTAAATCCAAAAAGGAAGAAAAGGCGTTGACTGTGAGTTTTATAGGATCATTAGTTCCACTTCAGCCTCGAAAAAATAAGAGAAAACACTGAAAAAAAATAGAATGACTCCTTAAGTTAGATTGGGATGGATTCAGCATCGGGATGATAAAATAACCGCTACGTAAGTTTTCAAGAACAATGTGAATGGTACAAAATAAAGATATCGAATGGCTGAACTAGAAATTTTGTTTTCCAAAGGATTAACCATTTTCCTTTGTATTGACACATGATATAGAGAAATATTTTAATAATGACTGCGTTTCAACATTCGAAAAATTTCTTTACCGAGACAACGAGTACATCAGGGTCTACCAGAGGCTTCGAAACTCCTTGATGGGACAACACTTCAAGACGTGCAATGCATAAACTATATCTTTGAATTATTTATTCGAAAAAAATCTATCTACTTTTCGCTATAAGATTGCCATTCATTTGTACCACGTCATTTTTATAACATTTTTATGTAATCAAATATTTGTTTTTTTCATGGTCCTTGACGAATAAAATTAAATTAGAAATTTCAACGCGTCTTGAACATTCTTAAGGAAGACAAAATGATATGGCAGCTCTATACAAAAGCGCGTTTGGTACAAATCAGGAGATTTCCCTTTCAAGCCCGGATGAAGACTCGGTATTCCTCGTTACGTAAATTTATTAGCCAATTCTAAAATCACCTGATATGTGCAGTTAAATGTAAATTGGAGGGGTGGGCGGGGGCCTTCTGGGGCCCCCCTGGCACTTAGACCTCTTTAGATCCATTGTGCCAACCCACATTTAACCTGTCCGCCACTCGCAGACAGCGGACAAGAGCACCACGGTAGAGGTATGGAGGGGGGCCACCCATCCAACCCCTGTCCGGGCCCAACGTTGCTTAACTTCGGTGATCTCACGGGAACCGGTGTGTCAACGTGGCTAGGCCCTTGCCCGATATGTGCAGTAACATCTGGGGAAAAATATAGCATCCAACACCACAAGAGTGTGTCTTTGAGAGCCTTTAAGCAATTTAATCACTTTTCTGCATCAGGGTTGCTAGCCATAAAAAAACAGCAAACAGATGGAAACAAGGAAATGAGCACAAAAAGTATTACGTTCAATATCTGCGAGAATACATCTTTTGCAAGCGTATTTAATAAAAGGAATGTTTTTCGACGCAATCCGTGTAATCTAAGCCCAATTGATGAATTTCAAGAGAAGATCTATAGAGATTAGAAAGTATTCAACGAAAAACTACGAGATTAATGTCCGCAACTTTTATGATAGCACCGTATTCCTCATTACGGAAAAAAAACGATTTACGCAAACTGTAGAAGAATGATCTCGAAATTCTGAGATTTTTATTATGCTCTAATTTTCAATTGAACGGTGAATGCATTCGCAATGCAAGTTTCTCGCAAATTGAAGCACTTCATTCTAGTTGACATTAACTGCCATCCCTCCAACAACGGCATCTTGCGACCAGAATGCTTCAGGAAACAACTAATTTTAGAAAATTATTCCTAAATTTCAGGTCAAAAGACAACAGAACTTCACTCACTGACCCATTGCGTCCTAGAATGGAATTATTCTAAGACTTTCCCTACGTTCAAAGAGGCTTCTGAGCGCATGGCTGAAATTCCTCTCCCTCCTTGAGTTCCCCCGAGTAATTAGAAATCGTGACTGCGGTCGCACCATACCTTTCCGAGAATGAATATGGGTTTCTCGTGTTTTGCAGAAGGGGAAAGTGGTTTGATATAACCTCAGAAAAGTGGTCGGATTTAACCCTAACAGCAGCAAGTTCTCGAATAAAAATTAGTAAGCCGACCTCACCAAGGCTATATAGATCATATAAACAACCGCGTAGTATCTCGTATGATACCTTAGCAGCTCTGATTGAGATATGAAAATTTTGAATCAATTAGTAATACACACCGCATACAATAACTCGGAGACAGTTGATTTGAGTATCTAATTCTCAAAAGTACAAACAGCAGCAAATTTGATTTGAATTTTTATAATTTTCATATATTATCGAATTGCTCACTCTCAATTAAATGGTCGAATAGGATTTCCTACTACTCTGCGAGCTAAGAATATTTGAATTATTTACATAAATTTCAATTTGAAAAACATACTCTCACATCACCATCATGTCGACAATCCGTATATTAGTATAGGTATAGCAGTTCTCAATTCAAATCTATCGGGTAACCTCTTCATATTTACATGATACTTCTTCATATCATACGCTACTTATTCCATATATCTAATGAGAAGATTTCTTTTAGCATTCCTCCAGTTCACTTGTCCGTCGACAATCATCATGTGGTAATCATGTCTCAAGAGTGTTTTTCGACCGATTAAGTTTTTCCAACATATCTTCAAAGTTTTTGAAAAGGTCTCTTTTCTCCCACATTCCTTAGTACTTTTTGTCACTCGGTCGTATGTTTGATCATCATCACTCTTATGTAGCATCGCATTTTGAATACTTCTAGCATTGGCTAACCTGCTGCTGTTATCCCCCATGCCTCACCACCATAGAGAAGCATGCTCCAGATGCATGCTCAAATGGAGTGTTTCCTTTCATCCACGCTTATGTTACCCGCTGTTTGGATAATCTTCTTCTGGTATAATGCACTCTTTGCCTGGACTATTTTACTGACTATTTCTTTCTTGCTTCACCCAACATTGGTTTGATCCAAGAAATTTTGCACCTTTAAATTTGAAATTCGACTTCCAAGATACCAATACTCTGTCACCTCCTGAAGCTTTTGTTTTTCTAGTTTAGTACTGTTCTTAATGTTTACATCGAGAGAGCTATCAACGAAATCAAAGAGAAGTCTTCTGGAGTGCGCATCCAAGGAGGAAACATTAGCATGCTGCGATTCGCTATTGACATAGCACTCGTAGCAGAGACAGAGAAGGATCTGTAATAACCATGATCTCTAATAACCATGGGAAGGACAATGGCCAGATATCATCTGAAGACCAATAAGAATAAAACTACGATATTGGTGTGCAGCAAAAGAAGAGAGGCCAAAACCAACATTAAACTAGGAAAACAAAAACTGGAAGAGGTGAAAGAGTTCTGCTACCTGGTAAGCCGAGTAACCAACGATAGACGAAGCAAGAAAGAAAAAGTCAGTAGAATAGCTTAGGCAAAGAGAGCATTCTACCAAAAGAAGACCCTACTTACATCTAGAAATACAAGCGTAGAAATAAGGAAACAATTCTTCAGGACTTACCTACATTTGGAGCACGTTTCTTTAAGGCAGCGAGGCATGAACTATGACAGAAGCGGAGAAGAAAAGGGTGGAGGCATTCGAAATGTGGTGCTACAGAAGAATGATGAAGATAAAATGGATAGACCGAGTTACAAACGAAGAAGTCTTAAGAAGAGTGGGAGAAAAGAGAAGCCTGCGGAAAATAAGAAGAAGATGGGATAATTTAATCGGCCATGTCTTAAGACACGTGGCCTGATGAAGTCAATCGTTGAAGGACAAGTGGATGGGAAGAATGGCAAAGGAAGGCCTCGAGTGAGATATACAGAACAAGTGATGAAGGACGTGAAAGAGGAGAAATGCGTAAATAAGAAGAGATTAGTCATCAGAAGAACTCAGTGGAGAGCTGCGTCAAACTAATCTGAAGATTGATGACTTATGATGACGAGTACTGTTCTTGGCCTCTTCTCTTCTGCCAAATACCTAGCTTTCATTGATTTTCATGTCCTATCTGGCCATTGATCTTATTACGGTTAGCAAAGTATTCTTTAAAGCACATAATGTTTCGGCAACGACTGCGATATCATCGGCGATTGGTAGCACGCTGATGTTCTCCACGTGGATATTCACTCCCAAAGACTTTTCTTTGAATTTTTGGATGGTTTTCTCGATGTAGATATTTGAATGTACGAGAGACAGTTCACGACCTCTCTTGTCTTTATGCTTGCTTCTCAACTACTGCATCCTCATTGGAATACAGACACCTGGTTTTTATTTAAAATTTAGATACATCTCCGGTCGTTGTATTGCACCCAGTTTTCTTTCAGAATCCTCAGAATTGAATTCCAATTCACGACGCCAAACGCCTCCTTCATTACAACAAGCGGGACAAACGTCGGTAGGTTTTTCTCTATTCTTCAAGGTACTCGATCTTGATCTCAATCATCCCTATATTTGAGCAAAGATTACTTTTCTCCCAACGTAAAGGAAGGCTGGTCCTTACCTCACTTCCTATCCCTCTCGACAGTGGTTCGTAGCAGTTGGCTCGACATCTCCTTCTCCTTTCCCCTTGGTGATAGGTAATATATGGACGGCCACTAACTAGTTTACATCTGCCTCTACATAGTTCCCCAGAATCACCATAAAGGGAGTGCACATACATGTATGGGATACATAGATGACGCGACTATCTTTCGTTTTCTGTGAGGTGGCGAATCTCATTGCCAAACTTATCGAAGACCCGATTCACAAACCCTAAGGAAATACCTCATTGAAATAGTGTGATATCAACATTCATTTAACGTGAAACGATAACGTTATACGCTGAACTAGTGATTACTTAGTGTTCACTGCCTGAACGACTTTCCGCAGGGGCCTCACGTAGGTTAAACCACACCATTTCATGCAGGCCTAACAGTTAACAAGTATTTTGTAAGTAAAATTAATAGAGAACCGTATTCCCATCAATAGGTACTCGATGATAATACTGCCGTGAATGGGAATGGTCATGAAGCAATAATCCACTTCCTCATGCTAGATGAGAGTTTAACAAAGGCACACCGAAAAAAGAAAATTTCTTGACAGTGTGTATGACGAAATGAAATTCCTCCAGTTTGTTTCCCAACAATCGAAAATGGTTTTAAAAAAAAGGGGTTACGAACTTGCAGCTTAGGGAAGGTTCAGTAAAAAGTTCTTCGACAAGATTTTAGCTCACTTTCCACCTCGGTTTCTACTGGAGAGAAAATTTGCGTAGAACGCAGATGATGCACGGCTTAAGCGAGGATGAGATACTAATCCAACGGCAATTTTGCCATCCACGGTTTAACAACTTCGGGAATGAGCCCCGGGATAATTTCGAAGAAGGGAGAGAGCGAATAGGGTCCGACCGATGGTAAGCATTGGATAGGTAGTCGCTTTTGCGATGACAAGAAGAGAAAAATGTTTGGGGCGTTTATACCACCGAAAATCACCCGTTTTGCTACACGGTTCGTGTTTCAGTATCACACTGACCGTGAACAGAAATTTCTTCGTCGAAGACCCTTCGTACGACCTGTAGAGGACGAGGAAGCTTCGCCTAACTTTCTTACGATCACCTCAAAGCGATGATCACGAAAAACTTTGAGAGGTATTCCTAGAGTTTTAATGAACAAAAACTTGTACATGCCACAAGGAAGGTGTAGACATGACCCGAAATTCGAAGGGTATTACATTAACTTCTGGAAAGGAAAACGATTTCTTAATTCCTTAAAAAGTATTCGTAAGGGAAGGAATAGGTGGGGAGAGAACTCGAGGATAGATTATCTAAAAGAAATGTCGGGAAAGTTAGTTAAAGTAGGAACGAATGTTAATGGGGGAATTCAGGCTATACTACCGCTGGGAGGAGAGGGAGTTATGGGGTGGGATGCGGTAGGGAAGGGTTAGTTATAAATACTGCAGACAAGGGCCATTTTCCAAAATGCAATTTCAATCCTCGGAAGTGGATTTAAATCCATAGCACTGTAATCCCTTCGAGCAGACGCATACTGGAGTTGGAAACGGGTTGGATAGTGAATCGTGCGGATTGTCACAAGCAAATAGGTCGCGATTGATAGCTTGGAATAGAGTCGATGGGAGAAATAGGTTGTTGAAATGGCGGGCGGGTCGTGATGTGCATTTTTTATTTTCCATAGTTCACCGTTACCCCAACTTCCCTCAATTCTGCTTCGACTGCTCTCTTTTTTTCTAATCTTTCTATTTACTTCGTCTCCACATCAAACACCATCGACATTTGCCGCTCGAATTTTTTCACTTATCGAAAAATTGTCCAGTTACATTTAGAATCATGCCAGGGAAACTTTAGTTTCCCTGGCATGATTCAATTATTTTCACTTCAATCCTAGAGACCATATCCAGCAAGGGTTTATCGCAAACCTGTATAATTGATAGATACATGAAGTGTTGAAATATCATTATGGAATATAGTCTCAACTACAGTAAAAATAGTAGAAGAGGTAGAAAACATTCATTAACAATTTGACAAATGAGATAATAGAATAGCTTCAAACATACTTATATGTAAAATATATATTAACAATTTGACAAATGAGATAATAAAATGGTTTTAATATATGTGTAGTTATTATAAGACATTTAGCTACTACCATTAATAAGGCCATAAAAATATTAACTTTCAAATAATATTGATATCCTTGTAATAAAACGTGTCCTGCAAATTTATTTTACTTTGTCAAGAAACTTTTAACTAAAGCACGCGCAAGAACCTAATCTTTGCTCAATACGCGTTTAAAAATCAAATGAAATACTTTCTTTTGATTAAAAATGAATTCCGCCACAACTAAGAAAGGAGGGAGAGTTTCCAAAATAAAAACGGCAGCTATTTGCGTAAATATTTCCACCACTCGGCCTTCTGAACTCCTCTTTCCACGCTGGCATATCGATATTCATCCACTGAACTCGCTCAAGCCATCAGATAGAAAACGTTTTTCCGATACCATCACGTAATAAGGAGCTTTGATATCTTGCAACTTTCAACCCCGATATATCTGGGTCCTTTCCATTGATTAGAAAAATAAATAAACTCAAGCCACAATAATGGGTGATAAATCAAAGATCTACTATAGGTGGACATTTTTGGCAAAAATGACCTTCCTTAAGAACTAAAAGAAACCAAAGGACGACAATGTCAAAGAAAATTTGATGAGAGTAAAGAATTTAACTCCGGAAATTACTAACCTTCATAAAAAAGGCTATGAGGTTTATCATATCAAGAAACTGTCATGGGTAAGAAAGAAATGAAGCATTTCAGAAAGATACTAAAAAGATATATGTAGCAGGCACTTTTTCTCGGAAATTAATGTCATAAACTATCACAAAAATGTTTTAAAATAACTTTCAAGTTCGGCTCGAGCTCAAGGTAAATGGAAAAGGATTCATTCCTAAAGGGCACTACGAAATGTTTTTATGCATGCATCCGTAAAGAGTTTCAAAAACGTTAACGTTAGCTACCGGTGATTTATGAACTGAACTGGCAGGTTACTGATGGGAGACAGCCTTGGATGGAGCACTCGCGAGCAGATTTGAGAAAATGCTCTCGAAACTTTATTTAAATAGCTGTCTTACGAGAAAGGTACACGCTCGTCCCGAGCAACATATAAAACGAACATCTAACACCAACAGAGTGTTAACTGATACTTTTGGTAGAACTTTTCAATTCTGTTGGATAATACGAATGAAAGAGTTTCCCATATTTCCTGGAAGCTGAATATTTGGGCCTTAAAACAGTGGAGTCTTTTGATAACGGACAAATATCAGTTATACGGATTACTTAACTGAATGGTAGGAAAGGCAAACTTCTTAAAGGTTTAATTAGATCCAGAGATACATATTTACAGAGATATTTTCTCAAGATACTTATAGATCGCTGCTTATTTTACAAATACCAAGTAGGCCTTGCATCAGTGCATTGCTTGTTCATTTTCTTAGTTAAAGCTCACCACAGAAATGACAGGGAGTAATTGCCCAGAACTGATTACTATTATTTTCTCATATGACATCAATGTTTTTCATCAAAAACATTCGTAAACCGTAAATTTGTTTCCGCCGAACTTAATTCGCCATGCATCAACTTAATTTACGTCCATCAAACTAAGCTTAGGGTAGGACACGCAGTTTAATGCAATGTTATAGGCAATAATTTTCATAACCCCGAAGGCATCATGAGTTAACTGCTCGATAGACAGAGTGTAGCTTTGAAATGGTTTAATAATTCATTCACGATCACATTTTGCACTGTCTATCCCATGCGCGAAATTTGATTATCTATGGAGAGGTGTCAGAGTGAGTAGCCATTTTGATTGACCTCAAGATAACAATCAGATGAGTGATTACCAGCGCTGCTCTTGAAACCTATGGGTCATTCTCCGCGCGCTACATTACTCCTAATGGAGCTCTACGTAGATAAACATTGACGAGCTCGTACCAAAGGATATCACACGTGTAGCGATGATCGGCCAGAATACTATGATTAACATGGATTCTACGCGAACTTTTGGATAGTCCGCAGTTGCTGCGCAGAACGACCTATCGAGGAAATGAAGCTGGAAGGGACGGATACTCACTTATTGATCTATTGGGCTTAAACGATTCTCGCTCGACATTTTTAACTGTTCGTCCATTTCTAATGCGTAGCAATATTACTCTTTCGAAATGTCAAACAGTTATTAAGCATTGGAGACTTTACCGATGACGTCACTGACAGCAACATCGTGTGGACTCATTACAAATACTGCAATTGAACACGCGATATTCAGCATCTAAATTACGTTTAAGCATTTGGCAAAAATAATTCAAAATGACATAATGTTGGTAATTACAATAACATTGGATGATGGTTTGTACCGAATAAAAACATGAGAATGATTGGAATCATCAATTCAGTGTGTGTTTACAAAAGATCAAGGCAACGAATTAGGCATTATCCAGTGAATGCACATGCTCTGCGCACCAATCTTTCAGAATTAAACAAAAGATCATAAAAATATAATTTGAAGCTCTCTTACCTAAAGTAATCGTATTCAATTTATTTCTTTCTCTAGCGAGAGGGATAATGGGTGAGTGAATTCAGCATCCTTAAAAAAATAAAAACTAAGACATAAGATTCTAGGCAGCAATCTAAACTGCAAAGTTTGTCTCATAGAATGCGTAACAGTATATAGATACCTATTTTTTAAAAATTGTGGAATCATATCGGAATATAAATACATAAATGAAAATATAATATTCCATTCTATAATTAGAAGCCATTTATAGAGTTAAATGTTCATCTACATCTATATGATACCCTGCAAGCCAAGGCGAGGGCGTGTGGCAGGGGGTGAAGTTCACCAAGCATGCATTACCGACATCCAAACAAGCAACAATAGGGTCCCATGCAACTAGTTTGTTAGTATCTATAGTATTTAAGAGATCAATACATACATCATGCACAACAGGCTACTCAAAAATATTTCCCCTACCTATTCCTTTGCTATGCTGCCTATTCTGTTCTCTTATAGTACGGGGAAAAAATGTCATTTTGAATCTATCGGTACGACAATCTAGCTCTCTAATCTTATTTATCTGGTCGCATCTAGCAAAATACTCTGGTGTTTTTAATATGTGCCCAACACATTCAGTAAAGCTATCCAATTGAATTTTTCTCTAATACATTTAATCTGTACCTTAGTCTACGCTCTGATAATGATTCCCATCCTAATTCTTGTATTAATTCTGAAACACTACTCAACCTATCGTAACACCTTTTAACGAACCTAGCTTCTCTACGCTGCATACTGTCTAGTTCTCTGATCAAACCTAATTCATTCGGATCCCATACACTGGCTGCATACTCAAGGTGGGGCCTAACTACTGAAAAGTAACATCGCTCTTTTTTCTTCTCTACGCATTTCCCAAGTACTCTTCTTATAAATCCTAGCTTTCTCTTCGCTCGGCCGAATATTTTCCTTATGTGTCTTCCCCACAATAAATCCTTAGTGATTGTTACACCTAAATATCTTATGGTTTCTACGTTTTCGATCTTTGTGTTACTAATTTTATAGGTACGCTCTATCGAATTATTCCTCCACCAAAAATTGATAGCTGAACACTTTTTAAGGTTAAGCTCTAACTGCCATTTATCGCACCACTCTTGAATTGCACCTAAATCTTTCCTGTCTTCTTCTTTTGATATACCCCTATACACTACCGCATCGTCTGCAAAAAGTTAAGCTTACTACTAACTACGGTACCCAAATCGTTTACGTATAAAATAAATAGGAGCGGACCTACTACGCTATCCTGGGGAACTCCCGATGTGACTTTGATTGTGTCCGATATGGTACCATCTATGACGACCCTCTGCTCTCGCCTGCTTAAGAATTCTTTTACCCAACATACAACGGATTTATTTATTCCAAAACTTCAAGATTAATTTATCATGAGGAACTTATCGAATGCCTTTTTAAAATCTAAAAATATCACATCAACTTCAGCACTGTTTTCGCCGTAGACTAAAATATCGTGTAAGAATAAAGCTAATTGTGTCTCGCAAGATCTACCTTTCCGGAACCCATGTTGGCTGTTCATGAGCAATCTCTGACTATCCAAATTCCCCATGTTCGAACTGACTACAATGTGCTCAAAAACCTTACAAGAGATTTTTTTTTAATTGGTGTAAAGTTAGCAACTTTCCAATTTTTGGGTACTGTGTGGTTCTTTAGTGTTTTATTGAATGGTATTTCTAGATAGGGGCAATTTCAGAAGCTAGTGTTTTATATACACTGGAAGGAATTTGATCGGGACCTGGTTATTTGTTTTTACTGTTTTTTCAACTGCTGCTCTATTCCGCGACATGAAATTTTTATTTCGGGTAATTGATCACTGAATGTGTTCGGCGGTGGTTCCACTGCTTGAGTGAGGCAATTCTAAACTTCTTCTAAACCGTTCTAAAATCTTTCTAAACTTCTTCTAAACAGTTCTAAAATCTTTCTAAACTTTAAGTCAAGTGAAATTGGTGGTTTCAGGCGTAACTTGGTGGAATCTCATCGTTAATTAAAACACAGTGACTTCGTGGATCCACAATATTTATTGTGGATCCACGAAGTCACTGTGTTTTAATTTAAGTCAAGTATAATTCGGCCACCACTTCTGAGTCACAACTTTAACTTCACGGAAGGGATCGAATAATGCTGTAGCCCGGGTTCAAACCCCAGAGCGGCAAAATTGTTTTAGTGGAATCATGGTGTACTAATTGAGTACTACCTATTAGGCGGGCACTTTAACTACCGTACTCCGTTTGACGGATTGGACGTTCACCCATGAAGCTAACGCCAACACCAGGTTTTTCTCCATCCGTCCTCCACTCTCCGAAAAATATCAACCTCTACTCAACTACCAAACTTCCCATACTGGCGAAAATGACCTTAGTTATCGTTTATCCCTCCCACCGAACAGCTACTTTAGTTGATAAGAATTACATTTCTACTTCAATCGGCACAGTTCACATGCCATAATGTTCGCAGCATTCAACATTTTTAACCCACTCCTTCTACGCCTTCAAATTCAAAGTTTCATTGGTTCTACAGAATTCTAATTCAAAATATCTCAACATTGAAGTCATGTCTCATTGCAAATTACTTCTACTTAAGCGACATCTGACAGAGGCTATCCCAAGCAACGTGAGCTGATACATGATTCGCACGCCATGTTAGCCAAAATAAGCTAAATAAAACAAAAATCTTTGAGGCTATCGCATATTTTTTAAAGTTCACAGAACGGTTAGAGAGAGTTTCACGGAATCACCGAAGGCTGTTAGCAGCTCGTCAAACAAGTGACACACTACCCTACGCCAATGTGTCCTAAATGTTGCATAAATTCCGAAATTTCAGCGAGAAAACAGGAAGGTGAATACCTGAATTAAAGTAAAGTCTTCTAACCATGCTGATAACATTATACAGCAGTAAACATAACTCCGATTTACTGAATAAGGCCCAAGTCATTAATCCGAATATCTTGAAACAAAACTACAAAGCTAAAAATTTAGTTTCACGATAAATGTTCTATTTCGAACCATACGCCACATACAGTGATTAAAAATCCTGTTAGACCTAGTTTAAATTTATATTTCCGAAAACCATGCAATTAATTAAAACAAATTCTATCGAACAGGTTTTTTAGAACATAATTCAATGGCTTTGCTAATATTTGGTTATTTTTCATCGCATATAATCGTGTTCGATGTCCAATTGCTACACTCACACGATGACTACTTTCCCATTTCTCTCTAGTATCTCGACAAACTCAACTGTGTACATAAAATACGCACTGCTACACCATTCTGTAGCTCTTTCAGAAGATAAATACTGCTTGTATTAATATCAGTGAAACGTACTGCCTATATTTGTCAATTATATACATACAGTAGTATTTTCTTGCCATGACAATACATGAAAATATATCCTGACAAAATAAATCCTAAATATACCTGACAATATATGAAAACGCTACCAGAGAGGTGTGACAACACGTCGCTCCATGTATTAAATTTCATTATTTTTATTTTTAGCATGATTCATTTACTTACTTTTCTAAATAAATTAGACTAAGAAAATATTTACAGAGATATTAGATCAATGCCGATGGTTCATAAGATATAAATGAAAAGCCTCATACTAGCCGAAAATCTGAAACAGACCTATTAAAATTTAAACCTGTTTCACAATAATAGCTCAAATTCGACGCTATTGCAGCACTACAATATGTCAGGCTTCATTAAACGTTTAATTTCTGAATTTATTTGTGCCCATTCTCTTCTCCAAAAATTATTCACAGATTTTAAAGCAGAAAATACGAAGGAGATGTATCCAGTTAAATGTTTTATTCCTAAATATCTACCTGACCAACGAAAAAGTGATTCCTAATGAAACCTTAGCTCTTTAAGATTTTTTTTAATTTTCTTCTTGGCTGGTAATGAGTTCTTCTTTTTTTCACATGCTTAAAAATTAACCGAGCTGCAAGTATAACAAATAATGGCTCAGTTCGTACAGCGTTTGGCCACAGGCCAGAAATTTTTGTGATCAAATCCCAATGACGGTTTTCTTTTTCGGAGTAACCATAAGCCCAGGTTTATTTCCCATGCACGATTTTTGCTTCCCTCAAGCGTTACTGGTGGGTAGAGAAAAAGAAACCGACCCCTTTAGGTTGGAAACAAAATCAAATATTTGAAATGAGCATTGTAATGCGATATGCCGTCAATAAAAAGGTGATGGGATTGAATACTGATTTTCTTACTACGCAAGAAAAAAATTGGATCCCACGCCAAGACACATGAACCAGACAATCCCGTTGGAAATATATCGAATTACTTCTTCCTCCTTCATCGATGCGAGCATGAGCTGTATCCATCCCATTCCCCAGATTTGACCCTATTCGAGGTCGATGTACCGGAATAGGAGCATAATCATGAGATCCAATGAGCTTCCTCCACTCAACCAGGAAGGAAGAAAATTCAGAGAATGAGTCGCAATGAAATCCTAAATATCGTCGGAAAGTTGCCAGGCACGGTGGAGAGGCGGGGATTAGACCAACGTAAGGTAAGATACGTATTCGAAGCTGGAAGGGAACGCAACAAGTGACCTGTTGAAGTGGAATGACTGGAGAGTGAAGAAGAGGAGGTGCGAGAATGCTGTCGAGACAATGGGGGTGAAAAAAATGAAGTTTCAACGGCAAATGTGGAGGGCGCTTAAATACCAGAGGTTTCGAAGAGGAGTTTGAGCGAGAAAGTGGTAACGGAGTGGTTGTATGAAGCGGGAGAGTGTAATCACGACGAGTGAGGGTTTCCGCCTCTTGTTACGCAAAAAAGCAATGAGAACAAACCTGTCGTTGACTTTTCATTATTATCTGGCAAAAGAATACCACTCAGAAACCGCTTACCACTCTAATTAAATTGGTGTAATACATCAAGAAGGGTAGGTATAATTGCGTAGAACTGAGGTAATTAGTACGGATGTGATTTATAAATGAACGAGAGACACTACATTTTACAGAAAATAGTGATCAATAATGGATTTAAATGTTATCAGGAATATTTGAAATTTTTTAAAGAACTTACGATTAAAATAGGGCGTAAATATATCAAAGCAAAAAATTTAAAGTATCAATCGCAAACTGAAGAGAAATATATTCATCATCATCATCACTCAGCAATCTTGAGATTGGTTTCATGCAGCTCTCTCTCCACTCTCCTATCAAGCAATCTCTTCATATTTTCGTATTTCTCCTCTTTCACGTCCTTCATCACTTGTTCTACATATCTCATTCATATTTTCATATTATCTGTGAAAAACTAGAAATTACTTGAGATGCTGACTTTCAGTCATGAAATTTAAAGTAAAGCAAATCGAACAAAACGGAAACTTCACTGTTATAAAAAAATTACATGAGCAAATTCTTTCACTAGCTTGCCGCTAACTTTTTTTAAAAACCTTACCCTTTGAGAACAATGAACATATTCGTTTGGCGTAACACAATTATGTAGCGAGAAACGAGATGAAGAAGAAAATTCTCGCGTTCTCTGAGAATGATCATAAAATTAAGGTAACCAGTATAAATAAAATGAGAAAAATCGAATCAAAATGAAAGAGTGCGTCTATCTTAGTTTTCAAACTAAATATATAATATGGACGTTAAAGAAATGAGCTTACATCAAAAGCACGCTTCCTAATACAGTGAGACATTGACGATAACAGCCGCAGAAAGACTGCACTGCACAAGAAGCGCTTGAGAGATACGTGTTCAGGACATTGATGATGATTGAATGGATATCAGGGTTTATAGGAGTTTTAATTTTCATTTTTCCTGACTTTTTCAGGATTTCCAGACCATTATAAGTGATTTTCCCTGACTTTTGAGCACCTGAAAACTCCAACATTTCGGTCATTTATAGAGATAAAAGTGGTAGTGAGGAAGCAGAGAAGTCTAAACTTAGGAAAAATTGTAGGTTTATTATCATATTAATCATATGAACTTCCAGTAATAAGAGATCAACAACTTTAAGTCAACAAAATAAAAATTATCATTCCTTACATTGATATGCCTTCAGAAAGGGTTTTAATTGCAGAAAAATATATGCAAAGAAGGCTACCTGGCTTTTCATTCAAACCTGATGTCATGTTAAAGTAGCTCTTTGAATCAATCTTGATTTTTTCTTCCTCACATACTTCTACAAATTTGGCTAAGTGACTTCAAATTTGACTGAGAATAACTTTTTCCTCGCCAGAGGGACAAAGCGAAGCATTCCTGGCGAAATCGCTAGCGAATGAAAATGAAAATATGAATGCGCACACCTTTCGCCACTATTCACCAAATTATGCAGGCTATAGCCAGAAAGAACCAGAATAGGCCCTCTGGGCTGCCTCCACAGCGAAGCCAGCCTGAGGCCAGCCATCCTCTCCTACACCCTCCTCCTCCACTCCTATGTGCAGTTTTTGATCTCTTGGCATTTTCAGGTGATAAATTTAAACATTTTGTGGTTTTTCCTGACCACACGTTAAATTCCCTGACTTTTCCAGGATTTCCATGGCCGTTTTCATTTTCCCTGACTTTTCCAGGTTTTCCAGGATTTCCAGGTTCCTATAAACCCTGGATATACCTCGTGACAAATGTGGTTCTAGGAAGAGTGAGACAATAAAAAAGAAGCAAACGTAAAGAGAAGACAAGTCAACCTATTCCGCCATACTATAAGACATAATGATGATGAAGATCGTTGATGAATTCGTTGAGGAAAAAAAAAGAATGGGAAGAGCAGCAACGGAAGATCTCGTTCGAGACACGTGGAGCAAGTATTTACACAATCTTAACTTACACAATACCCTGCAAACAACCATAGATGTGTGTGGCAGGGGATGAATCTTCACTATACATGCACTATCATGCACAAAGACGATTACTAGCTACATTTTAGTCGACATAAAATAATTCAAAAAGAGATATAAAGAGCAGAGAAAGTATGAATAAACATGCTCTTAGTTGGGTTAGCTGAAACTACTTTCAGTGACATGCAACTATCTAGACTACCTATTTATAAAATTATAAATAATAGAAATAATCACGGCTACTCAGATCCCTAATAGAACGAGGAAGGAAATAAATCTTAAATCTATAGGTTCGGCAATGAATATTCCAAATATTATGTTTATGTCTACCATAGTATATAAGAGTTTGAAATGTGTGCTAAACGTTATTTAATGGAGTAAAAGAGAAAAATTATGTAAATTTGAAGAGATTAGTGGATGGAAAATAGAGTGGAGAGAGCTGCATCAATCCAATATTAGGGATCTAAATCTACATGATACCCTCAATCCGTCGACGTAATGGCTCATGGAAAAGGGTAATAGGCCACCAGATTTTAAAATATGTTTGCTGAAAAAGGAAGGATAAAAAAACGCATAATAATTATGAAGGGAAATTCCTCTTTTTTAACATTTTTTTCGTTGTAGTTGTAGTGAGGATGATGTAGAGGCGTTTTTTGTTGTGAGTTACCAGCGGGAAGCGTATATTTTCATACTTTGCGGAGCTTTACATATTTTGAGTGGAAATTTGATCAAAGAAACGTTTAATCCCTGAATTTTTGAGACCATAAGTACTTTTATAATTGTTTCCAGAGAAAATAAGATCATCGTGGAGTTTCAGCTTCGCCTCATATCATTCAATCATCTGATCCACGCTTAATAAATGGCAAATAAAGTCTAAATGACTTCTAAATGGTTTCTGCCGCCTTCCATCAGAAATAAATCTACATGCATGAATACACCTCCACTTCTCTACAAGTTTTCAAGAAGGGAAGATTAAAGATGTGAGCATATGATTAAGTCTCGCGGGTGACATTATGATAGTGTAGTATATTATTCACCTTGTTGTTTTCCCCGGTATTGTAGCTCAACTTTTTCCTCCAATTCCATTTAAGGTAGCTCTCTATATACGGCTTTATCCCATCTTTATTATTCATTTCAGAAAGGAATGAATGGATTCCGTTCATACTTCGCACTTTTAATGAAAAACTGACCATAGTTTCAACCCTAGGTGCCGAAACCATGGTGGGTTTTTCATTAAAACTGCGATGCACTACCAGTGTCCTTTCATTTCCTTCCAAAATGAAAAACAAAGATGAGATGAAGCCATATATAGAAGGCTAGCTCTAATGGAATTATAGGAAAAAGCTGTGCTACGAAGTCCGGAAAAACAACAAGGTGACGCACATCCAAAACATGCCCGAACCCGGCGTATCACTAAATTGGCTCTAAATCATTCAAGTTGGCGTCACATGCTAAGGATACTCCTCTCATCGATCCATGACACCGACGAGCAACGCAATATTCCAGAATGTCATGGCTTGGAGGCCTTTCCCTTTCTTCAAATTTATACCTGAAACTTTAGGGCACTCTATCTGCCTCATACATTTCGGGACTCGTTTTTATCAAGGCCACAGAGAGAGATTGTATTGATCAAACTCTGTTTCCTTTTTTAGGATATCGAATTCCTAATGTTTTTTTCTTTTTTCAGATTTACCACCATAAACCATTTTGTCACAGATAAACGCATTCATACATGATTAACCATCCTAGGTATTCTATCACGCGAAGTAGTTTCTGGTGAACAAGAGGATGAGACGGACAGTAAGAGGTCACCTGTATCTTTAAAGGAGAGTTGAGTAGTAATGGGTATTCGTGATCTTTTTGAGGAACGAAGAAAAATAGAACCTGTGTAGGTGTTCTCAAAATACAAAGTAGCGAAATTCTATCCCTTTGCCGAGATTTGAAATGGGACCTCGGGCTGTGAAGCCAATATAATAGCCATCACACCGACCAGATTCCCGAAGAGTGTAAAATAGTAATGCTGACCGCCGTTACCGTCCATTACCAACGGCTGTTAGTAGCACCGTGATGGCACGGTAGACCGGCACATGGTTCGAGTCGTAGATAAAGGCCTACGTACATTTAAACAGTAACGCCACGTTATCGACCATCCGGCCACCGCGGCCTGCTATTCACTTCGAACCGATTAGCTTCTCAGATTCCTGCCGAGATTGTCGGCAGCACCAATTGCTTCCTTCACTCTGGTTGCATCCCTTATGTTAGTGAAAAGGACAACCCCCTCCTAGAAAATATTCATGCTTTGCGCTTACACCTTAGGCGCCTAGCAGGAAGGTTACTAAGGGAACGCGAGCTGTATAACTCAGCGAAATGTTAAGATACAAATTCCTCACTTTCTAATGACACAATATTTGAAAGCCTGTGGTGACCTATACAATTCAATAACACGAGATGATCGAAAGAGATCAAGATGAAAAAAGCCATATGAAACAACTGACAACGGTTGATTAGAGAAGTAAATAAGAACGTTGAATTGCAAACGAGAGTAGCAAGGAAGTGAGAGGAATTAGAATAAAATAAAGATAGAAATAAGAAGCGAAGCTAATAGAATTGTTAAGAAAATAGAATTTCGTAAAGGAGAAATGTGTAGTGACTTGTTTATATTGTGTGTGTTTTAACGTAACTAACTAATGCATACTCTTGGAAATATAAGTTAATTAATAAATGCATTTTTGGAAATGCATGAAAAATAAATAAATTATTACATTACTTTGTACAACATAATAAGAATATAGTGTAATTTATAGCTAGCATTACACGTTTCTCATGAATGCACTGAGCCGTATCATTATATCTCTCAGTTGCATGTAAGTAGTTCATGAGCGGGCTAGTATTTTTTTATTCCTGAAAGCAAACTAGAGCTTAGCATACGTAAAGGGTACTGCCAAATGAAGGTAGACCACATGCTTCGTGAAAAAAAGTATCAAAATATCACAAGGCTGTCCGGAAAATAGGAAATTGGTGAGAGGTAAAAGAGAAGTAATACTAGTCAAACCGAGAGAGACTGAAAGTAGAGAAAGCGAGGATGGATATGGCATTATTGATTTCGGGCTCAGATTTTAGAAGACAATCGGACGAGAGAGAGGCTAGTTTTTCTCAAGGGGCTCAAAATAGCGAAAGAGAGAGTGAGAGAGAAAAAAAATCAATCCGGGAAATGAAAGCAAACAAGGAAATTAGTAAAGGCGATATTACCACAAACTCACTCAAGTTCCGACATAGAAATGGAATAAAGGACCCTTTTGGACTTGGCCATGCTATTGTTCAGGAAATAGTTCCACCATAAGATTGAGATAAACTTTTCAATTTAGATTATAGGGTTGGGTATAGCAGCGGAACTAGAACGATAATCCAGTTTCAGAACGATAAGCGCGAAAATGGAGTAAAAGAAAACTTCAGCGGTCTGTTTTGGATCGGACGATGGCGGCGAAAAAGCAGTAATCCTAGCGCCTTTAAAGGGAATCCCCCTCTCAGTTTATTGGATGGATATCATTCCTCAACTTCTAAGTTTAACGCTGAATAAAGGCTTCATTCCTCACTTATTTCATCAGAATTCTATAAGAGATAGCGCAAAAGTTGAGCTAAACCTTTTTGATTTTAAAACTTTATTTTACACGACAATAAATTGTATACAGAATTTAAAATATAGATATAAAAAATAAATTTTCTTTAAAATATCAATTAAGGGTTTTCAAGATATGGTTACTCAATTCAAAGGATCTCTTTAAAAGCAATCTCTAAAATACGTTATCCTTCTATCTTTACGGAAAATATTTCTCTTCAAGAGTAGGGTAGTCGATGTTTGGACATTCATTTAAGCTTATAGAAGTGTCCAAAGGTCCATTCTCTTCCCTTCCTCTAATCAAATGGAGGAAAATATAGTGTGAATAAAATTGTTTAGAACCCTTTCAAAAACATTTTACAAGCGTAATTACTCGCATTTAATATACAATACAGATTTGTTGCATGAATCGCGATGAATACGTTTATATCTGATATTAATGAAATGTACTTCATTCATCTCGATGAAACTGTAAACAGACAACAACTTTATTGTATTTGCCGTCCGTAGTTTGGGCACTACAGCTGTAAAAGCAAATAACAGCAATGTTAAATGTTTTGTAAGCAAGAACACGCTTCAGGCTTGATACTATTGCACAAAGATGAATTATGAAATTACAATAATACCGAATAATAACGATAAGGCGTCGTATTATTCAATGAAAATTTCTTTTTTATATCATCTCATCATATTTCATTACTTTAAGCTTTGCTTAGAAATGGCTTTCAATATTTTAAGTCCATTACGTCCGGATGCCAACCAGTAGCAAAATATGTGCCATTCCGAGCACCTAAATTACCAGTAAATGTCTATTTTTTAAAAGCTTGCCTTAGGGTTTATTCATTGTCATCACAAAAGCATTTCGGATTGGCAAGTATGGATATCATTCTGGATACAATGATACTTAATCCATAGAAGTTGGAAAATAAGCAGCAATTACATTTGAATACACAATGAACCTGTACAATTTCCAACTAATTGTAAAAATAGGACATTACTCAAAACCTAGGTTTCAATGTAGGTATATAAATCAATAATAACAACTGAGCATACCTATATTTCGTGGAGAATTGTTTGCTGTTCACCATAGTGTCAGGCTTCATGTCGTGAAATATTCGAATGTTCATATTGAAAATAAATAATCGTATTTTTCTATTGATGAAACGCTCGTACGACGCGTTCCACTGCTTTACGGCATCTTTAAGTACAAAGTTACTCATAAAATACAGGATTATACATGCACGAAACGAATATATAACCCTAAATATATATGAAACTAGATGGGTGGGTAGTGAATAAAGCTTAGGGTACCATAACCAATCACTAAAAGGTTAGGCAATGATCACACGGTCATTATGAATCCGGAAGCAACAGGAATGGGTGGAGGAAAGTTTACTCATTGGACGCACTTTTGTTAGCACCATCCACTTGTCTCCAACTGCCTTAATGCGCCCATTTTTAAGCCTTTTTAAGTAAAGTACATGCAAGGAGTCGGGGGCAAAATTTCACGTGCCTCGAAACTACAAGTTTAATATTTTCTTCGGAGTTGCAGCATTCTGCATCTCAGTTGCATGAAAGTTGTGTATACACGCAGTATCACTTTTTAATGCCTGAATGGTAGCAAGGGTAAACCTATTCTCTCTGATTCATAATACATGACTGGTGATGGTTCACCCCCTGCGGCACACCTTTGCGGTGGCTATTAGGGTATGATATAGAAGTGAATTCACCCACATGGTTGCCATCAACGAAATATTCTGCCAACAAAGATGTTGTGCCTCAGTCCTGATAACTCTTTTAAATGCTCATGCATGCATATCTTAAAGTTCCTCCCTGCCTGTCCCACATATGTCGAGTTGCAGGTGTCATGCTAGAATTGATAGAATCCTTATTTACATAAGCTGCCTTGGGGATCTCTGCAGCTGACAGAATCTTTGAGAGTGCAAATGTGCATAAAAAACACTACCCCTCACCCGGTCACCTCCCTCCAGCAACAGCAACTCACGCACCGACAAAAAAACAATAGAAATCTATGTATTTGTGCTGGATACCTTTTCCTTTATGAAATTCATGTCTTCATGAGGTACGGAAAAATCAGATGGAATATCATCCTTGCTTAAATCCAACTCCACCCATTACATTTTTTTCGTTCAGCATACCTCCAGAGGTATTCAACTAGCATAATAAATAAATATAAAATACTACTCAATTGCAAGACAACTCACGGAATTAAATTCAGCAAAATATTCATTTGTGTAAATGCATCTTTTCAAGGTAAGATACGAATAACTGTTCAATCGTTCTTCAGAAATTACCCAATTATGCTCCTTAAAATTTCATAATTACGGACGATAGGAACCCTAGAGTGTATACAAATATCTAAAATTATGACATTATCTTCTTTTAGTCAGATTTGAGATTGCTATTAAAGTTTCTATAGCTGAGAAGTAAATATATAAATCGTAAGGAGAGACCTTGTTTGGGAAAACCGTCTTTTGTGACGCAAAAAACAAAACATTTTGAAGAGAAAAAAGACGTCTCAGAGATCTGTATTGCAAATTCATACAACTTTTCTATACTATGCTTCTAATTTTAAAACTTTCTGTAACCATTACTCACATTTTTATAAAATATTAAAGAATTTAAGAAAAATGTCACTACAAAAAGAGCAGTTACAAATATTAACAAAGGAATTAATATTTATAATTAAAGGAACAAACAGCACCTTATTAATTACGTTTTAATTAATTGATCGAAAATACCGTCATCACTAAATTTAGTCACTTTGGTAGAGCCATTACCAGTCGGCAATTCTCGCATTATTATTATATTGAAGGCGATCGTTGGCATTTTTTTCGTTCCATAAATTAATTAAGTTGTAGGCGCACACAAATAGTATCTCATAAATTTTCCTTCCTTTCAATCATTTTAACTGTACTCCTTGAATGAATAATATTTCTGTACGGGAAAAGTTAGAGGATGTAAACAAATTACTTACCTCGTCTCCTTTGAAAATTGACTAAGTAGGTATTCTTCGATTTTATTTTTTAGTTGATTAGGCCATCAGTTCTCCTCTTGAGCTCCTTGAGTTGGTCTTAACGATCTGAAGTGGTTCAAAGAAGAATAGTGAAAACTAGATCCTTAGATGGCGGGCCTATTGAAACAAAAAATATAAAAATGATTCCTTGTTTGAAACAACGATATGTTCCATATGAAAGAAAAACAGAAAATGATATATGCACTGAGGTATCTTTGAATGATATTTCTTCGTGAAGACGGAGGAAATTTGTTATCTGCTAAGTGATGTAAGAAAAAGTAGACCACTCAGAAAATTCTCCGATGAAAGGCCTACATCACGTTACCCTTGATAACCTTTCCCCAGGGATTCGCTTGTATTTTCAGGGGAATTGGATACATATTTACCACTCAGCCGGTTAGGTGCCTACGAGAATATGTCTTTCATGTCACCCTTCCGAGAGTAAGGGTACCAGAATTGAGGTTGTTTACCCTTCTTAGAATATCCTTTTCCAGTAGGATTTCCATGAAAATAGTGATTTTGGTCGTGAGAAATTCACTTGTGAAATATTCCATTGATGACGCAATGTTTTATATTTAATTTCTTAGTCGATGTGAAAGATCAGAGACCTTTACACTAACATAGGAGGTCATTTTGATATAAAACACTGATTTTCCTCTTTCTTCGCCTTCTGCCCCTTTAACGGACCTTAACAGTCTCCATGCCTCCCTAAATAACGTAATAAACCCTAATAAATCTTGTCTATTATGATTGATAAAACAAATATGCATCAATAATATTCATTTACTTGCTTTTTTTATTTTTTATGTATTCACTAATTATAATGGGTAACACCAATACTATCGAGTGAGGAATGAATTCATAATGTGCGAATAATTAGTTGTCATAATAACATCAATTTTCACACCATGATGCACTCATAAAAATAAATTTCCAAGCACATGACTATGCAATCGCACATATTTGGCTAACATAGATCAAGCAAACAGAGATAAAATTCGGGTGGTGGAGGATATGGTTTGAGGATCCAAATATGTATCCGTGAACTCGTTACATATGTGACGCATGTTTGTAGCACTTGTCAGACTTGTTGTCAGCACTTGTTTCCTTTTATATTGGATGAAAAGTGGAATTTTAAGTATTTCCTGCATGATAGGTATTCATAGTAATCCCTCATTAGGTAGGTATTATCAATAACTTTAAGACATGTATGTAGTAACTCACCCCCTGCCACACAACCACTAAGTGGTTTGCAGGGTATTCCGTGGAGATATAATATTTTTTTTCCATCGTAATGGAAAGATGGGCATCGTTACAGAGTTTCCCCTCTCCCCTCCCCTCGTCTCTTTGCGTTAGAAAAATCACGAACGGCTCCTAGTATCTAGCAAGGCACCGCAAGGGTGTGTAGCAAGGGGTGACTCCACAAGAATCAAGCACAGTTCAGCAAACGGATCATTAAAAAACAGGAGCATATTTCGGAAGTTTTTCATATGTGGGTGGGAGGAAGAATTAAAGAGGTAAAACCTGGGGGATCATTAGGTAGACTGAGGGGCATTAAATGTGATAAAAAGGAGAAGGTTATTCACAGGAAAAATTCGTAGAAGGGCATCGCAGAAAGGTGAGCTGTATATGATGGCGGAGGGGGAGGATTATGGACAAACGCGAAAGACGAAAGTATCGTAGAGAATTTGGAATTCTTTCAGCAAGGACTCATCCCATACGTGGTGTAGATTTCGTTGATCATTAAAGGCACTTTTGACAGAAGGGAAGAGTACAAGGATGGGAATGGAAGGAAACGCAAGAAGGAATGAGAGAAACCTGGCGTCAGCATTAACTCGCTCTTAACGAAAGCATCTAAAGGTCCGCGCTTTTATGTCAAAAATCAGATGGAGAGAGAATTAAACTTGTAATGCTCTACACCCGGCATCCTATAAGAGATACAGATAGGAATTCAAATAGGTTTCACGCCGAGTCCTTGAATAAGAGAAGATAGTACTCTCCCCACCCTCTCCTCCTTTTAAAACCTCTAGAAATATCAGTAATTTGCAGACAAAAGATTTGTAAAGAGAATGGAAAATAACTGTTAGACTGTCAGGGAGGTTGTAGGTATGAGCAGAGCCTACCCGATTATTACTGATTACATTGATGATAAATTACTCTGTTTAAATTTAAGAAATTTAAGCAATCAAATATATTTAAATTTATAAATTTAAATATATTTGATTGCTGCTCTCAGTAAGAATATCATGTCCAATAGTAACCGTAGTGTCCGTAGTAATAATAACCGTGAACGACATAGCAACTCTCTTTTCGAGTGTGGCTAATTCGTTACCGCGAAATCAATTCTTCAGAGAGCATACTAAGGCTACTATGGCTAATCCAGACAGCGGGTTTCCTCCCACAAAACCTCGTCCCAAGAAAATTCCAGCACCTAAAAAATT
This sequence comes from Platycnemis pennipes, assembly GCA_933228895.1. Taxonomy (NCBI): domain Eukaryota; kingdom Metazoa; phylum Arthropoda; class Insecta; order Odonata; family Platycnemididae; genus Platycnemis; species Platycnemis pennipes. Next base: position 42,804,533 of record OW121848.1, read on the forward strand.
AACCTCCTTTCCTAAATAGCGCAAATGACCTTACTTATCGTTCGCTTCCCCCGAATACCTACATTAATTACTGCCAGCCTATCCACGGCGCATTCCGGCGCTCGGCACTGTTTACTTTATTTAACCACCGTTATAAGCTCCAAGTAAATGAAAAATATTTGGGTTCAATTCCAATATTCTGCAACAATTCACATGAAAATTATACAACACGACCGTAATTGCCGTGTCATTGGTGCGGCAGTTGTATCGAAATTGAGTTGAAAATTACATCTTCGTTACAGTATTCTATTCATAAAAGAGTTAATTCAATGATCGTTAACTTCTCCAAGAATATTTTCCATTTTTCATATTGTAAACTCGATAATTTAAGGTGATAAAATAATCGTGCCAGACAAATCGCATTAGCTAAATAGTAATTGAAAACTGACAGTTTGCGAATAGTAGATCACGAGAAGTAGCTTACGAAACAGTTGAATACGAGCGAGCAAGATACTACCATACCGTAGGGATTGCCAATTACATTATTGAATGAGCGCGGCATTTGATGTGCATTAATGTATTTTTAAAGAGAGTTCAGTTACATAATCGTTAAGTTTAATTTATATCGAAAATATTACACAAAGTTAAGTCCAATTCCGGGTTAGAGTCAATCAGGAATACCCACCACTTCAAACACAAGAGCGATGACTACCTACTCTAAATTAATACATTACAATATTGTAAACTAACTGTACAGTGCTCCACTGTACATTAACACGCCTTGCAAATTCATTTCGCAATGAGTGCACTTTTTCGAGGTCAAGAAGTGCATTTAAAAAGAATGCACTTCAAAGTTGAGAGCCCGATATAGGCTTACAACAATAAACGTTTAACTTACTAACTTACTCAAAGAGACCGGTTCGGAATCCAGTGAAAATTTCATCGAAATCCAATTTTAATGCCGTGTTAAGAGGATTCCACATTCAGTACTGCGTCCTTCGGTTTGAACGTAAAGCTGTTGACCTCTTGGTGCCTATCGCTCAGAGCATGCTAACACCGGATTTTTTTCTAACCTGCCTCCTTTCCCTTCCATTCCCATCTTTTCTGCTATCACACCTTTCCTCACTGTCTGATGCGCCGTTAGGTGGGGGACGGGCTTGAAAATCATTGATAAAAACCTTTCAAGTAATATTGCTAGCATTTAGCCCAGTTCAAATAAGACGGTTAGATCGAGTTATATTTTTTTAAATTTCCTGGTCAATTAAAATTAATACGATAAAAATTTGAGCTGATATCATGAAATGAAACTGTTTGGCGAGCCTCATCATGACTTCCGTCGTGATGAGAGGTGAAAATGGACTTCCGTCAGCAGACTGAACAAACTAGAATGCTTACTGCCTCTTGCAATGTTCAAGCACCGAACCTAGAGCACATATTAAGATTTTCAGGCGCTGTTACTTCGTAAGGAAACGGCCGAGCATAAAAGCGTTGATCCGGAAGTGCTTAATTGAGCTTTGGTGAAAACGAGGTTACTCCCTTCAACTCTCCCATTAAAACACTCGAAGAGTGAACGGCGTGCCTTCTTCAAACAGCTCACGGAGGCAGTGTCCCGCAAGTTAAAACGATGTTTATTTTTGAGTCGGCGGTGTCGACGAGAGGGTAATGGGAATGAACCCCCCCGCATGTGGAGTGCCCTGTTCTTCGCAGGTTATTGCACCTCCTCCGCCAGTTGAAAGAGAACGTGCCCGGCACTGAAGCTGATTCTAAGAGTCACTTGGGTGTTGATCTTTTGCTCAAGATCCTGACGCAAGCACGTCCATGAACATTAAGGAGGCGTGCCGAGCATCTTATGGGGCTCCCAGTGGACCACACCCGGTTCAAAGACCAGTGGCATAAAATCGAGGTCATCCTTTCTGAAATTAAAGTGACAGAGGGGCGTTAAACCCCAAGCAAATTTTCTACTCAACCTCTCGAGAATAATGACAAGTGAAATATCCCAATGGCATAAAATCAAAGAGAAAAGATACAATGGCTATAAATACACACGTACACTTCGAAATTACATCGGGAGAATGATTCTTTACAGCAATGAGGCAAGGGCGATAATAGCTGTATAGAAGCCAAGGCTTGAAACATTCGAAATGAGGGGTTACGGAATAATAATTTTATGTATAAAGTAGAATGTATGTATGTATGTATGTATGTACGATATAAATTTTAACATGATTCGATAACAAAATGTAGCAGAGCTTTGAAACTTTACGTTACATTAAAGGTCATCCTTGAACAGACAATAGGCTACTTTTCTTGTAAATAATGGTCCTCGGTTCCACCCCAGTCAAATTAAAGCGTCCACATAAAAATACATATAAGGGTCTTTCTTACAGCATGAAGCTATTTTTTCACTTGAAAATTTAATTAGTATTAGATACCTATTGCACAAATTTGAGACGCACACCAGCCCAAAGATAATTCAATAAATATTCTTTTTGATCATCTTCGGATTCTGATTTCGGATTTAAATTGCTGTTCCTTTAGTAAAATATGACGATTTCTGGTGATTTTTTTTCATTTTAAACAGTCCTTTCCTCTTGAAAACTAAAGGGATTGTTGCATTATAAAGTAGAATGTAGACATGTGTATAGGCATACTCATTCGCCTATAACTCAACAACCAAACTTAGTACGGCATTCATACTTTGAAGTTTAATAAATATCTTCCTCGCGCAGTTAATAGGTGCCTTTGGTGTAAATAATAGTCCTTGGTTCGACCCCAGATGAGTCGAAACGTTCCCACAAGATGTACACTTAAAATGAAGCGTAACATTGTTGTTTGTTGTTTATATAAAAGAAAATTGTCACCAAAAGGTATGTACAATATTGCTCTGTAATCATTTTATTCTCTCTTTACTCTCTTGATCATTGTCTGTAAAACATTAATGAAAACGTAAAAACTTACATTTTGCATCAATTAGCCCTGATGAAGCCACAATAAAGAGGCGAAACGTTGGTAAAATTGGTGTTTCTCTTAACGACCAAACTACTCCAGACAAATTATCCATTTGTACACTTAAAGGTCTTATTGCATGTGGCAATTATTTCCTTTTTAAATTTGAATTAGAAATATTCGTTGCACACTCATGATGCGCATATTTTCCGAAAGATAATTCAATAACGATTTTTAGAATTTCCGCCGAATGCTGATTTTGGTTACAATTGCCGGAACTATGAAGGCTCCTTCGTAAATTTCTAAAACTTTACTCTTTAAAAAGACATTTCCCACGGCAACCGAAGGTTTTGTTTACATAAAAGTGTGATATGGGTCGTCAACTGAGACGCTCGTTTGTGCTTCTCTCTACATATATTCCTTTGAATTATTTGTGCTGAGTTATGGCCACTACTATGGCCACAGTCCGTGTACCTGATTTTGATTTTTCTCTGCTGGTATTATTCTTTATTGGTGAGTATTTATGTATTTCATTTCCTCTTCTTGCCAAATCCCTAATAACAAAGCACCGGTTTAAACACGTAGGTTTCTTCCATTACCCGCTGAAATTTTAAAATTTCTTCTACTCTGAAAAAAATTTCAGTCATATAATGTCACGAAGGCGTCAAGGGACGATTGGTAGCAAAAATGCAATGCAAATGAAATTTAAAGACGCCAGAATAAAGCGACGGTACGGGAAATTTCAACTTTGTAAGATAAATTATTTGAAGATGTTAGGTGTAAGATTCTCTCCAGTAAAATCACAACTGCTCTCCATATTTCCCACTTTTATCACTCCCGTTGAGAATCATCGGGCACCTTCCACTAGTAAGTATATAAAATGAATTGGGCGAGTAGCTAACCGAAGCGTTCTAAGAGAGGAGTGGGAGAAGAGGTATATCTGCTCAGAACTCTGAACTAAGACTGTATAACCTAATGGGGCCCATACGTAATGGTCCGATGAAGACAGTCGTCGAGGAGTAAGTGAATGAAAATAATGGCAAAGGAAGATCTTGTATGATATGTGGAGCAGGCAGCGAAGGGTGTAAGAGAAAAACTCATGCAAATCGGAAGAGATCATCAGAAAATCAAAATCTAATGGATAGCGAATTGAAACATGAATTTTTGGCCACAATAGGATATCATCCAGGGGCTAAATGTAGGTACGAATGTAAATGAGATTTTATAGAGTTACTGATCTACTGCGGTATGTTTATCAGAGAGATTCCCTCAAGAGTCGACCTTTTCATAACTCCAGAAGCTGTTGAAGAGATTTTCTGGATGACTAGGCCTTTACGATGGGAACTGAAACATCATCATTGTGTTTAAGAGCCAAAGATGCCACTCAAAATATCAAGAGGAAGCCACTCGCAGGCTCTGTATATTTGTGGTGCTTCGTGAGAATGTAAGGGTATGGCTTAAAGGAGAAATGAATGGGTGAGATAGAGGATTTAAGAGGAATAATAACGCACACAACAAACCATTCTCTAACCCTTACCCTTCCACATCCTTACTCACATCGCTCTTCACCTTGAAATAGTGTGCTGCTCGTTAAGTTACCAACGTACAACTCAAGTTACTCAACTTCACTCCAATTATCTTTTCCACTTCCTAAAATTCTCCGGCGATGCTTTCTGAAGTAATCCAAGAGCACGTTTATGGGATCCTCATTCGATAGGTTCCACTACCGAATTACCAGAAGCGCAATGAGCATCAGCGAGCACTGAGTAAATAAGAAGCTATGGCAGACTAACGGTAATCGAAACCTAGTCACTTTGTTTCCCCATCCTCATCTTTTTTCAAAAAGTCACATTCACGACGCATCGCGTAAGACAGAAGCGATTGAAGCAACTTATTTCTCAAGATTCATCCATCACGATTTGTACGCAGGTGAAACTCCTCATGTTCCGCCCCTTTCAACCCCTTACTTTAACTCAGAGATGATTTGATGGAAAAGGCCAGCATCACATACTACAGATTTGATCAATGAAGGAATGGAATTTTAATATAATCAGAGGGGATAACGTAAACATTATCCTCGGATCATTAGTCAGAAACTTTCTTCCACATCGCATAATTTATATAAGGGAATGGGAAATGTGTCAGGACCTCAAAGATAAGATAGGAGAAAAACGCTACAACACAGGTAGATTCCAATATTCGTTTTCCTCAAACAATCAGTGACCATGACAACTTTAACACTTTAACACCTTGAAAAATTCATCAAATAAATTTGCACTAATATGAAAATGAACTGTCACTCAGTTTAATTCAGATTAATGAAGAAGAAAGACATGAAATAAATGTGGTATGTCTTTAGAATTAAAAATACTAATACGTCTAATGCATATTTATATTACCTTCTTCTCAAATGTTTCCTTGCATGGCGGATGAAAAGTAGAATTTGCGGGGTATCCCTAGAGATATTCATGTCTCTAGTGAGATAGGTACTATGAGTAAACGTAAGCCAGTTAACCAGTCTATTAAATAAATTAAATTGGGAATCATTGTAAGATCGCAGGTTGAAATTTAAACTTAATCTCCTAAATAAATTCCAAGACAATATTTTCAGTGAATTTAAAAATATTTTGCGAACACTTACATACTATGGTAGACTGGACCATTATCACAAAATTAGAGAATTGATTGCCGAACTGACAGATTTAAAATGTCCTTTTTTCCTCGTACAATTAGGGATATGAATAGCGGTAAATATGTCCAATACGACTGTATCGATGTATAGCATAGATAGCTGCATGTTGGTATAAGGACTTGAAGGTAACCCAACTAACACCATGTTTTTGCATGCTTACTTTGCTATTTTTATCTTTTTTAAATAGTGAAGTTTAGACTAGTATATTAATACTAATCCTTTTTTAAGCATAATATGTAGTGCATGTTTGGTGAGAATTCACCCCCTGCCACACACCTTTACGGTAGCTTGGAGGGTATTATATAAATATGCAGATGTAGGTGTAAGCGCATGTTCGTAGTGCACGTTTGGTGCTCCCATCCTACCAAATCACCCCCTGCCACACACTATCAAGGTGGCTATCAGAGTAGTCAGTAGATTTTAGATACAGATAGATAAAATCTTAGAGAGATGAAATTGGAGGAATTTCATTTTGTTTTTTGCGGATAAGCGTAAAACTTGAAAATACATACATCGAAAGAACTGTATAGTAAAATAACTAGAGTGTGTTCCAATTAAACGGGAAAGCAAATAAATAATTACAAATTACTGCACAAGAAACTAGTTGTTTTCATTAACCTTTCAATTTTAATGTGGCAAAACCTATTGAGGACTACTATTGAGGACTTAAATCATGAATCTTAAAAAAACCTAGCATATTCATGGTTTTATAAGTATACTTCAGCTAATACACTTAACTAAGTAATTAATTAAATAACCTTCTTCAACTATACACCAAGACGACCTAAAATGTGCCAACACGTTCATGCTCATTGAAAAGTATAAAAAGGTGTCAAAAGAATGTTACATCCAATAATTTTAATGGGAATAAATATGTTAGTAACCCATGGCAATTAACCAAATGAAGCAAAATCAGATGTGCCAACAAAACATTTACTGGTTCAAGGCAGCTTCGTTGCTTATTTGACAAACAGTAGCAATTAGAAGGCGTAATAACCCATTTTATGTATATTAAAAACTTCAACAACTATAGCACAAAGTGTAGTTAGTAAAATAGAGAGAGGTTCTACAATTCATTTTTTCCACTACAATTTGGGATAATAACAGATTACAAGAACTAATTGGGAGGAGTAAGGACTAACATGGAGGATTTTCACTGTTTAATTTGTATCCCTTCATGATGCTAAATGTAAATTATATTTTTTCCTGATTGTCAAACAGGTTATACACCGTATTTACTCGTGTAATCCGCGCCCTCGTGGGCCCCGCGCACCCCCATTTTTGGGCAGGCTCGTGAGAAAAAATACTTTCGTCACATAATTAATTTTTCGCCCTTGAGCCATGCTACTTTTCGTCAAAACCTGAAAGCACATTTTTAATTAAAATTAAAGAAATAGGAATAAGTTTAAAAAAAACAAGGAGATGAGACTGGGGAAAAATGTGCGATGAAAACAACAGGAATTCGAAGAAAAGTGGTGCGCGGCGTACAAGAAAATCCTGAGGAATCGTGTAAGCCGCCTACCCCCTTTTTTACACCGGCTTTTCGGAAAAAAAAGGCGCGCGGCCTACACGAGTAAATACGATTTTATACATTTTTTATACATTTACTGAGTCAAATCCATTATTTGAGATATGTTCGTTAAAGCATTTTTTCTCGTAAAAATACTTGATTCATTTGTGGATCTATTTAACATAGATTTTAAAATTTGCAGTAGAACCCGTATTGTAGCATTAAAAATAAATTTCATGTTATCCATGTTAAATAAAAAGATCACTGGTACAATGTCCACACTTTTATCCCTTCCACACCTCCGACCATGGTTTCGACACATTATGCCACCGTCAGGGTACAATACTACAATACAATACTAATACTACACTGTGCATAGACCATTGAACCCAGACGATGGCATAATGTGCCGAAACCATGGTCGGTGGTGTGGAAGGGATTATAGTGTGGACATTGTACCAGTGATCTTTTTATTTAATATGGATATCAATCGTTTTCACAAAGTAAATGCCAATAGGCTGTCATACTTGTACAAGTTTTATGTTCTTAACAACCATGGTTCATCCCTACCACAAACCCTTGTGGAGGCTTGCAGGATAATGTGTTTATCTATATTGAGTAAAAATATTGAGTAAAAATATTGACCAGAAATATCTGGATAAAATTCTGTTGAAGCCTCTTTTGACACGTCCAGTTATTCCCCAGCTGAGTAATACTGGGATTTATGAAGGACATCACTGGCGAAACAAGAAATAGCACTGACCCCTTATCCCTAGCTGCGTTTTTTCACACGCCGTTGCGCTTCGTTATTGTTGTACCCTCATCAACCAGATTAACCTTCGCGTTGAACACAAGGGTTTTGGTTTAGAATAATTAAACAATGGACGTTTCAAGGATTATATGAAGAACAGATACCCAAATACAGCGTTCCACATGATATCGAAGCAATGAAACCAAATTTAACTACAGCAGTTGAAAGGGAAGTAAATAGATTTGAATAATTATTTTTCATTAAATAGGTACTTCATACTGAGTTAATTTTCAGCACTATCAGCTCTACCACGGACTGTCCTTAACTTCTTTCTCTCGTCAATTTCACACTCCCATCTAAGCGTTGTTCTAATTGTACGCACGCTATACCGCTATACCGCGAATGCCTATTCCAAGATTATCCTTGATCAAACATTCCCTTTATTTTCGCCTCTACTCTTCACTAAATTCTCTTCCCCATAACATTGACCCATTTTCACTTTCCTCAGGCACATTTGCTATCTTAGCACATTTTCATCTCCCTGGTGTTATTTATTGCCTTCCTCCCCATTTCCTTCCAAGATACTGAGATTTATCCACCCTGGTTTTGTTTTTGCTAGGGTGTATACGTCTTATTTCATGTTTTGTCACACGAGCCAGCGTAAAGTGGTGTGAATGCAGAGCGAGGATAATTTATCAAATAAATAAATAGGATGCATCCAAGAAAATAAATCGATTCTGCACAAACTACATAAAAATATAAAAACTGATTGATAATTGGGTTTCAAAGGCATATTATTTGGTGACTATTGCAGATAAAGTAAAGAGTAGTATATCAATAGATTAAGGAGTCATCCAAGCACACATATCATCGATGTGCGTGTACCCTTGATGACCGTCAAACATCAATCTTGAATTCCACTTTTTTCCACATGCGTTCCAACATATCACTATTAATCAGTGACTGCATGTCCAATTTTTTTTAAGTCTGCAAATACTTGAAGTCCCTCATCGCGAATGAAAAACTTGGGTAGTCTCTTTATGTACTAATGCGCTACTTTTCGCTCTATCTGCTAAAGATATCAAATAATAGGTACTTATACATTTAAAACCGGAGATAATTATGACCCACTCCGTATTTCCTACGGTACCACCTCTGTCAAACTTCCTCACATATCGACATACGCACAATGCCCTGCAAGCAATGGGTGAACCATCACCAGGCATACACTAAAAAATCAGAGAGAACACTTACTACCATGCAGGTACGCAAACAGAATACTACACCGTTCATACACTTTTCACATGAAACCAATAGTAACGATGTTACCAGCTCGAGAAAAATGTTAAGCGTGCAGTTATGAGACATATGATAGCCAGCTAGCCATAAATGATAGCAAATTATTAGTTAATACAGAGAAATGTAATAGTTTTTGATTAATTAATCACTCCTAAAAACATTAAATAATGAACTTATATTTCCTAGATCAGGCAGGAGCTAGTAGTAAATAGAGGAAGATCAAAGGAATAGTACTGCAGAAATACATGTAGACTGATCAGATGCTAACAAGATCGTAATGAACACGAGCTGTTTCCGCTCCCGCACATAGCCTTATTCTCGGGTTAAAGAGGTAGGAGCGCGGTACAACAGCCACCCGACCGCCAACTCCTCTTCTTTCCTCGAGCCGAAGCATCCGATGAGGAGTGCGGAGGTCGAAAGTTTTCGAGGCGCCACTCACAATGGCGCCCTCGCTCCAATCTCAAGAGTGCGAGGATGAGAGAGAGAGAGAGAGCGAGAGATCTCGTTACTTGTCCCATCGGATGAGAGCGAGTCCTCGGCGACATCCAATCTCGGCGTCTACGCCTTCCTTGCTCGAGAGTTCCCCCCAATTTCCTGCGGCTTCTTAAACCTCCCCCCACCGCCGCTCCCCAGACCCCGTCTCATGACGTCGTTATAGCGCCGGAGTATTGTATTACGTCTTCGAGGGAACGCTTTAATGAAAATTAAGATTGTGCATGGATCGGAGATTCCAAGGAGCACTCCTCGTCAAAAAAAACGCCCTGGAAAACTGTGCTAAAAATAATGCGATCCTCGTAAATTCCTCGCGCTGGCTCCAAAGGGACCTTCCCTTCCATAATTTTTACATATAATCTCGGAAGAGGTCTCATGTTGCTCCACACTAAAAGTTTCATGGTGCAATCCCTATGGAGTCCACTCGGGAAAGATTCTAAATGTGCTTTTAAATATACATTTATGGCAAAAGGGACTGTAAAAACCACCACAGAAAACTATGAGTCGAATTGAATCGTCGTTGACTATTTAATGCTGAATTGCTAGAATTGGTGAAGAACTAGCATTCTAATTGTTCCTAAAAATAAACTTGATTGCATTTCTTGTGCTTAGAATTAAACTTACATTTATCCCTTTCAGAAAAAATTATGTAAATGATAAGTGACTTTGAATATATATCAGTTTCAATTTAAACAGTCTCCTGGGACAGTGCTTCTAAAAATAACTGCGAAAGTGGCCTCTAGAAGGTAACAAGATGTTGACATAACTCACATCAATTATTGGTATTTTTTGATGAAGGGTGTTTATGTGATTATTCCCTCTTTCAGCATTCCACTTCTATTTCAGCACCTACCTCCCCCTACCCTAGTCAAAAAGATCGCATTAATTCTAAACAGATTTAAGAACTCACCAACCTAAAGTACCTACTGAATGAGGCAATTGACAAATCCCTGCCATTAACATCCAAAGGGACAAGGACATCGTAATTCGATTGTAGTAAAAGAAGAAGAAGAAGCGGAATCCCTGGACGTATGGAAAACCGGTAAAGAAGTCAATAGATTCATTTGTTCGAGATCCACCATATAAGTACTAACTCTGGAATAATACAGTATCAGAACCTGCAGCTTTCCTGAAATATTTGACTGTGCACAAATATTGCGGTGAATATGCATTAGCATTGCACAACGAGCCATTTGGTAAGCAAAGCTCATAAATTCACACTTACTCAAATGAGAACATTCATCAACCGCTCATAAATTCTAATCTGGAAGGTTTGAGTCAGTCATGAGATAGCGGAAATAAGAGTGCATGACATAAATTGCAGGACTTACAGAGAAGGGTATGGTGCATTGCACTAATACCTTCCATTCAAGTCCGCAAAACGCACTCTTTGAAGACCACTTGAAACTCCATAGAGGACAATACTCTTCAATCCCTACGCTGAAACCTTACTAACACGATATGCGATCCGCCTAAATCTAATGTCCAGGAAAATTTTGCCTGGGGACAGAATGGGACAAAAACAGAGAATATCATAATGAGAACGGGGGCTCTCTTAACACCCGCACGTGATCCTCGGAGAGTTATTACCGGAAGGAAAATATTAACTCCAGTAAGGCCAAACCTGTAAGGCCAAGGCTGGCGCTGAAGGTAACATATGGATGCGCCTTTAGGGATACACTGGTCAGCAGCAGCAATGAAACCGAAAAACCTCAAGAGAGACAAGAGATTAATTACAATATGCAGTTCATTAAACTTCACGTCAACATGATGAAGCGTCAAGCCAGATTATCTATTTTCCACCAATGCAATCAATTACTTTCTCGAACGTCGTGTCCCCGCGCTTGATATTAACGACACTATAATAAAAAAATGATCAAAGAGCATCAACAGTAAGAGCGGCCCGTTTCATGTCAAAGCTCATACTGAAGTAAATCTTGAAGATATAATTTTCCACTCAACATTTTATATCGCTCGAACCGCTGTCCATTGCACTACAGAACCGTAAGGCGGGCGACTTAACACTTTCGCCTCTCCCAAATAAATCCGCGTAAAGGAGTCGTATAGTGTCATAAAATATTTCCAACGTGGTAGAGTGCCTTATGAAGTGGAGTTGCTAAAATTCGAGCTCAGACCTCTCGCCAGATTAAGCCTGGCCCAGATATGGCTTAATTATATTCTGGAGCCTGGAGTTACGTAAAAATTCGATATGAGCTTAACAAAGCATGGGCTCGTTTTCTTGACTTTAATGCTGTCACCCAGATGTATTCTCACCACATGAAAGATTTTCGCCCTCCGCTAAATAACTCATGTGAACATATTCTATTTTTCCCGCATTCCATACCGAGATTCGTCACACTCATTTAGTCTCCCGTGGCGAGAGATTCTGACATTCGTTAATTGAAGTAAGTGTGCCGAGTTTCAAGAAGTTTCTTCGCCAAGTTTCCTTTACGGTCTCCTCTTTGTCTAAACTATTGGGTCATCCATGCCGCCCAGAGGCAGGGGAATGTTCCAAAACCTTAAACCCTCTCCTTGCTCTAGGCAGTCACGTCATTAAGGGCGGTATGGCTTGACATTCCACACGCGCGTCGGTATATTTAACATTTCACATATTTGATACAACAGAAAGGACGTGATTTATACGCCTCATGTGTCTTCCCACACTAAAAACTAAAATTTGCAAATAAAATACCAGTACCAACTCGATATTCTTTAAAATTAGTTTCAAGCATTGTACTACACCAACGTGGTCCAAATACTTGCAGGAAAAGTGCTTAATATGGATCATAAGATGAAAAGCTTGGTTCCCAGAATCACCAATGTGTAACACACTGTACTGTGTACACCCAAAGTACCATAGTGATAATATCTTAACACTAGGAAAAAAGGAACTTAATATCGATCCGAAGATGAGCAACTTGGTTCCTTGAAATATAACTCACCATAAAACAGTCCGCGGGACCACTAGCTCACCACCGAATTACTCTTTCTTAAAAACTTCATGACGTAATGCGCACTATGTTTCAAAATCAAAGAATCAACTAAGATCTCAAGACTTTGTAAAAAGATCTGATTTGATGCACCATCAACCTAAAAGAACTATTTTCCAGCTGAGATTACTAACTTCAACGCAATGTGATGATTTTTTTGTCACGCATAATTTTTTTTAATTGAAGTCAGAGCACGTAAATCGCATTTTCACCTGCCATTCGTATTTTAGAAATCCGACTTCATCATCAATTCATGCGTATGCATTGTTTAAACCTTTTACTGGTTATGTGAAGTAATAACAAGATTTAAGAAGGCATTCACGATTAACTTCTCACCTCATACTAATCACCTATTTTAAATCAAAAATCTGCTGTGCAGTGACGTGGAACGATAAAAAATACCGAGGATGAATATTTGGGATAATTTCTCTTCGCTAAAAGACTCGCATTTGTGTGCTCTTCAAAAAAAGGAGGAATAATAAATGCGAGTCAAAGCAACTCTAGCATTACTTTTTACTTGGAAAATAATATTTCACTTATACCGTATGTTTGCATTGAATATTATTTAATGCCTACATGCCATTCAAACACCATTGAGGACAAGGTACTTGTTTTAGCAAAGTAGTACGATGGCACCGATTTAAACCTCTAATTCCGGTAAATCGCAAGGGCATCATGTGTTTATAATCTCGATATTTTTTATCCCTCTAAAACAATTTAAGCAATTTAACTATAAAAACAAGCAATGACATAAAAAACTATATATGCCGATGACTTCTTACGTAGGCGATATTTTACTAAATTTTTTACGAGTCAGAATCAAGGGTGGAAAGTAGAAAAATGTGCCACACGTCACAAATGCACCAGCAAGGCTCTATCACAAATATACAATCAATGCATAAAGAAATAACAATTCAGAATATCTATTCTACATATATTTTAGAGTATATTCAATAAAAAATACAGTGGATTTTCTCGCTGTGAAACGCATCTTAAGCAAAATCCAAGAGAATATCGCGATTTGATCCTGTTGTTTTAAGTTTACCGCAAAGCTGTTTATCAGCGAAGACTATCACAGGAATAGAATGCGCTTTACAATTCAACGGCTTACTCTTCCGATGCTTTTTTTTCGACCCTCACATCGAAAGTAATAGCACACGGTGGAGGCTGAGGTCGCTCGATCGCACGCTCTTTAAGCTGACCAAAAGCTTAACAGATTACAAAAAAGACAATGCGAGGGTACAACAGCATTGTACGATAATTGCTGTAATATTGTCACCGTTTGGAGGGGGAGATTAATCAGGAGGAGAAAGATAAAGGATATGCACAAACTTCCGAAGTAAATATACTTCCGAACCATAGTCCTAACAGGAATCAAAATCTAATGATGCCGGAAGTCGGAAAAACGCGTTGTATTTGATGTAATTCTGTAGGTTAGTAGGTTCAATTGTTTCCTTTTTTTTTGTGTATAAGGGTATTTGCAAATTTTTTTGAGTATAAGGGTGTAACGCTGTGTTGGTGCTTGAAATGATATTCATAGAAAAAGACTTCCATTTTTATTTATTTTAGTCCAACCCAGGTGAGTAGTTTTGACCTATATATGGGCGAAATAAGAATAATGTATTTGTTAATTTTTTTAAATCTCCCTCTACCATCATTCAGAACTCCTGTGTGAGGTATGTCTTTGACATCAAATATTATGAACACGTTAGACCATATTTTGATAAACTCGGGTGGCTAAAAATACAAAACAGGCGCCTACTCAATAAGACAACTTTCATTTACAAAATAATAACCACAAAACTCCCCACATACTTGTATCAGAATGTATTGTACAATGCTGCGACAAATAAACACCCAACGCGCCACATGGGAGAACTTTATGTACCCCTATATCGATCATCTGTTTATGCTAGTTCTTTCCATGTCACCTCTTGTGATACATGGAACCACTTACCTGAAGCTATTAAAAAATGTAAAAATGTCAATAGATTTAAAAATGAATATTATAAAATGTTGTTTCATCTGCGTCAATAAATGTGCCACTTTGTGTAACACCTAAAATAAAAATAAATTTATAGTGTTTCTGTTTAATATTGTTACCTTTCGTTTATATTAATGTGCTGTCATCCTGTTTGGAATTAATTTCATGACTCTGGATATGTATTAATTATGTACAATCATTTGTGTTCCTAAGGGACGAAATCGTCCCGGAATAATAAAATTCTATTCTATTCTACCCGAGTTCGAGCAGCGTGCGTCAAGAAAATCACCAGGCATCAATCCTGAAGGCGACTTCCCCGAGCTCTAATCGACAGCTTTCCACCGCCGACGGAATGCCGCACTTGTCCATCTCCAACTCCAAATCACCGTCCTCCACATATCGGATCCGATCCGCAGCCTCCAATACCCGGTGACTCATTAATTAACTTGCTGCGCCCTTGTCTCCGATCCAAGCCTCTAAGGAGCGACACACCCCACGCGCCCAGACGCCGCTAACTCTCCTTCGCCAGATAAATGGCCTTCACAGGCATTCAACGGCGGAGAGGGAGAGATCGGGGTCGTAATTCAACGAAACCATACGATACCCACTGCGCCTAGAGAAACTTCTCCGCCATTGTTTCCATCCTTCCGATGGACAAAGAGGCGCGCCGTTAGGGGAACAATAGTTCAGGTGGATGGACAGTCTCTGCAGCGACCTCCCGGCTCCACTTCGGGGAGGAGAGAACGGACCCCGAGGGAAACTGACGTTTAAGCGTGGGTTACCCTGAAGAGAGAAGAGAGGGAGGGCTGGGGAGAGATGTCTTTGGAGCCGACGTGCTCCAACACCCACAGACCCTACAAGATGGGACTCGACCCTCTTGGGTCGAGTACAGGTCGGGGGTTGATTCGAGGGGATGGGTGGGCGCGGGGTCAGACCGCTGACCACACGCTCGCATCCGCCGCGAGGCCGTTTCTACCCGGCTGCCAATTCCCTTCCCTTCGAGATAGGACTCGCCGGTCCCCTGAGGGGCGAGGTGACCATCCCCTCAACAGAAGGTCGCCCCTGAGACCTCTCCCTCTCTCTCTCTCTCTCTCCTCCCCTGCCCTGAGGCGACGGAGATGAACGGGTGGCCACACCCCGAGCGCGGGACGCGTCCCGAACGTCCATCGAGGCAGCCCAGTGTTCTCGCACACGGCCGTAATTGAGATGGAGCACGAAGTGAACGCCTGGGGTCGTATAGGGGGCGTGCGGGTCCATAGAGGAGGCTGCACCACGCGGCCATACGGCGCATCAATATATTCGATGTTAGTTAGTATTCTCTGTCTGAATTTTGAAAGAAACTGGGTTTTAGTACAACAGCAGAACTGTTATCCACAATTAAAGCGAAAACTAAGTGGCTATGATGAAATTGGACCAATTACCCCTTCACATAAATGGGATGATCATAATCGCGACATCTTAATCCACTACCCATGTTACTAAGCTTCTCATTTTAATAAGGGTGATTAAATACCTGTATTGGATGGTTTTTTGGGTAAGCAATACATCAATGCACGGATGTGAGAACTAAGAAAAAAAAATGGACACGTTGCCATCATCTCGTTTATTCTTCATGCATATTATTTATAAAAAATATTGAAAAATAATTACAACAATCAATCTATCTATGACCGGCAAATCAACCTCATGGATTTTAGTGTTCTAGCACTGAATTTGGAAATAAATAAGAGTTTCGCACTATGACAAAAAGGTACAATTACTGCGAAAACTAAGCGGCTATGATCAAATCTGGACCTAACATCCCCTCACTCCACAGAGACGTGGCAAGAACAATGAAAGGAGCAAGGTATCAAAGTGCATTTAGCCACTTTATTTCCAACAAATGCATCAAGAAAACCATAAAGATTGGGCTCGAATCCCGATAGCAGTAGAGTTTTAGCGGGAAAATCCTGGCCCCTCCTACGGAGTCATTAACTGAGCACTCGCATATTGAATACCAGTGATGGCGAGGAGTTATTTATACGCTAAGTGTAATAAGAGTATTTAAGTACATTTAGTACATGAAATACTACTCAATATTGCAGGATATGCAGCAAGGTACACCTATATTGCACATTATGCTCTTCTTTAGCTATGTATGCTTCGCGTGCCTCATTTTCCTATCCAAACTGCCTCTTCTTCTCGTTCTTCTCAGCTAATCTAATACTGTTCTTATTTTCACGTCTTTAAAAATACCAACGCACTCACGATTCTATCAACTCACTCCGTCTCCTACTTTCCTCAACCCACTTCCTCCCTTCCTCTCCTCCCTTACATCTCCAAGCACTCGTTTATCTCACTTTTCGCCCAATTTAAATATTTGTCTGCGTTCTTCAAGCGTAGCAAAGCGGGTTCTGGTTGGTGTGGTGTCTATGGTACTGGCCTCCCATCCCAAGGGCCAATGTTCGATTCCCGGTAGTGGCGGATTTTTCCAGAGGCAAACCGATTCCCACTTGAATACCTAGGGAGGGCATTTCAGGTGCAGTACTCCGGCCGTCGAATGGGACGTTAATCTGTGGTTCCCTTGGCGCTTGTTGTCAAAAGTAGGATAATGCCGACGTCACGTTTCTCTTTACCCATCCGCCGTTCACTGTAAACTCCTGCCATTACCCAATTACCCACATTTCTTAAATGGCGCTAACTAACTAACTAACCGTAGCAAAGCTCGCTATTTTCCCTTGTAAAAGAAAAATATTTCCAAAAGTGCTAGTTAGGCAACAAGTATTCGAAGTGCTCTACCAATTAATTTTCCAGACATCATAACTTCCCAAGCTTAAGAGTGAACTACATCGTTACCTCCATCAAAATGACGCATTTTCTAGAATCAATTACGCTTTCTTGGTGTTTGAGGTTATATCTTAAAAAATAAGCTGCTTTGGTTCTTTACTTTTATGGTCATTTTCTCTCTGGAAAAAGTAAGAAAACTTTTTCACATCTTCTAAAAGAGGGACAAAAATATTTATTCAGTTAAAACCAAGCTTTCCCACATTAGTCCCACTATGCTATTTCTTGATTCATTATTGGAAAAAGTGGAGTAAAAGGTGATTTACTTCTCTAAAATCTTGAGGATACTTTTTCCTGCAAATGAGAATTCATCACAAATCTCAAACCGATCTTACTCTGTAATCTACACATTGCAACCCGAGGTCGGTCTTGCTGGTGAGGGTCGTCACATTGCTTTCCTTGAGCAGCCTGTGGTAGCTCAGAAAGCCTTCGTTGCCAATCACGCAGCTTCGGTGTAACAGGAATTGAAACAATGGACCTTCGGACAGTTTCTCATTCAATGGACAACCACTCCGTCTCAAGTAAACAAAAAACACGACTCCCACTTTCTCATCAAATTTCTTAAAAAGTGCCTGCCACCTTAAAAGTTCAGGAACCAGTTTTGATCATTGAGTTCGTGTCTAGAGACTTGGTTTTCCACCACGAGATGACAGAGTCTGTATCCATGAAAATTTCCAGCGGTATCCCGAATTCCAGCGGCACGCTAATTCGCAATGGTCGCAAACTGTCGACTGCCTTCACTGAATAACCACCACAAAACACATGAAAACTAAGATCGGAACATCCCTCATTAAAGTGTGTGAAACCCATTGTAAAAGAAAAAATATAGCTAACTGAAAGCTCTGAATGCTCCCATGGCTTCACGGCCACAAGTGGGATGTAGAACTGCCGAGATCATCGCTCTCGAGATTCCAACAGGAAAAACCTAAGAAGAACTGCGTATTCAGGAAGAAGTCACTCACTCTCGGTTTCCCCGGAGGGAAAGAGAAACTGATTCTTCGGCGAGGGATCATTTTTAATTCAATTCTGGGCGAGAGAGACTCCTCAGCTGAGATGAAATCATTCCCAACCCTCAAGGGAGAAAGAAATGGGATTAGCGTCAGGTTAAAAATATTTTTTCGCCCTAAATTTGATCATAGTCCGCTAAAGGAAGCTCGTTTATCCTTTTCTCGAAGTGAATACCTCCAGCATAGTGCAAATGGTGAGGTGTTTAAGACGTGTATACCTCAGCAGAAATAAATGCCCAAATTAAATTACTGATTAATATATAACAGAAATAGGCGTCAGAGATGAATTTGGAAAAAAATAGCAATCTAATTATTTCGTAGGAACTTAAAAAAAAAGAGAATGACTTTCATTCCAGGACATTACTTTGCACTTTAAACGTTTGGAGTCGTTAGATTAAGTCGTAGTTTTTATTATACCTGGTCAACAGTAAATGATCATAGTGGATGATGATTTAAATTGGGGCTTACCGATAATTGTTTTGCATAAATAGATAACGGTTCAGGGCTAGAAGCAAAAGTACGATGTACATTATGCTACCAATGTTACAGGAATAGTAACAACAAATTTTTTAAAAATAAGGCAATTATAAAGCAACTGTCTATCCAAGAGATCTAGGCTAAGATTTTCGTAGCACATTTAATGGAAGAAGCAAGTTCAAAGGAAACAATTGGTTCTTGAAATGAAAATGGTAGTACAGGGAGAGTTAAAATTATAAAATGCTTGCTTCGCAGGTCAGAGACACATCACTATGTCAAAAATAGTAAATCTAAAAGGTACCCGTTTTTCTTGACAGAAAGATCTTGTCAGATCCGCCTCTGGATGAGACCGATAGGATGAGCAAAAGGAGATAATGATTTTTGAAGGATCAGCAAACACCGTGAGGAATAACAAGCAAAGAAGTTCAAAGAAGAGTCGACTGCGAGTGGTTTAAGTCGTTAAAAGCCAATCAGGTAATCGAAACGTTCGAGTCTCGAATTTTTCCTAAGTTTTTTTTCGCCTTAGCTTATATGTAAGAAAGAAATAAGGCATTATTTGTTAGACCTCAAAATGACTTATTTCTTGAAAATGCGAATTAAAGGGGCTTACATTCCAAATTTTAGTGTCACATCTTCACCACGCATTGCAAATCCGAGCTTCAATTATTGAAAGAACTTTGCTCAGAGATCTCCCTGGAGCAACTCCGCGGGAAAAGGGCTGAGAAATAAATAAATGGCTAACCGATAATGGATAATCGCTAATCAATAATTTCTGTGCGTGCGTCTTCAACAGCGATATCCAAAATTAAAATTCCTCTAACGTTCATAACCTGCGATACCTTCTAACCATAGTATCGTTGGTTTTCATGGGTTCAGTTTAATGACACCGAGACCTAACCATATCTCTTTCCCATTAACAGGGGTTACACTCATGATATGGGTCCACTAAAAAATTAGCATCGTTATCTTGGAACACCCAACAACCACCGATGTGTTATTTCACACGCACAAGGCCTGGTTGGCGAATATGGTCATTTACGCCATTGAGGGTGCGTGAAAAATTAAGGTGAGGTAGAGATTTTTCGGAGAAACCTGACGTCGGCATTACACTCCTTATAACGAAGGTACCCTATTAAGGTGTCCTATCCGACGGCCAAGGAGAAATCAACTGAGTTGAAATAATTTTACAAATACTATCCATCTGGCATGCAAAACACACTACTCCGGGCTCGCACTAATTACATTCAACTGAGTGTCAGTATGCTACCACCCCAAGAAAAATTTCGGACATGCAGTAACAAGACACGGTAAATTTTACCTACAAATGATACTAAATTATTAGTTTATACAATTAATATGTATAATAGGTACCTAGTTATCGATTGGTTAATCATTTCTATCATCATCATCGGTAAAAATCCTAGGATTGGTTTGACGCAGCTCTCCACTCGATTCTTCTATCGGCCAACCTCTTCATTTTGACGTAGCTCCTCTCTTTTACATCCTTCACAACTTGCTCCATATACCTCGTACGAGGCCTGCCTTTTCCATTCTTCCCGTTCACCTTTCCCTCGACGATTGTCTTCATCAGGCCATCGTCTCTTAAGATGTGGCCTATTAAGTTGTCCCGTCTTCTTTATAAGGTTTTCAGTAGGCATCTCTTCTCTCCCACTCTTCTTAATACTTCTTCGTTTGTCACTTGATCCATCCATTTTATCTTCATCATTCTTCGGTAGCACCACATTTCAAATGCTTCCAGCCTGGACTTCATGCTTCGCTGCCATATAGTAGAATGCTCCAGCTGTATGTTGAAATCAAATGTTTCCTCACTTCCACGCTTGTATTTGCAGCTGTTAGCATAATCTTCTTCTGGTAAAATGCCCTTTTCGCTTAGGCAATTCTACTGGCGATTTCTCTTTTACTTCGTCCTTCGTTGGTTACTCGGCTTCCCAGGTAACGGAATTCTTCCACCTCCTCGATTTTTTGATTTCCTATTTTAACATTGGTCCTGGATTCCTTTCTCCTACTGCATACCAATACCTTAGTTTTCTTTTTATTGGTCTTCAGATCTGGTCATTTTTCTTTCCATAATCTTTTCTAAAAATACATTAAATAATTCACTTGCATTTTCTAGGGCATATATGGGTTATTTATATGTTTTATTAAAACATGTACACGATAAAAGAATCATATTCTAATTTATGCATGAAAATCTACAACACGTATTCTTATTTCTCCATGCACCTTCGCTTTAATGTAATACTGCCCCTAATCTTTACCTTTCTGTCTTAATACCTATCTATCTAATTATATCTTCATCATCCAACCTACATACGTCAACTTGATCCCAAGTTTTGATGCCCCTGACTTGGTCGACCATCTCCACCAAAATATTATGTGCCCTCGAGTTTGAAGGGTGTTTATGAAGAATTTAATTATATCAATTTTTTATCGTTTAATTCCAAGTTATTTGTTGCACAAGTAATTTTTAATTATATTGTTGTATTTTTTATTAATATCTGAATGGAAAAAGTGACGGTGTTCTTACGTGTTCAACTTGAAAAATGTATTTCTCAAAAATCCATCAACCGATCGAATTCAAATTATGACACAATATAAAAAAATATTTTATTCGTTTTCTATTAATCTCAGATATTTCTCTGTGCAAGGAATTTACTGTAATCATTTTGATTATAAGCGTTTTTCTTGGCTATACGGGCTCTACGTGGTCAAACAAATGCTATCTTAATTGCGTTGTAATCCATAAGATATCCGAATGTTATGATAAATCGTCGTTAAGAACGTAATTTAATCAGCTTTTTTATATCAATTTATATGTGTGCGTAGGAATAGGACAGGTCAGCGGCTAATTGTTGCTTGGAGAGCCCTTCGTCGGCAACGACGCAGTCGGACTCTTTTTTTTTTTAGCAGAGCACAAATAGGGGTAAACATCAAAGCATTCCTAAATTCAACCACTGATGATATAGGGTAAAAAAATCATACATCTCTAATTTGAGATAGGGCAATTTCACCACTAATGTCTAACACCTGGCAGTGCCTATCTTTCGAATTTCGCGAAAAAATGCTTAGTTGAATATTCATAATAATTTTCATTTTATGGCACGATCTGGTAGCTTTTAATAAGTCGATTAGTTATCACATAAGTTGAGTCTGAGTACAAGTTACAACAATAGTTGAGCGAGTATTCCTCTATTTTCCATTAGCCGATTAGGATCTCAATTATTTCTATTCTATTTCAGCTCGGTGGTACAAAATATCCTTGGTAATGAAGAAATGATTATGTTAATTAGGTCGAGTCCCAAATTCACTCTATGTAGGTGTAAGTTAATCAATGATGAGTTTTTAACTCATCAACATGAGCGAAGAGTAATAGGTTATATTTAAACCAACAAGTATTGGCAATTATGTAGATTTATATAAGGTATTTTGCTCTAATTCTAAAAAAATATGATGAATTTCTATTGTTCAACTACCTATATAATGAGCATGAATGAGTGAGACGAAACTTGCTGGCAGAAATAAGGAGGAGATGGAGGTGACGGTACACGTTATTAGAGATAATGAAACACTAATAGCCGGCAGAGACGGTGTAGCAATGATTAACTGCAGGAAGGGGCAATTAAATCTATTTTTCATAGTTTGAATAGATGTTATAATATGCTGATCTAAGAAGTAAAATAAGGGAGGAAAGAAGCGGCTTGTCAAGCACACTGCAAATTAAAATAGGAAAACTTTATAAAACTCTGGGTACCATAATCGGTAGAAACCACGTAGTAATGATAATCATTCACTAGAGCCAATTAATCATCCTCCAAACGATAACCCTACCAGGTTTCTTAGAGTTTGTGCGAATTGCGAACATTTAAAAATCGATAACAGAAGAATGAGGCAATTATGATACAGTTTGCACACGAAGAAATACCAGTCACAAAATGTGCCATCTTGGGAGCCTCAAGAGTATCAAGTTACAGTATTGGTTCCCCACCCCGAGGATCCGGACTCTAATTCAAGTCCAGTGCTCCGTCCGCCGGATGGGACGTTAAAAAGTGAACCCCTAGAGGGTGTTTCTATTGTAGTAGGCAGATTCCGACTCAGGGTTTCCTCCCAACCTTCTTCAGCTCTCAATAAATTTCTTAACCCTATCATATTACCCGCATAAGCTTCATGGTGCAAATTACCTATGCTGTCAGTCGCCTACCCAAGCATCGGCATAAAAATAGGGTCTCAGAGTGAAATTTTTATTTTAATGAAACCCTTATTAGCACAACTTAGAACAATGAAAAAATTTAGGCAAAAGTCATACCATGTCCCCTTTCCTAATTTATTTCCTTCCATATTCACTAGCCAGATATCAGAACACAGACGTAAAAGTTGTTGTTCTATAGATATGTCGGCATGTGTTAGGAATTAAAAATGTGCTATTTTTCTGTCGGATTTTTTTTATAAACGATCTTCCAGAACTATTAGTGAATATTTGTTATAAATATTTTAAGCGTGTTATCAAATAGTAATATACTAATGCACGGAACCTATTGAAAGCGCAATGGTGATGCACTACGATTCTCCCTACGAGTTTTCATCCGGCCTATCCGGCACCCTTGCCTTCCCTCATTCACCCGAGAACGCAGATTAGGATAGAGGATGGACGAAAGGGAGAGATGATGGCCAACCTGCTCTACTCATATCGTGGGAGAGAGGTGGATCAGAGCGGTCAAGGAAAATACTTCTCGAGAACGAGGTCCGTGAGATACGTGGTTAAGGAGAGCCGATTGACTGCGCACGCGCATTGATGTAACTTCTACATTCTACAGACCTCGCGTTGAGACGGAGGAGGGGGGGAGAGGCTGGAAGGCACGTAACCAACGACCGTCGCGACCAAAAGGGCAAGCTTCTACTAGCAGACGTTGATTTATCGAAAGCGGATTTGGGCCCGAGGGAGGTAAGGGGGATGAAAGAGAAAGAGGCAAGTAGTCGAAAAAAAGAATCAAGAGTGAACAAAAAAGAGGTGTTAATGAAGAGGAAAGAGGGCGGAAGGAAGTCTGGAGGTGTGGGGAGAGAGCAGGGATGACGAGGGAAACGGAACGAGGGTGCTCGTTGCGACCCTGCTGTCTAAATTCGCCTGAAAAGCTGAACAGCTCTCCACATTCACCTGATGTGTACATTCTATGTTCCTGTAGTGGTGACTGGCATGTTTCCAAAACGCCCCCTGTATATATTCTTGGACAATACTCGAACATGCGAAGGATGCGTCTTTCAAAGTGAATACAAACTACAAATAATACATACATTCTCGGTACGTTAGCGTAGTATGTAAGTCTCGAAAGTAATTGTGACTGGGAATAACCGCACACCAGGCATTAACCAACCTTCGCGAACACAATAACTGTAACTATACATCGTTTTTGCAGTTAAATTAAAAATATTCACTTTGGAAATAAAGTACCTTGAAGTGAAAAACAAATTGAACAGCCTGCGAAATGGCCACAATTGACCGCAACGAGTTTACCCGCTGACATACTCAACAGTGCAAGAAACCCTCTGAGAAAAAATTCATACGCTTTGATCGAGACGAAGTGGTTCTCATTTTCTTCTCAATCTAAAAATCTTCTAATTACCATCGCCATGTGGAACAGGCACTGAGCAAAAATAATAAAATATTTGCGGTCACGTGCAAAACGTGAGAGGAAAATTCTAAGCATACTTTGTGCTTTGTAAATTTAGTTAATCAAGATTATATTCAAAATAAACATTCATGAATAATCAAGGACTTGAGAAAAACGAGTTAAAAATATGATAGAAGCATTCTCCCTTGTTTACCTTTATGGCAACATAAATCTGAAGATAAACTACAATAAGATTAAACTGCATAGAAAAAGCTCCAGAACTGCATAGAAAACTCCATTACATACTAAACTCAAGTGGACAACCCTCACGAATCACCCAACTCTAGGCAATACAGTCAGGTGCACTACGACCCCCGAATGGTCAACCATTACTTCTCCATCGGCTTTATCCCTAGGGTACAAAGCGCATAGTCACGTCTCCACGCGTCCTATTTCGCCCAGCGCTGCCGAATTGGCGTGCGACACCATTAACCCTATGATACTCGCATTCATACCATCGGCAGCGTTGTGTGAAAACAAAGGACTGCGATGACTTGGACTATTGAATTTAAAATTGCCCGTCTTTACACAATATCTCAGGATATCTTTAAATGTGACTGAGTAAACGCGTGAATACTATACCTGTGTATAAAGATGAGCTCTGTTTAAGCATGACATGGGACCCTAGTTCATTACTTTTCTTTAATTTTATATGTAGAATTTAATGACTGTGGTGGGAGGCGCGGAATAATTAGAGAAAACATCACTGACGCTGATGTTACGTTCAATCCAATTGAATATACGTAATTTATCATTCTAATAGGTTTCTACTGCCTGCGTGACTCAGCCTTGGGTTCAAATATTTATTCACTGATAGAGCTAAAACGCTCAACATTCAGCACGAGATTTTGTCAGAGGGGGCCATTATGACATTTTCGTTTGTAGGAGACAGTGATTATACAATCGCGCTTTTTAGTTCATTTATTTACTTATATGACACCAAAACAGCAAAAGACATTTACGTTGGGTTCAGTAAATGGAAAAAATTCACACAGGACAAGATCTATATGATTATCAATATGGGTAAGTATAAGCTTCAAATCATATGAAGATAGTAATAATCAAATGACTGATGCAGAGGGTCGGTTTTGCTCCACTGTCGCAGCTGCAACGCCGCAGTCTGGGTGGTAGGTGGGAGATAGCAGCAACCCGTGCAACACAGCGTGATGCTTTGAGGATCTCGCTTCTGATAACACCATCCGCATCGTCGGAAAATTGGACACGTGAGAACATAGCTCATGAATCTCCATTTCGCGTCATTGGCAGTGAAATGTGAACCATTCAATTCCCTGCGAAGCTGCCGATCACAAAATACACTGGGTTTGTTGCCAAAAAGCAAATCATTACGCGCGTTTAGTCGGTTCTACCTTGGAAGGAACATTTGTAAGCCTTTAATTTCATCTGCCCATCTGTTAACGGAGCCATTCCTTATTGTTTCAAAATTCCCTTATATTTTCCCTTCCTTGCGATCCAAATTTATGCATCCTGATTGAAAAATAAGCAGCTTATTGAAGACATTTGAACAGGCGATACTCGAGGTAGGTTTAGGTAGAAATTAGGCCGAAATTATCCCAGAAAAAGTTTCGACTGGACTGTGAAACCGGATGGATCCTCTACTTCTCCGGTCAATGCGCATTCACGTTTACCCATATAACTTATCTCCGCATTCCACGGCCGTATCGTGGTTTTTATAATTGATCGCGGCTGGTTGGCTTGGTTATTCATAATGGGCACTGAAATAGATTAATGTATCACTCGGCGAATAGCCTTATACTTGGTATTCATAGGCCATATAATGCAAGGCACTAAGGCAAATGAAATCCGCATTTACATTAAGAGCTTGGGGTCAGCTCCTTTCCTACCCGAGTTCCCAACAAGTGCGGCTAATAAGAACATTGCACGGCGAAAATTTTTGGTGGGTATTTCTGAAGAGATTTTTGCAAAGGACCTGAACCCAGGACACTTCCTTTGGGCCTCTACTCGAGAGATCTGTCCAATGGGCTACCGCGCAGCAGGTCATGAACACACACAACACCTAAAAATGAACTTTATTCCTCCTGGTTGCGGCTATCGGGAACAAATCGGGACGCAGAATGAACATATTACGAGCAGGATTTTTCATTCGCAACGCCACGGGGACACACTTCAAAACCACAGACCGATTTTCAGATAAGGAGAGAAGAGGAGGAAGGGGAGAGAGGGTCGGTGGTCGGGGAGTGGCGAAGGAGGGTCGGACGGCGGCTTAAGGGTTCCTGCCCCCGAGCGGAAAATGGATGGGGGACGGAAGCGGGGAGGAAAGCGCGCAAGGAGGGTCGATAACGCAATCTTAACGCGCGTCGATTGGGCACGGAGGTCGACGTTAAGTCAACTCCGAGCGCTAATGGAGTATCGGGGAGAGACTAACGAGGCCATAAGCTTCGGGCATACACACAAAAGGGGCGCGACAGAGCAGTTTGCAACAAAGGATACTTAAGCCCGACGATGTGTACCAGTCCCTCGGAGACTTCCCCATCCTTCCCCAACCCCATCCCCTTCCCTCTATCCCTCAACCCCGTTGCGGGGGGATGAGGGGCAGTATGTCTCTTTAATGAGCGAGCGTCGGCGAAATGACCAAGTCCCTGGCGCTATCGCTCCTACTACTCCCCCCACTCCACTCCCCAAAAACCCCTTCCCCAGGGAAAGCGACTGGTTTTACCTCTTCCTCCACCTTTCACTTTGCAAAATCCTCGATGGCTGCGTTCCCATTAGGGCGTGGAATCGGGCGCACGCAGCACGCGTGTCCCCAAACTGTCTAGTTGACGAGCGACACGCGTGATGAAGGCCGGAACGACACTTGGAAGTTTGTAACGCGAGCTCAACAGTTTTCCCGGCGTTAACGAACGACGACGTGAAGCCGGACGAGAGGGTGAAATACTCCGCTGCGGCAGTGAACTTTGACGGCGAGATGGAGCTAATATATCGCGCTGCGTTATCTCCCGTAATATTCGCAGTCATGTGTGCGTCCTGAATAATGAAGCGCTCGCAAGTGAAAAAAAATAATGTTCTAGTCGGATTTTATGCACGCGTATCGAATGAACGTGCTTTCAGTGCGAAAATGTTTTAAAAAATTTAAAAATACGGCGTTAATCCACTAGCGGGGTGCAGCACGGCGTCTGAAAGTCTTTCGCGGAGAACTGATAAAGGAAAAGAAAAATGACATGTGATCTTTAAGTTGTATGAGATATTTACGCCTTGAGAGCTATGTAGATCTATTCCGTTACGTTCCTGCAAGCAAACAAATATAAGTACGAGAAACACGATAGTAATACGCTGAAGTAACGAAATTCGATAAAATAAATAAATAAATAAGAAAGGTAAAGAAAGAAAGGGGTATTACGCACAACTGCTCTTTTGGAATCATGATTTTACTAATGCTTTGAAATGCTAATAGCATCGTAATCGAACTAGGACCACAGAGATATGAGTAGCATATTTTATACAAATATAATGAAAAAAAGATAAAACCATTAAAAATCGAATGACAATTCTAACTTCTAATTCTATTACAAGCACTGTATGTAACACTTGAGGCACTTATTAATCCGATAATTATTTAAACCTTTTGGTAGAAAAAATAAGCATCTTCCTGAGCCGAATTGTTATAGTTACATCCATCTCAATGATAATAATCTCTTCAAGCCTATTCAATCTGACCTCTTTATTCTTCTGTGCCTCCGTAAAATGCAACTATAATTTAGCAATTACTTTATAATATTTTATCTCAAAACGCACGCCTGAACTTTATGAAAGAAAGGAATATTTTCACAGAGAAAAAAATCATCTACCTTGACCGGAATACGAACTAGGATACACCTGATTTTCCAGTCAGAAACTTTGGCACGTTACCAAGGTTAAGTTACATTTCTTCAATGTAGATACAAGGGCTTTTAAGGATTGCTGAGTTGAACTGCCGTGCGATTTAGTTGTACATATCACCGGGTAATACGTTTTTTCGATGTTAGTACGCCATTTTGAACCTGCCACTTTATCTGATCAAAGCACGCGTCATTTCACGAAATCAATGAATATTGAAGAGAAGTTCCGTAGTTTAACGCAGTTCAGTCACCAATCAATCATTTTCCAGCACTCACTGCGTCACTTTACAGTTAAAATATGTTTTTACTCCCAGTTAATGCAGAAAATTAATTGAAATCGATTAGTGAGGGCCCTGTAGATTTTGTGTCAATTTTTAAAGTTCTTAACATTTGATTTCTAACAATATCCTCAAAAATTTCGGCATAGCCGAAATTTATATGCTAATGCATTTTGCTAAAGGAGACAATAAGAGGTGCCAAATTTTTTTATGAAATAATACCTAGAATTTTTCTTCATGACTTTATCTCTCGAATCTAGGGAATGACTAATACATTAGAAAAAAGGGCATTTATTTATATTGAAAATCATGCTCGTAATCTAACTGAGTACCTATCCGTCGACATGAAAACTCGGAAATTAGTAATCCCCGTAAATTACCACATCGCTTCCATTAGCTGCTGACAAAATCATGGCCTCCTATTAATTAAATATATCATATAAAAAAGGGACTGGATAGGAAGAGAACTACATGGAGTGCCAACAAATACAAAGGACAACGCTATGTGAATTTTTTTGCATGTGACTTTTAAGAATAAAAAACTGATAGACACTTTTCGACTCCATGAATTACAATACACGTAGCGGCACGAGATAAAAAGTGGTGGTAAGTACAGTAAAATGTTATGCGGGTATAAGTAGTACATAATACACTTGAGATTTTAATTTCTCCTACGGGTATCGTTATATCACGCCAACTAACCTAAGATATTAATCCTAAGACATACATGCACGAATCGGTATTGGAACCCACTACTCTTTGGGTTATCAGCCCGGAGCGTTACCCACCAGGCTACCACTGCTTGTTTCTCGAACAATAAGAGAGTATAGTGATCGTTTAGATCGGTGAAACGCAGATAGAATATTCTATAGCCCATCTGAAACATATTATTAAAACAACCAACTCATGTTAATTGCACCCTTACATACATTTGGACTTGAATATTAGCATATTTTATAAATACCTCACCAATAACTAATTATTACATTAGTAGACACGGATCATTTACTGCATGTGCATCGATGATGCCAATCTAATACGTTTCTATGAATAATTAGTATTGTACAGCTTAATTTCTTATACGTATCAGATGCTTGGGAATTATTCACCCCCTGTTACACCCTCGTGGAGGCTTGCAGGGCAATCCTTACATGTAGATGAAAAACCGTGGACCCCTAAACGTATTTCGTTAAAAGCAGACTAGCATCGACGCCGGGTTTCTCTCCGTCCCTCCTCCACTACCTGAAGGATGCATATTGCCTTAATTCCCATCCGCATGTTAAGAATTATTTAATATATCAAGCATATTTTCATTACCGACAGAGGGGAAAACAACGATTGGCCGTTCTCGGACAGTGGATGCCTCGGATTTGACTGGAGGAGCCCTGCGTGAAGCGCGAAGGAAGTCACGTGGTCGGTGGGCGAAGTTTATCGCGTGCTGTTGAGCTTTCAGCTGTTAAGATAGCGCACATCAAGATGCGCCAATTAGGTGCCTAATTGCACCCATCGAAGGGGGTCCTGGAGTGTTTCGAATACTTTGGCCATGAAATTAGTCTCCTAGTTTAGTCATCAATTGCCGTCAGCGAAGGGCTTATAGAGGGTCCTTTCAGGACGCCATGTTGAATTTCTAGGAGAAAATTAACTCTTCACTTCTCCCTATTTTTGTAAAGAAAAATTCGCAGTACTTGATGCGTAAATTCGAAACACTTAATAATGGAAAGATATGAATTTTAGTTGGCCATGACGTACCTACCTAGATGTGGATTTAATTATTTCTTCTCCTGAAACTTAACTTACATTCCTTATTTTTCACCACCGATTTATTTTAATTCGTCAGCTAATTTTATCCTATAGATTTGTTGATAACAACTACGCAACAAGGCAAATTATTAACGTTAACATTAATTTGGACTGCATCACTTGCCGGCTCGTCGGGAGGTCACCACAAATAGAGGTTCACATTACGCCGTAATGAAAACCAAAACTAGAGGTTAGAAGAATACCACAGTAACAGCAACCAGTGGTGTTAAGGTTTACCTAGGGTGATTCAATCTTTGAGAAGTCAGCCACAAAGAAAGGGAACGAGGAAGGATCATGGGCAATGGAGATCAAATCCCCTGGATGACAATTGAAATGAACGTCCTCAGACTATCGAAAGGGGAACACTTCCGACGATTTGTCAAAGTCGGACGTGAAACTGAACCCCGAGGGAAGACTAAAAGAATCATTTCGCTAGCAATAGGAGCATTTACACGGAGAAAGGAACTGCCTCACTAGGATCCAAGGGAAGAATTGAGAAAAGATCAACAATGTACAGCACCTAAATTTATGGGATTCAAATATCACTTCTAGATTAATGATATAATTTGCAATACTTGAAACTTATACTGGAAGTTTTGGAGGAAAGGTTTCTTTGAGGGATGGGAAAAATATGGTAGACTGAGGTGAGGATAGCAAACTATTGTATCCTGATATGACCAGAAGGTGCAGGATGTATTAATGAAAAATGTGAGGGAGTTAAAACTAAATGAGGGAGTACTATGAGTTAATAAAAAGTTGAAGCTTTTTTTGGAGGGTAAAGCGTTGATTGTGCATGGAAAAGGAAAGAACACGAGAAAGCTTTGAAGATGGCAAAGGCGAAGAAGATGAGGCGATGACAGATTATGCGAATGACATTTGTTCGGAGCAAGACGAAGTAGTTCAAAGCAAAAGGTGGTACCTTGGAATGACAAATGCAATAACGTGAGTGTCTCACGGACAATAAATCAATACTGAATGTACATCGCGTGATATAACTTCAACGTGGTATTCTCCGCAGCCAAAGACCCCAAATATTCGCTTTGAGATAAGTAATTATTAGTATGGGATTTAATGTACAGGAATGTATCGAGTCATAACTAGTGCCAGTAACACTTCAGATAGCGCCATTTTCTGTCGCCTACGGCTTTTATTAATGGAGCAGCTGATCAGGTTTTAACCCTACATCATAATAAAGAAATATTACGCCAAAAAGGGTGCATTTCTCAAGCTCTGCGCAACAAATAATGCTAGGTATCGTAATATTTAATATCCCAGAAATTAGATTTAGAATAATACCAATATAAAAGATTTAAGGTACGTCAAAAGTAGTGTCAAATGATAAATATGATATAATTTACAATATTTTCATGATTGTTTGTGAATAAAAATACAAGCTGTAATTAAGTTATTTAATGATTATTTATTCTCCACTGCAAACATGGTCTCTGGCAGAACTTATTTTAGCCATACCTCAAGAGAATTTTTTTAAGTTTTCAAGGCGGCTGGTTTTTAAATTCGTGTTTCATTATCTCTGTTCTGAGTGGGATTGGAGTAACTACTTGTTCTTTAACGATGACAATGATGATCATAATTCTCAGAAACCAGAAAAATTGCCTTTTACAGACAAATAAGAGAGATAGAATATAATGGTCTATACGGCATTGTACTCTTCTGATGTACGACGATTCTGACCACACTTTCACCACCATGAACGCGAGATCCCCTTGAATCGCTTGAGCAATGATATGCCGCATAAATCGGCACGCGAGCAGGTGGCGCGACTTGTGCTTGCTCAAACCCGTACGGAAACGGTGGGATGGCCAGATTGACCGAACCAGGTTTGACCACACCAAAATATTTGCGTCCCCGGAACGTAGCGAAACAGAGAGGATCCACGTTCGGTGGGTTCTACTCGGGGACACACGGAGCCAGTCATGATTGACGGACGCTCACTGAGCGAGGGCAAGAGATTTAACTATTGGCGAGGCTGACGAAAAATACGAGAATCGAGGTTTGTGTTGTCAACTTGGGAGGCGCTCAGGAGTGATATGGAGGCTAAACGAAGCAAATGAAACCTATTACAAATAATATAGGTGAATGATGATAAAGTTATGCCTTTTATTCAAAATCCAACGATTTCCTGTTAAATAATAAGGATTTTAGACGTAGTGAACGTGGTAGAATATGCAAATAGCTGAAAAGAGAATAATAATACATACTGTTCAGAAGGTATGGTGGATTTTTTAAGATGGTGGGCAGTTATTAGAACTATTAGGCAACGGTATGTTCAATCCAAAGACAAGCACATACAGGCATGTTTGAGGTGAATGAGTCCCTGATATCCTTAAGTTCTCGTGCAGAATCATTAATTTCCTTAAAAATGATGAGGTTGCGAGATACGCTTCGACTTTATACCAAGACTAAATATTCTACATTGGCATGTAATTTCTCGCAAAATACCATGAATCCATTGCCTATAGGAATGTTCATTAATGCTAAGGGTACAAATATAATCTTGAAACGTGTCTATAAATCTGGATTTGGTTACGATAAATACAACATTTCGCATTCATCATTGTCTTATTTATAATAGCTGTTATAATATCTCTCCGAATTAACCTTTCATCCTCAGTTACCAACGCCCGTGGAACAGATTACGCTAAAAATAACATGAAATAAATATTATATTAAATGCTTTCCACACATGAACAATAATATGAATAACTTATTGACTTCATTCAAAGATGAGAAAACTTGGGCCGAAACTTAAACTCGTGTCCTTAATAGGCAAACTCTTGGGAGTTTCGCAGAATGCTGTAGGTAGACGAAATGATGAAAAATTCATGAACTCGGGATGCCAAATAATCCTTACTAAAAGCATTCGAATGCCAGATTTATGAAATGAAAACCATTCTATTACATAATTATGCCAAGCGTTCTGGAAAGCTACAATTCAACCCAACCGCCCCAAATTCGGTTTTAATCCAACAATTAGGCATAAGTTGATAACGATTTTTCTTAAATACACAATCAGACTATCCAGATAAATATGGCAGGTCATCTACTCCAGCAAATTTACTTCTCTTGAACGATAACTAGAAAGGGTAACCAAACACTCTCAATTGCCTTTCACAGCAGGAACTTCACTTAAACACTTACTTTAATAGTATTACATCGCAGAAACGTGGTTTGAAAAGCATCGCATTTCAAAAATGATATTTCGTAAATATTTGTGTTTTAATTTTCCCTATGATAAATTTCCATACAAGTAATTGATACCTACAACAAGGAATCCTTTCGGCAATAAAATGTCTTAGTGACTTCCACACTTTTATTAAGGTGTGCTTAATAAAAGTGTGGAAGTCACTAAGACATTTTATTGCCGCAATGGTATTCCACAAAATTGAAGCTTCGTCTTTCGACTTTATAAGGAATCCTTTCATAAATAATCATAATGATGGTACCTTAAAAAGCTGCCTTAGCGGAGTTTTAAGTGGCAAGCCAGGAAAGAGGAAGAAATCTAAAATGGGATATGCGTTTTATCTTATCCGCTACAAACGAGGTCCAAAATGTTGCGATGGAATGGAAATGAACCCCTCAACCAATCTGTTTTACAAGCCATTCTTATCATTTCGTTCCATTTCCCTAGCTTCTGGTGTGGACTGGTTTTCCTTCAATATTTCCCCTTAGTTAGAGTAGTTAGTTAGAGACTCAAAGCAACGAAAGACGAATTAGAGATCATTTTTCTGTTAAAAGGCAGAAACCGAAATCGTTAGCAAAGGTGAGCATCGAATGGTTCTGTCGCCATACTGGTGCAGCACGTGCAACAAAATTCGTTGAAGAGATGTCGATACTAAAAAGAGCAGAATAAATTCGATGCCACAGTCACTGAACCAAAACGGATTCGCAAAAAAAACACCTGTCTGAAGCGAAAGAAACAACAATTTTTAGGTTTAATTCAATGACACCCAGCAAGTTAATCCTTGTCAAATCCCGAGCGAGGAAATTCGGCTAGCAAAATAAAATTGGTGGAAATTAGGTCAATGGTAAACTGGAAGAGCGAGTATTTAAGAGGAAACTGTGCGGAAACAATTTATTCGTTTTGGTTTCAATTATACTTTTCGGTCGTTTCTTACGTATTATTGTTAAAATTGAATTTCGAATGTAATCATTTTTCCAATCTAAAATGGCGAAGGATTCCAGCTATGGGAATTGCGATGCCCTTGAGCACTCTCAAGGGCTTTTGAGTTTTTAATTATCATTTAAATCCAGAGAAAGATAATCGCAATCTCCTCTATGTCACGAAAACAAGGCATATGAGCACAATAAACATCATCTATGACCTCCAACTTCCTCCCACAAACGTGTACCAGGAAAGAGATATGAACACATCTGTACCGGAGAGGCGAGCCCTTGTTGATTTAAAAATTTATCAAATGATGCCGGAGAGCAAATTCCACTATCATTCCACTACGTTATTTCCCTTCTAATGATTTTTTTTCAAAATTTTGTTTTGAAATACGTTTTTAACATAGAATCATTCAATTCCAAAACAGGATTCGTCGAAAACGTCAAATTAATGAATGGAGCGCAAAGCCAGAGAGAGAGACCCTAGGCAAAACGATGTGGGGAAGCCCTAGGGTGAGAAAAAATCGGTAATCCTGCTTACGTACAACAGCTTGCCTTGCAAGTATTTACATGCATGGAGTACACGCGCACAAAAACAATATGGCCCGGCGTACGTCCCTCTACAGATATGCGCCACCGTTCTTGCACAAGAGAGAGAGAGATTCGTGCGTGTGCCGATAGCCGGAGGATATCTTCCCGCATTTATCCGCAAACCCTCGGTTGAGCGCTGCCCTTCCGGCCAAATCCCTCGCCAAACGCGCCCGACCCGCCCTCTCGCGCCAAATCGCAAATTTAATCACCGCGCAATCTATTGGCCTCTCCGCCGAACAGCCGTCCGTCCGACGTCGATTTTTTAAACCCAGTATCCTCCCCCACCCCCGACGGCCTAACTCCCTCAAAGCAAACACTCCCCTCTCCACGCACGAAACAAGGGTTTCTCCAAAGCTCGTCCCCCTCCCTTGCTAGGGCCCCTCGAGGGTGAGGATTCACATTCCGATCCGAAATCCATCTACATCTGCATATTACCAGATGATATGTCGCGATGGGGTGTGTCAATTCAACGGTTCGGAAAATAGAATTAAGGATGTTCGCACCGTAAGAGAAATGCTAATAAAGTTGATAGTCCCAGGCGTTACTTGCATTGCATTTCGATATATTAATTTAAAAACTTCGCTAAGCCTACACGTAAATGAAAATTTATTGCATACCCGGGTTAAGACTGCTATCAACATTCCCACGATTCCATATCCCCCAAGCATGAATTAGTGAAGACGTATGAAGTAATTTTTTTTTACATCCCCCAAGACCCAAATACTTTTCATTCAAGGATTTTCTCAACAAGAAAGAACTGATTTTTCCTGAAAAGATCAATAAATCACATGGCTGGAGAAGGGAAAACTACTCGGATGAGAGTAAATTACTATTAATTCTTAAGGGAAAACAAAACTATATTTTCGATGGACATTACGAAAAACATATGCATTCTAAATGTAATAATATATTAATAATGAGTACATTAATTTATAACAATAGGAACAGTAGACGCTGGGAAGACCAAGAAACCATGGGTAACAGCAGAAATGATGGAAAGGATCGAGGAAAGAAGGAAATGGAAAAATGTAAATACAGAGCGAGGCAAAAGGCGTTATAAGGAGATTAACAACAGTCTTAGGAAAGAAACAAAGAGAGCAAGAGAAAAGTGGTGGAGTCGGCAATGCGAGGAGATGGAGAGACTACAGAGTGAAGGAGAAATACGCAGTCTGTACTCAAAAGTTAGAATGTTATCGGGAATCAAGAAATGGAAAACGGTCCCGTGCATCAAAGACAGAAGGGGAAATTTAGCAATGGAACCAGAGGAGATCCGGCGTCGTTGGAGGAAATATGTCGAGGAACTGTATGATAGCAATAATAGGCCTAGGAACTTGGACATAGAAGAGGAAAAGGACGTAGATCAGGATGACATGGGCCTCGGAATACTGGACAGTGGGATAGAGAAGGCACTGCAAGAAAAGAAGGCAGGTAAAGCGGTGGGAATAGATAACATCTCGGCTAAGCTTCTGAAAAACCTAGGAAGAGGGTGAAGGGAAAGATTATATGAACTTGTTCGTAGAATATACGAGAAGAGGGCTTGGCCGGAGGATTTTGTAAAAGCAGTGCTGATACGTATGCTGAAAAAGAGGGTGACAAAAGAATGTGAAGAATATAGAACGATAAGTTTGATTTCTCATGCGGCAAAGGTAGTGCTTAGAATCATCAATAAGAGAATGAAAAAGAGAGAAAACGAATTTCTAGGAGAGGATCAATTTGGATTTCGGAAGGGGAGGGCCACTCGGGATGCGATTGCAGTGATGAGAATACTAGTGGAAAGGAATCTAGAATACAATCAGGATGTATTCGCGTGCTTTGTTGATTTCGAAAGGGCGTTCGACAGAGTGAGGTGGGACAAGTTAATGGAAATATTGCGTAAGATAAGAGTAGACTGGAAAGACAGGTGACTGATCCGGAATTTATACACGGCGCAGAAGGCGCAAGTGAGAGTAGCCGATGGAGAATCGGATTGGGCCACAATAGGGAGGGGAGTTAGGCAGGGCTGTCCGTTATCGCCGGTACTTTCCAACATACACTCGGAGGAAATGGTGAAAGATACTTGGGATGAGCTGAAGACTGGAATAAAGGTCGGGGGATATTGATAAAATCAGTGAGGTTTGCGGATGACCAAGCGCTAGTCAGCCAGTCAGCCCGTGGCTTGAAAAAAATGCTGGATGCGTTGTAGGGACAGTGCGAAAGATACGGAATGAAGATAAACCAGTTGAAAACGAAAGTATGCGATTTTCAAGAACATAAAGGGCCAGTATAACGATAAAAGTAGGAGGTCAGATGATGCAGGAAGCAGAGAGAGGTAGCAGATGCAGAGAGCAGGTAGAGCAATTTAGGTAGTGTTATCTAGGTAGTGTTGGAAGAAAAAGGGTATAGCAGCATTGAAGTGAGAAGGAGAATTTCATTGGCAAAAGAAGCTTTTATTCGTAGGCGTGAACGAATGACAGGGGCGTTGAGTGGGGAAGTGAAGAAAAGACTAGTGAAAAGTTTAATATGGAGCGTTGCACTATGTGGGGCGGAAACGTGGGCTATACGAAAAGATGAAAATAGACTTTTGAGATGTGGGTGTGGGTGTGGAGAAGGATGGAGACATTAAAGTGGGTCAAAAGGAAGACGTACGATGGAGAGCTAGGAATGGTAGTAGAGGAAAGATATGTGATAGATGAAATTAGGAGAAGGAAGAAGGTGTGGATTGTAAAGGTAATAAAAGGGGATGGTGTTTTGAAGGAGGTGATTAAGGGAGCATTGGGTAAATGGGGAAGGAGAAAAAGAACGGGTAGCTTGGATGGAATGATGGGTGGCTAATTCGCTACCATCATTCCATCCAAGGCTGTTTTAAGTTGAGTTCTTGATACTGTATTTGGGCTTAAAAGACGTGAACTGTCTAAGGAGGGTATTTAACTTGAGAGGAGATCTGGTGAGAGGGAGCGGTAACATGTGATACCACAGGCCGTATAGGGACATCCGGTTTATGCGTTTTGGGAAGGCCGTACATCCTAGGGGGAAGGGGGCAACAATGTAACCATTAATGCATGTACGTAGTGATTTTTTTATTAAATTCATTGCTTGGTAAACGTTCGCATAGATTTTTATTGAAGTCGACTAATGTTTCTGCACTGACCGCCATTTTCCAGGGAACAATAACAAAAATGAACATGAAATACTTTCAGAGAGTGACGCCTGAGACTATTTCATAAAAACGTAGTGAAAATGTTATTATTCTCACTCCTTGTAACACACTCTCGAAATGACTATGGATACTCAGTATAACAACAATTACGGCTCCAAATGACAGTTAAAAACGTAAGACAGTAGTTTTCGCATAAAAATCTTCATTAGTTTCCTTTGCCAGACATTAAGCATTCCCAGTGTTATTCCGTTTTACTCGTAATAATTGAACTCTTTTTCACGGAAAAGTTTTTGAAAGAGAGAAAGAAGGAAAACATGGAGGTAGCCAAGAGGGTTAAAGGGGATTGACCCATCACTCCACCCTCGTAACCAGTATCGAATACGAGAGAGGTAATTGGACGTCGACCCGAACCCAATCTGAGTGATTTTCCGGGCTCCAGGTACTGACGGGAAACCACAGCGGCACAGGATATAAGCGTACCAAGATATGGTACGCCACCTACCCTGAATGTGGGCATTTTACTCGCCAATGGGGCTGGGGGTCACCCTTAAGAGTACGCAACGCAATTTCCCACTTTTTTCACCCCCTTCTCCTAGCCTAATCCTAACCTAATGCTCCATGATATTCCCTAAGACCTAAATTACGCAATGCTTCCAATTAACCGTTTTTACGAACGATGACACGCATTCTTTATAAATACCTCAACTTCGAGTTCCATACCTCGATTTCTCATTAATATCATTTATTCAACAATTATTCCATACGTTGCTTTTAGTACCGTCCACTTCCTAGTCTCTGGCGAGCATCGGGTTTCTTTGCCATCATGGTGTCCTGAGACCCGAGGGTTGTGAACTTGGGTAACCACGTCCGTCACCTCCAAGTAGGTGATTACCGTGCTGTCCGGTCATCTGCTTAAAGTGCATCCACTCGCGTCCTGCACACTGGAATTCTCTTTATGTTCTCAATCAGTAAGCCCTTGACTCCTCCGCGCGTGCCCAAGGTGAAGAATACCAGCCTGAGAGATTAGCCTTGGCTAATAATCATTTGTATTATAATAATTATTTGAACAAAGAATGATTTTTATTATGTATCTTTCTCCCAACTTAACGGAAGGCTGGACCCCGCCTCCCTCCCCGTCGATAATGCATCGCGACAGTTGGCCCCATCTCTCTCCCCAACTCTTAAGCGTTACGTCACACATGGATGGCTCCTGAGGTTGTTGAGCTCTTCCCTCTTTGAACAAACCAACATTTGATTTGATGACTTCCAGGCTTGGTTTTTCCATACTCTGACCGCTCAGGTTATATTGCGTCATCTGACAATGTCTTAATCCTAAGACAAACACAATTTGCATACCCGAGGCGGCATTCGAACCAGCAAACTTTTGATCGCAAGGCCGACGGATTACCGTCCGGGCTACGTCGTCCGGCTTGAAAACTACTGCTTGGTGATTTTTAGGAGAAAGATTTTATGCTACGTCAAAAGAGAATAAATGACAAATGTAAAAGTATAGGATGTTCCTCCTACGACGATCTGCAATAGATAATGTGCTCGTTCACGTAACGCATGGTACTGTCCATGTAATTTTTTCCCGACGCGCAGCGAAGCACGTACTTACTCTGGGTGACAGCAAAAAACATTCTTTGTTGGGAGTAGGTACGTACGCGAAAACTCGGCAAAATTTGTCAGCTTGTTTGCTGCACCGGCATCGCGCGGAAGTAATAAATTGTCTTCCGCGAAATCATATTAATGCCAAAGCGCATACAAATAGACTTCATAAATTTCACAGCCACCCATACGCACGCACATAGGCGCGTGAAAGAATATTCGGCCCACGCCCTCCCGTTGAGGAGAGAGGGGCCCTGGGAGCGTTGATGGAGATAAATGAAACCGAGCGAGAAACAGGAGAGATGCCGAAAGGCGGAAAAAAAATATATAACCGACGAGAGCGAGCTCATACACATACACACACAAGACTCTGAATTGATCCATATTTGTGACAGTTGTAAACGCCGAAAGCAACTTGGGGGAGGGAAAAAAAACACGAGTAATGTGACGCCGGGACGAATCCTCGCTGTATAGACCTTGAGGCGATTCAGAGGAAGGGGGGAGAGAGAGAGAGAAAAATAGGTTATATGGCAAGAAGGAGGGGAGATGGATGTGGTGTTGCTGTCAAGGCGGGAAATAAAAATGCCTCGCGAGGAACGAAAGCGTACATTAACTCCAAGACAAGGACACGTCACGGGTAAAAATCAGAATAGAAGCGGAGAGCGGTGGGCGTCCCGCTATGATACAGTATACGTTCGCTCACGCACCAAAAGCAAAATCATTTGCCAACGTGAAAGGCAGTCCTTTGGATATAGAGAGAATTATGAAAATACCTACGAGAAAAATAAGAGGGTGCCGCATGGTTCTCACAGTGCATTTGGGTTGAGGAATGGTCCTTTGGGAGGTTTTGAATGGGAAGCAATTGAACAATCTTCGAAACCCTACTAATGTAGTTGTGTGAATACGCAATTCTTTAAGAGTACAGTCCGGAGTTTCACATAAGCTACTGACCGCGTTTTACATTTTTTTTCCATAACAAGCAAAATATCAAGATTCAGTTGAAGCAC
This sequence comes from Platycnemis pennipes, assembly GCA_933228895.1. Lineage (NCBI taxonomy): Eukaryota > Metazoa > Arthropoda > Insecta > Odonata > Platycnemididae > Platycnemis > Platycnemis pennipes. Next base: position 42,845,569 of record OW121848.1, read on the forward strand.
CACTGTCCATTACAAACTGAAGTTTAATCTTCAGTTTAAAACAACTGCATTTTCAGTCTCGCCAACTTCCGCCAGCAAGAAAAGTGAGAGGTGTTTCCAAATCATCGAGTCTGCAGCTTGATAAAGGCCTCAGTACGCAAGGTTAAATAGACAGTTTTCTCTTCGCTACACTGGTACATGCCATTCAATTGTAAAGATCGGTTTTCCAACACTATCCCGCGAATTCTCTCCTTAAATAATTTTCCAACACTATCCCGCAAATTCTTTCCTTAAATAAATGAGAATACAGTGATTCCTCTTTTTTTCTTAGCGTGTAGGTACATGTTTTAGCACTGATAACTCATGCATGTCGTCAATAATGGTTTTTCAGATGCAGCTGCGTGTAACAGACAAAGGGTTGTACTCAACTGCACCCGAAAATCATTGTTGACGCCAGTATTCGCAACGAAAACCTCGAGAGAATTATGAAAACTAGCTCATGCACTCTAACTCAACTCAACTAAAAAATCCTAAATCATGCATGCTCTAGGTAAGACGGATGCATATTTTAATTAATTAATGAGAATGACTAACTAATCATTATTATTGAATTAGTATTATATTACTTAGTAATAACTGGAAATTTTTGTCTTTTGTAGCTAACATTTCACGTGTCTGGTAACTGCAAGCTTAACATTTTCCTCGCGGTAGTAGCATTGTGACCCTTTGATATCATGTAGGTGTAGTAAAAACGAAGTAGTGTTTTTCTTGGCCTGCTGCATGGTAGCAAGTGACGAAGGATGCACACCAAGTGATGGTTCGCCTCCTTCCACACACCCTGGCCGTGTCTTGAAGGGTATTATGTAGATGGAGATAAATAATTCTTAACTTGGGCGAATGTGCTTCGATGCAGTAGCGTACCAAGGGGGTGCGAATGGGGCGGCAGTCCCGGGCACCGTAAAAGGGGGGTGGGCGCCAAAATTGAAAAACATCTTCTTTTAGTTAATGAAAAATTATTTTTTTTTTCTACCGGGGGCGGCTACCATCTTGTTATCCCCGTGCGCCAAGGTACTCCAAGGTAGCCTTGGTAACGGAGGTAACAGAAGTTGGAACGTAATACTCTCAGATATGTCCCGCGTTTTAAAATATTTTCAACAATTCCTGAGTTTAGATACCCCCTGTGGTAGCTATCAATACGCTTGTTAGGGTAGGAGACCGACAGTTGTCACGTTAGTCGATGAAGATGGTTGGGGAGCAGGGTAGAGAGGAGTTTTTGGAGAACGGAAGAAAGGTGAAACGAAATTGAAACGTTAATCAATTGGGAAATTCCCGATTCGACTCCATTTCAACCTGATAGAAAACCGGAGAGCACATGAAAGATGAGAAGTATAATACGCGAGAGTGTCGAAGAGGTAAAAGTACCTTTCTGCCCAGCACGGCAAGAATCGTCATGGAGAAGATTCTCCAAAGAAGTACAAATTCGAGGGCTAAAAAACAGTGCACGGCGACTGTAAGATAATAAGCATAAGTCCCTAGGGTGGTGCGACATGTGCCTAGAGATGGGCAACTCGGTAAATTACCGCGGTAATTTTCGTAAATTACCGTGGTATTTTTCGTAAATTACCAACACCAAATTTCTGAAAATTACCGTAATAAACGGCAATTTTCAGAAAAGTTCTTTTTCAGAAAATTTATTCCTCACGAAGAAACCATTGAATGGGTGATATTATAAATTAAGTAGCTAAAACAATTTTGTTTACATTGTGTCCGTGATTAATTCAGAGAAAAATAACAAATGCACATTGCGCAGAGGTATGTCTTAGGAACGAAAATTTCTCATGGTGCGACAAAAAATAGAGAAATTGAGTGTTGCTGCCAGCTTCGTTATAATTTTTTTAATGAGTTATAATAGACGTCGTGATATGTTTGATATTAGCGTCGGCATTCATATCTCAAAGCTATTTGATTTCGTTTTGAGTCCTCTGATAAGGATTTGCAGCTCAAAACTTAAAATAACCGGAACATTATGGTAATTTTCGAAAATTCACCTCAATTGAAAATTACGGTAATTTACCCCTCTCTACATGTGCCACCGCACAGGGCCCCGCGCCGGAGGGGACCCCGCCCGGGCTTGCCTTTTTCAGACAGCGCAGGGAAACCTGCGCCCCGTGGGTGCGCCCGGTTTCGCCGATGCATATGCGAGGTCCTCTTGATGCATATGCTCTTTTTGGATCCATCCCGCACCGTTTGAAAGAAGCCAACTGGAGTGGCCCCATGCTTATGTGCCCCCCTCACAGAATGGGACTCGGCACGTCTAACAATAAGTTATCAATGAAAAACGGAATGTAGAAATATATACCTTGTTTCCCACTTCTTTTACTCACGTTGGTTATTAACTCATAATGCTCCGCTTAACCACCTAAAAGGAAATCTTTTATGGGTTTAACGAGTCCGGCGAAACGCGCGGAATAGTCTTGAATAAGGCTTGTATAACTATCCATGTACAACTGATGATGCCGCGATGAAACCTATCGTGACAAATTTAGTGTCGGTGTAAAACAAATTTCGTTTTTAATACGCACACTGCATTTTGAGCGTTCCGTTTTGACTCTGACGCAAGTTCTTCCAAGCAGAATTAAGCTATGATGCCCTACCCAGAATTTATGAAAGTTACGGACTTAGAGGCAATTCAAGTATTACGCAAGACGTTAAGGGGGGAGGGGGTGGATTGGATCATCTTACATTGTCTTATGTACGGAGGGGCAGGGGGTCTGCAACCAATTTATGGAAGATTTTTGTCCGTCTTGCAACATTGTATCTACCGTTTCCAGATGAAATTTAGTAGTGACCCCTAATCTCACCGCTACACCAATGCGTCCTATTCTTCCTATTCATTCGCCTGACAGGCTACCTACATTTACCTCAATGGTTCAATGAATGTGGAACTCCAACACTACATAATTATACGATATCCGCTCGTGCCACTCGTTACTATGCATTAATTCGCCTCTCAACAAAAAATAACCGGCGCGCTGCAAATGTACCATAGATATCGGGCGTGATTCCTCACGTATACAACTCTTTACTGATCCTTCGATTTGTGGTGTATAAATCCTTATTTATGGCAACTATTTCGTGCGTCTGGGAAAACCGCAATTGAAAATATCTGGCAGAAAAAGAGATAATTTACGCGTTTATGAATCAGGTGCGAAGATACGGCAAAAGAAGAAAGAAGTTGAAAAGTTCGTAGAGAAACGAAGAGGAGCCATTGACAAACATCTTGTGATATTCACTCCAGCGAAGCATCCGGCTGAAGAGGATGCCGTTTCGTCTTCAGCCAGATGCTTCGCTGGAGTGTCTTCTAAGACACTGTGACTGAGAGTATAACTTGTGAGAAGGCATGAGTCATTTACGCAGATCTGCTGCAGCAGAGCCCAGGTACTTCAGCACAGGAGTAGTTCAAAGCCAGTCAGGGGTGGTTCGAAAATTTTCGAAAAAGGACCGGTAATCACTCAGTTGTCAGGCACGGTGAGGCTGCGAGCTCTAATTATATGGCGGCTGAGGAATTTGTGAAAACTGTTGCTGAATTGATCGAAGCCCATGGATACATCCCCCAACAAGTGTTCAACTGTGAAGAGACAGGACTCTGCTGGAAGAAAATGCCAAGCAAAACTCATATAATAGCAGAAGAAAAGAAGATGCCAGGTCACAAGCCCATCAAGGTTAATTGGACTCTCCCACTGTGTGCAAATGCAAGTGGCGACTGCAAGGTCAAGCTGCTGCTCGTATACCACTCAGAAAACCCCAGAGCCTTCAAGGTACTATATATGGCTATAAAAGAGAAGCTACAGGTTATGTGGAGGGCAAACCCAAAGGTGTGGGTCACCAGGAAGTTTTTTGTGGAGTGGGTCAACTTGGTCTTTGGTCCTGCCACTAAGAAATAGAGGTAGAGAAATAGAAGAAGAGGTAAATGAATTACCCCTGCAAGCCCTTCTCATCCTCGACAATGCTACTTGCCACCAGCTTAACCTTGAGGACGACATCCTAGAAGAGTTCAACTTTAGAAAGGGTCTCTATCTTCCACCCAAAACCACCCCTATTTTACAGCCAATGGACCAACAGGTGATCTCTAATTTCAAAAAACTTTTTACCAAGCACATGTTTCAATGCTGCTTTGAGGTTATGGAGGGCATAAAACCTCACCCTTCCAGGTTTTTTGAAGGACCACTACAACATTGTCTTATGCCTCAAAATTATTGATATGGCCTGGCAGGGTGTTACAAAAAGTACCTTGATCTCTGCGTGGAAAAAACAGTGGCCTGAGGCTGTGACTGAAAGGGACATTGAAGGATTTGGACCTGAACAGGAAGTAGTGGAAGAGATTGTGTACCTAGGAAAGTACATGGGCCTGGAAATGGATGAGGGAGATATCAAAGAGTTTGTCAAGCACATTCCGAGTCTCAATGCACATTCCGAGGAAACGACGATGGAAGAGTTGCCCGCACTACAGACGTAGCAACAATTGGAATTTCTGCAGGAGATTTCAAGGGAGAACCAGAAGCAGAGAAGGTTATCTCTTCAAGCGAGATAAATGTGGGAAAAAGTTTCTGACTTTATTGAAAAGAATCACCCTGAAAAGGTTGCAACTGGTCATGCATCGGCGCTATTTAATAACACTTGCCTAACTCATTTCAGAAACATTTTAAATGGGAAAAAGAAACAGAGCTCCTTGGACAGGTTTCTATTGAAACGCCCTGTGGATGAAAGTGACGAAAGCGAGATAAAAAAGAAAAAAAACTACTGAAGTAGAAAAAGTGAGGGAATTGAAGAAATCAATACGTGCATACTATATGCTAATCGACTTTGCCAATACGTTTATTCCTTTAAATTATCTTTTATTAGGTTTCATTTTGTTTGCATACAATGTTTTTTCATTATAAATATATTTTTTATGTTGAATACATTTTAAAAAATATGGGGATGCTTTTTTGGGGTCTGTACAAATTAATCACATTTCAATTAATTTCCAAGGGGAAAATTGATTTGAGATATGAGTATTTTGACTTACGAGCTCGGTCACGGAACTAATTAACCTCGTATCTCAAGGTACCACTGTACTTGCATAGCAGTGAGAATCATATTATCTAACTATTCCCATTAGTGTTGCAAGTGCTGAAGAAGCTTCTCAGCTTTAAAATTAATAAAAACATATTTGAGATCTACTGTCCCAAGACCACCTAACCAATCTTTCAATCATCTCTGCACATAAAAAGATAATTGATAATTTAGATTTAAATGATATGAAGCAGCAATTTGCATAAATGAAAGCTAGAAAAGTAGATTTTACGAAATGTGCACTTTGTTTATCTTTTTAACTACATATTTACGTGTATTATCATCAAGGATATCATGTTGTAAAATGTTCGTTCTTCATTACTATTTAATGTTAAAATTTTACCTGGACCATTAAATGGAGGTACCTATATAAATTTCATCAGAATAAAATCACTATCCTTTCATTCTGCTTACCACATTAGACATGTAAATTTCTTGAACTCACTACAGTTCGTCGCATAATTTCCTTCTTTCCATGAAATATACTTGAGGGGTGATACTATATCAGAAATGGAATGGTAAGCCCTGACTTTCATTTGCACCAGGCCCCTCAATCCCTAAGGATGGCCCTGATAATAAGAATTTCCGTCTACATAAAACCCTGCAAACCACCATAAGGGTGTGTGACAAGGGATGAATCTTCACCAAATACTCACTACCCATAATGCTTAAAGAGTATTAGTAGCTATATTTTAGTCGAATTATTAAAAAAAATACAAAAAATCTAAAAAGTAGATTGAAGCAAGTTGCTTGGGTCAGCTTAAAACCACTATAACAGCATGCCACTACCAAGGCTACCCATCGATAAACTCGTGCATATGTTAATGAATACATTCACAACTATTCAGATTCCTAATTGCACAAGGAAAGAAAGACATCTTAAATCTGTCGGTTAGACAATATATTTTCCTAACTTTATGTTCATGGCTCAATCTGCCGCAGTATGACAGAGTTCGTAAAATATTTTGAAGCCATCAGTAAAAATATCGTATTGGAATTTACTTAAGAGATTCAATCTATATTTCAACCAATAGCCTGATAATGATACTCATTTAAGTTCTTCTAAAAGAACAGTTACGCTTAAACATAATGCCGATCCTTTACAAATCTTGCCGACCTTCCTTGCCCACACTCCAGTTTGTTATTTAAGGCTACTGCGTGAGGATCCCATATACTGGCTGCATATTCAAAATGAGGTCTCACAAGGAGAAATTAGCTATTTTCTCATATAAGATAACACACAACGCATAATGTTTTAGGCTAGCATACAAGCCTCCCATTTTGAGTGACTGGGTTCGAGTCCTGGCAATGGTGGATTTTTCAGTGTAATACCGATCCATAACTAAGAGCAGTTTGGAGGTTAAGTAGCCCATTGAATGGGATGTTAAACTGTGGACCCCTCATTGCCCTGCGTAAAGAGAAGGCATATGCCGAAGCCTGGTTTCTCTCCAGACCCAGAATTCCTACCTCTGCCAAATAAACAAACCATCTTCAAAAGCTCAGAAAACCATATGCCGAAGCCTGGTTTCTCTCCATACCCAGAATTCCTACCTCTGCCAAATAAACAAACCATCTTCAAAAGCACAGAAAACCTTAGCTGCAGGTCACAGGTCACCTCTCCCAATAACAGCAAGGACCAACAATGATACTGCAGAAATACTTTTTGAAAAATGAAATAGGAAGAAAATAGGAGATTCCAAGCTCTGGAATAATTTAGGCGGTGAGAGGTTACAGAATATTGAAACTCAGATGATCTTGTCAGATTGTAAGATGATGGATGGGTGCAGTATACAGGGGAGAACAACAAGGAGTTTAGGCGGCAAGAAGTCCGAGGAATAAATAACATTTTTTCTTTAACAACATAATGACATGGAAAAATATTTATGCATGCGCAAAGTTTTTTTTCTGTAGAAACATCTATACTTCTATAGATATGGACAGACCTCTATTGATATGTATAGATACGCATAAGTTTTTATAGTTAGCACCTGTTGATTTTTCAGTGAAAGCTATAAATCACAAGTTCCTTTAGTTAGTTTTGGGTCAAATTTGTATAGTTTTCTATAGAGTCTATAGTTTTTCCTTGTAGTTACACATAGAAAATATAGGCAAAATCTGTATGGTATTATACAGTTACTTGCTAAGTTTTTTGTGTGGGTGAGGAGAATAACATTGTGCGTAAAACAATTTGGTGTGGGAAAGTTGGAGATATGATGCATTCATATGCAAATATACGTGGAAAATTGTACCAAATAAACTAAAGAAGTAAAGGCATCAATGAGGTATGAGGGACAAATAGGAAGAGAGGAAATTTCAGTTCTGTCGATAAAGCAATATGAATTCAAAATGACGATGCTCTGAATGATAATTTGGAGGATATGATGGTGACAGAAGTTTGGTGAAAAGAAGAAATCAGACCAGCCATACCAAAAAAAAATATGAGGTGAAAATGACGGCAAAAGCTACGGAGGGAAGCAGCCGATAGTGACAACGATTTACTTCTGTGAGTAAGCATGAGAGTAAAAATCTGAAGAAAACCATACAGAGAACAGAGCTGGTAGAAATATTGAAGGGGGACAGAACAACATACCCTGAACCACTGCCAAGTGCAGGAAGAAAAATAGAAATCCCTGCACTCCAGTTATTCTCAAAGAAGAGGAAAACAAGAGATGTACTGGAAGATGGAAAACAAATCTTAAAAAACTGCACTCTGTCAAACACCTTTTCATAGGGTTACTCGGGATGCAGTTGCACTGATGAGAATACTAGTGGAGAGGAATCTAGAAGCAACAATGTAACCAGTTGCCTAAAATGTAGCTCCACTGTTACCATCATGGATTTGTGCAGCTAAGATTTAAACCATAAATAAATATTTCTCTTTATAGTTCAATACCCAATTTTGTGTGAAAAACTTGATCACAAAAATCAACTAGAAGTGGATTGTAAAAGAGTTTCCCCATTCATTATAATCTATGACGATGCATTAGCATAACATGTAATTTCTAAAAATACTGTTCCCGTGGAGGAACTCCCATGTCAGAAAGTCCTCCAACAGCCCTCTCAGGCCTTTGAGATATCAACTCTGTGACACACACAATACTCTCATGGAGATATAAACCCACATGCTGATTGCAACCATGATTACATCTTGCTGCTTGCACTGGTACCAAGTAAAATAAATTCAAGAAATGTTAACTAGCTCCACAAACCTTAACTAAATTATCACTGATATGCACAACAGAAACAGAATTTATGGAGGGTCCTGGGTTGAATTCCCAGTCAAAGTGAATGATTTATCTCCGTTGAAAACCTACTACCCAAGCACAAGGTTTAAGTTGATAGGAATTAACCAATCATAATAAATTAACAACGAGTATAGGTCTTACCACACATGCTTCGAAAATATTGACTAGGATCATCCACAGAGGAATAAAATTAATAGCAGAAGAGTTCCTGGAGGAGGACCAATTTTGATTCAAGAAAAGCAAGGGCACAAGAGAGGCAATGCCTTAAGACTACTCATAGGGAAGAGAATGTAGAAGAACAAACAGACCTTTATGCTTTATTGGATTTGGTGAAGGCATTTGACAAAATGGATTGGATCTCAAATATTCAGTTTGTAAGTCCCTGGGATTTCTCCTGTTGAGTAAATGTCGCAGGTGGCCTAGTAGAGATGGGTCAATGTCCTCTCTCCTGCATTTCTTATCAGTTCTGCGGGAATATCATCAATTCACGAAGCCTTATTCATCCGAAGGTCCCTTTCTGTTGCATCGAATTCCATTCTCAATATTAATGCTCCCATATCATCCTTCTCGACTTCGCTTTCCTCTTCAAACACTTTCGTGCTGAATTTGTTCCCGTTGTATAACTCTTCCAGATATACTTTCCATCTCTTCACTTTGTCTTCATTTTCAATCAAAAGTTCTCCATTCTTGTCTCTAATAGCATTGCATCTTGAGCTCCATTCCTTGAAGTGGTACCTCACTATCCTATAGACAGCTTCCACCTTTCCAAGGGAAAGGTTGTTTGGTACATCTTTGCATAGATTGTACATCCATATTTCTCTAGCTTTCCTGGCTTTGCAACTTACTTTGTTTCTTATTCTTACGTAGCAAAGCTGCCCTTCTTCAGTTTTCACATTCTTGTACTTTCTTCTTTCTTCAATCAGCACTAAGACTTCTTCCGTGATCCATGGCTTCTTCTTAACAACTTTTCTTCTTCCAAGAACATCTTTTGTGGCTTCCTGTAGTCCACATTTAATGTTTTCCCAATGCTCTTCTACTGGTTTCTCAGTCAGGTCCTCTCCTATGTTGTTTTACACTGCTTTCTGAAATTCCAGCTGATATTGAGTCTCCTGAAATTTTCTACTTGCCAAATGTTTTCTACTTGCCAAATCTGTTTTCTTCAATCTCTTGAATTTTAGATGGCATTTTATCATTACTAAATTATGGTCGCTGTCAATGTGTGCACCCGGGTAGCTTTTGCAGTCCTTTACCTGATTCCTGAACCTCTGCTTCACTAAAATGTAGTCTATTTGAAATCTACCTCTGTTTCCTGGCATCTTCCACATGTATTATCTCTTGTTGTGATTTTTAAACAATGTGTTAGTAACCACTAACTCATATTGTGTGCAGAACTCCAGCAGTCTTTCTCCTCTATCGTTTTGGTTTCCCAATCCATATTTTCCAGTTATTCTTCCATCTTGACCTTCGCCGATGACAGCATTCCAGCCTCCTACAATAATTAGGTTTTCTACTCCTCTTACCTGTTTTATTACTTCAGTGATATCTTCGTAGACGTCTTCCATTTCTTCATCTTTGTAGTCTGACGAAGGCATGTAAACTTGCACCACAATGGTAACTGTAGCCTTAGTTTCAATTTTAACCATTATAATCCTCTCACTGTACTGCAGGAAGATCTTCAAACGCAGTCCTGCACCCTTCCTGAGCATTGTGCTTACTCCAGTGTTACTATTCAGTGATCTGGTGTGAATAATTCTATAACTTCCACTCCAAAAGTCTCCTTCTTCGGGCCACCTTATCTCACTGAATTCTAATACATCGAGGTCCATTCTCCACATTTCCACCTTCAGGTTCTCCTGTCTTCCGCAGGTCCAAAGTGATCGCATATTCGACGTTCCTACCCTAAAATGACTATCACACTAGACTGATGTGCTCTCTCGCGTAGTCCTCTCCCGGAGATCTGAATGGGGGACTATTTTACCTCCAGAATATTTCAGTGGAGTATCTGCGAACCCCTGAGGATAAAAATGTAGAGATTTCACCTTGCCTTCCACATCGCAGTCTACATCCGTTAAAGTAAATGTTACCATGCCTGTAGCGAAATAAGTGTCGCTGTACCGACCACTGTGGTCTCCACCTTCACTCATGTGAAGAAGAGCTGCTGCCCTCTCTTCCGGGTGATGGGAAGCGTAATTGTTGGCGGCCTCCGTCGCCAAGTCACAGAAATGTCACAGGTTAGGTATTATTTAGAGGCCTATCTTACCCAGGAATAGACCAATACCCCCTCGGAATGCCGTCGCTTTTTGTCCACGACCGCTTATTCGATGAGTAAACTTGCTTATCTCACAGCTAACCTCTATATCTAGAGGTCGACCCACCATCCCCAACCCAGTGGACGCACTCAGTGGCTTCAAGCTCAACCGTGAACTGTATGTGTAGAGCCAGAAATATACTGATTAGAGATATTAAAGAAGACTGGTTTACCAGTATAAGATATTAGCCAGATATCATCTAAAGATAAACAAAAGTAAAACAAAGTTATTAGAATGTAGTATTAGAGAGGATGTCTAATGTTGCACTGCGGAAACAAAAAGCAAGAAGAGATGAGCAAGCATATATGTATATGTATCTAGCAAGCAGAATAACAAGTGATGGGTGAAGCAAGAAGGAAATAGTCAGTAGAATAGCCCAGGTGAAGAGGACATTTAACAAAAGAAGAATCTACTTACTGCTAGAAATACTAGGATGGAAGTAAGGAAAAAATTCAATAGAACATACATCTAGAAGATTTAAGCAAATATGAAAAGGTCAGTTGATAAGAGAACTGAGTGGAGAGCTGCATCAAACCAATCTTAGGTCTTTTGACCCATGATGATGATGAAAAAATGAAAACAAAAAACAATATCAAATTCTTCATATTTGGACACTTTCAACACTAAAGAATGCCTCTTGAAGAGTATATTAACAACCAACAATGGTTTCAAATAAATCTTATTCCATCCATAATGGATTGCTGAGAATACATATTGTTACTCCTTGCAAGGGTGTCCATACCAGATAGGTTAAACAGTATGGAATAATCCCAAACAATGTAAATTCAGACTAGTAAATCCTAAACCCCCTGGTCCCAAAATGGCATTGGAAGCCAGTATAGTGGCCTATGAAGAGATGTTGTTACATTAAATTGTAACTTGAGAGAACCAATATGAAGTCACGCAATTTTTTCCATGCGCAAATATGGATATTTATACCAAGCAGATTTGAAATATGTGGGGATTGATGAAAGAGGAAAAGAGATGGGAGGGTCTAGGGAATAGAGAGTATGGCATGGCTGGGGAAATAGGGTCATACGTAAATGGATTCACCTGTGGAACAGCTCCAACTGGTCTAGAACAACTCCAATGAAGAAGAAGGCAGTAGAGCCAACCCCAGCTGCCTTACATATGGGGGTGGGGGCTCAAAGGCTAGAGGAGTAAATCTTGAAATATATATGGCAGCCCTAAACAATCTAACCAAATATTTGCATCAGCTAGGTTTTCTTACACAGTCACATGCAATATGGAATCAAACATACAGCATACATCCTCAGCGAGTGAGGTTTTTGATAGCTATTATTTTGAACCTATGATTAAATTGTCAAATTTCAGTATAAAAATGTGATTCAATTCTTTGAATATTTATTTAAAGGCATAGGGATTACCTCTGAAGTGCAAAATTAGAATTCAAGTTTACTATTAATTATGGTTTATTGGGCACCACGGTTTTTTGGAGTATTTCGTTTAATACACAGATATGTACTCATAGGATGCTCGTTGCCTCTGGTTACTAACTGCTGTTCACTCTATATGTCTTTGTGTTGAATTGTCTTTCTCACATGCCTTTCACCCTGGTGCCACCTGTCAGGGCCCCTGGAAACTAGTACACGAGGAAGGATACTGGTCAGAACATGACTGTCTGTTGGGCTGGGCAACAACTGTGAGTAAAATGCATCACTGCAAATGACCCAGTGCCCAATAAACCGATATTAATTGAACACACATTCTAATAACCACTTTCAGAGGTGGTTATTAGAATGCGTGTTTTCACCTTTTATCACAGCTGTTTCATTATGGACTCTCATCCTAATGGACAACATAAGAAAAACTGTGCCCCATCAATCATTTAAAGGAAATTCAAACCAAAAACGGCACTACTTTTTATTGAAGGAATGAAAAAGCCATACTTTTTATTCGTGCACACCGCATACCTTTATGATGATTATGATAAAAAAGATGTTAGCATTCACTCAAGCCCCTTTTGGTGATGATGGCATTAGTAGTTGTGCTTGGGTAGTAGGTTTTCAACAGAGAATAAATGATTCACCTTGACTGGGAGTTCAAACCAGGACCCTCTATAAATTCTGTTTCTTTTGTGCATATCAGTGATAATTTAGTTAAGGTTTGTGTAGCTAGTTAACATTTCTTGAATTTATTTTACTTGATGCCAGTGCAAGCAGCAAGGTGTAATCGTGGTTGCAATCAGCAATATGGGTTTATATCTCCAAGAGAGGATTGTGTGTGTCACAGAGTTGATATCTCAAAGGCCTGAGAGGGCTGTTGGAGGACTTTCTGACATGGGAGTTCCTCCACGGGAACAGTATTTTTTTTAATGTCATGTTATGCTAACGCATAGTCGTAGAGTATAATGAATGGGGAACCTCTTTTACAATCCACTTCTAGTTGATTTTTATGACAAAGCTTTGCACATAAAATTGAGCATTGAACTATATAGAGAAATACTTATTTTTAAATCTCAGCTCCATAAATCCATGATGGTGACAGTGGATCAACATTTTTAGGCAACTGGTTACATTGTTGCTTCTAGACTCCTCTCCACTAGTATTCTCATCACTGCAACTACATCCCAAGTGGCCCTATGAAAAGGCATTCGACAGAGTGAAGTTTTTCAAGATATTTTTTCCATCTTCCAGTAGATCTCTTGTTTTCCACTTCTACAAGAATAACTGGAGTGCAGGGATTTCTATTTTTCTTCTCGCGCTTGGCAGTGGTTTTGGGTATGTTGTTCTGTCCCTCTTCAATATTTCTACCAGCTACGTGCTCTGTATGGTTTTCTTCAGCTTCTTACTCTCATGTTTACCAACAGAAGTAAATCATTGTCGCTATTGGCTGCTGCCCCCTCATAGCTTTTGCAATCACTTTCATTGAGAAACAGGCAATTTCTCATGGTTAGTGTACCATGTAATTTCTCATACTGTACTGTCTGTACCTTGTCTCAATGTGAGTAAAGTTATGCTTTTGTTTTCGGTGCTCTGTGGAGCTGGACTTGTTAAAACTTTCCAGTCTTGCCTTGTCGACCCTACTGTGAGAAGGTTGTATCCTAGTGTGAACGCTTTTGATAATACAGCCAACTGAGTCGTGTCTGCAAAGCTGGTACATTTCTTTCTGAACGCCTTTATACCTACATGAAATTCAAAAATTTTTACCTCAAATTTTTCTTTTGGCATGGCTGTTCTGATTTATTTTCCCCAAACTTATGCCACCATCATATCCTCCAAATTTGCATTCAGAATATCGTCATTTCCTATTCTTATTGCTTTATCAACAGAACTGAAACTTCCTATTTCCCTTTTTGTCCCTCGTATCTAATTGATGTTTAAAATTTGTTTTCTTCAAATTTTTCATCCGGATTTGCATATGGATCCATCAATTCTCCAACTCTCTCCATGGAGATCATTTTACATACAATGTGATTCTCCTAAATTCTATTTTTTTTGTGCTCAGGTAAGGATCATAGTAAGGAAAGATACCAAAAAAATTGACTGATTAAATTTAAAGTTAATCTCTGTAAAAACTAACTAGGGAAAGTTAAAATCTACTTTTCGAAAAAAGTAACTAATTAAATCTAACATTAATCCCTGTAAAAAGTAACTCATTAATGTTAAAAGTTACTCTTCGAAAAAAGTAACTGATTAAAGTTAAAAAGGTAACTTTATGTCAAAACATGGCCGTAGCGAGTGGGGGTGGTCAGGGGGTTCAAACCCTCCCACCCCCCGAAATTTGGATACAAATATAGAGTAGATGCATTTCATATTTTGACCAATTAAACAATGGCGACCATCTCAAGTTCCGAATCATTGAACACGCTCCCAAAAAAATTTTTTTTTTGGGCTTTTACATTTCACCCTATGCTCCAATGGCCACCACTATGGTCCATTCGATGCTCCAAACCAGTAACCTAAGCCCCTAACCAGAAATATTTTGGGGGGAGGGAGGGGTTACAGTCACAATTGAAACCCTCTGAAAAATATTTCTGGCTACGACCTTGCGTTAAAAGTTAACTTTTTCAGTTACATTGGCAAATCAGATGCTGTGGTAATAGACTTGATTTTTTTTAGTTTTGACAAACAAAGCAAACACAAAACTGCCACTGTAGTTTCTTCTATCCATATCCATTTGTGAAAAAATATTTGAAATAGTGGGCCACAACAAAGGCATTTTAAATAAACAGTTATGCAATATTTTATTAACTAAATGGCAATTGCTTTAGGAATATGAAATTTATCCACTCTTCGAAAAATATGGAGGTGGCTTTTCGCAGTAGGTGGAGGACCACTCTTTGTAGAAGGAAGCAGTTTAATAATAATATTTATTTTTCTACGGCAAGGCCACCTAAGAAAAAATACAGAGTACATATAACATATAATTACATCACAGTCGAAATAATACAATAATAATAATAAATACATATCAATCAAAACAGTTTAGTGATTGATCTCATACACAACGGTCACAGTCACTACCTAACATTGCTACTGATCGACCTAATGAGTTGCAGGATGCAGTTTATCTGCATAATAACATGTTTCAGCATGCATGCTGGTATGCCTTTTCATTGATTTCGCTTTCTTTGATTTTGCTAATGTCATGTCACTATTATTGATAGTTTGTTATAGCTGCCTAGGGCCGCTGATATTCGAAGTGGGGATTTTTGTTGCAATTCCATTTAGTGTCCAGAGTGTTGTTGGTCAGGTTGCCTAATGTCTGCTGAAAGGATTCGGCGATTTTTCTCAGGTGGAGCACAAATTTCGGGTATTTTCAGTTTCCGTGAAGGTTAGAATTTCTGACGAACCATGGTGTGTCCATAATTTTCCACAAAAAAATTTTTCTGAGTGGTAGAAAGTGCTTTAAGGTCAGTTTTTTATATCAATCCTTGGCAATGTGATGTATCCCTTCACATTAGTAAAATTGCAGTGAAAACGGCTTAGTTATATAGATTTGCAGTAGATGCTGGGAGTGTGCCTGCCCACCCTTTCTCGTGATTCACTCCGATGTATTGGCAGCGTGATGTTGCCGAGTAAGGTAGAGTTAGACTGGCACATTGAACAGACTTATTATTTTGAATGAACCCCTCCTCCTATCGTTACCCATCATAGGGAGTTAGGCGACCCTTAAGGGTCGCCTAAAATTGAAAGTTAAAGCCAAGAAAGAATTCTTTCTCGGCTTCAACTATGTAGTACTGACAACCTGAAGTTGCCAGGTAAGGAATACAAGCCCTCCAGGACATAGTCTTAACATGGTTTCATGTTTCCTCATCTGAGAGTGCCTTCCTAAACTTTGGGGGTCACTCCCCTCATCCCCGCTATTGTTTGGATGTATATATCAGGGCATATTTATTGCATTCTTGCACAGCTACCCAGCAATATTGCATTCTTAGATACCATATTACTTTCCCCTTTGTCTGTTGGAGTCGCTTTGCACTAAAATTTGAACAGGTCGACATTGCCCAAAAATTAATTAAACAAATTAACTGAAGTTAGTTTTGTTTCAGTTAATGTATAATTTTAACGATTAAAAGTTACACATTAACTCTTCTAAAAAGTAACGATTATGTTAAATAGTTAACTACATTTTTAACGATTAACTTTCATCATTAATTCTTTTAATCGTTAATTCCAACTATGGTAAGTATAGCATATGGGGATTGTACCCCAACAGCACAACATGTACCAAAAACAACCAATTGGGTATGACATACGTATGCTCAATGCTTACCATCTTCTGGATGTAAGCCAGTAGGTATACAACTCATATAAGGCTACCTCTCTATATGCCACATGTACTCCATGTTGGCAAGACATCCTATTTCCAGGCATGTACCGTAAATGGCTACTAGACTTATACCATATGACATTCATATTTGCATATAAATGGAATGATAGGTAGTTCGATTGGTCAGGTTTGCCATTGACCAAGCACTAGATTACAAGATAGCTAAGGATTTAAATCAATGTTAGACACTTTATAAATCTGGATTGATAGATTTTGGTTGACAGTAAATAACATGATAATTATTAATTGTCAAGGAAAAAGAAGGCTAAACTTAATATTAAGTTAAGAGGGTATCAGCTAGAACAAGTGAAAAGGTTTTTGTTGCTTGGCTAGGATATAAAACAGAAGTGGGCATAGTACTATGCCATATTATGTAATATGATATTAGGAGAAGAATAACTTAACCTAAGCAGGTGTTTGGACAACATGAGAGAACTCATGATGAGAACCTTGATCATGGATGGCAAAAGAACATTTAAATGACAACTGAATAAATTTTGCAGCTTGGTTGTGAAACATCACGTTAACACTCATAAAAACTATTTATAGGCCAGCCAAATCAAGAAATGGCATGCTTCATCAAAACATTCAAAAATGTCAAGATTTGCCTCACTCATAAAGTTTGGAAAGAAACAAATTCTCTACATAAATAGATAAAGAAGGTATCAAACTACAATAGAAAGTGTAGGTACTGACCTTTATGATAGATAATCAGCAGCTCAAATGGTAATAAAGTGAGGGCAATACACTAACAAAGAGGCATCAATGTTCTTTTTCACTTTCAATGAATGGCTTTAATATCCTAAGGCTGGGCTGCATTCCCCAACCAGTTGTTGACACATGGATAACATGTAGCTGTAGTCCTATGGTAAAGGATCTGATATGAAAATGCACAGCTTGATGTGACATTGACCTCCTAATATCTCTTTTGACTGGTGGTAGGATAGGGTTCCCATAATGTTTTGCTCAAAAACTGGGACATTCTGAAGGCTACACTTTAAAAACCTGGGACATTTAAAAAAAGGAATAATGTAAAAATTAAGAAAACCATTTAACTAAGAATAAATTATAACTAGTATTTAAGTTGAATTATAATTCAGACATTAACAATTATTAACATTAAGTCAATTTACATGGTTATTAATGACATATATATAACTAGATAAATATTTATCAGATATATGGACCTATTCCAAGATTTATTTTTCATTTAATATTCGTTCATAGAACTCAGCAGTACGTACCTATTTCAGTGACTATTAATATTATCAACATTGAAAGAGAAATTGAAAACACAAGCAGGATAAAATCCATTAATAATTTTTTTCAGAAGGGCACTTGGAAAAAGCGGGACTTATGCAATTAACTCACAGCATTCGTAAATAAAAGGGGACTTTCCCAGCGAAAATGGGTCGAATGGGAACCCTACACAGACAGAAAATAAATATCTATTAGATGTACATTAGGTATTGTGAAATAGATGTCTAGACATCTAATAGATATAATATTGTCAATTTGGCAGTGTATGATATAGATATCTACAGATCTACAGTCTATATCATATCACTCTCACTCAGTGATTCAAACCGAAGGTTGGTTTTTACAGGTGAGAGTAGAGCTCACCCTGCAATAAGCCAATGGCATGTGAAATTCACACATTCAGGATAGGGGGGACAGTTCTTTTCCCTGGGCCACCAGCCACTTCCTACGAAGTTCTGACATGCAGAAAATCAAATTATGAGGATTTTAGATGGGGGTGTCCAGAAAGGCTCTTGCCCAGGATTTGAATCTGGTACCCTCCGGTCAGTAGCTCAGTGCTCTACCCACTAGCCCACCACGACCCCTCTAAATCATATGCTGCTATCTAATAGATATCCATGGTAGATGTACCTTAGATATTGTGAAATGGATATATTATGGTCCATTTGGCAGCATATGATATAGATATCTAAAAGATATTTATAGTACCTATGCATTAGATATTGTGAAATACATATCTAATGTATGCCTACCACAGATATCTCATAGATAAATTATCGTCCATTTGGCAGCATATGAAATTGATATGTATCTACCACAATATGTCAAAAAGATATACAGGTACATAAAAATCTATGTAAGTATACTTATACCTATAGGTACGGCAATGTACATAGGTACTGTGAATTATAAATATTTACATGAAATATAACGATTCCACAATTGGGTAATTCCATGTGAATTCAACACACCACTCAACCCGACCATGTCAGATTTTTTTCAAATATGGTACATTCAATCATCCTGGTCAGAGATGGAAAAATACCAATTTGCAGAAGTAAATGACGATTGTGACAAAAGTTATAGGTCCGCAAAAGTTGGAAATTGGTCGAAATTACAACATGTCTGTCTCAAGATAAATGACTATAATTCTGGTTCTTACCATGTTTTACTGTATTTTCATTGACGCTACCCTGCACATTGTTTTCTGTGGCACTGCAGTGATAAAGCCATATTTATGTCCAACGTTACTCATGAATAATACTGGTCAATTGTTGGCGTTTCATTTTTAAGTGGTAATTATTGCACTTTTGTTGTGTGGTAATGTAGACAAATAATTTTTTGGGCATGATGCCTTATGTTTGCCATCTTGATATTTGGCATGCATATAGTAAAATGTATGAGCAATAACATATATTTTTATTAAAAAAATTGAAGGGGGGGTGTTTTGAGATATTCGAGGTCAAAGGTCACGGTCAATGACCTCAAGTGTGGAAATTCTTAGAAACATGTCATGTTGATAATCATTGTAAAGCCCTACGTATTACCTTTCCAAAAATGTATGTTTCATTTTTGTACCTCGAATAGAACCAGAATTATAGTCATTTATCTTGAGACAGACATGTTGAAATTTCGACCAATTTCCAACTTTTGCGGACCTATAACTTTTGTCACAATCGTCATTTACTTCTGCAAATTGGTATTTTTCCATCTCTTACCAGGATGATTGAATGTACCAAATTTGAAAAAAATCTGACATGGTCGGGTTGAGTGGTGTGTTGAATTCACATGGAATGACCCAATTTTAACAACACTCTAAATCGAGTTAGAGATGACTTTAAACTAAAACGATCGTATATTTCAATATTTATAGACACTACTTCAAATTAGCATTAAAAATAGCATTAACTGGCCGATGTAGAACATAAGAATTCACATCTCTGGCATAATCTTATATATAATAGCACAGCACGAAATTTACAGATTTTGATCCGAGTATTCAGCTTCCAAGGGTCTTTTAACAAAAAAATAGGTAAAGGTGGATTTTCTTTTCAGGAAGTTCTTTTAAATCATATCGAAAATCGTCACTACACTGAAGTTAAGACACAACAGACACAAAACATTTTCACATTTACCACATAGTTAAACCAGTTGAACGGTGATCTGAATCCTTATTCCCTAGCTCTCTTCTATAAACGGTCAGCTAAAGGAGTACCTTCTGGCTCCCGGGTCAGTACTAATCCGCGAACATCAACTGCTATGCTTCTTTTACACAAAATATTGATGAGCCTGTTATGTGTATAGATCTATAGACTCGAGTCCATATCAGGTGTGAGTCATGCGTTTTTACCTTTCAGATACCTGGTCACACTATTGCACCAAGATTGGATGGTATGTTTCACTACGAAGTCACAATACATGGTGACGCATTTATTCACCAGCAACACCCTTAACAAACACGACTCTAAAACACTAAATGACACTTCAAGCATAGTAAATTGTGTCCAAACAAGCTGATCACATAGACGAACTTCACCATTGGCG
Source organism: Platycnemis pennipes (assembly GCA_933228895.1). Lineage (NCBI taxonomy): Eukaryota > Metazoa > Arthropoda > Insecta > Odonata > Platycnemididae > Platycnemis > Platycnemis pennipes. Next base: position 42,865,817 of record OW121848.1, read on the forward strand.
AGGCAATAGCACTATCTCCTACTGATAAATATAACTTTACCATCGACCATACACTGCGAGATGAAGCACTTTACTCAAGGTACCTACCTAGCTATAAATATGGACCTCTGGCATATCCCATGCTTTCATTCTCAGCTAAGAACTTGATAGACAACTGTCTCATGGAATAATCATGAATGAGGACCATGCACCGTATGTTATCACAAGTAACTATAAGTGAATTCCGCCTCTACACCGGGTTCTTCATTCCATTGCTTCATTCTACTGCTTCCTACGGCGTCGCGTTAATTTTCAAATGCCAAAATCAATGCTCATTGGTCGACGGCGGGACAAAATGATTGGCGGAAGGCGGGACAAAATGATTGGCCGCCTTAAATAAAGAGAGAAAGATGATGTGCAAGGGAGAGAATTTCATGATTCTTCAATAATGACATTCAATTAAATGTAAATAATAATTTTTGCTTCAAAAATCATAAACTTCTTTGAATATTCATATATTTCATAAGAATTTTACACTTAAACATTTTTCGTTTTTAAAAGTCTGCCCACGAAATAATGGCCGCTACAAACATATGCACAAGGCAACATTACATCTGATGCTACATTATGTATTCTCCCAGGTTATACAAACGAATATGAGAAAGTGAATGGCATTATCTTCATCGTAACATGTGAGCTAACGAGAGGCAACCGTTTTCGAGATAATTACCATGTATGACAATATTTTTAGCATCGCCAAAACTTTTATAACACATATTCAGATCTAGTTAAGTACGCACTTAACCCTCCCGATTTTTACCACTTTGATGTATCAAAACAGCACCTTTGACAGCGACAGAAGACAAGTTCCTCAAATATACACAAAATTACCAGATCGTATTGACGCAGAATGTTAAAAATATTTCATTTCTCAGTAACTGATTATTTTAGGTCTCTTCGCTGATGTCATCTCACTTGCTGAGTCCATTATTTACTGATTGAATGCATTCACGACACAACCACACGAGCAATTTTAACCAACACAAGACCTCACTTCCCTCAGCCCAAACAGCGAGAAGCCAAAAGACAAGAAAGGCCTACCCACATAGCACACTGCATCCAAAAGGCGCCTAAAAGGTGCCTTTTTAAGGCAAAGGCACTGCATTCATAAGGCATTCATCAGGCGCCTATAAGGCGCCTTTACCGTCTAGCTTATATATGCCTTTTAGGCGCCTATTCAATGTGCCTTAAAAAGCCACCATACAGGCAACTTCTAGGCACACGGAAAAATTACTTCCTATGCTTATACAGTTTAAAATCCAGGAGTGAATTTCTCAGCGCATCTCCAGCTGTACAAAATGCAAAACTAAGTTTGAATATTTTTCTGGGGCTAACTTCTACAAAGTATACATCTAAATACTGCAATTGAAAATAATTTTCTGAAATTTTAGGCCTGAAAAGAATTAAATCCTCAAGTTACCTCACTGATCCAGGTCTCAATTTACCAATCAGATCTCAATCAGGTCTTACCATGAGTCTAATCTCTGGGCAATGTTACTAAACAGTGAATTGACCATTAGATCAAAGTTCAAAGTTTGAGGCTTTACTTTATGGAACCACTCGATTGGAAATGAAAAATCACTTTGTACGTTCCACACAAAGATTTTATTGGGTTCGACCATGGTTTCGACAAAATTTGTCATATGGACCTTGATAATGACAAATTTTGTCGAAACCATGGTCGAACCCAATAAAATCTTTGTGTGGAACGTACAAAGTGATTTTTCATTTCCATTAGATCAAACTATTACAACACTAGGGCAGCAAAATATGATAAATATGCTAATGAAAGGCAAGATTTATCTAAGAAACAATTTAAATTTATTTCATAACAGGTTTTTTTGGACACTGGTTCCTTAACCATTTCCCAATGGCAGATACTGTTTCCTTTTCCACTGCATTGTAGGGTATATCAGAAAAATATCTCCGGCATGCACCTGGTGGAAAAACATGAAATTGCCATAATGAATGCACAGTTTATCTTATAGCAATCAAACAGCATATTAGGAAACTAATTCATCAGCCTAAATAGTACAATGAATTGCTTACTTTGAATGATATTTAAAGTAGCTGTAGACTTAAGGCCACACTTTTTCTCACTTCCTTGAATATTTAATTTTGTTGACAGCCCAACCGTGAACAGCTTTCTCATTACTCGCCGACACATGTCACTGCAATCTTCCCCTCCAAGTTTGCTGAAATAATCAACCTGAAATACATTCCAAAATTGAAGATTAATTAACAGATTATGAATAGGGCATGTCACATTTAATTTTAAAACAATCTGTTATTCACACAAATATCATGAAAGCTGAGGACGGTGCCATCAAAAACAAATCCAACTTCTTTCACAGACATATTGATTCAAAATACTCCCTTAAATGAGGATGATCGCTACGCTAAACAGAATAATTAGGCCATAGCATGAAGATCAGCCGATAAATTTATATTCAGAGGAAAGGCTTCCGCAATGAATCTTAATCACGCTGGAACTTCTTCAGGGACAGCTGCATAGGTCACGATTCGTTACAAATGTCACATCATGCACTGTGACCATCGCACCTGTACTGGAAGAGGTTCCAGCACAATAAATATATAATTCAGTTAAAGATATTCCCTGCTGTTTAAGCAGTCTATACTGCTAGTTTCAATTTATGTACTTAACTTCACCTGAAGTTTCATTTGCTAATGACTTATAAAGTACTATATATGAGTCTAACTTTAATCCTGAATCACCCCATTTTCCAAAAATCTCCCTACTAAAGCACCTCTCCTAAATAACTCCCTTCCCCAGTCAATTTTGATTTACTGCAAAAGAATGGTTGTCCTCATTCTTCATTAATCTTTCCCACTCGTTGAACTCCTGCAAACATGCAAGAGGCATTCTCTCTGGCCATCCATCTGGTCTTGAAGTTCCTAGGAAAGCTTCTTCGTCATGGCGTGCCTTCTGGAGGTCCCTCAGGATTTCCCCATGCTCAGCAAGTGTGGCCATAATAATTTTTTGATTTTTTAGTATTTCTCCCAGCATTTTGCTTGTACCTAAATATAAAATAAACCATCAACAAGTTGGTAATGAAATCCGAGAATATAACCTAAAAGTCATTAATTGAAGATAATTATTTTGTGCCTAACCTTGGGAGTGAGATGCAGGTGGGGTCCTCGAATCCAATCGTTTAACATTTTCCTTTCCCAGGAGACTCAGTGGGGACACGTGACTGGTCAAGCTGTCTGAAAACATAGCAATAATATTAGTATCTTAGAAGATGGAAAAATTCCATAATATTAAAGTGGTAATAAATCAATACTTACTGCAACAAGATGGGCTCGTGCCTGGCAATTCATCATCATTCACCAAGGCCTTTTCTTTAGTAGTGTAACTACTATGTTTTAGCATTACTCTTGGCCTCTCGGGTAGCAAAGTTTTGTAAGTTTTCTTAGTTGAAGTAATCTTTCTCTCCAATGCTCCATTCTGCAGCTCCATATCTTCACTAGACTCACTCGACCAGTGTTTCTTTGCCTTCTTCTTTCTCTCTTCCTTCCCATCATGCTCGTTGTCTGTGTCTAAGTTGGAGTGCATAGTCGACTGCTCCAAATAAGAGCGTGCTTTCTCTTTTGAATCTGTAAAGATATGCATTGACTGAAGAAAATACAATCACACCTAATTGGTAGTGGATGGAGATGACACAGCATTAGTATATCAGATAAACTCACCAAATGTCCGTAAAACACGTGCTTCTAGTTTGGACCAACTTCTATCACTGCCCTCTGAAGGATCAGTGTTGTCATTGATAATTTTCCTAGCACATCCTTTAGAAGGCCAAAAACAGGTCTCACCCCGCACCCACTTGGTAGGAACAGCCTCAACAGAATTCTCTGCTATGAAGTGTACAATACTGTACTGAAAAGCATGTGAAATGAGAAACTTGATTAGCCAACTCTCGACTACCCCTCACAAAATATTATCACTTGATCATTCGCTCTCACCTAACAGGCATGCAGAAGAGGAAATGCAACAAATGAGCCCCTATCAGTGGGTAGCATTGTACACTTGCAAATAATATCTTTCAGCTGAAGCATAGTGAGTGACTGTGAAAGATCACTCACCTCACAGATATTGAGCTCTTTAGATTGTATTGGGTAGCTATACCAATTCTTGTTTTGAGAGAAAAACTTGACCACCACAAAAATGTCAGCAGAGCAATCCAAGAAGTTCACTATAATAGCGAATTTTCCACTTTCTAAAAGCACACCATTATTGGGGGCATTTATACTCAAAGTCTGTTTTTCAGACTTCAACTTCTTATACTGTACAGGATTAGCAATGCACTCCAGAGGAATTGGACCATTTGCATGTTCATAGAGTAACCTCCTCCCACTATCAACTTTTTTCCCTCCCTTTACATTGTCCTTTTCAGCTATCCTTCGGCAGATTTGCTCCAGAGGATTCTTTGAAGACCTTACGGCCGCCTTTATTACACGAAGGTGGTTTTCAAAAGGATAAGCACTAAACTCACTCACGGGCCCAAACTGCTCCACATCCCTGGACAAATGAAGCAGACTATGAACATTATAAGAAATAAAGTTCTCTCCAAAGACCTTCCGGCTATACATAACAAAATTCTCTATCAAATGCTGTGCATTTCCTAAATGCCTTTCAATGAGTTTCTCATTTGAAAGCATTGTAATGGCACAGTGTAACAGGAGAAATAAATCATACACTTGAGAAGGTAGACGATCCTTCAGTACTAAAGGCCCTACATATAACAGTAACTGACGCCATTCAGTAGCCTTCCAGAGTCTTACTGAGTCAAAAGATCGCATTCTTCTGCTGAACTCACATGGAACCCATTTTGAGGTCTCAACTAAAGCATGGGATAAGAGATAAATTGCCCTAGCATTAAGGCGTGCTGGAGGAGGACTTCTTTCAAGAATAAAGGTGAAGAATCTCTTAGTCACACCTAGGTCAACAAGATGCATGAAATCTAAAGCGAACTCTGTAACAGGCCTCTTACAAATACTTTCCAGAGGACTGTCCCCTCTGTGATGGTCTGGATCACCACGTGAATTGAATGAGTCATCAGTGCGAAGATTGCCCACTTTCTCACTGAAAACCACCATCTGACCATTATGCTTCCCTTCTTGGTCACACTTTTCACACCCATGCACTGAAGTGTGACCTTTGACACACTTTAGGTATGCTCTCGCAGGTGCATCACAAATATAACAGAGTACACTAAACTGATAATGGATATCATTGATAACCAATCCATTCGCTGACAATGCCTCCACTTCAGCGATAAAATCATGCAAGTAATCTCCCAAAGGTGATGGTTTTCCTTTACCATAAAAAACTCCAACAGCAAAGGGAGAAGCATCAACAGCATTTTTTACTTAACACAAGAGGGGCCAGCACTCTTCATGACAGCTCTTGTACACTTTGAGGCCATCAATATTGATGTACACTTCAATGGTTTTCCCAGGTATCTTGAGCCCACTTTTCATCTTCTGTTGCAAACCCTTTGTGAGGCCAAGATGTGAGTACTGACCATTGTTTAGAACTTTCACATTAGTTGTGCGGGGTGTACTAAGAAGGGTTCTCGAATCTAAAGGAAGGGTGCTATCAAGAGGTTGCAAAAGGTGCAGGAGACTGGTCATAGCACAATGACTGATGTTGTACCTTAAACTCCATTCCCTTAGCTTTTCCAATAATTCCCCATCTCCACTCCCATCAGAAGTTACCGAAGCATCAAAATCCATTCCACCCCCTTCAGAATCCACTTGCACTTCATCTTCACTGGTAAATGTACAGCTTTCCCCACCCAAACTGTTATCAAAATCAGAAGCCATCTCATCATCGCTTCTAAGGACATATTGATCACACTGTAATGAATCCAACTCCCCTCCATTTCCACAGTCTAAGTTTTCCTCATTCTCCAGAAAATTAATCTCTCCATCTCCATCATTATCACAGGAAGGATTACGCAAATCATTTGAGAAAGCATCACTAAGAAAAGCACGGGCTGCCATTGAAGCCTTGCGCCGTCCACGCGAAGGCAAGGGAACGATTCTTTGTGGTAAAGAAACTTTATTCTGAAACAACGTTGAGAGAGTTTGATGTTACATTTTGCAGTGTAATGGTCAAGTAGGTACCTTTTATATTTTACAATTTATATGTGTCAAACGGCCATATATTGGTGTGTGCTTTACTCATAACCAAAGTCCAGCTGATAACCCATCCAAGTCATTGCAATGATTCAGAAAGTTTCTGCCAAAAATATGTATGTTCCGACACTACTATTTAGAACAAAATTAATCGCGAATAACAAGCAGTTAAACGTTAAAAATTACTTTCAATTTGCATGTATACTCCTTCAAAAGTAACTATGAGGTGAGGGTTTATATACCCTTAATACAACAATGAAGTTAAATTATGTAACGCGACATTAATTAAAGCACAATTTATGTTGCTTACAAAATGTTCGCAGACGTTTGCGCTTTCCGATTACGAGACCTTTCCCTGGACTCAGTCCTAACTCAAGCAATCAATAAGCCTAGCCTGCAAATCTGCGATTGCTTGTTGACTTAGGATAATCTAAGGGCAGTTTCAGGAAAATTATGTTAAAGGTTATTCAGGGAATCAAGGTTGCAAAGGAAAGAACACAAGCACATTTCTGCAGGAAAAGATTTACGCACGCAAGAAATAATCCCATCCTACGTACAAATGTAACTCCGTGCAAGGATTCACAATGCCAATAAGTGATCAGATTAACTTTACTTACTTCTCTTGTAGGCTCCATTTTGAGTTCGTTTCAGCACAAGGCAGGTATCTCGAACCACTTGAACACAGACAAGGCGAGGTTACACAAGGTGAGGCAACGGCGTGGGTTCCGAGAATTATGGGTAAATATTCGGTGTTCTTTTCGGAGACAATTGGCTGTATAGCGGCGGGTAGAAATGCCATTGCCGCCAAGTTTAAGAGAGATTACGTAGGACAAGGATAATAACGAATTTTAACCAGACATTACTCACAGCTTATAATGATACGTACCTGGGTTTAATAATGTCATCTGCAATGATAGATGAGTATGACGACATTTACAGCGAGGAAAGAGGTAACACAGAATCCTTAATTATATTCAATTACTCAATTTGCAGTTAGTTGTCTCGAAATTAATGCAGTTTCATTCTTGGAGAACTTCCAAATACATACTATTTCACCTTAAAGTTTCAGCGCCTCTTCCAGCTGCGTAATTTGTTGCTTTCAACAAAAAATATGATACATGCCTCGTGAAGGCCTTTTGCAGGCGCCTTTCAGGCGCCTGCAAAAGGCTTAAGGCACTAATGCCTAATAATGGCACCTCAAAGGCGCCGGTTAGGCACCTTTTGGAGGCAGTGTGCTACGTGGGTAGGGGCCTTTGGGTCTCGCGACATGGAAGGGGGACGGCAGTGATGGCGAGATTAAGAAATCAAGAAGTGTAAGCAAGATAAAAATTAGTTAAGTACAAATACCTTCAGTACCGGTGCTATTTTTTTTCAATCCAAGAAGTAGCAGAAATTATTTCATCTGGGACAAATTGGGTACCGGCACTGAAAATGCCGCTACTTTTGCAAATCTGCCATCTAACGTAAAAAAGGACAACCAACGATGAAAATAACTGAGTTGAGTAGTGATGGGCGGGTATGAGAAAATAACCGGTTATTTTAAACAGAACGAGTACATGAGGAGTGAATTGGTTACAACTCATTTCTGCCCGTGATGCGATTTCAGATATTCTGATAGAGTTTGCAGAGGTTTAGTTTTGAAGCAGTATTAATGTATGTATTTGTTTTTTTGAAAAACTAACTAAAGTTTAAAAAAAGTCACTGTGGGTGCTTTACGCAAATCCTGTTCCCGCACCACGATTCCATTTATCCGATAATTTGCCCTTGACCAGTGCTTTGGCGGTTTCATCCCTACTGCGGCCGTGCCTTTAACCTCTCTCCCTTCACCGTAGTAACTCCTCTTCATTTTTGGAATTTGTTCTTTTCTCCCCGACCCCTTTTGCTCCGTACCTATATAATTGCTCAAGTTAGCATTATATGCCACTAAGCTCTTGTAAATGACCTGTAAAGGTCAAGCCTGTCGAACAGCACCTATTATATTTTGTGGAATGGAACAAAGTTTTTATTTTATTTATAACATTTCGAAATTCCATCAAGTGAACTTGCTTGCTATTTCTATGATTATTACCATAATCCAAACCTTGACCCCTTCACCTTTCCTTCAGGTGTATGGTTGTAGATTGATGGCTTTTAATCAATAATTATTGATCACTTTTGTCATGTTGTCCATGCAAAAGTGTTGGAGTGGTGAAGAAGTAATAATTTCTGGGAAAAATCAAAAGAATGCTCACTTATGGGTGTTCTCTGCAAGGGAGTGATACTGCTTACAGTGATATGCAACTCTCTTGCAGAAGTGGCTGCTTAAAACTGGTTTTATGTGTTGATGTCATGGAATGTAATATAAGTAAGTGTTGTTCCGTCTGCTCTACTCTACTGCTCTACCATTTCTAAACTTTTGATCATGGTCAAGCAAATTCCTCTTATGCAGTGCTTTATACTTGTCCTTATCATTATGTTCCTTTCTAGCTCTGCATCCTTCCCACTGGTTATCCATGTATCCAAACATCTCATTATCCTCCTCTTTACCTGCTTATTTCATACTATTTATTACATTAAACACCATAACTGTACATTCCATCCACTAACCATGTCTAATCTCAATGCTTCTGTCAGCTCTTCTCCAGCCATCAGAATCACTCCCTCATTCCTGTCTTTTCCCCCATTTTTCCTTTTTCGTCCCTCAGCACACCCACATCACAAAAAAAAACCATTAGTGTTTTCATCCTCTTTCCTTAAGTCTTAGTTTTGGTACCATACCATGATCCACATCAGACTCTTCATTGGCCTTATCTTTATGCCCCTACTCAATGGCATTGTCATTATTTTTCTCTTATGAACAGGCACCTCCTTCAGTCGTGGACTGTTCGATCAAATCAGGTACATTTTAGCATTTGGCAATGAAGATCAGCCTTCCCCTGATGATGTGCAAATAAAATGTTGAATTGGCTATGTGAACAAGCATGATACCCATGTGTTTTTTTGTGATTGTTATTTTCCTCTATTCTACATTTTAGTGACATCAAAAGAATTAGAGCTACAATAGTAGTCTGAAAAGCCTCAAATGGTAGGAGATTCTCCAATTAGTTCAAGCCAATATGTGATACAGCTTTTTGGTGGGGACCTTCTGAAACTCAAATAAGCTTGCAGAGGGAAGCCATTTTAATGTTTGTGGTCCAACTTTTTTCCTCTTCCAGATGGACAAGGTGCAGTCTGTTATGGATATCCTTCACTATAAACTGGTGAAGATCTGCACTCAAGAGTTTCTAATGCCTGAAAGCATGGTGGAGGTCTTCATGACATCACGGCTGTCCCCATATGAATTACAGCAAATGGGATCCATGAGGGTAAGAAAGCAGATTTGATTGGTCACCCACTGCAGTAAAAAAAACTATAATGATTGGTTGCTAAGTACAATGCACAGTTGCACATCATTCAAAAGGAAATAAATTTGCTACAAAGGATTACATTCATATTTCCACGTAAGCCTGTTTCACACGATCCTTGATACAGCAAAGGTCGAGTTCGCTAGTATGATAGCTTTCCAGTAATGGCTGTTATGGAACATGTATGCTGGCTAACAATCATGGTCACTATTATACTCACTGAGCTGCTTTATTTCATACTTGATGCTGTGTTAGTTTGCTACTAGCTACCAGTAGGACCCAGTGGCTGTGGACCAATCACGTCACGTTTCAGTCGCTATGTGATCTTCTCTATTTTAAATTATTTTGAAATTATGTTTAATCGCAAGCAAAAGTGCAATGATCATGTGAAACCTCCTAGGAAGTTTCAATCATGCTAGAATCTCAATATCAAGTAGCTGATAGCACACTGTATCAAGTACCATTTGAAACAGGGTTTAGTGTTACACATTGACTTACACATTTCACCCCATGGTGAACCAGTTTTTCATCCTGTCAATGAAGAATTCAGGTGGTCTTTTCTTGATTCACGACCTCCCTTGCCATTTTCTGTTCATCATCTGTGGTGAAATGAATAGCTTCAATGTGCCCATTTAACCCATTTATGCCAAGAACTTTTTTCCAAAACAATGTTTTTTCTTGCAGTATCTATATCATTACCTTATCCTGATCACCGAAAAAATAGTTTAAAAATTCTATGCACTTTACTTCAGCAATATAGGGTGGGTCGTTATCGACCCTTTTGGCACATACATACTAGCTGCTTTCAAGGGTCGACAATATGCCTTGGAACTTTTTTTTGGTGATAGAGTGAAAAACAAATATCATGAAGAGGAACCTTGCACTTTAGACATGCTTTTACTGTCTTATTCTTCCACTAGAATAAGAGAGTATAGTGTTATAGGTAGTGAAAGCCCTTTCTCCCGGCTTAAAATCTAAGCATTACCCATGGAAACATTTAGTAACCACATTATTATAGGCATATACCACTTTTTCCCACAATCCTAAATTCCCCCGATCCTAATTCTGTCATTAGATATGTTGCAATTCATCAGATCAACACCTCCCTTATTCTTATTACAGTGCACAAAATAACCAATGGCTGGTCAATTTTTATTTTGATTTTCACCAAAACAGAATAACGCTGAGTATGTTGAAGAGGGAAAACATCTAGGTAATTCGACAGCATGTAGATGACATTATTGTACTTTCATGCGACTACGATCAAGTTAACCATTTTATCAACTACAGATTCGAAGGAACCTCTCAATCTTTTAATCATGGTAGTTTTACCTGGCAATGGATAATTATTCAGTCTATTTACTCTTGTTGTTCTTGTTGTTTTCATGCCTCTCCATCACATTTCTGACATGAGCATAGCACTAGTAAAGAAATTACAAAAAAAGAAACGAAAGGATATCCCGAGGAAATTTATCTCTAATACAACTGAAAACTGGTTAAACCACTGATTCACCGATACTTACACCAACAGGCCTCTCAGAAGGTCCCTGCATCGGCGACCCTCATATAAGTCTGCGTGAAGACAGTCACTGTGCAAGCACATATGCCTCACTTTAGTGACTCATTTTTCTCATGTGCAGTGTACTTGACGGTAAATTGAACCACTGTATCTATAACGTTTTTGTTGAGAAAGAGTTAGAGGAAATCGAGGGGATGAACACTTTTTGAGATAGGAGCAGCATTTTTGTGACAAATATGAGCATTTGGATAAGTATGATAGGGCAGGTCACCAGATTCCCATTTCCTCACTATTGTTCTGAATTTTGTACCGCATCTCATCATCGGTTCAGGCTCACTGATTTCATTGTTATCCTCTTCATTTCATTCACTGCTAACTCCCCCCTATGAAAAAATTGTATAAACCCCCGTATAAAAGTTATACAGAATTTTGTATAAATTTTATACAGGGTTTTATACAAAATTGAAACGTATAAAATTTATACATTTTTATAAAATGTATACAGAGGTAAACATTTTATACAATGAATACAATTGTATACCTTTTATACACCATTATACATTGTATAAAATTGTACATATTCTGTATATATTCATACAGTTCATACAATCTATAAATTTCATATATTTATCTTTGCCCAGAAGTAATTCAGAAGTAAAATCTTTGCTCCTTCGTCCGCTTAGTATGTGAACTGACGCTCTCAATACTTTTCACTTTCACCACTGAATTAATCGCCAGTTCCTTAATTGGGACACAGCCCTCAATGAATTTCGAAGAGACACAATCGACCTCTTCTTCGCTAAACTTAACGAGTACAAAATACTCCATGGTACGTAGTGTACCTACTAATCCTACTCGGTGATACCAAATATAGTATATTCAGGATACTCTGATAAATACTCGACTCACAAGCGCAACTTCACACCAACTACCAAAACCGCATGGAACAGAATGAAATGAAAACATGGTGGCTGCGCGAAGCTATCACGGAAGTCAAGCGAGAGTATAAAAATTGAGAATGAACACAAATGACTTACATATTGGATGAGTTGATAATGCAAAAAATTTATAATAATATTAATTCATATTTGACAAGCTCCAATGTTCCTCTTCATCTCCTACGGATTTGGCGTAGCACCTTACGAAGTGTTTACTAGCGTACACAATTGACGTTTCCTCACGGTTGTTTATGAGCTAATAAATCACATTTGAGCTGGTATATAAGCTTCATGAAGGCTGAGTTCATTAAATAGCACTTATACAAGGTTTGGACTCAGCCTTCAGAAAGATTGTATTAAATTGTATACCTACTTATAGGCTTAATGAAAATTGCATAAATTTGTATACAGATTGTATAGACTGTATACCGCCTGTATTAAATTTTATGCAGCCACGGCTGAATACAATTGGAAATTTATACATACTTGTATACAATTTATAAAAATTGTATAAGAATGTATAAAAATGTTATACAGATTTATACATTTTTTCCATAGGGGCCATCATTCAAAATAACCAGCTCCGCTTGTGCCTGGAGTCAGCATCAATTGAAATTGTTTGGGTTATTGCATTCTTCATCCCCAGAGTGTTCATCAGTTACCTCGCCATCATTGTCTGAAGCATTAATAGAAATATTTGCACCAATAAGAGGAATTTGGGCATCGTCCTGTTCCAATACTTCTATTATCTCGGAAACTGTCATGTGGATATGAAATTAATTTCAGATACTGATTTAGAATAGATCTAATGTATAACATCTAAACAAGGCTTTAGATAGAGATAAAAATAAAAGAAATCGATAGGAGTAAGAGTGAAAATTATAATTTGAGTCTAAAATTGCATCGATATATAGCTTTACTGAAAAAAAATCATAAAAAGCATATTCATAGGTAATAGTAGCCCGTTTGTGGTATTCAGCTATACAAACGGGATAAATTACACATTGTGCATTTGTGCCTAAAGGGTCATTACCAGCTCACTATTTATATCAAAAGCAGTAACTAGGCCACAAACATTGTCCATGCACTTAAATTGTTACATTGTGATACATTTTGAAAGACCAATTTTTTTTCTGAATGAGTTGAAAATGACCCATTCGGCATAAATGGGGATGAAAGTGAAAATTGGAGGGTGCCAAATTTGGTGAGTATGGAGGGTGAGGAATAGGTTTAACTTTCAGATTCTTAAGTGAAACTGAAGTTACACATGAGGTTCATCGATATCTTTTGTGAATGTGCATTGCATCTACTGCAAATGTTATTCATGGTAACCCAGTTCTGCAACAATATGTTGTACTTGTTCTTTTGATGTACCAATCGGGGTGGAGAAGCATTGTTGCATGATGTTATATTTTATGGATTGTTAGAAGGTTATATTTTATAAACTATCCACATACTTTTGATGCTTCTTAAAAGTCACAGAAGCTGGTCAAACACTTGTAGGCTCATTTTGGCCTCTCACTCAATGTATTTTTTCAACAGATTCACCAATAGGAAGACCGTGTACTCTGCGCTACACATTGTTTTGTCTTCCAATTATATGCAACTATACTTTTCTCATCAACCATGCCTTGCTAATACACAATTACTTAATTGTTGTAAAAATAGGAGCACAACTTGGGTTTGGTAACCTTAATCGGCTGACATAGACCCAAAAATCCAGCACCCATAGCAGAATTTCGACAAAAAAAATCCACCTTCACTGGGAGTCAAACCTGAAACCCCCCTAATTTCTGGCCGAATATATAAAGTACATAAATACACCTTGAATATTTTCTATCTCCCTTTCAATGAATGCTCTTATACATTGGGAGACTCCATTCTTGAAGATCACAACATAGTGGAAGAAGGAGTAGGGGGAACATGTATTGATGATCCTTAAGGGCCACACTTGAGAGTGTAATTAAAATTGCTCCTGGAATTGCTACCAAAGAGTCTGCCAGTTAGCTTGAAACATTGGAACTAGACAAACAGTAGTACACACAATATCTGTTCCTCAGGGAGGTGGAAGCAGATCCATAATACAGTGCCATTAGGGATGTTGCATGAGTTGATGTCATAATCAGAACACTGTTGGGAAGGCAATTTGAAACCACTGATAACATTATCACAAAAACAGAATTCATTGATGGAAAGTCCAAAATAAATGACCCTGGAAGAGTAAAAATCATGTGTGTTGGTGTATGAAGTCCAGTCTAGTTGTGAAGTAGGTAAAGTGATTGCCATCATTGCATAGTCCACTGCAGTGAAACCTCCCTATAACAAAATTTTGCGAAAACCTCCCTATTACGAAGTCATAGCCCTGGTCCTGCAACCTTCCCATACATAATGCCATGCCCTCTACCAATCACCAAGCAGTCACTACAATGTTGCCACATTTACTGCAGAAAAGAAAGAAACGTGACAACTAAGCTGAGATGGTATTTTTGGGTGGATAAGTAGAGATGACTTGGACTGTGGCTACGTGTGTCAATTACACCTGGACTATCCAATCAAGCTTTACCAACAATTATCTCGGATAATCGGTGGTATAAGGGACACGAAAATTATTTTTTTGTCCTCTTAAACTTGCTCTCATAATCAACAACATGAATTCTTGACTTATCCTAAGAGTACGCCACCCGCATGTAACGTCCATACAATGAAGTCGCTATTTTTCCAGTTCCAGCGAATTCGTTATAGGGATGTTTCACTGTACATATTTATCTGGTTTGGTGTGGAATGAAGATATTTCAGTCATTGAAACAATCAAATGATTCAAATCAGATCAAAGATTCAAATTTTTATGAAGTGCAGGAAAGTAAAGGATTTGAAGGCAATAGTATTTACATGCCACAGGGCTAGGAACATTTCCTGTATGAACAACAGGGTCATTCCTTATTCAATCAAACTTCAGGGCATCTTCATGCCATTATTTTGTTCAAAAGCATTTACCAGACAATTGCAACATATGCGTAGACTAATATATTGAAATGGAATTTTATGCAACATACAATTCTAAGAAAGCTCATTAGTCAAAGATGGTATTTTTTATATTCAGAAGTATTTTTCGTTATATAACAGAATGGGAAATAACCTCTCAATGTAATTTTATCCACTTACATTAAAAACAGAATGTTCTGTTTATCAGAGTTTCAACTAGACCCTGGTATATTTATATGAAATTTCCAAACCTCAACTTCATTAGCTTCCCATATAAATCGTATGATCAAAATAAATCTCGCTTGCCTATCACTGCCCTGAAGGGATATTTCAATATTATATAGTAGATCAATTATAAGGGCAACATTTATATTGGGGCCACATTAGGACACACAATGCACATTTTCATGAGACATAAATTACAGTAGAGCCCCACTAATTCGGGCCCCGCTAATTCGGGTTTCTGGATAAATCGGGGCGGGCCAAAAAAAAGTAAAAAAATTTTACTCGCTAAAATTTTACTAGTTAAACACTTCTAATAGTCAATTTTGTTTGTTTTACATATTTTGTGTTTTGTTACAATGTTTTAAAGTATGTAATCTTATATTTTCTTACGTTTTTAGTGCATCTTGTATATCCTTATATGCTTGAGAACCATGAATGACCTTCAAAAATGTTTTAGGGTCGTTCCTAAGGCAATAAAACCACTTTAAATGTTTAATCGGGTTTTTAGTTAATTCGGGCATTAGCCGGACACAATTAGCCCGAATTAGAGGGGTTCTACTGTATTACATTTATATGAAGAAAATGGAAATAATCCATTGCAATTTTCATGACAATAGGATGAAATTGTATCAGAATAGAGTTACTGACACAGAAGACACAATTACTAGAGAACAATTCGTCTGAAAATGAATTACAAACTGTACTCTAGGTGCACTCTAATCAGGTAGGTATTCAATTTGTATCTGCACAGAATTACAGAGACAGATGAGGGATTCTCTTTAAAACATTCTATGTAAATAAATTGAGAAAAACCATGCACTACGAATTCTCTAAGAGAGTAATTAACTTATCAGAATAAATTTGTTAAGTAGATATGCATTAAGTACCAGAACAAAATTACTGAGCCAGATAAATAATTCACTTTAAAACATTGAATGTAAACAAAAACTAGAAAGGCAGTACACCATAATGAACACTTTAATTTGGTATTAAACTTTATCCTTGATTCAGCACAAAGAGCAAATTCAGTTCAGCATCCTTAATCCGGGAATCCATAACCCAGGAACACCCATAA
Organism: Platycnemis pennipes; assembly: GCA_933228895.1. NCBI lineage: Eukaryota > Metazoa > Arthropoda > Insecta > Odonata > Platycnemididae > Platycnemis > Platycnemis pennipes. The sequence continues at coordinate 42,882,140 of OW121848.1, forward strand.
TCCAGCAAGTTTGCCATGACCACATACCCGGTACTTTATGGAAAATGCCGAAACATTGCTTCACAACCTACTGAGATGTTATCCCATTCCATTCTTAATGTTTATCTTCCCATTCCAAGAATCAGAATAATTTAAACATATAAATTTCTGGTACTTCGTAAGCACTTGAATTATTCTGCAACTTGAACTGAACATACAAAATTGAAGACATCTCTGAGACGGACTATGACTAGTTTACAGATCGGCCACTTACAATGGCATGCATATTTTTGATTGACCACTAGACATAATTTGATAAAATTGTTTGTTGTTATCTGCTTATGTATCTCCCTAATTATGTCTAATTTATACAGTTGTGACAACAGCAGAGGTGTGAGGCATCAGTACTAAACGTTAATGATTGCAGGAAAAGTGCAATTCTTGAAAAAGCTTGATGCCATTGCATGCGTAAAGCATTTGTCTGTAACACACTGTATAATAATAATAAAAGGTCTTTATTGGGACGAGATTGAGACAAAACTGTCCTTTCTGCCATCTAACCCCTGTCTACTGTATGGGATCTTTGACAATATATTTATTTTATTTATCTATAAATCTAAAAGACATGATGTGGGAAGTTTTGCGTGCAGTGAATGGTAATTAACAGTCAGTTCTAAAACACGCGTGGTTTAAATTATGGCCTGCTCAAAGGTTTGATCATCATCAAGGGTCAACAATCCTAGGATTGGTTTGACGCAGCCCTCCACTCGATTCTTCTATCAGCCAACCTCTTCATACCAACGTAGTTCCTCTCTTTCACGTCCTTTACGACCTGTTCCATGTAACTCATACAAGGCCTGCCTCTTCCATTTTTCCCGTTCACTTTTCCCTCGACGATTGTCTTTATCAGGCCATTGTGTCTTAAGATATGACCGATTAGGTTGTCCCGTCTTCTTCTTGCTATAGTTTTCAGCAGACTTCTCTTTTCTCCCACTCTTCTTAGGACTTCTTCATTTGTCACTCGGGGTATCCATTTTATCTTCATCATTCTTCAATAGCACCATATTTCGAATGCTTCCATCCTTTTTTTCTCCGCTGCTGTCATCGTCCATGCCTCACTGCCGTAAAGAAACATACTCCAGATATACGTACCTAATGATGAATTGCTTCCTTCATTTGTCACTCGGTAGATCCATTTTATCTTCATCATTCTTCGATAGCACCATATTTCAAATGCTTCCACCCTTTTCTTCTGCTGTCATCGTCCATGCCTCACTGCCGAAAAGAAACATGCTCCAGATATACGTTCTGATGAATTGCTTCCTTACTTCCAAGCTTGTATTTCCAGCTTGAAGTAGATTCTTCTTTTGATAGAATGCCCCCTTTGCCTGGGCTATTCTACTCACTATATCTTTCTTGCTTCATCCATCGTTGGTTACTCTGCTTCACAGGTAACAGAACTCTTTCACCTCTTCCAGTTTCTGTTTTCCTAGTTTAATGTTGGTTTTGGCCTCTTCTCTCTTGCTGCACACTAGTATCTTAGTTTTCTTCTTATTGATCTTCAGCTGATGTATGGCCATTGACCTTTCCATGGTTGTTAGCATCTTATTTAGCTCTTTCTCTGTCTCTGCTATGAGAGCTATGTCATCAGTGAATCATAGCATACTGATTGTTTCTCCATGGATGTTGACTCCAAAACACTTCTCCTTGACTTCATTGATGGCTCTCTCAATGTAAACATTAAAAATTACGGGAGACAGTGCACAGCATTGTCTCACTCCTTTCCTTATTCTTGCTTCTTCACTGCTGGGTCCAGATTTTATCACAGCTTGTTGGTTTTTATACAAACTGTGGATCATACTTCGGTCACTGTATGACACTCCAATTCCTCTCAGAATTTCAATTAAATTAGCATTAAATTCCAATCCACATTGCCAAGCCTTCTCTAAATCCACAAATGCAATGAAGGTTGGTTTGCTCTTCTCCATTCTTTTCTCTGTAAGCAGCCTAAGGGCCAATATTGCTTCTCCTGTACCCTTACTTTTCCTGAATCCGAATTGTTCTTCATTCAGGAACTCCTCTGCTTTTTGTTCTATTCTTCTGTAGATTATCCTTGTCAATATCTTTTATGCATGTTCTGTCAGGCTTATAGTCCTAAAATTTTCACATTTCTCCGCTCTCTTCTTCTTGGGAATAGGAATGATGATGTTTTTCTCGAAGTCCCTTGGAATTTCTCCTGCTGAATACATGTCGCAGATGGTTTTGTAGAGATGAATTAATGTCTTCTGTCCTGCATTTTTAATTAGTTCTGCAGGAACATCATCAATACCTGAAGCCTTATTCATCTGAAGGTCCCTTACTGCTGCGTCGAATTCCGATCGTAATAATGATCCATATCATCCTTTTCGACTTTTCTTTCCTCTTCAATCACTCTCGTGCTGAGATTGTTTCCGTTATATAACTCTTCCAGATATTCTTTCCATCTCTTCACTTTGTCTTCATTTTCAATCAAAAGGCCTCCATTCTTGTCTTTTATGGCATTGCATCTTGCGCTCCATTCCTTGTAGTGGTTCCTTACTATCCTATAGACATCTTCCACCTTTCCAAGTGCAAGGTTGTTTTGTACATCTTCGCATAGATTGTTCATCCACATTTCTCTAGCTTTCCTGGCTTTGCGACTTACTTTGTTTCTTATTTTTTTGTAGCAAAGCTGCCCTCCTTCAGTTTTCGCATTCTTGAACTTTCTGCTTTCTTCAAACAGTTTTAAGACTTCTTCCGTGATCCATGGCTTCTTGCAATTTTTCTTCTTCCAAGAACTTCTTTTGCGGCTTCCTGTAGTCCATATTTAATATTTATCCAATGCTCTTCTACTGGTTTCTCAGTCAGGTTCTTTCCTATGTAGATTCCTACTGCTTTCTGAAATGCCAGCTGATGTTGAGTCTCCTTCAGTTTTTTCTACTTGCCAAATGTTCTTTACTGTTTTTTTCAATCTCTTGAATTTTAGATAGCATTTAATCACTAAATTATGGTCGTTGTCGATGTCTGCTCCCAGATAGCTTTTGAAGTCCTTCACCTGATTCCTGAACCTCTACTTCACTAAAATGTAGTCTATTTGAAATCTTCCTCTGTCTCCTGGCATTCTCCACGTGTATCTTCTTCGGTTGTGATTTTTAAGCAATGTGTTAGTAACCACTAACTTATGTTGTTTGCAGACTCCAGCAGTCTTTCTCCTCTTTCGTTTCGGTTTCCCAATCCATATTTTCCAGTCATTCTTCCATCTTGACCTTCGCCGACAACAGCGTTCCAGTCTCCTAAAATAATTTGGTTTTCTTCTCCTCTTACCTGTTTTATTACCTCCATGATGTCTTCGTAGATGTCTTCCACTTATTTATCTTCGTAGTCCGACGTAGGCATGTAAACTTGCACCACAATGGTATCTGTAGGCTTAGTTTCAATTTTAACCATTGTAATCCTCTCATTGTACTGCAGGAAGCTCTTCACATGCAGTCATGCACTCTTCCTGAGCATTACCTACTCCAGTGTTACCATTCAGTTATTCGGTGTGAATAATTCTGTAACTTCCACTCCAGAAGTCCCCTTCTTTGGGCAATCTCATTTCACTGATTCCTAACGCATCGAGGTCCATTCTCTGCATTTCCACCTTCAGGTTCTCCAGGCTTCTGTAGGTCCAAAGTGATCGCACGTTCCATGTTCCTACCCTAAAATGTTTATCACACTTGACTGATGTACTCTCTCGAGTAGTCCCCGCCCAGAGATCCAAATGAGGGACTATTTTACCTCCGGAATATTTTACTCGAGAGGGTTCTATCACGTCTTGATAATAAAGGAAAGAGTGGAGTAGCTGCGACTCCTTGGGATAATAATGTGGTGGTTTTCCCTTGCCTTCCACATTGCAGTACTACAGCCGTTAAAGTAAATGTTATCACGCGTGTAGTGAAATGAGTGTAACTGTACCGACCACTGTGGTCTCCACCTTCACTCATATGAAAAAGAGCTGCTGCCCCCTCCTCCAGGTGATGGGAAGCGTAATTGTTGGCGGCCTCTGTTGCCAAGTCACCGCATCTTCACATGTTCTGTATTATTTAAAGGCCTACCTTACCCAGGGATAGACCAATACCCCCTCGGAATGCCGTCGCTTTTTGTCCAGGAGCGCTTATTCGTTGAGTAAACTCGCAAATCTCACAGCTTACCCCTATATCTAGAGGTCCACCCACCATCTGCAACCCGGTGGATGCACTCGGTGGCTTTAAGCTCAGCCGTGAGAGAAAATTAATTATATTTATTAAAACTAAAGTTTTCCCAAGCCTAGTTGAACTACCGTTACTTATAAGATTATAATACATATGAAAAACAAAAAAGTATTTAAAAATACCCTCGTTTTTCACTAATCGCTCAAGTTATAGCACGTTTTTCTCAAGTATAAGAAAAGAAAAGTTACCCTCACAAGGCCTAAAACCTCCAAATTTTGTGGCTTAATTTAAAACAATTTTTAACCCGGCGTTACTCGCGCGAGATTTCCGATCAAGGTTACTCGCGTGGGGTGCTCCTGACACCCCAATGTAAATTTTCGTTTAAAAATGGGTTTCACAGCATTTTATTTGTGAAATCCATAAATATTATTTAAATATATGTTTTTACTTGCAGCGTTTATGCTGAGGAGGATGAGTTGATCGTTTAACTTGTACTCTCTAACTGTTGACGGATCTAGGGTTGGGGAGAGTGGGAAAATCCCCAACCACAAATCCAAGAGAAATAGTTTTTTTTGCGGAGGCTAAGTTCTGAGGGATAATGGGGCTCAGCAGAATCAAAGTTGCTTAGAGTAAAGTGGAGAATCTCGGGTTGTACACCGGGTCACAGTGTTCATTATAGCCGACGTTTCAACACTAACCGAGCGTCATTCTCAGGGCTGAGATGACTCACCTTTTCCCTGAGGACGATGCTTGATTAGTGTCAACACGACTGCTACAATGAACAATGCGACCCAAAGTACTACCCCGGAAGGTCCTTGTTCATACATCCATCGGGAAACTTAGAGTATACATAATTTTCTGAGTGCTAATTTTGGGGGGGGGGGGGGAAGTTCCTCCCCAAAATTTTTGTCCAGATCCGATTCTTTCTCTTACGTACGATAAATTACTTTCTCAGACTTGAATATGAACTACTGTGAATACTGTTATCATGGCATAGGCACCATAATCCGCTGTCACTGCGTATTCACGAATGTTGCCGTAACTTATCAAAATAGCATCGTCCAGATCATTTTCATTTCCGATATTCTCCTTATAAATGGCTTTGTCAATTCCCTCGCACTTTCTCGTAGGAATTTTGATCAATACATCTTGCTTCTTGGATTGACGTTATTGTATATAGCAAAAGAGTTCATGCCTGCCACGTTTTTGGAGTGGAAAAAATTACCATTGGCCATTTAGTAGTGTTTCTTGAAATATTACGTGCTACGCACATCTCATCCAATGTGTCAACACCGCCTTTAGTAAAGTTCCCTATAAAAAGATATTACCTCTTGTTTCTTCTTGTCACCTGTCAACTTGTCTATGCTCATACTACATGCATTGTTGACAACAAAATTACGTTTTCACCTTTTTTTTGGATGTAAGATAAGATAGTTATGTTCTTTCTAAATCCAAAGAGACTGCTATTCTCCTCCCTCTGTTTTGTGCACACCATCTTAGGTGGCAATTCCCTTTTTTTCAGAGTTTCCACCAGTGTCAATTTACTTTGTATCAAATCCTCTGCCAGGGGAACACTTGCAAACCAATTGTCAGCTGTGACGTTTCTCCACGGCCCAACAATTGGTTCCACTAAGCGCTTTACCACATCTCTAAGCTTTTTTGGAGTATTATCTACTTTGTAGGGTCCTTCAGGTTGACTCCCAGCATATACCTCTAAATTGTAAATATTGAATACATTAGCGTCAACCAATGAAAATATTTCTATACCATATCTTGCAGGCTTATTTGGGAGATATTGCCTGAATGAATATCTTCCCCTAAAGCCTACTAATTGCTCGTCCACCTTTGTGTACTCTGATATGGCGTAGTTATCCTGAAACTTTCTCACAGGCATTTTAAAAAAGTTGACGAATCGGAGCTCTTTCTGCCCTACTCTTTATATCATCAAAACTGAGCCACTGCCAAAGAAAACGGAATCCTTGATAATTCATGGACACGTAAAATATGTCAACACCATCTCGATCCTATAAATCCTCTATATCTCTATATTTTTTTGCCCAGATCTACTTGTTCCCGTGAAGAGCAAACGCCCAATGAAACAGTCAATCTCTCCCTCATCAGTGGGCCTGGCATCTCTCGCTCACGAATAATTCACTCCTACTTTTTGAATTTGAATATTTATGCATAACGATATTCCTAACCTGAAGTTATACCATGCAAAGTTGTATACCATAAAAATCAAGTTTCTGAAATATTTTTTGTAGCAGGAAAAAAACAATTAGACTTTCAATACTAGGTACGTACTTACTGGGTGATATACTGCACTCGTAATTAAGTTATATATATGGAGAAAAATAGAAGATATATAGAATAAAAATATGGAGATATGAAAAACAATATTTTCGGAGTTGTACGCAATCGAATCACGCTGAAAATCTGAAAATTGTAATATAATATTATGACCATCAAAACATGAATATAATTACTATTTCATCAATATTATTCAATTGTAGTATAAAACCAAGAAAAACATATCTCACAGAAAGCACATGCTGAGGAGCCTACGTCGCGGAGTCAATTGGGGTGCTCAGGACACCCCGCGCGAGTAACGCCGTGAGTGAGAGTATACCGAATGATTTGAGAGGCGTCCTCCACCAGCAGATAAAGATAAAATACGAGAATGCATGTTAGATTGTAACTTAAGTTTCACAGTTACAAAGTTGCAACCAAAACAATGAAGTATGGAGTAAGAATTGGTAGTATGAGTTTGAGTGGCTTGAACATTATCCCCTTTTAATGCTACCACGCAGGTTATTTACAATGTATACCTGTAAATGTTGGTGTTAAAAGAAAGATAACATATGACATTCCAGCTACTGAAGAGGAGAGGTCAATGGAATAAAGACTAAAAAAATTATACAATGAAAAACAAGGTGGGGTGTTCAGGACACCCCGCGCGAGTAACGCCGGGTTAAAAACTTAGATTCAAAAAATGCAATTATGAAGGGAAATTCAAGGCTCAGGGCACCTTCAAAACTTCATTTTAACATGTATATTTTTTTAAATTCCTGGACCACCCATTTATATGGGGGTATTCCATACCCCCATACTCCCTGGTGGTGACACTCCCCCTTCAGACTCTTCATGATACGCCTATGCACGTTGACATCGTGCTGAATCAGCTGATAACAATTATATGCAGTAGGAAATATGTTGCGCAAAGCACAGCATAAGAAATATTAAATTTTACATACCCTTTTCCCATAGTAATATCACACTTTTAAATGTGCAGCAATATGATGCACATGATGCTAATCTTATGTTCTTTAACCCACAGCGCAACTTCGATAATTTTAAGTATTAACTTTGTGAATCAATAAACTATTTTTTTCTTAATTACTTTCAGTGACTATTTAAACTTGTGTTCAGTAAATGATAAACAAACAAAATCTGTTATAAATAATTGAATCCTTTCAAAAACATCCTGGACGTCAAAAAGAGATAGACCAGTTGCCATGCATGACCCATAATCCAGCTAAATCCCTAATCTGGTATCACTTCGGTCCAGACTGTGCCGGCATAAAGATGCTCAACTGTACAAGTGAATTAAATCAATAGCCCAGATTATCACATATTTATTGGAATGTTATGACTTGGTCACTATTAAGTTTTTGAACACATAACATTAACATAGTTTTCAGCCTTGCATTGCATGTTGCACTGGTGAATAGGCTCATGTGTACATGATCCACAAAAATTGTATTAATATCATTTAATTAACTTTACCACTAATTATATTAATTAAATTTTAATTTAATGTAGTTAATAGTGATTAAAAATTACTCTCATGTTTCCCTCTTTTATATATTAATGCAGCATTTATCACCAAAACGTTCTTAGGTCATTGTTTTCATCATCTTTGCTACTAGATGACGACTCCACTACCATAATGATGTGGTGCATGTATAATGCAAACATCACTAAGGGATGTTCAAAAGCATTCTGAAAAGACAGTGCTCTGAGCTTGCAGAGCGTTTAGGAACAATCAAAAGTGTTGTCAGCAGTGCAGTGCCAAAAGTGTGATACTGACCTCACTCATCTCTACTCATTAACCATTGTGAGCACATCGTTAAGATAATGAGTAATTTAATGTGCAGATTAGACTAAATGAGACATTAATACAACTGAATTTTTGGTTTAAGTGTTGGTTAACTTAACCATCCACACCAACCAGAGATTATAAAGCCGGTACTTAGTGTTGTTATTATCATCCCATTGTTCCTGTGAAGTCATCAGTATTTAACATAATCTGCTCTCTTATTGTAGTGTCTGTTTTTGGGGTTTTTCTGTCCCTCATTATTATTTCATTAACAATCCCTCAGTGGCTTGCCTATTTGTGTCATAGGTGGTCATTTGTGACATTGGTAGTCAATGATGCATGGTCTGTGATTTAGCAAAATTTTAATTGTCACTTTTGTTAATTATATTTATCACTTTCATTTTATGTTAAAATGGTGTATATGGTACTTATTTAAGGTCAAAAGTTGTCTGTTCATACCAAAATTTGTTAATTTTGTAACAAAATTATAAATACATATATGTACATATATTTTTATGTTTTGCAATGAACAAACAAAACTTAATATTTATAAGAATGCATGTACTTTTCAAAAGTTGCTTAGTTGAATAGAAAACTTAGCGACAAACATTACAAAACCTAAATCATATTACCATATTTGCAGTGTCGTACACAGGATTTCCTTCTGGGGGGTGGCGGGGTTCAGTAATATTGACAGTCCTTCCATATTAAGCATGGAAGACAAACGAGGAAATAGGTAGTCGTGTTCCTCAGTTCACAGGAAATAATTTTGATGATTGGAGTTTCCTATGGTGAATGCTCTCAGAGATGATAGCTGCCTTGAGCATGTAAACTCTAGTTTGCCCGAGCTGATTGCGAATGTTGGGCTAGATGAGCCCGGTGATAAAGCCGCAATCAGAAAGAGAAAAAAGGTGGAGATGTTGCAGGTGAAGGAGAGTTGGGTCATTCGCCTGATTGGAGAGAACGTGGTTCTGTTCCTCGAGGTTATCACGGACAAGAAAATGGCCTACGGCATGTGAGACGTGATCATGGACTGCTATGAGAAGACCTCACTGAGCAACGGGGTAGTACTCAGTAGTGAGTATTGTACCATGAAGTGGGAACCCTCAAAGGAGTCCTTTTCGGACTATTGCAACAGGTTTGATAGACAAGTTCAGGGCCTAAGAAATACCGGATTGGTAATGGAAGAGAGTCAGGTGGCTCTCAAATTTCTTATTTCTTTATAAAAAGCTTATGGTACTATTGTGACCACTATTCGTACACAGGCGGTAGTTACTCCATTAATTCTGACCTTAGCGCAGGTTAGGAGCACGGTTGAGGACCACGAGGTAACCCTCCGCAAGAGTGTGGGACCCTCAAAGTCCACCAGGGCCACCACAAGCAGTTTCTCTGCCGTTTCAGGTTGCAATCAAAGATACCACCCTTTTCCCTATAATTGCAATGATTGCAGGGGATCTGGCCTCCAGGCCTCAGATTGCTGGAGTCGAAGAAGAGGAGGTACTCACCGTGGACAGTACCACCGAGGACAATGAGGAAGCCATGGAGGAAATCACCAGGGCCAATTCCAGGGACGAGGAGGATCCTCGGGCCATGGTGGGCAAGGCCAAGAAGCCGGGTACCAACAAGGCAGACGTAGGCATGGAGCGTCTGTTGGAGCATCATCTGCAGTGGCCTACAGCAACAACAGGGGATGCAATAGCCATGGCCATAATTTCTGTAGTTCAGAGGTTAATGAGGTAACAGATACAATCATGGTTGAGTCACATTTTATGAGTGACACAAGAAATTGAAAGATCTATGGTTAGTAATGGTATGAAGAATGTCATGTTCACTTTGGATTCTGGTACGACTAAACATCTGATGAAGACTGGTGTTCCTGTGTCGATGAAAAGAGTAATTCGACACCCAGTTAAGATACTAATTGCCAAAACAAATGTTTTCCTCATGGCATATTCTAAAAGTATTCCAATTGGGAAAACTGGTTTTGATGACGTTGCTAGGTTTGTTTTTGAAGAATTAATTGTTGATGAACTTTCTCATAACCTCCTTTCAATACCTTGTTTGAACTTGGATGGTTACTAGGCTTCATTTGGTGATGACAAGTGTTATATTGACCTTGGTGACACTCTTTGCTGTGGGATTTTTGAAATGGCATTTGTTTTTGCTCAAAGTGGGCTTAGTCAACCAGACTGAAGTTTCAATGTAACAGGGAAAGAGGAACTCTGACATAGAAGGCTTGGTCATTTGAGCTTCGACAATATGAAATGCTTAAGTAGCATAATGGATGGAGTAGAGCAAATGAGATTTAATGGTGATCGCCTCTGTGAGTTGTGTATTGAGGGCAAGCAAACTATGCTGCCATTTGGTGGTACTCGACCAAGAACCACCAGACCCCTTGTACGGGTCCATGGTAATTTGTGTGGGCCAGTCACTCCAACGGCTTATAATGGTGTTTTTTTTTTGCTCTACGTGGGTCCCTCTCTTTTGCATCACTATCCTCCAGAAAAGTATCTGTGGCATTTTCTTTGTTTTCACAGTTATTTTCATTCTCTGTGATGAAACAAACTGCATTAAAAATAATGAATATGCCAAGAGTTTATTGATGTATTTTGTAAAGTTCTTCAGCAAGTCATTTGGCAAAGAAGCAGTGACATATAATGTCCACAACCTAATACATTTAACCAATGATGTTAAGCAATTAGGTTGTGCATTAGTTGCATTTAGTGCCTTCCCATTTGAAAACCACTTGGGAGAAATTAAAAGGGTGCTATGGAAGAGGAGAAACCGCTTGCTCAGTTGCATAACCATCTGCATGAAAACTCCTCCATTCAAAAACCAAAACACACTGTGGCTAATAAGTACCCAATTATGCTGAAACCTGTGAAGACTGCTGTTGCTGGATTGAGTTCAGTGTATGAAAAAATAAGGTTTGTGCTGTCCAGCAAGAGTGCAGCAAACAGTTGCTGTTGTTTGAGAACTAAGGAAATAGTGTATATAAAAGCCATAGGACTAAACAATGGTACTCCTGTTATTATAGGCAATGATCTACCGGGCTCAAAAGATTTTATTTTATCCATTAGATTCTCGTTCCATGGATATTCACCTTGGTGGAAAATGGAGCACTGATAAAACCATTAATGTTAGCCAAATTTTATCCAGTGCGCCTACCATATAACAGTGCAGAGGACTGCTTTTTCCACATGCTGCACACACACAGCTGGGCTCACCTAGCCCAACATTCGCAATCAGTTCGGGGGCAAACTAGAGTTTGCATGCTCAAGGCAGCCATCATCTCTGAGAGCATTCACCATACGAAACTTCCACTCATCAAAATTATTTCATGTGAACTGAGGAACACGATTACCTATTTCCTTGTTTGTCTTCCATGCTTAATATGGATGAACTGTCAATATTAATGAACCCCACCACCCCCCAGACGGAAATCCTGTGTATGACACTGAAAATATTATTTATTTGCAGTGTCATACACAGTAAACCCATAATATGTATTTAGGTTTTGCAATGTTCGTCGCTAAGTTTTCTTTTCAACAAAGCAACTTTTGAAAAGTACATGCATGTTTATAAATATTAAGTTTTGTTTGTTCATTACAATATATAATAATATATGTATATGTAATTATAATTATGTTACAACTAGTGATGGCCGGATCGGATCCGTGGATCTTCCATTTTTTCGGTTCCGGATTCGGATCCAAAGACACGGAGTAAAATCGGATCCGGATCGTAGATTTTAAATTTTCGCTGCTTAGCGATCGTAGCGCCCCGTGAATGGAATGTAGTTGCGGTAGATATTGACAAGAAGAGGATGTGTAACTCTTGTCATGAAATTAGATGAAAATGTTCCCGTGCAACTGGAAGCAAAATAAAGAAATATGACTTTTTTCTCCCATTACCCCGGGATCGCGAGAAAAAAAACGTGCGATGTCACGCGGGTAGCCTACATTCACCGGGATCAGGCGAACAACGAGAGCTAGTGGACTGTGCGAAGTTCGATACCTATCGCAGTTTAATTTTTTCTTTCAGTCGTTGCATCGAAAATGTTATCCTCTTCAATTTCGAACCATTAAATCTGAATACTCACTTTATCATAGATCCAGAACGGAGATTTTAAAATTTCGCGGCCTAGTGATCGATGCGCCCCGCGAATGGAATGTACGTATGGTAGAAACTGGCAAGGAGAGGTTGTGTAACTCGGTCACGAAATGTGAAGAAGATTTTTTCCGTGTCACAAAAACAAAATGAAAAAATACTCGTCGTGACTTTTTTCTCCATAGGCCCGGATGCGCGAGAAGGAAAATAAAGCCGAATGTCACGCGGGTTGCCTACACTCTCCATTTTCCCGTGAACCTATGATAGCGTAGTTGTTAAAAATGAGGGCTAGTGTACTGCCGGTCTCGAGTTCGATTCTTAACACTGCCTGATGCAAGTGCACAGGATAATGCAAGTAGGCAGTTAAAAAAAGTAGATTATCAGAAATTTCATATCAATTTATAAGTCAAAATAATAATAAAATTTGGCATTAGTGAAATGATTGAAAAAAGTTTTTAATACAGAATTAAATCGTGGAACCATTACGTAAACTTTACCATGTATTTTTTAGTGACGCATTTGTAAATGTAGTTTAAAACGATAGGAGTACAAAAAAGTCAGTATCCTCACACAAAGGTTGGAAATGAAGGATGATAAAGTTTTTGATTCAGTGGCTGAAAGAAAAACTTTAAACAGTGATAATTATCATTCTTAAGAATCGAACTTCATTACCTGCAGTTCACTACCCCACTCTGCTATTGTGGGCTTGCCTGATTTTGGAGAATACATGCTCCCCACATGCCATTCTACTTTTTTCTCTCAAACCTGAGCCAATGGAGAAAAAATCCGAGACTTTTTTAATTTTGCTTCTAGTAGCATGAAAAAAGGCTAATCTCATTTCATGATCAGAGTTACACAACCTCTCCTTAGGAGTATAAAATTCTATAAATTCATTTTAAAGGTTATTATTAATGAGACAGTGCAAAATTACTAGTTTAGCAGCTTGAAATATTTTATAATGATTTTTTCGTCTTAAAAATGGAATTCCCAGATATTTCATAAATGGGATCTCTTGTACGCATTAAAATGTTTTTGTTTCTAAAAAAGAATATGAAAGCATTCAAGTATTTGATTAATAATTGGAAAATAATTCCTTTATTAATAAAAATGAACCTATGTTTCTTTTAACCATGCACTCTAAAGAATAGTTGTACTGGTTTCAAAAATATATTGCTTGATGAGTATGTGATAAGGAAGTTGATATTTATATTAGAAGTAATAAGAAATAGTTATTGCATCTGTAAATCTTGATCCAGGAAAATATTATCCACATAGATGATAGGAAGTTGATTTTTTTCTACAATAAATTTACTTGTTTTTTGGTAATTCTATTGTTGCTGTATTTATTTATTTTAAAAAAATCTAGGTTTTGAAAATGATTGAAATTCAGAATCGAGTATCTGAAACTAAGGATCCGAAACCGAGATAAAGATCCAAAACCCAGGCAAGGATCCGGATCCGACAAAAAACCTGGATCCGTCCATCACTAGTTACAACATTAACAAATCTTGGTATAAACAGACAACTATTGACCTTAAATAAGAGCCATATAAACCGTTTTACCATAAAATAAAAAAGTGACAATTTAAAATTTGCTGTCTCGCAGACCACGCATCATTGACCACCTATGTCACAAATACTCCGTAATTTTAGGGATCCCAAGCTGTCGAGGATTGTTATCATGCAGTGAACAAAGCAATGAATTTAGTCTCTGGGAGGTAACCACAGGTAAGACGAACTACACTCTCAAATATCTGAGAAAAAAGGATTTAATTCACTTAAACAAGCATTGTTTGAAGATTACAAAACACGATAATATTGTGACCGATGACATTAACTCCCTCCAAAGTACAGGAAATAAGCATTGCGTTTAAATACACTGATGGTGGATGAGTTTCAATGAGATGGATGACATTTAGACACATCTATGATATGGATGGGGGTGAAACCAATGAGTTGAAACTGATCAAAAGTTACAAAGAAATAAAACTTTTACATTAAGCTCCAGAGTCGAATGGACTGATCGCGAAGAGGATATTAGCACAGAGCATTTGATATCAGACACACGGTTGAAATCAGCGGCGTCGGAAGGGGGGGGCAGGGAGGGCATTCCCCCCCAGAATTTGTCACGGGCCCTTGAGAAATGAGTCTTCATTAATAAAAATTAAATTTCATTTGTTTCCAGCTTGCCTTTTTCCTTCTGATGCATATTCTACCACCTTCATTTGCACTTTTAGCTAAATTTAATTCTCCACCCCCTACTATCCGCAAAAAATGCGGGCCCTTTTCATAGGAGCCGGGCCCTTTTCTTAAGAGCCGGGCACTTTTCAAGGTTGGTACTCCCAGCGAAAATGGTTCCAACGCCCCTGGTTGAAATGCAATAGGGCACCGAGTCCCATTGATACAACTAAATATTATGAGATATAATATGATAGCGATGATCAGCGTTGCTTCATGAGTCCCGCAACGCTCAATATTTCACACTTGACTCGATGATTGGAAAACAAAGTGGCGAAAAGGGGGGGTGGGGGAATGGGCGAAGGTGGGATGGCAGTGGCTTACACGACGGATGGTGAAGACTGGTGATCGAATATGAGGTACAGGCTGATGGTAGTGGCACTCGTACCGCCAAGCAGAATTTGGGCCAACGGCCCTGGCCCGTGGATCCCTCGCACGACGTCGATGGAACGCTGTTTTCCCGGCGTCTCCGAATCCTTGGCAATAGCAGCTACCGACGATGCGTGCATGAACTGTCGCGAGAATACGAGACAATGTGGTGAAGAGTGGCCAACAGACTTAGGCCGGAGCGAAGAAGGAACTTGGTTGATTCCCCAGAGTGCAGAAGCTCGTTTCGTCACGAAGCAAACTTGCATAGCCTCCCGCTGATGCCCAGCACTGCACACAAAATCCGCCCTCTTCCACATTGGAAGAGGCTTTTTATACCCGACTCTCGCACGGGTCTATGGGTAAGCTTCTTACCGAAGCACGGGGGAGAGGGTGGAGGGGACGAAAAAAAGGTGGCCACCGCCATTCATTATGGGGTACACAAAACCACCTTGCCGCACTTAAATTTCACACACACACTCACTACTTCCTCGCGACCTTGCGAGACGTCCTTAACTTAAGGGCGCGGGTCGTCTCACCCTTACAAAGAAAGGAAATAGAGGGGGACGGGAGGACAGAAAAGCATCGAATCGTGACGGGAAACTGCTCGTATCCATTACAGTATGCATTTTATAAATAATTCAATTGTCTTTCTGATGAAATGAAAAGAGAGTATCTTTTATTTTTTTTGTTCCAAAAGCAAGGGGTTGAAATTGATTTGCATTCAACATATATTGAGATCGGGATTTCATTTTATAATTGTGACCGAAAACTAATAGTTTCTTGTTGAAACTGCTATCGGGTACGATAATATCCTGGTATTCTCCATTATCTTTCGATTGCCTACCTTAATGGGGTCGTTTACCAAAATTTTTTTATTGCCGAATATGATAGAATTTTTAAAATAAAAAGACCCGTATTTTTCCGTTTTTTGATCCGTCAATTATTTCTCGAGTTATAGGCGTCGAAAAACTGATGTTTTTAACCCTTTCGGAAAAGTGGGTGTGGTGCAACTTCTGACGTTAATCGACTTCGTCCAATCACAACTGAGCCCGCGAAGCTACTTCGCCTTATCGCAAAGGGGAGACACGCTGACTCTGCCAATCGGAGCAGTTACGACACCACCTGTGCGAGCAGACCTTCCGAGAACCCCCCTCCACTCCCTCCCCTTACCATAAGAGCAGTCAAGGACGAGAGAAAATGACGTCAATGTTATCACAGCAGCTTTTTCGGTGGGCGTCACCTTTTTTTTATTTTAATTTTTGATTTATGAATAAATGGTTGTGGTAAGAAGATTAATTTTTTCACTAAATTTCTTTTTTCGTTTCCATTTAACAATTTCGTGTACAAAATTACAATTTCGGTTCCGAGTAAACGCCCCCATTCTATGCAATAGGTTTAAAGCTAGATGCGGAACATTCTTAATTCTCGAAAATTAGTGGTTTAGTATTTATCAGGAAGAAAACTTTGGCTGAAACATGACATGTTAAGCATAGTTAATTCAGATGGCAGTACTCAGTCAGTACTTGAAAATACCATTCATAGGCTATTACTCGAAGTTACACTTATTAAGGTTAAGTTCTAACTGTCATTGGTCGCACCACTCTTGAATTGCATCTACATCCTGAGCCGTGGGCACGTCCGCTAGCCCAGGGGAGTGACCCAGCCGACTGGGAATGTTTCAACATCTGGCCGATCGGCGAAAGACCAGGGCCGCCGGATACCCCCCGACACTGGAAAGTGGAGTGGGGCCCTGGGGGCATAGGTCGCAGGGACAAGTCCGATGGCACTGCGAGTTGAAGGAGCTGGGCGCGAGGGGTATAAATAGCGGGGGCCAGCGCCAGTTCGGGGCTTTTTGCCATTTCGGACGCCCGCGCAGCCTGGACGCCACTCTCGACGCCTCTCCGCCGCCCCAATAGGCCTCGCGAACCACCGCCGGAGCCCAGGTAAATCTACCCGAAGTGCTACACCCTCCTCACTTAATTCCTTATTCTCGGTGCCCCCCCCCCCCCCACAACTTGGTACTTTTTACTTCAATTGAGTAAAAACCTTGGGCTGTATCCTCTGCTTTCTTTTTTGGGTCGACTCCTTGGTGATCTGGTCCCTCCCCCTCGCCTATCCTTCCACGGTGCAATTCTTGCTGAGCGATTTCCTGTCTTCTTCTTTTGATATACCCCTATACACTACCGCATCGTCTGCAAAAAGTCTAAGCTTACTACTAACTACGGTACCCTACTTTTATGTATAAACTAATCTTTTATGTATAAAAGAAATAGAAGCGGACTTACTACGCTACCCTGGGGAACTCCCGACGTGACTTTGATTATGTCCGGCATGATACCGTAACTCTCTAATTTCAAGATTAATTTATCACGAAGAACTTTATCGAATGCTTTTTAAAATCTAAAAATATCGCATCTACTTCAGTTCTGTTTTCGCCGTAGACTAAAATATCATGTACGAATAAAACTAATTGTGTCTCGCAATATCTACCTTTCCGGAACCCATGCTGGCTGCAGCGGCGGATCCAGGCCACTACTAGTGATGACGGTTCAGGGCACTTTCACTCCAGGGGTCCCCTAGACGTCTTTTCGGGGGCGCTTTTAAACCCCGCCCCTCTTTTTGCCGTTTGGGGCAACCCAGCCCACCCTTCGCGTCCGTGTGGCAACCCACCCCCACCCCAATGGTACCTGGGGGTAACCCACCCGCCCTTCGCGTCCGTGTGGCAACCCACCCCCCACCCCCGATGGTACGTATGGGGCAGCCCAGCCCTCCCCTTGCGTAACCTATGGTCTTCTCGAAACCTCGTGGGCGCTGTGAAGTTTCAGGGCACTTAATGATCTATTATAGTGAAAAATGCCTAATTGGGAAGTGGCCAGGCAAGCTCTGGGCACTCATATGAAGCAAGGCCTTTAGAAGTCGTATTTAGTTGAAAGTTAGGATGGCCATGCAACGTTTACTTACATGAAATCGAATACGTGCCTGAATGGCCTTGTTAGTTCGAGTGATTAACTCTGAGGTAGTGCAATGGATGAAAAGGGTACTTGGCGTCGCGAGGGGTTTGTTGGGGTGAAAATAGAATTTGAATGCATAGATTTCCATCGATCATTTTATTACATTGTAGAAACATACAGGCATACGGATGTGATAAAAAAAAAAAAAAAAAAAAAAAAGACACACACACACACACACACGCGTGCATATTATTCACTTGTGGCAGTTAAGAGTTTTGTTTCCCTATTAACATTCTTATTCCAACAAAACAATTACAGGTTCAAAATGTTATGATGCATGATAGCATCGTTAAGAAAGTCATGTCCTTCACGAGTCTTTAAAATTGCACAAATTTCCTTGATTAAGCACTCAACATTTAAGGAGGATGGGGGAGTTTCTAACTCTGACACATTAATCTGAACATTGGAAACAATTTCACATAGAGGAATGTCCTGTTTATCGTCGCACGCACTTTGACGTGCGAGAAATATGGCATCGAGGTACAAATGCAGTACTTTCAGGATGTAAGGAGACCAAGCGCACCGCTCCTCCCAGCGCAGCGTTACACACTCCGCATGAGTCATCAGTCCTTGCCACGATGATTTCGCTAGGTATACACTGACATGTCCGTCGCTTCCGTTCACTTTCTCCACGACTATGGCCTTCGTACCGTATATGCATTTGAATCTCAACACGCAATTTCCGA
The DNA here is from genome assembly GCA_933228895.1 of Platycnemis pennipes. Taxonomy (NCBI): domain Eukaryota; kingdom Metazoa; phylum Arthropoda; class Insecta; order Odonata; family Platycnemididae; genus Platycnemis; species Platycnemis pennipes. The sequence goes on from OW121848.1 coordinate 42,900,843, forward strand.
TTGGGATGCTGTGTGGCACCGCGTTATTATAAAAGTATGATGCGATGAGGTCAGCATTGTTGATTAACTCGCACCAACCTTCGTAGTCTAGCATTACGGAAAAACCTCCAACTCTGCCAATGGTTAAGAAAGGGGAGCACTCGTTCTTCACATCGATACCGATGGTCACTCGCTTCGTATCACTGTAATTCACTTTATAACCGCATTCGAGTAGTCCGAGATGTTCCGAACGAAAAGTCGGCGGGCGCGATGTTTCCGGCGGCGTTCGTTCATCCACCTCTACCTCCGCGGCGAGAGATGGCTCGTACGATGGGCGCCTATACTCCCTGCTGATGGGCGCGCGCGGGGAGTAGGGTCGGGAACCTCCACCCTTGGAGGTGCCTTTCACTCCCCCTCTCCTCGGTGCACGGAATGAAGTTCTAGGCGTTTCCATGTTTGCTGGACGGGAACTGTCTGCAGTCTCCGGTGTCGGGGGCGTTATAAGCTCTCCTGAGTAGGGGAGAGGGTGACGGTGGAGGGGGGAGCAAGATGGCGATCTCCGCCCATTTATGATTTCAGAAGATATTTACCCGGTATTACCGCAGCCCTTCCGATCTGAACGTGGAATGCGGGGTGGTATGGAGGACACAATTGACACCTCTTGCCGAATATTTCATTATAGATAATCAGAATAAGTGCATCGTTAAAATCGGAGTTTGTGCCTCGGAAAAGTTTTAAAAATTTCGCCATGGAAACACCGCTGCATCGGGAAGCTAGAAATACGGCCGAATAATTACCACATGTGGCAGACGTCCAGCTCTGAAGCTGAATTGTGTTGTGTCGCCACGATTTACATTCCCTGTTGAGGAAGTTTACATGTTCCGCAACGAGGGGTGGTAGTCCATAGCTATCAAAAAATTCCCCCTTTCCGTTTCTATCGATAAATATTCCGATCCAGTGCGATCCAGGTTTTCTTTCAGGGTCCGTATTCACAATCAGTGCGGCGGGATGCTTGCATTTTGCGGGTAAGTTGTCGGCCGCAAAGACGCCTCTGAATATCGGTCGGGTCTCATGATGATTGTTTAACGCGCGAGTTAGTTGAATACCGTTCATCTCGCCCGTCGTAGCTGTTTTCATAATGGGAATGCCATTTTATTTCATGTCTTTTTATACACGGCTCCCTTTCGATAACCTTAGATCTTACTAAAGGACATTTAGGGTTCCATCGCAAATGTTCCTTCTTAGGTTGATCCCAAGATTGCCATTCTCCAATAGCTATGCCGCATGCGCTACAAATCGCAACGTCTCGCACGCCGGAATAGAAAAAGCCAGCAATGGCTAATCGGCCTATGCTCACAGCAAACCTTCGTGATACCCCCTTGAAAGATTTAAAATGAAAGTCGTAAGATGTTAGCTTTTTCCAGCCTTCCAAGCGTAGCCATGCAAGTAAGTTGAGACTGTTAACGCTTGCACATTCGTAGGTGTTTCTTTCATGGTTCTTAATACTGCAGACTCTCCGACGCACATTAGATTTTAATTTCTTGAGTGATGGACACCCTAAAATTTCCAAATTGATCACTTCCCTATACAATAGCACTTTTTTCAAAAACTCGCACTTTTCCTTCCCTTTCGCGAACACAAAGGTATACGCAGACGTGTGCATGTGTAGAATGCGTTGCAATTCTGCGTATTCAGTTTCTCCGTCGTTCCACGAGAGACCGTGGTAATTTCTGCGCAGCCACGAATCCTGTTTGCTTGTCTCCGCACTCCTCTCAAACTCAGAATAGGGTGGCTTGAAAAGCCATGTCAACACGTCACAGCAGTCATCAGTAGCAATGGAGAGTTCTTTCACCACAAGCTCTCCCGCGCGCTGGAAACACTGAATATCGATGATCGCAGCCATCTGTGCACCTCGTGTAAATCTACTGTAAGTGTGTGTGAACGGAGGGAGCACCCTTCTTAATAAACCCTAGCCCCTCCTTCCCTTTCTCTTGAGAATCCCCACTCCCCTCTCTTTCTCTCTCTTTCTCTCCCCCCACACGCACACTTCTCACCCCTCGCCACTCTGCGAAGAGGGCCACACCTACTAGCTGCTATAGTCTACTCCAACATTTCGATGTCGGTCGATTTCAAGAATATTATTAAATTCGGCGTACAGAAGGCAATTTATAGTCTCGGGCAGAGCGTTTTTAAATCTTACTTCCAAGCGAAGGCTACCGTGTCTCTGTAGGCTCCAATGGGAAGAGTTTGCTTCTAAATCAGGTGTCAGATCGAAAGCTGTGAGGAAGTAACCATCTTTATAATTTTCCCTAGGGATTCCGTTTCCATCATCTTGAAAGTGAATGCCAGTGCCTGAGAAAAGCGTGTGATAAGCCTGAAGGAAAAGACCGGATCCCGAGAAATCTGGTTGTAAAGGCTTGGTAGGGACCTGCTTCCCATCCAGATATAAGGCGAGAAACGTGAGATCAAAATTTTGAAAATTGTATGGGTTCGATACCAGTTCCCCGTTGAACGCAGCGTTGGAGACAAATCCTACAATCACGCGCTTTGGAAGTTGTCCTAAGAAAATGTTATCCAAAGTTTTACTCTGTACGTCACGCGAAATGGTGACGGTTTTGATATCCACGCGCGTGATTGGATACTTTGCCGTGGATTTTTCTAAAGCCCGGCTATGTCCTATAAGGACAGATGGACTTATTTTCACTTTACGAACCAGGAGTGCCGCATCTACTATTTTTACAGCAGTGTTTTCGTAGATTCGCGAGGCCATCAGATTAAATTCCGTCTTTGATCTGACGAGTTTGAGGCGCATCTCCACTCCATTCAAAAGGAATTTTTCCTGGTTAAATAGATCACAGTGGAGATGGCCCATTAATTCCACTGGGTTTCCCTCATTAGTGTATTGGCGCCTTTTAATGGCACCTGAATTTTCGCGACAATCGTCCATTTTTCCGGGCGTGTCGTCGTACCACAATGCCGCCGTAAGGTGGGACGACTTTGCGGCGGGTCCGTAATTAAGAAGAGTTTCAATGAAGGCCCGATACGGATAAGTATGACTTGGAGGCGTCACCAGCTTCTGATTGAGAAAGATGTCAACCTGCGAGAATAGAGAATGCAGCCACAGATTTACCGGTCCGATTACGGAATCGTCATCGTTCATCTGAGCCCTCCGTTCAATACGAACTGTTATGGCTATTAACGTGTGTGATAGATCGATGTACTCGTCGCCATGACCGGGTATGACAAACTCCAAAGGCGCGTTGTCAGTTAAGGTTGTGACGGGCTTATAATGTATCCACTGTCCATCTTCAATACTCGTTTGAGTAGGTGGAATAGAGAACAGATCGAGCTCAGATTTCACGCACTCGCAGGATTGGTGGTGGAGGAAAGACATTTTAGGAAAATATGTCTTTGATACCAGTCTTCGTCTTCTTTCTAGAGATCGTCTTCTTTTTCTTCTCTGGAGGAGCTGTCTTGCTTCTACGGGTGACTGTCTTCAACTGAGGCTTCCTCTTGCGTGCGCCGGGGACATACCCACCCCCGGTCATCCCCTGTATCTTATTTTCCGCCCTTCTCATCAAATTTTCTCCGCCTTCTAAAACGCGCTTGCGTATCACCCTCTTCAACGGCTGATGGTCGGGCGAAGACATGTCGCCTATAACATTCATACCGGCTCGGAGAGCCTCCCGGCCTACGGCGCGGGCGCCGCTTTTCAGTAGTGGGAGAACAGAGCGGAAGAGCCCGCCCAAAAATCGACCGATTCCATGTCCTTTCTGATAATTAACACCACGATAAACAGCTCCCACCCCGCTCCCAACCTGATTAAGGTAGTACCGCGTGTAAGGATCGTTATTGTTAATCGTCTTTACCATGACTCTTTTGCTTGCGAAAGTGAAGTACCACAACCGACGTTCCGTAAAGAAATGGTACAGAGTGCCCGGCGTGTGTTCTTAAATCTATCTCCACGGTTTCAAACTTTCTCTTCAATACAGGTACATAGAGGGGCCTGGTAAAAACATGACTAATGTCGAGGCCGAATTTGCTTTTCTCGCCCATGGTGCTTACTATGCGTAAAAGAGGTGCAACGGAATCTCCAATAATTTGTGGCTCGACAATATCGCAATAAACATATATCTGCGATGGATAACCAATGCAGAGGTCTGGTTTGCGCCTTCCTTTTTTCTGCTCCACAATGTCCCCATTGGGGTCAAATCCGAGTTGCAGTGCCAGAATTTCCGAAGTGGTAAGAACAACAGTGGTTCTCGCATCAACTGCAACCACTTCGCGATCGTCGATGGAAAATTTCACGGCGCTAGGGTGAGAGATTTTCTCCAAATCGTCGTTCAGAGTTTTCACGAGATCAGCGGCGCTCTCATAATGACCTGTCGGAAGTTTTCTATAGTATGCGTATGTGCTTCCAGCGTGGTAAACAGCGAATTCACGTTGCTTTCCATAAACGTTGCATATCGTCATGGGGTAGTGGATCTCAACGAGAGCGACCACCCACTGGCCATCCAAGGAGACACTCCTAGGTAGAAGACACGTGAATTTAGTGGTCGTATTGCTCCCGTGACTAGACATTGAGCTATTGCTGGGGAGCGTTAAGTAAAAGCCCTCTTCTATCATAGTTTCTTTATCGATGACGCTGGAATCCACGAGTTGAATTTTGAAGGATAACCTTTCCACTTGACCAACGCTTCTTTTCTGATACCGCGCCCGCGGGTTTTAACTATTTTATCGATTCTAAACTTGCGCGACTTCGATAAAATTATCTTTTGTAATTCAGGTCCATAAAACGTGCCTTGAATTATTTCACCCTGTAAATCTTCCAATTCATAAACTGTTGGTTTCCGGTTGATTACTCTCGCAACGACGAATATTTCCTCGCTCCAATTCGACTTGTATCCCTTGCGGAAAGATACTTTCTCTCTACTAATTCTTACATTGTCCCCAACTTTCAGTTGTGCTCTCCCACCCACTTTCTTCTTTTTCACCGTGCCGTATATGTTTTTCCACACTTGAAGGACATTATTCTCATTAACGTCCGACGGAGGTATTTTAATTGTACTGTGCACGGATCGATTGTAAGAGTCCACTATGTCTTGAAGGACGTCAACGTATCTATTTGTGGAATATTTCGTAAAATATCTCCACATCCTCGTCTTAAGTGTTCTGTTCAGTCTTTCCACCACGGCTGCTTTCGTGTCGGGATTATTTGAGTGGTAATAGCCTATCGAATTATTTTTTAAAAAATCCTGGAATGTTTTATTTAGAAATTCTTTTCCCTTATCGGTCATTAGTCTGAGGGGTTTTCTCTTCGCCGATTTCAATAATCTCGAGAAGCCATCTGTCACGGTTGCTCCTGTTTTTGAGCGCAGAGGTATTGCCCACGCGAATCGACTAAATACATCAATCACAGTTAGAATGTAGTTGAAACCTTCATTTTGTTTTCTGACGTGTCTCATGTCATTTAAATCTGCCTGCCACAAATCGTCCATATTGTCAACAATGTACATATTCCTTCGGAATTTCCGCCTTATCGGTTTATGCAGTGTGTATGCATCTTGTTTCTGAAGCCAAAGTCTAACATCATCTTTTCCCACATTCGATGGCGCGGCTTTCCACAACTTCTCCAATCCTGAATACGATGCGGGATGCGCTGGGTCGTAATAAATACTTCGAAGTATTTCGTCCGTCGTTTTCATTTTTTAAAGCGATACGGGGTCCAACGCTGAATAAGTTTCTCCTTCACGGGGGCTAAATTATACGGTGAGCTTCTGCTTCTACGACGCGGAAAGGGCTCTCTTCCTGGGACACCAACTCTCTTGGTCTCCGTGGCTCGAATAATGTCGAACCGCTGTCGGTTGCCTATATATTCAAGTGGTACATTTAATTCCCGCAACAAGGACACAAATGAATCAATACCGATGGGGTTGGAATTTTTACGCGCTCTCATGACATCTCCTACTAGATCCACGATGTTGGAACCCGGAATCACACCACCCTTGATATTAACCGTTCCGTTGGAGCTCCAATTGATTTTACCCGAAGATACGATTCGATTTATTAACAATTCGGCGCGTTTCCTGAATTTCTTCGGCACTGAATCGAGAACTTCGCTACGGAGAGAGACGCGCGTTTCCTCGCCATCATTGACAGGCTTCTCATCGTCGCCATTGCGCTGCTTTTCCACGAGAGGAAGAATCACCGGCTTCCGTTCTTCGCCCGCAAAGTGTAAGAAGCGATGAAGACATTGTTTGTACAAGTTCCATTTTTCAGCATCCGATTTCGCAGGCGCGCGTAAAATTCTTTCCATTTCCCGATCCAGGTCGGAGAGTGCACGAGAAGTATTTGTCATCGGCACGGGTGAATTAGTTATTCGCTGCATGGTTTCCTGAGGGACCAACACCATTTTTTTAGCGTGTTCCATTGTTAAAAAACCCTAGACAATAAACTCCCGATCAGAGGTAAGAGTAATGGTAAAATGAAACCTCCCGTTTGCACGATTAATTTCTTCTTCCGCTTCCAACAACCCCTGCCCTCAGCGAGTTGATGTAGTTGGGTTCTATACTTCAATAAGCGTTTTTTCTGAGCGGGGGTTAAATTAACCCTGCCTCTCAGGGTATTATCGGCAATTTCACAAATGGTTCTGACGAGGCCGGGGTCTGCAGCTTTGAGAATTGCCGTTCGCATTGACGGTGTACAGCGCGTGATATAGCGTAGAATATCGGCGTGCTTATCAATTCTCTGCGTCATCTTGACTAAGACATTTCCAGCGCAGCTCCTGCTTAAAAACTTACTCTTAGATTCATTTTCTCGGTTGGTAAAAATACGAAGTTTTATCGTCCGGAAATATTTCGGTGCGATATCGAAAGATGTCAGGAGTTGTCTGCTTTAGATCGATAAATAAATATCCGTGCGCCTTGCCCGTCGCGTCATCGTAAGCATCTTGCAGAAATCGGATATTTTTCGGGTATATCTGTCTCGCTAAACTCAGTATCTGACTTCTATCTCTCGGATTTTTGAAGTAGACAATGTAGTGCGTGTTCAGAGAAATATCACGAGCACCCTTTCCTTGGTGAAACAGATTTTGCGTAAGGTGGATGACACTAATATTCTTGTGATGGCTGCCCCTCGAGAACAAATCTACGACAACTCTATCGCAACTTTCCACCATGAGATCGTCCAGGATGACCAGCTTCGCACCTGTTTCGTGAGAAGTGTGTTTTATATCGGGCAAACCCTCGTGGAAAGAGACGCCTAACATCTTCAGACCTTCGTAGAAATGCTGCCATTCAGAATAACACCAAATAATTTCAACGAAGGTTACATCGAACATCTCCCGCTGAAAGTGTATAAGCCGATTTGTGAAAAACGTCTTGCCGCAGGCGCTCGGTCCTGCAACTAGCGCAGCAAACGGGTGTTTTATTCGCAAGTCCATCCCTACGACTGGGTAAATGAATGCCCGCTCTTGCAATTTAAACACTTGTACACTACTTTAATACCACAATCCCCTTACCCGCGCCACCCTCGCACACACACACACACCCCCCGTGGTGACTTGTCGCGTAGCGCGTAGATGAATTGCCCAGCTGGAAAGCCTAATTCTGAAACGCGGAAATAAATACGAAAAAAAATAAATACCTCGGACTACTCTCGGTTGGATTCCCAGAAAAGCGTATCCACGAACACTGCATACAATTTACAGCGCTTGCTTGCAATTTGGGAAATCTTAAGCCCTCCCGCCACGGCAAAAGAGAGGGGAGTGGGGATTCTCAAGAGAAAGGGAAGGAGGGGCTAGGGTTTATTAAGAAGGGTGCTCCCTCCGTTCACACACACTTACAGTAGATTTACACGAGGTGCACAGATGGCTGCGATCATCGATATTCAGTGTTTCCAGCGCGCGGGAGAGCTTGTGGTGAAAGAACTCTCCATTGCTACTGATGACTGCTGTGACGTGTTGACATGGCTTTTCAAGCCACCCTATTCTGAGTTTGAGAGGAGTGCGGAGACAAGCAAACAGGATTCGTGGCTGCGCAGAAATTACCACGGTCTCTCGTGGAACGACGGAGAAACTGAATACGCAGAATTGCAACGCATTCTACACATGCACACGTCTGCGTATACCTTTGTGTTCGCGAAAGGGAAGGAAAAGTGCGAGTTTTTGAAAAAAGTGCTATTGTATAGGGAAGTGATCAATTTGGAAATTTTAGGGTGTCCATCACTCAAGAAATTAAAATCTAATGTGCGTCGGAGAGTCTGCAGTATTAAGAACCATGAAAGAAACACCTACGAATGTGCAAGCGTTAACAGTCTCAACTTACTTGCATGGCTACGCTTGGAAGGCTGGAAAAAGCTAACATCTTACGACTTTCATTTTAAATCTTTCAAGGGGGTATCACGAAGGTTTGCTGTGAGCATAGGCCGATTAGCCATTGCTGGCTTTTTCTATTCCGGCGTGCGAGACGTTGCGATTTGTAGCGCATGCGGCATAGCTATTGGAGAATGGCAATCTTGGGATCAACCTAAGAAGGAACATTTGCGATGGAACCCTAAATGTCCTTTAGTAAGATCTAAGGTTATCGAAAGGGAGCCGTGTATAAAAAGACATGAAATAAAATGGCATTCCCATTATGAAAACAGCTACGACGGGCGAGATGAACGGTATTCAACTAACTCGCGCGTTAAACAATCATCATGAGACCCGACCGATATTCAGAGGCGTCTTTGCGGCCGACAACTTACCCGCAAAATGCAAGCATCCCGCCGCACTGATTGTGAATACGGACCCTGAAAGAAAACCTGGATCGCACTGGATCGGAATATTTATCGATAGAAACGGAAAGGGGGAATTTTTTGATAGCTATGGACTACCACCCCTCGTTGCGGAACATGTAAACTTCCTCAACAGGGAATGTAAATCGTGGCGACACAACACAATTCAGCTTCAGAGCTGGACGTCTGCCACATGTGGTAATTATTCGGCCGTATTTCTAGCTTCCCGATGCAGCGGTGTTTCCATGGCGAAATTTTTAAAACTTTTCCGAGGCACAAACTCCGATTTTAACGATGCACTTATTCTGATTATCTATAATGAAATATTCGGCAAGAGGTGTCAATTGTGTCCTCCATACCACCCCGCATTCCACGTTCAGATCGGAAGGGCTGCGGTAATACCGGGTAAATATCTTCTGAAATCATAAATGGGCGGAGATCGCCATCTTGCTCCCCCCTCCACCGTCACCCTCTCCCCTACTCAGGAGAGCTTATAACGCCCCCCGACACCGGAGACTGCAGACAGTTCCCGTCCAGCAAACATGGAAACGCCTAGAACTTCATTCCGTGCACCGAGGAGAGGGGGAGTGAAAGGCACCTCCAAGGGTGGAGGTTCCCGACCCTACTCCCCGCGCGCGCCCATCAGCAGGGAGTATAGGCGCCCATCGTACGAGCCATCTCTCGCCGCGGAGGTAGAGGTGGATGAACGAACGCCGCCGGAAACATCGCGCCCGCCGACTTTTCGTTCGGAACATCTCGGACTACTCGAATGCGGTTATAAAGTGAATTACAGTGATACGAAGCGAGTGACCATCGGTATCGATGTGAAGAACGAGTGCTCCCCTTTCTTAACCATTGGCAGAGTTGGAGGTTTTTCCGTAATGCTAGACTACGAAGGTTGGTGCGAGTTAATCAACAATGCTGACCTCATCGCATCATACTTTTATAATAACGCGGTGCCACACAGCATCCCAATCGGAAATTGCGTGTTGAGATTCAAATGCATATACGGTACGAAGGCCATAGTCGTGGAGAAAGTGAACGGAAGCGACGGACATGTCAGTGTATACCTAGCGAAATCATCGTGGCAAGGACTGATGACTCATGCGGAGTGTGTAACGCTGCGCTGGGAGGAGCGGTGCGCTTGGTCTCCTTACATCCTGAAAGTACTGCATTTGTACCTCGATGCCATATTTCTCGCACGTCAAAGTGCGTGCGACGATAAACAGGACATTCCTCTATGTGAAATTGTTTCCAATGTTCAGATTAATGTGTCAGAGTTAGAAACTCCCCCATCCTCCTTAAATGTTGAGTGCTTAATCAAGGAAATTTGTGCAATTTTAAAGACTCGTGAAGGACATGACTTTCTTAACGATGCTATCATGCATCATAACATTTTGAACCTGTAATTGTTTTGTTGGAATAAGAATGTTAATAGGGAAACAAAACTCTTAACTGCCACAAGTGAATAATATGCACGCGTGTGTGTGTGTGTGTGTCTTTTTTTTTTTTTTATCACATCCGTATGCCTGTATGTTTCTACAATGTAATAAAATGATCGATGGAAATCTATGCATTCAAATTCTATTTTCACCCCAACAAACCCCTCGCGACGCCAAGTACCCTTTTCATCCATTGCACTACCTCAGAGTTAATCACTCGAACTAACAAGGCCATTCAGGCACGTATTCGATTTCATGTAAGTAAACGTTGCATGGCCATCCTAACTTTCAACTAAATACGACTTCTAAAGGCCTTGCTTCATATGAGTGCCCAGAGCTTGCCTGGCCACTTCCCAATTAGGCATTTTTCACTATAATAGATCATTAAGTGCCCTGAAACTTCACAGCGCCCACGAGGTTTCGAGAAGACCATAGGTTACGCAAGGGGGAGGGCTGGGCTGCCCCATACGTACCATCGGGGGTGGGGGGTGGGTTGCCACACGGACGCGAAGGGCGGGTGGGTTACCCCCAGGTACCATTGGGGTGGGGGTGGGTTGCCACACGGACGCGAAGGGTGGGCTGGGTTGCCCCAAACGGCAAAAAGAGGGGCGGGGTTTAAAAGCGCCCCCCGAAAAGACGTCTAGGGGACCCCTGGAGTGAAAGTGCCCTGAACCGTCATCACTAGTAGTCAGGCCCATATCTCGGGGGGGGGGGGCAATATCTGCCAATATGCTATATGATGCATTGGTGGTATGGAATATCCCCTAATTGGGGGGGGGGGGGGTATTCTCACCCAGAAAATTAAAAAATATGAAAAAAAAGAATGGTGAATTTGTATGCAAGTTTTTCTCGTTTTCAGCATATTTTCACTTTTTAAATTTTTATACTATTTGACTATTGCCTTATGACTTAGGCAGCAAAAAACTTTGGTTTACCTTCGTTTAGAGACATATTGATTTCTTTCCTGAAAATCTTACTCTTACTTGTATATAATATGACCAAACTACTACACTGTTTTACGCTACTCTGAACTACTTAAAAAGGTATTGTCATCTACAGTAAAGTATAATCGATGGTCGGCAAGTTGACTTTGTGGAATTTAGACATAGCGAAAAAAGGAAACTACTTAGTTAATTCCACGGTTTATTTTGGAAGACTCAACCGGTTTCAACCTTTGCAGGTCATCATCAGGATTGTGTTCTCCTGATGATGACCTGCAAAGGTTGAAACCGGTTGAGTCTTCCAAAATAAACCGTGGAATTAACTAAGTAGTTTCCTTTTTTCGCTACAGTAAAGTAGTTTGAATTTTGGAAAGTTGAGCTTAATGCTTTGTGATATTCACTAAAAATCAAAATAAAATGATTATGAGAATACTTTGCATTTAATAAGAACTTAGGACAAAGGTTCTGATATAAGTAATAAACCTGTCCTACAACGATAATGTATAATTATGCCCAAATTCATGAAAGACTAAGAAAGTGAAAGCACAAAATAATTAGTATTCAGAAATTTAATTATAACTCTTTTACAAACTAAATGCATTCTAAATAGTTACTTGTAACTGTAATCTTCTTTTTTCTCCTTTAGCGTAACGTTCAAGCACCTTGTCAACATTTATATAAATATCTTTGTGGATAAATAAAAGACAAAAGCCATTCAATCTTTCATCAACCATTCGGGTTCGTAGCCATGATTTAACAAGATTAAGGCTGCTGAATGACCTTTCAGCACTTGCAATACTGATGGCAGTGTGATAAGGATTTTCAATAAATTTCTTACGGTGGGAAATATATCTTCATCACAGCTCTTCAACCACTTACAGTAACAGGAATTTTCTTTCCTTCCTCTTTCTCTCTCAACTTGTTTTCCAAATATTTATTTCCCCATCGATTACAGCTTCAGATTGAACAGGTAAAAGATGTTTGAAGTTCCTAACAACTTTCTGAGGCCTATCTTTGACATTTACTTTTTCATTTGCAGCAGTGGTGTTGGAGTTCAGAATGCATACAGGCAACAATATATTTAGATCAAAACACAAAAGGTGTCTTGGGAAAACCGTGTCTGAAGATCAACAATGGCATTGTCCAGAAGTGGATTGTACATGGATCTTCTGTAGTAGTCTACAATTGTGTCAGCGTCATGGGTTTCACTGTGACGTTGCTTCTTCACGATTCTTGGCATTACTAGCTGCACTCCCAGCTTTTCGGCAGTGGTTTTGGCCTCAGAATATATCTCTGTAAAGGACTCATCGCAGTTTTTTCTACTGTCCTTCAAAGATGTCAGAGTATCTTGTACAGCATTAGAAGCCTTGTTTAGGTCTACGGCTGGCATTTCCAGAAACTTACTCAGAGGAAGCGTTCTTTTCAAAATATCATTCAAACACATTAAAAAATAAAATCTATGTTAGTCACTGAGTTAATGTATTGTGCAGCCTTTTTGGCCGATTCAGACTCCTTCCATTCACTTGTTTCTGTGAAGACATCTACTATTTCCGGTAAGACAAAGTAAAATAAAATTACAGCATCGTGCCTTTCCACCCATCGAGTCTCACAAAGACTAACAAGCTGACCTCCTAAGAATGAATTCATACTGGCATTTCTTTTGGATGACTGATTGAAAAACGAAATAACTTCCTTTATTATTCCAACAGCATTTTTGATGGTTTGGATTTTGGTTGACTTCGAAAGACAATAATTCAAGGCATGGTTGTAGCATGGTAGCCGTTTTGTATTGACCGCCTCTCTTTGGATCCCTGTGATACTACCGACTTATTCCGAAGTCAAAAAAGATGCTCCCTCTGTACCGATTCCTACACAGAGACTCAAATCTAAACCCAGTTTTTTCACATTTTCTAAAACTATTTTACCAAGTCTTCCATTAAGTTTTGTGTCCGTCTTTTCTGTCAATCGCACATCAGTCATATCTGCGGTAGACTTGTATGCATCAATGAATGTAATAAAATCTTCCCTTATAGTTTCTTTGTACAGATACCTTACAATTAAGGCAACTTGTTCCTTGTGAAACAGATCAGGTGTTTCGTCGAAAAATATTGACCAATATTTAGCTTCATGAATTGGTATTAGGATTTCTTCCCTTTTTTCTTCCCCACAACATTCTATCAATAAATTTTGAGTAGTTTCACCAATATAGGTGGCACGGGAAGATGCACTTTTTAGGTGGTCCTCAAGTATTTTGTCACCTGCATCTACCCTGAACTGCAACAGGGCTTTGAAATTACCTTGGTTTACAGCCGAGGCCACAGGATTAATGAGTCCGTCATCCCTATGACCCCTCATAGGGTAGTTCTTACGTCCAAGCAAGATAATGGTTTTAATAATAGGCCTCAGCCTTTCACGATTTTCGGTAACTTGACGAAGACGTTCAGTACATACTTGATTGACCACCTCTTTGTTTTTTCTCGGGGGGGGGGGGCAATTGCCCCCTGTGCCCCCCCCCTGAATCCGCCACTGGCTGGCTGTTTATGAGCAATCCCTGACTATCCAAATGCCCCATGATTGAACTGACTACTATGTGCTCAAATACCTTACAAGAGATTGACGTGAGTGAAATGGGTCTGTAGTTACTAGGTTCTTCCTTATCACCGCTTTTAAAAATACATCTAATGTTAGCTACTTTCCAATCCTTGGGTACTGTATGGTTCTTTAGTGTCTCATTGAATATTATTTCTAGATAGGGGGCTATTTCAGAAGCTAATGTTTTATATACTGCAGCGTTTCTAGAAAGAGAACTGGAGTTCAACTGGAGAAACGCTTGTCCAGGGGACAAAAATTCTTTCCAAAAACGGGTGAGCAAGATGAGGTCAAATATAGAACCAAGAACGGAAGTATGAGAATCTGACTAATCAAACACTGTATTTCAACAACAAAAACAAAGTACAAACCAACAAAATTGAAATACTCTTCCCAATTCAGGGAAATGCTAATAACTTGCACCAATAGTCCATGGCCCTAAAGAGACTCGAGAATCACCAAGTCTCCGCCGACGTAGCCAAGAAGTGTTCTCGTTGCCGTCTCTACTCGAACAGAGGGCGTGAGAGGGGAGGTATTTTCTGACATAAGGAGGGGTAGTTTCGGCAAGGTCAAAGTGGAATGGGGTTTAACGTGGAATTCGTCGATAGGTACAAATTGAGGGGAGGGAAAATGGTATGGGTGAAGAGGGCGAGGTGGAAGCAGGAGTGCGCCAAATGTATTCACTCATAGGTATTTGAGTACCCAAATGAATACATGAGTACCCATCGGGTACTCATGAGCCTGAATCCTTATCTACGGCCATATAGTATTTCTGCCTATATTTGTCAGGCTTGGAAACCATGAATTTAGTCAATCGACACCTGCACTTTGAGGGCAAAAGCTGCTCATCTGCGGAAATATATGGACCGGGAATCCACATGCTTTGATAGTTTGCTATAAATCTGATCCAAACCTCTGATATCAGAGGAAACTTGTCATCTTTGAAACGCGAATTTGGCAGCGTATTCCAAAAGATGTCCAATAAGGGGGAAGTAGCGTCGCGTCGTAACCTGAACAGATTAGATAATGACGTATTACTTTGGATTCGAGAATTCTTAAGTGATCGTATGCAGAAGTTTGTTCAGACGACGTAACCTCTAATGAAGTGAAAGTCACTTCGAGCGTTCCTCAGGGAGGTGTGGCATTTTTTGGTATCCCCCCCTTCCCTCGTTGGACATAACCCCTCGGCGGACTAATTACCCTCCGGACGAAGCCGAACGACAGGCGGAGCCAACGACGCCAACAATGCCTACGATTCCAAAATGCATCGATTCCGGACTGCAGCGTTCCGACAAAGCGTGCCGCCATACCGCGTCGCCATACCGCGCCGCCTCCTCACCCGGTTGCTCGTACTTATCGCTCGCTCGCGCGGAAGAAGACCGGAAGTTAGGCCATCGTACAAGCCGTTATTTGGTGTTCTCCCGCCGGAGTCTAAAAAGAGTTGCTGATGCTCCAATCATAAGCTTCCACCTAGGAGGCGCCAAATGTATTCACTCATAGGTATTTGAGTACCCGACGAGTGCATGAGTACCTGAATGAGTAGATGAGTACCCGAATGAATGCATGAGTACTTGAATGAGTACATGAATATCTCGATGAGTAGATGATTACCCGAACGGGTACATGAATACCTCAACGACTGGATGAGTACCCGAGTACAAGGACGACTACCTCAGCGAATTATTGAATACCTAGATGAATAGCCCTGAATACGAGCACCCGAATGAATACCCCGGCGAGTATCCGAGTACCCACCTCCATGAATACCGCTGTTTACAAACTACCGCTAAGTTTTCGGGATGACTATTTGACCACCTCGATTGAAGTGGGGAAGACGATTCCCAGAGGCACGAAAAGCCGAAAATTCCTTTCTTCCGTGCCCTCCGTGAGGTTTGTAAGACGTTGCATGAGTAGATGCTTATATCGCTTCCTTTTCTCAGTAGCCTAGAGTAACAAGAGAAATCTGGAATGATAATAACAACGCATAATCCACGTATATACTTAGGGTGCACTTTTGGCAATAGAGATTTTAAATGAGGAAACACTTTTACTTGCTATGTGCCTTGTGTTGCCTTCGATAAAAATTTATTATGCTGACTCCTAATTTTTCATTCGGTGGAGTATAATCAAGTTTTAAAATTGGTTTACATTGGTGCACATATCAAAGAGCAATATTAAGGCCTTGGAACGGTAAAAAATCACGAGATAGATAACTAGGTACACTAGGTGGTCATTGACTCCTCCCAAAAGTTTCATGCATGAGATGAAACACACATCTGCTAAAATTAACTGAAAATTATTTTTATTCCAATGGACAGAAAGCCAGTTAAGATATTCTGGGATCACAGAATAGGTATATCATGTTACCTTACTTACGTAACACACACGCATCTGTGGCAAAAGTATGCAGTAGTTTCGATTTTATGTAACTTTTATTTGCGGTCCTAGTTGGTTCTACAGTTTTTTATGATGGGGTGTTAGGAAGAGAATGTTGTCCCAAGTTTCTCAATAAGTTGTAACGTAAAGTGCGGTGGTGTTACCAGATTTATTGTATCATACAGTGGAACCCCGGTAATCCATCACCAACGGGACCGAGAACATGGTCGGAACACAAGAGAGGTCGGATTATCAGAGGAACGCATTTACACAAAAACGTGATAACACTGTAGTTTAAACAGGAAATATTGCTATGTCCGTATTTATAGATGTAATATCACTGGAAACCATAAATAAAAGTATACTGAGATTTAAATACGTACAGTTAGTGAAGAGAAACATAAATCGTAGAGTCATGAAACGCCATAAAACACAATAAACACTGATCGTTTCACTATGGTACACTATGAACGTCACTAGCCTCCAGGTAGAGGAAAGCACTGTCTAGAACGGAGGTGGCGAACCTATGGCACGCGTGCCCAAAGTGGCACTCGGAGTAATTATTTCGGCACTCGGAGCTGGGAGGGCGCTTAGGGCAATTTCACGGTGCGTTTAGATTACAGTGTCCAAATAACAACTAAAATTGATCTGACTAAGTTGCAGATGGAAAGACAAAGAAGAGCGCCGTGTACGTTTTTTAATTATAAGGACTACTTGTCTATGAAACAACTTCGGCCTTTACTTGGTGGAATTTTTCCATACTTGAAAATGAGAATAACTTTGTAATTTCACACGACTTTAACTCACCAACCGGTTTCAACACAATGGTGTCATCATCAGGGACTCAATCATCAGGGAGTCTCCGATGATGACACCAATGTGTTGAAACCGGTTGGTTAATTAAAGTTGTGTGGAAAATTACAAAGTTATTCTAATTTTCAAGTACTTGTCTGTTGTATTACTTGCTTTGGTTGATACCGACTTTAAATTTATAGCAATAGATAGATGTTGGGTCATATGGAAAAGAGGGGGAAAGTCGAATTCTTGCTAAGTCTGTCATGGGGAAACAAATGCTTTCGGGAAATATATTTCCTCCGGATGAGAGTCTTCCTGGTTCGAATAAAGTAGTGCCCTATGTTATAGTTGGAGATGAAGCTTCCAGATTACACAAGCATGGCATGAAACCAAACTATAAAATAACAGCTCGAGAAGAAAAATCTAAAGTCATCTTCAACTACAGGTTAACTCGTGGTCACGTACGAACGGAAAATGCGTTTGGGCTATTGAGTCAAATTTTTCGAGTATTCTACTATCCCGTTGCTGTCACACCTGAAACATGTGAACAACTTGTAATTGCTGCATGTTGTTTGCACAATATACTGAGAAATGGCTATTTAAAGCACCAATAAGCGGCCACATTATGAATACGATTCAGGTATAGATTCACCGGCTAGTATGGTATGCAAGAGTAGATGTACTTGATAAAAATAAAATCCAGTCAGGTGTTTGAACTAAATTTCTATCGGCAAGTTCCAACCTAGTTTCAGTTAATTTTCAAATATCAAAGATTATCGCCCAACATGGAAAACCATTCAGTGATGGAGATTATATTAAAGAAACATTAATAGAATCCGCTCCTTTCCTGTTTGACGGTTTTTTAGAAAAAAAAATATTCAAAGGGTTAGGGATTTGCCTCGGAGCAGGAATACAGTGAAAGATAGGATATTGAAAATGACAACAACTGTATCAGAACAACTAACAAAAGATATTGCATCATGTAACTACTTGTCAAATTGTGTTGATAAGAGTACGGATAGGACATTATTAGCTATAATAGCCATTATTATTAGCTTTTCTCTTCGTGATGAGATACGCGAGGAATCGATTAACTTGGTAACCTTACCTGAAAGAACTGCAGGCTCCTAAATATGTAAGGCTGTTGTGAATGAGTCAAATGTAAAAAATTTTGATTTTTCAAAAGTTGTATCTGTGACAACGGATGGTGCACCAAATTAGGTTGGTAGGGAAACAGATGTTGTATTTTTGTTTACAAAATATGCTGGCATCCAGTTCTGGAGTTTCATTGCATCAGGAAACTTTGTGCGAAAAATCCGGGCTTCAAGAAGAACTCAAAGAAGTTGTGAAAACTGTAACCAAAGTGGTTAATTTTATTTCAGCGCGTCCATTGAAAACAAGAAAATTCCAAAATCTACTGAGTGAGGTAAATTCAGTATACAAAGGATTACTCATGTCCCACAATGTTCGCTGGCTTAGCAGAGGTTGCGTTCTTCAAAGATTTGTTGAATGTTTTAAGGAAATTCGAATGTTCATGATGGATTATCCTGATGGATAAGAAACTGTCTTTCAAGAATTATATGACGTCTTTTGGACTTGCAGATTAATGTTTTTTACAGATTTTTCCCAGCAGTTAAATGATTTAAATATAAAATTACAAGGACTTGGAAATCGTTTGATTATATATTTGATCTCATATGAGCTTTTGAAATCAAATTAGGAGTATTTAAACATGATATCAACACTGGCAAGTTTAAATATTTTCCAAATCTCCAAAAATACCTAACTAATCTTGGAGATCAAACACCAGATGTTCACAGATACCAGGTACAATTCTTATCAGTTATTGATTCGACCCTAGAACAGTTCTATTTAAGATTTACTCGGTTCAGGTCATTCGAAGAAACAGGAAAATTCATAAAATATGCAGACAAGGTAAAACTAAACGCACTGAATTTGGATATGTTCGACTGGATTAATTTATATGATTTTGATATGCAGCTGATTGACTTACAGACTAGCTGTATTTGGAGGTAAAAATTTATCAATCTGAGACATGAATTAGAAAGTATTGAGAGATACGTTAGCTGGGTCAACGCTGAACAATGCAGGACATGAAGTTCTGAAAACATCGAATGCCCTGCCTGAAATTTTTCAGTGTCTGAAAAATGTAGCAGTGGTAATACTCTCAATATTTTCCTCTACTTACGCATGTGAATCATTATTTTCAATTAAGAACCTAGTCCAGTCCATTTTAGGAGTAATTTAACTGATTCCTCATGTGCAGCTTGTGTAATGTTAAAAACAACAAAATATAAACCTGATGTGATTCCTCTGTCTTCTTCTGCTCAGGAACAGAAATCACACTAACAATGATAGAGAATTCTTTAATTTTCATGGGTACTCCGTGCATTTTACGACTAATGTTTATTATTATAATTTGATTCTGTCACGTTTTTTCCTTTTTGCTTCATATAAATTATAATTTTATTAAAATAACATGTTATTCTGCACCTAATAAAAATATAATAAATAACTGATGGAGATTTTCATGGTATTTAATTTATATAACCTTTGTTATGAACTCTAATAAATTGTTTAAACTTCAAAACAAATAATTTTGAATACCATTTAAAAAATTATTGTTTTTTGTTATAAAAACGGCCTATGCCTCTTATAGACATAAAAATAATCGATATCTCTATCTCACCACTCGATGGGTTGGCACGCAAGTCGAGCGAGTATACTCTTATTTCATAAACTTTAGCACTCCATCGCCAAATGACTCGCCATCGCCATCTTTGGTCTAGAATCCCACATTTTGGCTTCATCAAAGTTTTTCGATTTTTCACTCTTTTCTCATCATCAATTGTCATTGAATGACTTTCAGGGTGTTTTCTGTTCTTTCACCAGTCCTTAATTGCTGTTATGCCAACCCCCTAGTTCGCTTGCAATGTTTTGTACGGACTCGCCTTTGCCTAACCCTTGGAGTATACTTAGTTTCTCCGGTAGAGACAGCGTGACGTGTTTGCGTTTTTTAGTTGACGTAATGCAACTGAACACAGTAATAAAATCACATACAGTAGATAGTAACACACGCGGTTTGAACTGTATTTGAAGAAAACTCACAACCGCACTAACTCTATCAACTGTCACCGGTCTACTGATTTAAAGCTTTAATGATGAGTCATTGACTGGAGTAGACTTGAACGGAGCGATGCACCGGGTGCATAAACAAATATCGATAAGCGACGGCACGGTCGCACTAAGCGAGGAGTCAGACCATCTGAGGTCGGATTAAAAGAGTCGTTCTGTATTTCAATTGAAACAAATCTTTCCTGACATTTACCAGCTCTCACATAGTGTGGTTTTCAAGAGAATTTTATTTTCTTGACTAATTTACTTTATTTCTAAAATTACATTGAAATCATTCACATGTTGGTGAAATATCCCAGAATTAAAATCATGACTTAATACCATTAAAATAATATTTATACCTACTTATTCCAGGGATGATGTAATCAAAAGTATTTTGGATGTTTACGAATTTGAATCTAAAAATAGAACTCGTGCATATTTTGCGATTTTAAGAACCTTGAAACGCATTTTAGGAAGAAGACGCAGCAGATACTACATTTGCATATTTCATTGTCTGACATGAAACATTCCAAATTGGTAGAGAAAATTTGGTTTGAAAAATTCTATGAACAGAACATTCCCTCCTGCAAGCAACCATCCCGAAGAAAGTTATAAAAACTATGTTAAGGTACAAAACATTGTTTTATGCTAGGTGATCTAGAGTGTGAATACTTCTTTCACTAGACTTATGGATAAGTGAAAGAAATAATCCTAATGAACTGCTCACTAATTAGTGACAGTTTCGTGATAAATCATTTATTAGAATGCAACCACCGAGACAATGTACACAACTCTTCAAATGTAGGAATCGCTAAGCTTTGGGGGAGGTATATGTGTTTATTTACTCCGGCAAGGTAAAACTTAGCAACTCTAAGAAATGCCTATGAAATACTTTTATGGATTCGTGTAACTTTGGAGATAAATAACAAGAGAGTGGGAGTCAGTTCAAGAGATACTAAAAATGCCGCAAATTGAAATCTGTCCTCTCTTCCATAATATTATTGGTTTATCGTTCCATACGGTTCTTAGATTTTAAACAACCAGTCTTATTCGTAAAAAATATAACTCGTATCCAAATCGCCCAAAGAGAGAGGAACAAGGGACAATTGAAGTCATGTCCATGGGAAATGAAATTCATTGAATCACCCTACTATAGATGTTGACAAATCTTCGTAAAATTATGGAAGAAATGTGTGATTATGACTGGTGACGGGGTTAGGTATAATACCATGGTTTTCAGGCTCACAAAAAACCAGCTACACGATCTCATTGGCTTGATGTACCCTACTTCTTTGACGAAGGAACATTACATCTACGCGATACCCTGCAAGACAACGAGAGGGTGTGTGACAGGGGTGAAGGTCATCAAGCGTGCACAGTAGACATGCAAACAAGCTACCACATTGAAACATGCTACAGAATAGGGTCCCATGCAACTAGGTGGTTAGTATCTACATAGTAATAAAGGGATTAGTTGTTAATACATGCATCATGCATTACAGACTACTCTACAAAATTTCCCCTAACTATCCTTTTGAATGGTGCAAATTGTGTTCTCTTATAGTTTGGTAGAAAAATGAAATTTTGAATCTATCACTACAACAATTTTACTCTCATATCTTATTTATCTTGTCGAATCTAACATGATACGCCGGTGTTTTTAATGTATACGTTAAATCTTCAGAAAATTAAAGAATATAGGCAATATTCCACAGAAAAAAACTTTAAACCGACCGGTTTCGATGTACTACATCATCATCAGGTCTACAGTGTAGTCAACATCGTGCATGTAGTACATCGATGTACTACATCATCATCAGGTCTACAGTGTAGTCAACATCGTGCATGTAGTACATCGAAACCGGTCGGTTTAAAGTTTATTCTCTGGAAAATTGTTAATCTTCCTTAATTATGTTATTCTACCACATCACGCCTGAAACGATTTTTATCTTCAGAAAAGCTGTCCGATTTTACATTCTGTAATAGATTTATTGTGTACTTTAACCAACCACCTGATAAAGATTCCCGACCTAATTCTTCTATTAATACTGGTTCTCAAACTGTACAGACTCAGAACTCAGGGAACAACCTGTTTAGTATTTGTTTGCAATTCCTCCTCATTGTATGTCGGCAAAATTCTAAATATTTTCCTCGGCATATTCTCTACCTCTTCTATGTACTAATTTCTAATTAGAGGAGCCTATAATATTTCCCGTAACAAGAGGTCGGCCTTCTTGCACCATTCATGTAATAACTACCCCAATGTTTGACTAAATAAGAATTTAATATTTCTGCATTCTATTTCAGATTCAGAATATTTCAGGATATTGGGGCGCACCACTAATATTCTCAATGACATTTCGAACCATTCATAGTAACCCAACTCCTACTCTTTTTTTGTAACATAAGATGAAAAGTAATTTCTGAAAAATATATCCTTGGCTCTTAGATTTCCTTAGACGTATTACTTCGGGCACCGAAGAAACCATAGCGAACAAGATTCCACTCATGCGTTACCTACGCCTTGCAAACCTCGCGAAGGGCACGGAAGAAAGGACACTTCAGTCGAGGTGGTCAAATAGTCATCCCGAAAACTTAGCGGTAGAATGTAAACAGCGGTATTCATGGAGGTGGGTACTCGGATACTCGCCGGGGTATTCATTCGGGTGCTCGTATTCAGGGCTATTCAACTAGGTATTCAAGTATTCGCCGAGGTAGTCGTCCTTGTACTCGGGTACTCATCCAGTCGTCGAGGTATTCATGTACTCGTTCGGGTACTCATCTACTCATCGAGGTATTCATGTACTCATTCAAGTACTCATTTATTCATTCGGGTACTCATCTACTCATCGAGGTATTCATGTACTCATTCAAGTACTCATGCATTCATTCGGGTACTCATCTACTCATTCAGGTACTCGTGTACTCGTCGGGTACTCAAATACCTATGAGTGAATACATTTGGCGCCTCCTAGGTGGAAACTTATGATTGGAGCATCAGGAACTCTTTTTAGACTCCGGCGGGAGAACACCAAATAACGGCCTGTGCGATGGCCTAACTTCTGGTCTTCTTCCGCGCGAGCGAGCGATAAGTACGAGCAACCGGGTGAGCTGGCGGCGCGGTATGGCGGCACGATTTGGCGGCACGCTTTGTCGGAACGCTGCAGTCTGGAATCGATGCATTTTGGAATCGTAGGCATTGTTGGCGTCGTTGGCTCCGCCTGTCGTTCGGCTTCGTCCGGAGGGTAATTAGTCCGCCGAGGGGTTATGTCCAACGAGGGAAGGGGGGATACCAAAAAATGCCACACCTCCCTGAGGAACGCTCGAAGTGACTTTCACTTCATTAGAGGTTACGTCGTCTGAACAAACTTCTACACACGATCACTTAAGAATTCGCGAATCCAAAGTAATACGTCATTATCTAATCTGTTCAAGTTACGACGCGACGCTACTTCCCCCTTATTGGACATCTTTTGGAATACGCTGCCAAATTCGCGTTTTAAAGATGACAAGTTTCCTCTGATATCAGAGGTTTGGATCAGATTTATAGCAAACTATCAAAGCATGTGGATTCCTGGTCCATATATTTCCGCAGATGAGCAGATTTTGCCCTCAAAGTGCAGGTGTCGATTGACTAAATTCATGGCTTCCAAGCCTGACAAATATAGGCAGAAATACTATATGGCCGTAGATAAGGATTCAAAATGTATGTTGAATGCCATCCCTTATCATGGGTCCTATTGGTGAACGTCTTAGAGAATTTGAAGTCAGAGAATTTGCTTGCCCATTCCTAAGCTAAGGAAGAAACTACGTTTTTACTTCACTTTCACCAGCAAATTATTTGAAAGCAAACGAATAATTGAAGACCTGAGAGCAAAAACCAGATAATGACCGCTTTTTGCGAAAATGAGATTTCCACATACACATGAAGCCCTTCCTGCCCCTTACCAGCAGACATAGTCATTTTCGATGGTAAGTTCTAAATAAGTTCGGCAGACATTATTGGAATTTTACGTTCTGCTCTCTGAGTGCAAGAACCAGATAATAGCCGGAGTTATCCACTTCTTGAACTCAGTCCTCAGTTGTTCCTGATCAAGATGGCTGAAAAAAGAGAAAGTATGTACGCTAAAAAGGAAGCGCGTCGTATTCGACATTTCCAATAAGTTGAATTATGATGCCACACACGCTTCCATGCTTAAACACATGTGGAGTAAGAGTGGATTATTTCGCTCTCAAGTGCAGGCACGAATGAATTCGCAGAGCAATATGGTCTCTATATTTTTAAAAGGGATGTATGGGGATATTGGAAGAATGGATGTGATGTCGTGAGTTGTGTACGTACTCGAAGAAATACCTTCAGGCGTAACTTTGTGGAATTGAATCATCATGAAAAAGTAAAAATAACTTTGTATATTCCACACTTTTATTAACAATACCGACCGCGGTTTCGACGGCTATAGCGTCATTGTCAAGGCAACATATAGTGTACAACAAGTGCCGAAGGAATGGCCTTAAATACAAAACAGCAGGGGGGTGGGGTAACATATTGAGGAATGGAGTGGGAAGGGGGTGGATCACTTGCGGTTGACTTGGGCAAGGAGTTCATTTGGTAGGAAATGGAGGGGGGGGGGGGGCTGTAGGTGTAAACGGTTTCCCTTGGTTGAAGGTTATTGGAGGGGGGGGGGGGAGGGGGCTACGGAGGAGTTGGGGGCTGGTGTGGGTTGGGAAATGTTATAAAGGGTGATGCTTTAAACTCTGCCATGTCATTTAAAATAGTAACATTATGAGATTTAGAGTGTTTTACAATTTCATATCGTTCTAAAAAATCCAGTTTAAAACTTTTGTCACACACATGTAAAAATGTAAAACATTAAAATTAAAATCTGCACTATGTCCAGTGTCTGTCAAATGTTTGGCAAAGGTGGATTTTTCATCTCTGTTCTTTGCACTCCTCTTGTGTTCATTCACACGAGTGGAAAACTTCCGTCCAGTTTGTCCTATGTATGCACCATTACAGTCCGAACACTTTAACATGTAGACACCACTCTTTATTGAAGGTTCCAGTGTATCTTTAGAATTAAACAATAACTTATCTAAAGTGGAGGGGTTATAGTAGCAGACTCTGTAGTTATTCCGAGGCAGTCTTTTAACGATATTGTTCGTCATGTTCCCTAGGAATGGGAGTTTGCACCAATGTTTGGGTTTCTCAGGCGGTATCTTAGTGAGGTTTGTTATGGAATTAATGGCCTTGTGATATAATTTTTGGTTGAGTAGCTTATGAACTACGTTGATGTTGTATCCATTTCTTTTTGCAATGCATTGGATGGTTTTTAATTCCTTACTGAAACAATCGTCACTCATGGGGATAGAAACAAGTCTATGCAGCATAGCATGGAGGGCCGACAGTTTGTGGGAATGGTGGTGGTGAGAATCATTGCAAATGATTACATCGGAGAAAGTGTCTTTGCGGTAAATGGAGAATTGGTGCCTTTTCTGAGCTATGGAGATGGTTAGATCCAGGTAGTTCAAGTGGTCTGTACCAATCTCCATCGTGAAAATGATTGAGTCATGGAGGGAGTTTAAAAATGTCAGAAAGGTGTTTAACTGTCTCAGACTACCAGTCCAAAGGCAGATGATGTCGTCCACGTATCTGTAATAGTAAAAGACGTTTTTTAAAAGGACATTATTTGATTTAAAAAGTTTTTCTTCCAACTTGTCCATGAAAAATTCCGCCAGTAACGGTGAGAGGGGGGAACCCATGGATAGACCGTGCCGTTGTCTGTAAAAATTACCATTAAATAAGAAGTAGTTTTGTTCGATGCACATGGTTAAAAGTTCCTTAAAGTCATTAACAACACCACCGCTACAATCTGCTCTTCTTAACCAGTCTATGGCTATGTCAATCGCCTCCTGCCCTGGAACTGATGTGAAAAGTTTTTTGACGTCGAAAGACACCAACTTTCCATTCGATGGGGGAGTAACACTGGAAAGAATGGACGCAAGTTCCGTTGAGTTCTTGATACTGTATTTGGGCTTAAAACACGTGAACTGTCTGAGGAGGGTATTTAACTTGGAGGAGATCTGGTGAGAGGGAGCAGTAACATGTGATACCACAGGCCGTATAGGGACATCTGGTTTATGCGTTTTGGGAAGGCCGTACATCCTAGGGGGTAAGGGATTCATTTTTATCAACGGCCATTTTTCCTTCGGGGAGAATAATGAGTTGCATTTGTCAATGGTCGACTTTAGGGTTATTTGGAAAATATTTGTTGGGTCTTTGTTTAAAATTTCAAAATTGTTGCCGGAAATGAAGTCCACGCACTTTTCCACATAGTCTGTTTTGTCTAATACAACTATACTATTGCCTTTATCTGCCTTAGTGATGATCAACTCTTGTTGACTGGCAATATTTCTAAAATCTTGGATTTGGCGTTTGAAGAGGTTACCTATTGGATCCCAATTTCTTAAAGAATAATTGGCAATACATTCTGCTATCATTTGTTTTTTACCCAGTGACTCTCTATATAATGCAACTTCACAGTCCGCCAAAAGATTAAGGACAACGTTTTGATTTAAGGGTAACCTTGGAGCTACAAATTTGCTCCAAGGTTACCCTTAAATCAAAACGTTGTCCTTAATCTTTTGGCGGACTGTGAAGTTGCATTATGTAGAGAGTCACTGGGTAAAAAACAAATGATAGCAGAATGTAACAGCTAACAATCATTCTTTCTCGAACTCATAATTTAATTTAGAATTATTTTGTGACATAAAAATGTAAATATCATGAAATGCTAAGTGTAACTCTTGACTTATTAAACATGTCATTCAATAACTGCCAGCTTTTACATGGAACACTGCATAAACTGCGGAAAAAATTCATCTTTACCTCAATTGTCGTTGATGTATCCCGCCGTTTATCTAAAGGTGAGCCTACAGGGTCTCATTTTCTCAGTTTAAGTGCGAGGATTTAAAGACTTTTTGCTGCTTTTCATTCGCTAGATGTTTCTTCCTCCTCAGATTTCTCTCGATCTACAAAACACATCATCCCCTTATTTTCATCTTTTCCCATCCTGCCCAATTTCTTTCTTCTATGAATTTCGTCCATTCTCAACCCGATATTTTTTCGTCTACGGCATTTTTCATAATTACCCATGCCCGCATTGATGATCAAATCAGTCGCCACAAATCGCCACAGAATGCTAAGCTTTGTCCACACTCATAACACCACTGCTTTTTTGTTTTGTCCAAGTGATTAACACCACGCTCAAAATCATACAACGAGGCAGTGAGAGTAATCCGCCAACTTCGCGGTCGGTCTGCTTTCTGTATTTTGTGGGTAAAAGTTCAGCGTTGAGGATAGAAACTCTCTCTCCCTATTCAACTATTCATATAACACGACAAATCCTCCCTCGGTCTGCTTGTTTTTTCTCCGGTGACCTTCTCCGTCTCCCGCCCACCTCTCTTCCCACCGAACCCTCTCCCTCCCTCTTTAAACTCAACCACCTCCACAAACCCTCATCGCCCGACTACGTCCAGCTAAAGAAAACAGCCGATGCTCGATGCTCCGAATTGCGAGGTGCGATTCATTTGTTTCGAGAGTGCCAGTGCATGAACTCGGAGCACTTCGACGGGAGCCAACGAAGGGAGTGAATCCGTAAGGGAAAGTAAGGCACTTAACATATGCATGCAAGTATTTAATTTATTGTTTTAATTTCCTTGTGCGATTGATTGATATTTTATCAATATATTTTTTTTATCTTGATAATGTCCCAACCTACCTTATGCATGATTTTTGAGCGATAATTGATCGAATGGAAGTTACGTAGATAACAGTAATCACCGTTAAAGAATGAGATTCTTGTCCTTGTAGTAAATATTGTTCCCAGAAGTTATTGTGAAATGGTGGTTGTTGTTCATGCTAACGAAGAATACATTTTATTTCAACGCATTCCACATATTTGAGCGCTATCCACATCGCATCTTCTCATTGGAACAATGTCAATGAATTTTGAGATTTCTGGGGTCTACGTGCTAAGGATTTACTCAGTTGTTTAACGATTTTCTAGGGGTGAGTACATAGTGGCCCGTTATTAAAAAGGTAAATCAGTCATCCAGAATGTCTCATAACAACTGTGGACGAGAATATTGGACCCTGACAGGAATGAAGGAATAACAACGACATCGTAGATATTCTATTTTTCACTGGTAATATTTCTCTCTGAAAAAAGTTTCCTCAAGTAGGCACCGGTAATGTAAGTCAACAATTGCGATTATTCAGTGCTTCAGCGTGAAAGATATTCATACATCACATTGAAGCTGTCTTATCGAATTTTCAGAATTGTCGGTGCCGTGAAATGTGGCTAGGAAGGATTTGCAGACTGCTGAATGTTGAGGAATGGCGACCCGTGATTCAACCCTCCACTACTCTCCTTGCCTCCAGCATACCTCATACCAGCAATGGGCTAGAATATTCACCCTTTGGCAGAGGGAAAGGGAGGAGGGCGACAACAATGCATGCTGTTGAATGAGGCAGATTTGCAGTGCCCGTAGCCAGGGGATACGATGTTTGGGACTTGCCAGGTAATCTTGGTGGTTGAATCCCACCGCTTGAGGTTCAACTGCCGACGGCCGCGAAATTCGTGCCGTTTGCCGCACACCTGGCAACGAGTGTGGAACGGGAATTTCGTTCGCGCTGTAAGATATCCTTGACCACTCAATGCTTTCCCGTCTACCGTCCTCCGATTTAAATCCTAGGGTAAGCATGTCCTCATATCTCGAAATAAGATTGTCATTGTTATCTATATTCATGTAAATTACTGCTGAGGATAAGGTGTTCTTCTTACTGTGGAAGCACTTCCAATTAAATATGTATATCGCCATAAAATGTTGGTGATAAAAGATAAAACTTTATTTTCGGGGCACGCAGCTATTATTCGTTAGCTATTTAGATGCTCTTAGCATCTGATTCTATCAGTAAGCTTTTCATTTCTCACCTCTTCCGCATATTAAAAAACTTGTCAGTGATGTTCGTTCAGGGTGCATAGTTTACTAGGTCTCGCAACCCGGGGGTTTGAGTTCAAATCCCGTAAGAGTCTTTGTCTTAATTGGTATATTGTTCACAACTTGAGTGCTTTCTAAAGAAATTTTAAGGGAGGAGAGATTTGCGTTTGAAGTAGGATGTTAAGTAATTGGGGAATGCTTAAAATGTATCATAGTCGCCGATGAACCTCTGCATGTTTCAAAATTTTGCTTTTTTATTTGTATATTGAAATCATGCGTTATCATGTGCTCCTCCAACTTCATTGCCTTTGCTGTCAGGAGCCCATAAACTAAGCGACGTACTTACTTCTATTTATTTTCTCAGATCTCGTAACTATTTTTACTAACTAACCTAATCTATTTCCTTCTTTACTACCTATATGTATAAAACTACTCCTTTAAATCTCAGATTCTGCAATAATATGAACTACAATTGTCAGCGGTTACATTCTGAGCAAAAGAAATTTCACTCTTGCAAAACCTTGGGAAATGTTATTGACAGTAACTCGTGTAGTTTGATTTCAATTTGATACGCGAGGAAATGCAGGTTAGCACCATGTTGAATTTAATAAATCAGGTTATAACAATTTTGTCAGAATCTTCATTCTAAGCCAAAACGTTGCGAACGAAGATAATTAGTATTACTTCTTGAATATACGAAATGCCATTTTTTATTAAACCTCGTGAGGATTGGGTTGATTTGGTGAATAGAGTACTTGTTGATTGGTTATTCAGGGGAGGAGACCGACAGCTGAGGTCATTTGCGCCATTTAGGGTTGGTGGGTAAATGGGTAATCGAAAGCTAGTCGTCCAAAGAGAATTCACGGGTTCGCCCTACTGCAACTAACGGCTGGGTGATCGAGGGTGTGCCCAGAGCTCGAACTCTCCGTGAGAAGGCGGCTCCATTGCAGAGAGTGGCGGTGTTCCTCAGGTGACGATGGCGGTCGAGGCGGCGGCGCGGCGGTTAGTGACACGAGTACTCTAGATTGCGAGTTGTAGTCCACTTAGGCGTCAACGACGCCACGGACCGTGGATATGAGGAGTTTCTACTTTCCTTTAGGGAACTGAACTCCAAATTGAAGCGAGCAAGTTTTTCCGAGGGTGTCGAAATGGAGCTTACAATATGCAGTCTTGTCTCGAGGATTGATCGGGGACCTCTTGTTTGGAGTCGCGTGGAAGGAATAAACGAGAGACTCCGTCATTTGTGTAGGGACATCGACCAACGCTCCGTTCGTTGAGGCATCCCCTAAATCGCGGTTCATTACACGGTCGAGACGTCCAGGCGTGTATCGGATAGGATATTTGAGCATTGTAGACCTTTTTTAGGATAATGAGAAGGCAGCGAGTAGGTCAGTTAGTGCTGTGTTAAATAAAAAATCGCGAAAATGTAATGAAAGTAAAAGTATTGAAAAAAGCCATAAGCCATGCGAGTTTTTTGAGGGGCCATTTATAGAAAATTTGAGTGATTCAGTTAGACATAAGCTCGAAAAAACGTGTAAAAATAGCTTTAACGAGTCGACTGTAATTCTAAAAAATGGCGTTATAACTATGGTCGTTGTAAATTGTCGTAGTTAAGAAAACAAAGTTGCTGTTTTTTATCACCTCATCGAATGCACCGACGCAGATGTAATTATAAGAACTGAGAGTATATACTATATACAGATATCGCAGATAATGAAATATTCCCGAAATCATTCAAAATTTACAGAAAAGATAGTCAGAAGACCAGGAGGAGGAGTTTTTATCACCGTGAAGGATTGTCTTACTAGTAGATGGGAGTCCAATGGGATGTATGGGAGTTCCATACAAGGTCCTCAAGCAAAATAGATTTACAAATGTGCGTAATGTAGACCACCGGATTCAGTCATAAATTCAATGTTAGAAGCAGGAAATCAAATACGGAAATTAATTCAACACAAAAATGATCGTCACATCATCATCGGGGGGGATTTGAATCTTCCATCCATACACTGGGACACGGGTAACTTCATCGTCGGGGGAACGACAAAGAGCTCTGTTAGACACCTCTGCATACTTTGTCCTCTCATGCACTTCATCAATGAGTAACAGCCCCGACAGGAGAAAAAATACGATCTCATCGCAACAAATATACCCCAAAAGCTTGTAAATATAGGTACCGATGAGGGAATCAGTGATCACAGAATTATGAAAGCAACATTTTCTTATAGAACTGACAAAGATAACAAATCCAAGAGAATAATATAGTTTTTCGATAGTGCTGACAATACGATGGAATAAAAGCAGAGTTGCAGAATTCGTTTAGTAAGTTTTAAGAATCAAGTTTAAGCATAGATACTTGTGGCATATGTTCCTAGAAGTTATTCACTAAGCAGCTAACATGTATATACCGAGTAAATTAAAAAAGATTAATGCGAGCCACGGCGGTATAACGAGGCGGTACGGAAATCTTTGAAACGACAGAGAATTTGCCATTATAGACTGAAAAAAGCGCAATTAGAAACACCCCCTCATGAGCTTAATAAAATCATTATAAATTACAAAACTTCCAAACACTTTGCGAAAAAAGAATGTCGAAGAGAGTTAGCTGACTTTTAAAAGTAAAATTCTAGGGAACTATTTGAATGAAAATCCAAAAACCTTTTGGTCGTATGTAAGAGAAGAGTCTAGGAAATAAATCTACTGCAGAAATGCTTAGGGATGATAATGGAGAAAAAATAAATAATAGTCTGGAAAAAGCTAATAAGTATTTACATATTTCCAAAGCGTTTTCACTACCAGCACTTTAGATCCAATTGAACCACTAAATAAACATTTCAATCATTCGATGTCTGAAATTGGTTTTGAGCCTCACTGTATAAAGCAGCAACTAAAAAACATAAAAACCAAAAATACCCAAGCCCCAATCAACTTCATGCACGCGTTTATAAAACACTAGCATCTGTAATATCACCTTACTTAGAAATAATTTTTCGTAAATCGTTGTCTGAGGGTTTCAATTTTCCATCCATAGACTGGGACATGTGTAGCTTCATCAACGGGGGGAAGGAAAAGAGCTCAATGAGATACTTATGCATACCTTTTCCACTCATGCACTTCATCAATTAGATTAATTCAGTCGTAATTTATTACTGAGCGTAAAATCGTAAACTGCGATTCATCACAAGAGTATTGGGTAAATGTGACGATCGTGTACGAGAAATCAGCTACTTTTCCCTTGTTAGTCCTCATTTTGAATATGCTGCCAGTGTATGGGATCCCTACGAAATCGGTCTAAATAATGAACTTGAACGTGTGCAGCAAAGATCGGCAACATTTGTAAAGGGACGATACGATAACCATACTAGCGTATAAGCCAGTCTATTAAATGAATTCATAATGAATGAATAAAAATCATTGTCAGATAGAATGTTAACATTTAGATTTAATCTCTTAAATTAATTCCAAAATAATATTTTTAGTGATGACGTTAAAAATATTTTGCAAACACCAACTTGGACTATGGTGGACTGGACCATGATTACAAAATTAGAGAAATTGATTGCAAAACTGACATAATGTCCTTTTTTCCTCGTACAATTACGGATATGAATTGCGATAAATATGTCCCATTCGAGTGATTCAATCCATAGCATAGGTAGTATACATACAACTATGTTGCTATAAGGACTTGAAGGTAAACCAACTAACAGCATGTTTTTGCATGCTTACTTTGCTATTTTTATCTTTTTAAATAGTGAAGTTTAGACTAATATATTATTATTATTCCTATTTTATGCATAATATGTAGTGTATGTCTGGTGAGAATTTACCCCCTGCCAACCAGCTTAATGGTGGCTTGCAGGGTATTATGTATATGTAGATGTACAGGTAATTACATCTCGGGAACACAACGCCCAAGCCCGAGGTTCGCGCCCGCGACAATTGGGTTTGGAGACAGGCCCGTAAACTTTCCGGAATGAGCTAACTCTATAAATGATTCGCTGTAATATATATCACGTGTCTAAATCAGTCGATATTCCCACACAATCGCACTCCCGTCACGTAAATAAACTCATTTCCTTTGCGAAACCTTCGACATTGATTATTTTCACAGTGGGTGATCCAGAAACCTCTTGGACTCCTCAAGATTTAATTACATCCTGACAAGAAGCAACTAGGATGAAAAGGCTGTCCAATGCTCAGGACACGTATTCATCTACTTCCTTGACTGTAAATTTACTTGAACAGAGGCAGCAAGAGATCCTTGCCATACTTCGGCCCCAGGAAGCACACTGGCATAGGTGAATGACATAAATTTGGCAAAGTGTACTTTGTACGTGACTGCGGAGATTAAAAAGCTCATGAAATATAAGTATAAGCATGTAATGTTCTCCGTATATCTGCTATCATGTAAGTATGCCTAAAACTTTCGTTGCAAAACATAATATTCTCTTGTCGGTATAAGTAAAGTGAAGGGGTTCCTTGTTCCTTATATTTTTATCTCCCCACTTTGATAATTTCCTTTCGCGTGGCCCACTTAAATGTGGCCTGCACCATGGTAACCCACCACTAATATTCTCTAAGATGTGAATAAGCAACACTTTACAGCATCCGATATCAAAAGCTATCGATACTGGTAATCCTCGTAGTAGAATGAGTATCTAAACGCACTGTTTAAAATGCTGTTCGATCATTTGAAAAAAACTGTGGTGTTATAGGTTTCATGATGATTTGTATGATTGTTAATGAGGAGCTTCCCGATAATCGAACCAATAATGGTAAAAAAATTGACATTTTGGAGGATATTGCTCCACTTGATCACGTTCTTTGCCAATATTGCCTCTGCGGCCGTTTATATTTGATAAGTCTCAGTCGAAAATATGAATGTATTCGAAATACCTAATTCTTTGCCAAAATACAGCGCTTGGAACGAATGTGAGCCAACCTTAGTCCCAAATTTTCGTCTCGTCCCGTAAATTTTTACGTCCCAAATTTTTCGTCTCGTTTCCTCCCGAAAATGTTTTCAGCTCGCCTTGTCCCGATCGTTTATTCAGCTCGTCTTTCCCCTGACATTTTTGCCGCTTCCAGTTTTACTCGTTCCTTTCCCTCTAGCACATTTTGGAATAATTTTTATTTTTGAATTATTGTCATGATTTCGATATTCATCAAGTTATTTTTATCCTGACTAATTTTTTCCAATTTTGCAATGAAGACAATAATAAATCTATCTTTACTTCAGATGTATTTGATTTTTCCCGTTTGTCTAAAGTTAGCCCAACGGGTTAGATACTTTCTTTATCTTAGTATAGATGCGAAAATTTAAAAGGACTTTGCAATGATTTTTTCTTGCTAAATGCTTCTTCCTCCAGAAATGTTTGTTTTCTTTCGTTCCGCAACATATTTCGTCCTGTTATTGTGATCTCCTCCCGTCCGGCAAAATTGCTTCATTCCAGGATTTTGTTCTGGAAATTTCGTTTAATCAAGTCCCAACATTTCTCTCCGTCCCGTTCCGACCCAGCAAAATCTTTTCCTCTGGGGTGAAATTTTTTCGTCTCGTCCAAATCGGTCCGAGCCCTGCTCAATTGAAAGCGCGTCGTTATCGACATTTCCAATAAGTTGAATTATGATGCCACACACGCTTCCATGCTCAAACTCATGTGGAGTAAGAGTGGATTATTTCGGTCTTAAGTGCAGGCACGATTGAATTCGAAGAGCTATATCGTCTGTATATTCTCAAAAGTGATGTATGGAATATTGGAAGAAAGGGTGCAATGTCGTGGGTTGTGTACGTACTCATTCAATAGATTGAGCTGAGCAAGATTAAGAAATAATTATGGCTCTGAGATATAAGTAGTAACTGACTGGAAAATACCCCTTTTCCCCCTTGCTTGATTGACTGTATATACCTGGGTCTGGATTTGAAGTGATCAAGCCTTCGTCCCGAAAATTTTTGCCTCACTTCGTTCCGAAGACTTTTTCGTTTCGCCCGGTCTCGTAAAATTTGCCACCTCCAGTCGTATTGACCTTTTGTCTACCTTTATGTTTAGCAGAGCATTGTCATTCTCAAATTATTCTACTCTGGACTTGATTTCGGTTTTCGCCAAGGGCTTTTTCCTCTTTTTTCACTTTCATCATAAAAACACTACAAGACCGTCTTGTAGTCACCTACGTATATTTTAGCATCAGTATCTTTGAATTTAAAAGCGCAAGTTTAGCTGTAGGTCTTTCCTTGGCTGATTATTTTATTCCAC
Source organism: Platycnemis pennipes (assembly GCA_933228895.1). Classification (NCBI taxonomy): domain Eukaryota; kingdom Metazoa; phylum Arthropoda; class Insecta; order Odonata; family Platycnemididae; genus Platycnemis; species Platycnemis pennipes. Next base: position 42,936,129 of record OW121848.1, read on the forward strand.
ATTAGGGACGTAAACCATATTACAACCACCCAGCTTACTGATAATCCAGGTAAAGCCAATTACGTTCTTCATGCAGTTTATTCATTCCGTTCGGTGTATTTTGGAAGAAGCACTCGATTGAATATCTGCAATCAGTGAAAGAATAATTATCGTGATTCTGATTGAAAACAAACAATCACTCTTTCTCATACAAATAATTTAATTTAGATTTTTCTGTGATTTAAAAATGTGCATCTACATCTACACTCTACCCTGCAAGCCACCGCGAGGGTGTGTGGCAGGGGGTGAAGATCCCCAAGCATGCACTACTAATATGCAAACAAGCAACTATAGTGTCTCATGTAACTAGATTGTTAGTATCTATAGTGTTTAAGGGATTAATACATACATCATGCACAACAGGCTACTCAAAAATATTTCACCTACCTATCCCTTTTCTATACAAAGCTATTGCTATGAACATTATCTAATGCCTTTTTAAAATCTAAAAATATCGCATCAACTTCAGTACTGCTTCCGCCACAGACTAAAATATCGTCTACGAATAAAGCTAATTGTGTCTCGCAAGATCTACCTTTCCGGAACCCATGTTGGCTGTTTATTATGAGTAATTCCTGACCAAATGCCCCATGATCGAACTGACTACAGTTTGCTCAAATATCTTACAAGAGATTGATGTGAGTTAAATGGGTCTGTAGTTACTTGGTTCTTCCCTATCACCGCTTTTAAATAATGGTGTAATATTAGCTACTTTCCAATCCTTTGGTACTGTGTGGTTCTTTAGTGTTTTATTGGATATTATTTCTAGATAGGGGACTATTTCAGGAGCTTATGTTTTATATACTCCGGAAGAAATTTGTTCAGGACCTGGTGATTTGTTTTTGCTAATGCTTTTTAACTGCTGCTCTATTCCGCGACATGAAATTTTTATTTCGGGCATTTGCTCACTGAAAGTGTTCGGCGGTGGATCCACTGCGTTGTGTGACGATGAGTTGAATACACTTTGGAAGAAGGTATTTAAAGTATGTATTGGCTTTTTCTACACTGCTGGTGATTCTAATTCCTCTATCGTTTTTAAGTGTGTGCACTGTGGACCTATTTCCCTGAAGCTCTCTCACACATGACCAAAACGCTTTCGGATTGCTATCTAAATATTCTCCTAACATCTTGCTCTTGAAATGTGGTTACGCTTGCCGACACGATTTCCTTGCTAATGCTCTCGATTTTTTATAGTTTTGAACTCATTTTTTCCCTCTAGCGATAGACCCCGTCCTGCATTTTTCATCCTGGCGTGGCGTACCCTTTGTCGCTTTAGTAATTTCCTAACCTCCGCGTTATACCACCTTGGCTCTGTATTATCATTAATGAATTTACTTGGTATGTATTTTTTAACTGCTTTCCGGGTGATCTCAAGGAATTATCTCCACGAATCCTCTGTATCTAATCCTTTGCTTTGTTCGCTAAATATATTAAACGATTCCCTTAATTCCTCTTTCATTCCGTCGTAGTGAGCCTTTCCAAATAATTATACCCTCCTCCTTGGTTTATAATGTCTTTCAACGCCTATAGTAAATTTCGCATGCACTATTTTATGATCACTAATTCCTATGTATGTAACTGTATTTAGAACTCTTTCGGGTATATTTGTTGCTAATAAGTCTAGAATGTTGTTTCCCCTGGTCGGTTCTGTCAATAGCTGTTGTAAAGAATGTGACGTAAAGGTGTTCAACAGTGATTCGCAGAGTTCCTTATCCTTACCTCCTGTTATAAAACTACACGTATTCCAGTCTATCGAAAGGAGATTTAAATCTCCGCCTACTATTATTCCTCTTATCATTCTTCCGAGAAAGTAATGTACGTATCTCTGACTCTAGTTCCATTATAGAAATGACCTCTACGTCCGGTGGCCTGTAAAATTCACCTACATATATCTTTTTTGCGTCATTACTTTTACTTTTAATGGAACACCAAATACTTTCTACATTTCGCTGTGAAATAAGTTCTCTTCTACTGACATACGGGTCCTTCACAGCTATAAATACTCCTCCTCCGTTTCTGCTTACTTTATCCTTTCTGTATACGGTAAAACACTTCGGGAATACTTCATAATTCACCGAGTGTAACTTCTGACTTATTAAACATCTAATTTAATGTCTTCTATGTTTTCCATGTAACACTGCATAAACTGCGGAAAAAATTCATCTTCGCCTCCATTGTCGTTGATATTTCCCACCGTTTATCTTCAGTTGAGCCGACGGGGTCTCTTTTTCTCAGTTTAAGTGAGACGATTTACAGACTTTGTGCTGCTTTTCATTCGCTAGATGTTTCTTCCTCCTGAGATTTCTCTCGATCTACAAAACACATCAACCCGTTAATGTCATCATTTCCCATCCTGCCCAGTTTCTTTCTTCTATGAATTACGTCCATTCTCATCCCGATATTTGTGTCGTCTTGGGCATTTTTCATAATTACCCATGCCCGCATTGATGATCAAAGCTGTATACCGACCCATCATTTAATGCGTGCCCACAGAATACTGGAACTATCCACACTCATAATACCACTGCTTTTTTGTTTGCCCAAACGATTAACACCACACTCAATATCGTACAACGAGGCAGTGAGAGTAATCCGCCAGCTTCGCGGTCGGTCTGCTTTATATATTTTGTGGGGCAAAGTTCAGCGTTGAGGGTAAAAACTCTCTCTCCCTATTCAACTATTCATATAACACGACAAATCCTCACTCGGTCTGCTTGTTTCTTCTCCGGGTACCTTCTCCGTCTGCCGCATTCATTCCCGCCCACCCGTCTTACAACCGAACCCCCTCTCTCCCTCATTCTTTTAACTCAACCACCTCCACAAACCCTCATTGCCCGACTACCTCCAGCAAACGCAAACAGCTGATGCTCGATCTCCGACGTGCGAGCTGCGATTCATTTGTTTCGAGAGTGCCAGTAGAGCATGAACTCAGGGCACATCCACGGGAGCCGACGAAGGAAGGGAAAGAAAGGCACTTCATGTAAGCATGCAAGTAGTTAATCATCTATATTGCGATTGTATGGTATTTTATCAATATATTGTTTTTATCGTCGTAATAATGTCTCAACCTATCTTTTACATGGTTTTTGAGCGGTAATTGATCCAATGGAAGTTTCGTGGATGAGAGTAAACACCGCTAAAGATTGATTTTCTTGTACTTAGAGTAAATATTGTTCCCTGAAGTCATGGTGAACAGGTGGGTATTGTTCATGATAGCAAAGAATACGTTGTATTTCAACACTTTCCACATATTTGAGCGCTATCCACATCGCTTGTATTCATTGGAACAGTGTCAATGAATTTTGAGAGATATGGGGCCTACGTGCTCAGGATTTACTCAGCTGCTTGACGATTCCCTAGGGGCGAGTACGGAGAATGAAGGCTCGGTATTACAAAGGTAAATCAATCATCCAGAATGTCTCATAACAACTGTGGACGAGAATATTCGACCCTGAAAGGAATGAAGGAATAACAACGACATCGTAGATTTTCTATTTTTCACTGGTAATATTTCTCACTGAAATAATTCTGCTCAAGTAGGCCACGGTAATGTAAGTCAAAAATTGCTATTATTCAGCGCTGTACAGCGTGAAAGATATTCATGTATCACAATGAAGCTGTCTTATCGAATTTTCAGAATTGTCGGTGCCGTGAAATGTGGCTAGCAAGGATTTGCAGACTGCTGAATGTTGAGGAATAGCGACCCGTGATTCAACCCTCCAGCACACCTCATACCAGCAATGGCTAGAATATTCCCCCTTTGGCAGAGGGAAAGGGAGGAGGGCGACAACAATGCATGCTGCTGAATCAGGCAGCTTTGCAGTGCCCGTAGCCAGGGGATACGATGTTTGGGACTTGTCAGGTAATCTTGGTGGTTGAATCCCACCGCTTGAGGTTCAAATGCCGACGGCCGCGAAATTCGTGCCGTTTGCCGCACACCTGGCAACGAGTGTGGAACGGGAATTTCTTCCGCGCTGTAAGATATCCTTGACCACTCGATGCTTTCCCGTCTACCGTCCTCCAATTTAAATCCTGGGTTGAGCAAATCGTCGTATTTTAAAATAATATTGCCATTATTATCTACATTCATGTAAATTAATGCTAATGTTAAGGTTGTCTTCTCACCGTGGATGCACTCTCAATTATATATGTATATCGCCATAAAATGTTGGTGATAAAAGATAAAATTTTGTTTTTGGGGCACGCATCTCATAGTTTTTTACGTAATTAGAAGCTCTTAACATCTGCTCCTATCAGTCAACTTTTCTATTCTCCCCTCTTCCACCTATTAAAAAACTTGTCTAAAAAATAGCTACTGCCATCCCTTCGAGCGATGTGGTGTTTTATTGTTACCGGCCTCCCACCTTCAAGTCACGGCATCTTCATCGGTTCCTGTCTTATTTGAAGGCTTACCTTACCGAATGAGTGAAAAACCACTCCTATTACTTTCCACAATTCAACCTGTTCAACGAAAACTTCGCTGATTCCTAAACTGATCTATAGAAGTTGACCCTCCATCCGGAAAACAGTGGAAGCACTCAGTGCCATTAAGCTCAGCCCCAACACATTAATTCTAGTTATTGAACATTTGCGTGATGCAAAGTTGGCCACTTTCTACTCTCATTGGCAAAGTATCCTTTGGAATGATTAGTAATTCCTTTCTGATCCCCAAGTGGGCGTGGAAAGAAACTATTTTGTTTCAGTTTTGTTGCTGATGTTGAGTATTAATTGTTACCTACGTTAAGCGGACTCAACGGTGAATCATCTTTTCACTAATTCACTTACATTTTGACCTCTAATGGCTTTCATGAAATGTTTCATTAATGAATATTACTGGAAGCTGTGGCGATGACGTAACATGTTTCATTTAAAAGATTCTTTATTTCTGTTGAATGTTATATGGAACTAAAGAAAAAGTGGTAACGACTTGTCGTTTATTTGCGTAGCAACTTAACGTCAAAAACTACTGAAGAAAAAAAATACTGAACGTCATTGCCAGTCGAACTCCGATAACTACGTGACTGCTTGCCATATCAGCTGATGAAATGATATAGTCGATCATAGACAATCGATAGCTTTCTCAATCGATACACATATTATTACAAATACCAAGAAATATATTTAACGTAAAGAAACAACCTATTGGAACTCATATATTTTCAAACAATTTCTTTTTATTTTAACTGGTTTGATTGTTTCAACATGTCATGAGCATCTAGTCTAAAATGGTTTTTCATGCAATTGGCGTGAAACATTGAACGTCATTGGTGGTTCGTGAACTGGAAATAGAAGGTTTTGTGTTAGTGACGATGCATTCACAGCCGAGGTAGCTTTCATTGTGATATCGGTATTCGAGATATGCACCTTGTATTTCACGATAATTTTGCTGTATACCATTGTTGGCATTGCTACTCAGCGAATTTTAAAAAATATATGAGAATTGTTGGTTAAGTATTATTTCCTTATTTGTACTAATCACATGTCTCATCTTTACACGAGTACCCAATTGAAGAGGCAGAAATTTTATTTCAAATATAGCGGTTAGTTATCAGGTATTTCCTTTGCTTTTGTAATACTTGGTTGATTTTAACGGACGAGATGAATAGGTTTCCATACATTAACGCAATGATTGACGGGATATTATTTTTACATGCTTATTTTTTTCGAGATTTGTTACGTGTTTGTTCATTTGGATGAGAATATTATACCAGCACTCCTGCTGGCTTACTCAAGCCGGAGGAATTTAGGATGCTTTATTTTTCTTCATTTTATGTAAGTTGATTTGCATTGTGAGACCGATTCCGTTTTAAATTGTTTTCGGGCGTGTTACCGTCTTCTACGTAGTAGTTATTTGTTTTCTGTTATCTTTTCTGTGATTCTCCACAGTCATTGTTAGGAAATAGGTCTCCGAAAACCTTTATTCTTCCAAGTTTGTTGTTTGGTTTGTTGCTTTGTTGGACTGGTCCAATGGGGTTTGCCATTGCAGTCAGGCAAAATTTCTTCAATGATATGGTTCACAGATATTCTTGGATATACTTCTAAAGACCTGGAGCAACCTGGAGGTCTGGCAGATATGGAAGTAACCACAGTCACACTTTGCCTCGTTCACTCCTCCGTAAAAATGAGAGATCCATGTGCACTTTGTCCATTGCTAGTTTGTCGATTTCCTAAATAGAAATATTCGCTCCCTCCAGATTTTATTTTCCTAGTTTTACGTTCGTCTTGGCGTCCTCTTTCCTACTGCTTACCGGTACATTTGCTTTTTTTTTATTTATCTTCAGGTGATATCTGGATATTATCTTTTCCATTATAACTATTGTCGTCTTCAAGCCTTTTTCCGTCATTTGCATGGCAGATATGTTATCGGAGAATCACAGCATGCTGATTTTCTCCCCGTGGAAGTTCAATCCAGAAGCCTTCTCTTTGATTTCATTGATGATTTTCTCGATGTAGGCATCGAAGAGTACGGGAATCAATGCACACATAACCTTGTATCATTGATTTATTTATTCTTGCTTCTCGATTATATGTCCCTGATTTGATAGCATCCACTTGTTTTTTTACAAACTGTGGATAATAATCAGCCATTATATGACACCCAAGTTTCCTTAGCATTAATGGGAATAAAATTCTAATCAATGTTTCCAAAGGTATTCTCCAAATCCAAATACGAAAAAACGTCGGTGTATTTTTCTCTAGTATACTAACTATTAGTACACTAATGACCAAAATTGCTTCTACTTTACCCTTGGGTGGGATCCAAATCGGACTTCATCTAGTAATTCCTTTTATTTTCATCCTATTCCACTGTAGATAATGCTTTTCAATATCACCGAAGCACGTGTCATCAGACTTACTGCTCTTAAGTTATGACATTTCTCAACACTTTTCTTTTTGCGAATATAAAATTAGATTTTAGGAATAAGAAGAAAGAAAGCTCCCTTCATAAATATGGATTTGTTTCCGAATCCTTCATTTTTGGCCAATTTTCTCAATTTTAACATTACTATGGATGATAATGTCCTCGTAGTCCAACGGCATCTCCATTGCTGAGTAGGTTCATACTCCAGATAGTTCTGTACAACTAGGGAAATGTCTTCTCGCTTAAATTTTTAATTATCTCGGTAGATATGCCGTTAACTACGGAAGTGATATTTATCCGCAGAACTCATACTGCTTCTTCAAATTCCAATCTTTGGATTGAATATCGCATACAATACTTTACGACTTCATTTTCCCTTTCGATTTCTTTCACATTGCGTTGTTTAGGTAGTGTAATTTCTTCCATGTTCCTTCAACCTATTCGGTTTATCTCAATGTTCAACTATTAGTTCTCCAGATTTCAATTTTTCCTGCTAGAGGTATTTTTTTCATCGTCATATAAGTTCTTCATCTACATTCTCTTGTTTTTTTCGCTTTACTACTTGATTTATTTCTTATTCTCATGTAGCTGAGTTCTCCTCCGTCAGCCTTTGCATTCTTGCATTTCGTTCTCTCTTAAATACGGTGTAACATCCTTCTGTCCTCCATGACGTCTTTCTGACACCTCTTTAGTCCCCAAAACTGTTTTCTGCCTCCTGTAGTCCATTATTATTGTTTCCTCAATTCTCTTCCGCTGTTTTCAAAGTCAGGTGATATCAAATCTTATATTCCTCTGCTTTCTGAAAGGCTAGCTGATGGGTTTTAATGGAATTAACGTGCAAACAACTGACTGTAAGTGTTATTTATTCCGACAAAACATAAAAGTTAACAACACACATGTCACCAGAGGCATTACCTCCAAGACTCGGCGAAAGCAAATATCGATCTTTTAAAATGGCAATCAATATCAAGAGCAAGAATCGATAGGTACCAACAAGAGTAGTTTGTGTTATTTTCAACACTTTCCCTCAAACTAACTACATGCTAGTAAATATTAGCATTAACAAGACCCAGCATTTCACATCACAAGTCTTAAATGATGGCTCTGCCCGAGTTTTAGTGAGAATATTAGCCACTTGTTTCAGATCCTCAGTATCTCCAATGTTCCATCACTGCAATTTGCACGTGGAAAATGATATTTGACATTTATATGCTTAGATATTTAATGAAATTATGGATTGTTCGCAAGCTTTACAGCAGTCATATCATCAACTTGTAACTTTGGTGTATCTTTTAATCATGTCACACATGAAAGCAATTTCTGCAACCATACCAGTTCCTTGGCTGCTTCACTTACTGCCACATACTCATCCTTAGCAGTGGATAACGCAATACTTATTGTTTTGACTAAACCAAGAAATAGCACCTCCCGAGTACGTGCAAACTGCCCCAGTTTGTGAATGACTAGTCTTTAAATCACTCGCATAGTCTCCATCGCTAAATCCTTGTAAAGTTGACACTGGGGAATTTACTTTATACAACATTATCTGTTGTGCCTCGCAAATATCTGAATATTATTTTCACAGCTTTACGGTCCTTATTTGAGGGGAACTCTATGGATTGGGGCACAGTACTTACTGCGTATGCTAAATCTGAGCGTGTAACTACCATCGGGAACAAGGCTACCCACAGCCTCACGATATAGTACACTGCCATCCAAGGGTTGGTCATCAACACCATCATTACCAGGTTCAGCAGGCGTAGACACAGCATTTGCATCAGCAAATCGGAACCACTCCAGTACCTTCCGAGTGTATCATCCTTCACTCACAAAAATTGAGCCATCACTCAGCTGCTGAATTCCCATCCCAAGAAAAATGCAAAGAGTGATATTAATCTCCATCTCCAGGTGCCATAAAATCCACTCATTTCCCCCTCATCTGTTCCTGCAATTAGTCCATCAGTCCATCATCCACAGTAATAACAACTAGCAGTTTCTTGCCCTTCTTATTCCTTACCAACAGGCAATAGTCAGCAGTGCTCCTCTTCATCCCCAGTTTTTCTAAACACACTACCAGTCTTTTATTCCAGCAGCGAGGTGCCTGTGTTAATTCATACAGGCTCCGGTTCATACGACAAACTCGGGCCGCCCCATCCTCTAACCCCTGTGGTTTATGCATATACACTTCTTCCTCAAGTTTGCCGTAAATAATAGCGGTTTTCACATCAAATGGGGGCGTTTACTCTGAACCGAAATCGCAATTTTGTACACGAAATCGTTAGATGGAAACGAAAAAAGAATTTTAATGAAAAAATTAATCTTCTAACCACGACCATTCACTCATAAATCAAAAATTAAAATAAGCAAAAGGTGACGCCCACCGAAAAAGCTGCTTTGATAACATTGACGTAATTTTCCTCCCGTCCTTGACTGATTTTCAAGGAAGGGAAGGGAGTGGAGGGGAGTTCTCGGAAGGTCTGTCGCAACTGCTCCTAATCGCAGAGTCAGCTTTATCCCCCCATTGCGATAATGCAAAGTAAGTAGCTTCGCGAGCTCAGTTGTGATTGGACGAAGTCGATATACGTCAGCGCTTGCACCACACCCACTTTTCCGAAAGGGTTAAAAACATCAGTTTTTCGCCGCTTATATCTCGAGAAATAATTGACGGATGAAAAAACGGAAAAATGCGGGTCTTTTTATTTTACAAACTCTGTCAGATTCGGCAATAAAAAAATATGGTAAACGACCCCATTGTTGAAGCTTTAGGTTTTTCCAGCAGCCACACAAAGGACTGAACGTACAGTCTCACATATCTACTGGACTAAAAGCTTCTTAGTCAATACCTGGGCGTTGAGCACAACCCTTGGCTACTAACAGTGCTTTATAGCATTGGAATGTCACATCATCTTAGGTTTTCACGCGTAAAACCCACCGATTGTTGATAACCCTTTTCCCATGAGGCAAATCAACTACAGTTCACACTTAATTCTCTTTCAGGGAGTTCATCTCATCCATTCATTCCATGGCACTCTTCCACAAGTCTCCATTTTCAGAATTTATTTCTTCACTCTCAGATGATGAAAATAATGCAGCCCTATCATGCAGGCCTATCTTTCTTTTGGGATGCATCTGGGGCATTTCTTCATCTTCAGATGATACATCCTCTAGTTCCCCATCCACCATAGATTCTCCATCCTCATAAGACTATCCAATTCTGTTCATCCGCATTTCCTATCTCGGGGATGATTATTGATTCTCAATTCTGCCTTGGACGGCAAGGCCTCCAGTGGTTTAAATAGAACATCTCGGCTCATAATTACCCTTTTTGAGTTAGGAATCCATGTAGCCATCCTTTTCATCGCAGTATCCTACAAACTAAATCCTAGCATATGACGATTTCTTATCCCTCTTCCCCCGGTGATGCTTGGGAACAGGTACGTAGCATTGTGCACCAAACACTTTCAGGTGCTTAGTACCTCATTTCAGCCATAATTCAAGTGGGGATTTTCCTTTGTAGGACCAGTACGATTTAAGACAAAGAATGCTGTATTCACTGCTTCCGCCCAAAGTCCTTTAGAAAGATTCTGTACATGCTACAGAGATCTCGTTCTCTCCACTATAGTCCTTTTTCATGTTCTGCCACACCATTCTGCTGTGGAGTGTAGGGCATGAACATACGTATCTTAATACCTTTCTTTTGAATGATTTTCTTAACATGAGTATTGTTGAATTGAAGTATACCATCGGTCATAAAGCTTTTCATCTTGTTACCTTCAGTGTCTGCCTTATTCAAAAATATTTCAAGACAATGAGGAACCATATTTTGTTTTTAAAAAGAATACTCTACTGTAACTCGAAAAATCATCCTTCAGAACCAAGGAGTACCTGTTTCCTCCAAAAGGTGTTGTCTCCATTGGCCCGCAGAAATCAGCATGCATTTCACCTTCTCTAACTCTCACTTGCAGCATCAGGTCAGCAGTTCCGATTTTTGCAACTTTCACGGTGCTGATTTCCCATCACACACCCAACACAGAAATCTTCTTGTACTTGGACTTCTATGACCCTGCTTTTGAGTACCTTCTTCATATAATGTTTGCCTTTGTGGTAAAGTCTTTCGTGGCATAATTGACGACTAACTTCAACTTTAGTGGCATTCACTTAGGAAGAGTTCACAGGTAGCTCATTTTCACTTCGTACAGCCCAGCCACCGTTTTTACCCCAAAATTTTTACTTGCACATTCTTTTTCAAGATGCACCCTGTAGCATCAGCCCAAAACTGAAACCCTTTTTCGACAATCCTTCGTACAGAGAATAAATTCCTTCCCAATTGTGGAAAATACCAAACGTCTCTAATCTCTTGAGGCACGTGCTTTTTTTTATCTATAAATAACTTCACACTTAGTTCCACAGCCATGATCATCATCATCATCATGGGTCAACAACCCTAGGATTGGTTTGACGCAGCCCTCCACTCGATTCTTCTATCGGCCAACCTTTTCATATTAACGTAATTCCTTTCTTTCACGTCCTTCACGACCTTTTCTATGTAACACATACGAGGCGTGCCTTTTCCATTCTTCCCGTTCACTTTTCCTTCGTCGATTGTCTTCATCAGTTCATCTTGTCTTAAGATATGGCCAATTAGCTTTTCCCGTCTTCTTTGTATAGTTTTCAGTAGGCTTCTGTTTTCTCCCAGTCTTCTTAACACTTCTTCAGTCGTCACTCTCGATCCATTTTATCAACATTCTTCGGTAGCATCATATTCGGATGCTTCTGCCCTTTTCTTATCCGCTGCTGTCATCGTCCTTGCCTCATTGCAAAAAGAAACATGCTCCAGATGTACGTTCTCATGAATTACTTCCTTACTTCTAAGCTTGTATTTCCAGCAGCAATTAGATTCTTCTTTTGATAGAATGCCCTCTTTTACTAAGCTATTCCACTGAGTATTTCTTTCTTGCTTCGTCCATTGTCGATTATTCTGCTTCCGAGGTAACAGAGCTCATTCACCTCTTCCAGTTTTTGTTTTCCTAGTATAACTTTGGTTTTGGCCTCCTCTCTTGCTGCATGCCAATATCTTCGTCTTTTTCTTATTGATCTTCAACTGATATCTTGCCATTGTCCTTTCCATGGTTGTAAGCATCTTATTCAGATCCTTATGTCTCTGCTATGAGTGCTATTTCATCAGCGAATCGTAGCATTCTGATTGCTTTTCCGTGGATGTTCCCTCCAGAACCTCTTTGATGACATTGATGGCACTGTCGATGTAAACATTAAAAAATACGGGAGACAGTGCACAGCCTTGTCTCACGCCGTTTCTTATTCTTGCTTCTCCAGAGCCGGCTCCAAATTATATCACAACTACTTGATTTTTATACAAGCTGTGTATGTTTCTTCGGTCATTATATGACACTCCAACTCCATTCAGAATGCCAAGTATTAAATTCCAATTTACGTTGTCGAAAGTCATTTCTGAATCCAAAAATGCGATGAAGGTCGGTTTGTTCTTCTCCATTCTCTTCTCTATGAGAAGCCTAGGGCTTTGCTTCTCTTGTACCCTTATTTTTCCTGAATCCGAATTGATCCTTATCCAGGAACTCCTCTGCTTTTCGCTCTATTCTTTTGCAGATGATCCTTGTCAATATTTTCGATGCATGTGTCCACAGGCTTAGAGTCCTAAAATTTCGCATTTCTCCTCTCTTTTCTTTTTGGGAATAGGAATTATGATGTTTTTCTATATGTCCCTGGGTATTTCTCCTGTTTAGTAGATGTCGAAGATGGTTTTGTAGAGATGGGTTAATGTCCTCTCTCCTGCATTATTTATTAGTTCTGCGGGGATATCATCAATTCCAGAGGTTTTATTCACCCTAAGGTCCTTTACTGCCACACACCCTCGAGGTGGTTTGAAGGGTATGTCGTTGATATAGATATACTGCTGCGCCGAATTCCGATCTTTATATTGATGCTCCCATATCATCCTTTTCGACTTCGCTTTCCTCTTCAATCACTTTCGTGCTGAAATTGTGTCCGTCTATACAAATCTTCCTGATATTCTTTCCATCTCTTCACTTTTTCTTCAGTTTTAATCAATTCTTGTCCCCTATGGCGTTGCATCTTGCGCTCCGTTCTTTGAAAATGTTCCTCACTATCCATTATGCAGCTTCCAACTTTCCGTGTGCAAAGTTGTTTTCTACATGTCCGTACAGATTCTTCATCCACATTTCTCTTGCTGGCATATTCCACGTGTATCTTCTTCGGTTGTGATTTTTAAAGAATGTGTTGGCGACCACTAACTTATGTTTTGTACAGAACTCCAGCAGTCATTCTCCTCCTCTTTCGTTTCGATTTCCCAAGCTATACTTTCCAGTTATTCTTCCATCTTGACCTTCGCCCACGACAGCGTTCCGGGCTCCTAAAACAATGTTTTCTTTTCCTCTTACCTGTTTTATAACTTCCGTAATATCTTCGCAAACATCTTCCACTTCTTTATCTTCGTAGCCGGACGTAGGCATGTGAACTTGCACCACTTTGGTATCTGTAGGCTTTGTCTCAATCTTCACCACTGTCTAAATCTTCACCCACAGCATACGCTTTAATTACTTCACCATTTCCTACAGTAGTATTCACGGTCTCGGTGAAAGGAGTAAAGTCTATGAAATAATTCTTATTGTTGGACATATGCTGAGGGGCACCGATGTTGGCAAGCCATGCTTCACTTGCCATTTTATTACTTTCAACTAGGGAAGATAAACACACCCTTGCTTGACGAATATTTGTTCCCATTTTACCGAGTTTAGGACATTTGTTTGCTAGCTGACCACGCTGGTGACACTTAAAACACTTCCTATTTTTCTCTTTACCTTTCTTCGATTCCGCTTTCACAGCAAAGGCAGATGAGTCAATGTCCTTCTCTGGAAGCCTCATCTCAATTAATCAAAGTCTCTCAATCAGAAGATTTACGGAACGATCAGGAATTTGTATACTCTCCCACACACTTTTAAATTCAAAGTACTCCCTGGGTACAGTGGATTTAATTCTGCTCATCAATAGCAATTCCGGAAGCATAGCATCAGTCGCATAGTGGCTTTAGCTCGTCAATCAATTCCGTGAAGTCCTTCTGCAGACGGGCAACATAGGCTGCGATAACTTCAGACTCCTTTTTCTCCGACAAGAAAATTTTCCCCCTCAACCTATCCACTCTGTGACCGGATCTTTGCTCATATTCTGACAGAAGTTTCTTCCAAATTTCTTCAGCAGTGGCGCAAGTCGCTGTTAACTCTACGTCAGCATAATCTATGCTATCTCCCAATCCATATTTTTCAGTTAGACTCCAGTTAGCATTACCATTCAGCATTATAAGTGTGTGATATTATTTTCACATAACCACTATTAGAACGGCTATTATTATGTAATATGTTAATGATGTCATAACATGTCCTGTTTATCCTTCAGTTTTCGAAATGAATCGGTCACTTTTCCCTTGTAAAATTGTGGTCATTATTTTGTGTCCTTCAATTTCAGATTATAATCTGTGCTAGAGAGTCGGCTTTTTCGTACTCTCTCAAACCAGTTCTGTGAGCAGCAACTTCATTTTCTGATGCACTCGTACCGAGAACACCGGGATTTTTTCTTCCGGGCACGACGTCTACTACTTGGTGATACCTCAAGAATAATTCTCTTTGCCGTTTCCATCTTCTCCAATTTTCCGCACCCTTCAGTTTCTCAATATTGGCTCGGAAAACAATTTTGTATTCTGACTTACAGATCCAAGAAAAACCGCCAAAACTAAAGTTGCGAATTGAGTTTTAAAAAACGTTCTTTCAGAAAAACTCAACGCACATAACATTGACCAAGCATCCTGGGCCCATAACCTGTTGAAATTAGCTTCCTACCAACTGACTAAAATGCATTTTGTTCCGATAAAACACAAAAGTTTAAAACATACATGTCACCAGTGGCATTACCGCCAAGACTCGGCAAGAGCGACTATCGATCTTTTGCATTGACAATCGATGTCAAGAGCAGAAATCAATAGGTACCAACAACAGTAGTTTGTTTTATCTCCAACAGGTTTTTTCAATATGCCAACTTGACCTGATCCTATATTGTTTTATTTAGTTTATTGGATTTGAGTATGCATATTGATAAGTTGTTGTCACTGTTAATATCTGCCACAGAGAATTTTTCGCAGTCCTTCACCGGGTTTCTGACATTTCGCTTTGCTAAAATTTAGTCACATTGAAGTGTTCTTTTCTCGTGATATTTTCCGTGTGTTTTTGCTGTAACTTGCGTTAATAGTCTTTCATTATCATTTCAATCTCCCAATCCATATTTTTCAGTTAGACTCCAGTTAGCATTACCATTCAGCATTATAAGTGTGTGATATTATTTTCACATGACCACTATTAGAACGGCTATTATTATGTAATATGTTAATGATGTCATAACATGTCCTGTTTATCCTTCAGTTTTCGAAATGAATCGGTCACTTTTCCCTTATAAAATTGTGGTCATTATTTTGTGTCCTTCAATTTCAGCCTGGTACATAAATGCTTTTTATTGTAAGTACGCAAATATTTTGAAAAAAAATAAAAATAATAAAACAATAGCCTAATAATTTATTTTGGAGCCTTCTGACGGCCAGAAAAAAAGAACATCGCCATAAAGGTAAGTTTTATATATATATCTTATTATATTTTATTTTTAGATATTTCAGGCGCTCTCTTGCGCAGTTAATGCAAATGGTTTATTGATAAAGGCGGGCTAAATAAGGAAATTGGAATAATTAATCATAGTAAACTCAATCCACAGGAAGAATATTAAACTACCATTTCCTAAGAAAATAATTTAATTGTATTCTTAGTTATTAACACTATATTTTCGGCTCAGACACAGTCGTAAAGGTAAAGAGGCAAAATTGATTTCCATGTTTTCAGCGATGTTGAATTAAATGTAGTAAACGTTTTCCTTATTTCGGTGGCATAGTAATAAGTATATCCCAGTACCTTGTATATTCATCATCATTGGTCAACAATCCTAGGATTGGTTTGACGCAGCTTTCCACTCACTTCTTCTGTCAGCCAACCTTTTCAATGTGACGTAATTCTTTTATTTTACATCCCTCACAACCTGCCGTGTATATTATGTAGATAAAATGAAATGTAACGTTTCAGATATTATTTCTGTTTTCATTTATAAAATTTTTATTTCTTTATACTAAATTTGACCGGTAATTAGGGATTTTGAAACTACTGAATTTTGTTGGGAAGCTTACTAGAAATGCCATTTAAGGACTCACCCCTTTGTGTTTACAAATAGATTATCTCCATTAAAGTTACACCACAGTAACTGTAATAGTTTTACTCCTGGTCATTTTTTAACTGTTCATAATAAATGAGAGACTATTAATCCGACTCCTGTGTGTCATGTGAACTTTTAAACTATTATTGTTAACTAGCATGGAAGGTAGGTAGGTCTTCCATGTTTTTCGTACGATATTCTTTAGTTTCTTCATGCCAGTTATCATTCTATCCAACTCCTCATCCTGTAACAGGTCCTTCAAAATAAAACAGGTCCTTCCTTATTACTTGTTCCTTTCAGTCGTTCTGCCGTTTCTAAGATTTCCTCGATGCGCACCTTTCCCCTTATACAAGGTCGTTTATCTTCGAGAACTTCGTCGTTTATCATCCTATCTTACATTCTCCATATCCATTTCTGAAGAGCCCAAAGTGTATAGTTTCCCTCCCGAAGTATATGTGTACGCACCGTATAGTGCCAAGGTACATATTGAAACTTTCTTTATATCCCCTCATTAGAACCCTGTGATAACTTCTTATCTGCTAGTAAACTGTTCTTTTGCTGGCACGATCTTCCGAACTTAGCTGCTGCTAAACCCCTTTTCTCTAACACACTGCCCTGGAAGTTTAATTGATTCACTTTACTCAAGGTTGGGACCACCTATTTTCAATTTAGTATCCTCTTTTCTTCCTTGATAACTGCAAGTACATAGATTCTCATAATTCACATTCGTTTTCTATTTCTCCAATTGCTTACATAAATCATTACTATTTTTCTAAGGTATTAGGTGACTGCCAGATTATAGCTTCGACATCCACGTAATTTACCGGCTTTATGAAATTTTCCCGGCCGACAACACTGCACCTAGTCCTTTCCAAGTCTCTCCTACAGTGTCCTCCATGTATACATGTGGAAAGGTACTACTAATGATAGATGATCCAGTCTAACCCCCACCCATTCCGATGCCCATTACATGCGTTTTTTGTTACGTGACAATCCCGGATAAATCACTCTCTCCAGTCTACTCCTATCGCCCGCAAAATTTTTAATTACTTTTCCTACCTTGCTCTGTCAAACTCGTTTTCACATTCAATGGAATACGTAGAGTTCTCACCCCTTGTATTTTCATCACAGTAATCGCCAGCTGTGGTAGGCAGGTGGGTAATACTCTAGCCTGTTAAATCAAAGGTCGAGGGGTTTGAATCCAACCCTATGCATGGGTGATGTTGTCCTAAGATTAACGCCTTAGGTATGACTTTGTGATATATATTTATCAGTTGGAGTTACAAGCCAAGAAAATATCACCGCAATCGAATTACCGAAGTCCTTCTCCTTCCGAAAACAAAAACTACCGTCACCTATATCTTCAAACACTTTTCTCGGTCCTTCTCCTGATTACTGAAGTAATGTCCATCATTCTATTAAACTTCTAGATATGTATTCTTAGTATTTCCTCCTTTGTTCTTTTCCTGTATACGAATTTAAACTAATTACGACATCTTGTAATTTCTCCTCATTTATCCTACGCAAAATCCATAAAACTTCCCTACAACCGCTACCTAGGTTCTTTCATAGATTATATGGGGTTTTGTCAATCTCCATCGCTTTCCCAGCCTTCAGTTCTCGAAATGGATCTTTGTGTTCATTATTAATTCTTTTTCATATTCGATGTCCGAAGTCGTAGGCCTCTCACCACACTACTTTCTTCCATAATTATACCTACACTGAAAGTCTTCTGGTATTACATTTTTACAGAGTACATTTTTACATTCACTATTTTTCCTCACCTTATTATGTTAATTTTTTGTTTATGGTCCTAACGTCTACAGCTCCTTAAATAACGTCTACAACACGTTACAACGTTGTTTTGCCAGGAGATACTAGTAACCGATGATAATAATATCACCTATCCTTATATAACGTCTTCTCTGCTGCTCTTCTTACCATGTTCTTCATTATTCTCATCGTTCAACTTATCTTTCTTTTTTATCTTCTTCCAACTCTTAAAACATCAAATCATGATTATTTTCCTGTTTCCCACAAGTTACTACTACTTATTTATCAATCTCCCTTATTTTAGCACCTTCAATCAACCCTCACATTTCATTAGCAATTATGACGGAAGTAGAAACCCGCGTAACTGCAAGTTCTTCACGTGGTTTCCAAATCTTTCCCTGATCTTAATGGAAAACGGTTGATATCCCCCTTAGTCTCGGACCTTTTGCATGAGAACTCGATCCCTGTGATGATTTTGTAACTAAAAATTGTTCATAGCCAAATTATTCTGCCGCAGCCCAAACTGATTATTGCCAAACCGAAACTACTCCAGAAACCAAGTCTACATACAAACTGATTATTGCCGCGGGAATTTTTCACCCTGCCCATGAGGTCATACCTAACTTGGGTCCATTCCTTCCCTGACACCTGCTTTTCCAATCTCACATTACTATCAATAGCTTACTTCCAGTCACTTTTCTTTTTTCTTCCTTAGCTGTTCATATATTTCATCTATATGTCCCCTGGTCCGCACGTGAAACTGAAATACATCTTTGTTTGTCGGCAGTGTTTTTGCTTTTTAGCCGGAAGAATCCCGAAAGACAATTGTAAAATTTTCTGCATCCCTGCTACCCTTGGCAAAACGCTTTGCAAAAACGAAGAAAAATTTGCCCTCCTCCTCCAAGCAGGTGTCGACAAAGCACTAAGTGCTTTGGGAGTGTGGACTTCGCTCTCCTGGAAGTGTGGACGCTGGGATATGTTCTATTTCATACGGCGGGAAGGAATTTCACTACCCGACAAAAAGAACATAAGAAGTGCTGGAAATCAAACTAATATCTCCTGGCAAAACATATGCTAGAAATCACCATTCATGGGGCTCTGAACCAGAGATTCTTCAGCTGGAGAACAAGGGTATAAATTTTGACGTTTTTTAATGGTTCTAAATTGTATGTATAATCCACGAAACAAAATTTGTTAAATGACCAACTTCTTGTGATTCATTACACTCTTCTCAATATTCTTTTCCCTTGGGTGAATCCCCCACCCTTTCCCTTCCTATCTCTAAATTCTTCCATCGGTGTTCTCACCCTCTGTTTCATTCACCCCCTAGCTGCGAACCTTCTCATGTTTACAACTAACCCCCTCCCTACTCTTAGGTCCTTTCCTTCCGCTGCTCTCCCCTCTAAAACTATCTGGTTTTTCCTCTCGTTTTTCATTCCCGTTCTCTCCTCACTATTTTTTTGTCGAAAATTCAGGTACGGTGGACTTTTAGTTTTCATCTGCCCTCGCCTTTCTTTCACCCGCCGCCGGGCTCCGCTTAAAACAGTTCCTTATACCCTTTAACAAAAGTGAACTACCTAAGTAAGTTATCTTTCAATAGAATTTCGGATGTCCATGCCCCCACCCTTTCTCCTACCGATATTTTTCCCGGTATGTACTTCCCGGTGACTCGTAGCCAATGGCAATCATCTTCCCTTACTCTCTTCCCTCAGCACCCTCCCTCCTAGAATGTTTCTATGTAAATTTCCCTTCTTCCCTTTTTTAAATTATCGTGCACCTGATGATGACTCTGTGAGTTGAAACGTGTTGTGTAATTATTGCAGGAGACCACTTTTTGATGGGGTCACATCCTTTTAATAAAATTCATCATCACATTCAATCTTAACTAGATATTGCAAGAGAAGGTGAATATATTTTTCGACTATCCAAACTTCTTCTTGAGGAATGTTCCAAGGTGCAGGAGACACTTGATTCATTGTAATGCATGGCCTACAATAATCGACGTGGTAATTAGGTACTATTGTCAAAACCAAAACTATTCAAATGTATTTCAGGAGATGAGACAAATAAAAATGTTTACAAGATACCATTTGAATTATTTTTGTGGATCAACAAAATTGCGAAAATGTGATCAAACTGTATTAGTTCAGGAGAGATGAACCTTACTAAGGTTCTCTAGTCAAAACAAAACTTCTCAAGGGCATGTGATCGAGTAAGTAAAACCAATTAGATGAAATTACCAAAAAGGTAGAAAAAATTATTTGGTGCTGGGTACCTAATTCTTCCACGCTACCGAATTTAAAAATCACGGTAGTTAAGTAGAGGATAAAAAACTCGAAATAATAGGAGCAATGAAAAACCAAGTTCATTGATCATAACTAATACCTAAACTGTATTTGTTTTTGTGGAAAGCCAATGAAATTCGAAAACGCGTTCATTGGGCGAGTAAAATTCAAATATGAATCCTCTGAAGCACTTCATTGGGCGAATAAAATCCAAATATGAATCCTCTGAAGCACCAGGGTTGACCAATCGAATATCGTCATGACAAAATGAAACTTATTGCATTTGTTTGAGTATTTAAATTGAAGATCGAAAAGGTCCGTGCCTCTGGTGGTGGAATATAATACTCTACATCCGACACGGGATAATCCAGTGCGAAGTGATCCAGTGAAGGCATATGCCATCTAGTGGCTAAAATATGTACTGTCGTTTTAATTATTTTTTTCTCGTAAATTATTGAAAAAAGTTGCTCAGTAATTAGTACAGTAGGCTCAGGAGCACCCGGGATGTTGAGAAAACAAATAATTATTGTACAATTTTGCTCAATTTTCCAGGATTTTTCCCGGCCGGCCGGCGGCCCGGCCGGAAAAAACCAGGCCCGTCACAGAAAAATGTTCAATAATTAATTGTTTTCTGGGCGTCCCGCGTCGTCCTGAACCTACTGTGAAAATATCTGAGAAAATTTATTCGAGAACGAGGCCAAGAAAATTTTTTTGCAAAATAAAAAAAAAGTTGCTGCCAAAAAGAATGGGAGTAATACCAGCTATAGGTTCCTCTTAGGTAGCCACCTCTTACCACCCCGGCTACCGGGGTTCTTGTGAAAAGTGGGTTCAAAACACGCTTATATTCTTGTAAACTAGGGACTTTGTCGTTTTTTTGAGAAAATCTGCTCGGCGAGCTCGCCAAGGCTCTGGCTCGAGGAATCCAAGGCATATGCCTGCCTGATCGCCTCTCTCGCTGGTAAGGGTCTCTGGACTTAGAATATTTTTCGCAGGCCGGGTTGGGACTTAGAATTTATTTGAGGTGGGATTCTCTCTGATCCAAACACCTCATCTTGGGCTTCGGATTTTGTTTTCTTAGTAGCTCATGAGTTGTGGAACTTTGACTGAGCGGTTCTTGGCATTTGAACTGGGACTATGAAAATGTTTTTGCCGAAAGGTTGGTTCTATTTAACATATCAATTTTGCGTGGATCCTCAGGAATTCTGTTTTAGTCCAAATGTGCCCCAGAACTTTAGTGTTTTCATGAGTTGATTTTTAATAAGTGTAAAGAAAATGGGGGCTTTAATTATGATACAATCCTTTTGGATCTTTTGTAAAATTGAGCTCAATGGTTGTATTACCAGTTACGATTCTAATTAAAGGACAGTAATACCAAATATAGCTTAAACATTTATCGCTAATATGGAATCAACCTTAGATCTTCTGCAGTATGCCATTGAGAGCAGTTCTCTTTAACAATTGCACCCACGTAGTAAACAATAAGCAATTTTAATTTTAATTTGCCACTTTTGAATTGTTAATCCATAGTGTTTATAATCGGGGAATGTGAATTGTACAATAATACGTTGCTATTACCATCAAAAACTGATTTACAACTTTTAAGTAGTTTATATGATTAAATTTGTACTTTTCAACTCAGAATAAATCGCCAAGACTTGAAAAAATTGAACTTGGCAAAAAGTACATATTTTTAAGGCTCAGGTAATATCCCTCTCATACTTTTATTTTAGACAACAGTTATGCTATTTACCAAATTAACATCGCAATTCCTCAGTTAAGGTTCTTAATTCAATCGATAACAACCATGGATTAAATATTACACTTCTTTATTCTTTCAAAACAATATTTTGCCACAAGAATACATTTTGAAAAATGCACAACTCTTTTTTTTAATCTCTTCTTTCGGCGACTTGATTTCAATGGCTCGTTTTCCGTGATGTACCGCAGGATTCCTGGAGCACTGGCGGCCAAAACTGCAACCTGTGGTGAAAATGAAAGGTAAAATAGTAATAGTAGATGCATAGGATGTTATCACCGTAATATTTAGTACCTCAATTTTTATGATTTCGTGAAATACAAACACCAGCCTAACATTTTAACAACCTGGACTGGTGCAGCTATAAGATAGGCACTCAACATCTCCGATAAATTTAATATAAATATATGATCTCCATTCTTACAAAAATCAGTTTGTTAGACCTTTGATAAACATTCTGCTCTACACAGGTGCTCTACACACGATAAGATACACCAAGAAAACCAGTTTTTCAAGCCTTGCCATAAATGTTTTAGGAATTAGTCGAAATAAATCCTCAAAACAAAAAATCATTTGATTGTAAAAGTTAACGAAAGTTTTCCAAAAAGATACCATAGTAGAGTGAATGCTTAATCATTTCTCAGTTCTCCTTCAGGGCTGATGTTAGGAACTTAACGACTTAAATACAATAGCCGATAACTCTCGCCAAAATAATGGAATAATTTTATTTTTTAATTAATGTATTTAGGAAAGAGAATGATAAAAGAGCAATTGATAAAAATGTAGTGGAATATTGGACATCAAAATATTACGAAAAGATAATTATTAACTTCTTTCCCCATATCCTCTCCCCTATAAATATTCCTTACCATGCCAATAGAAACTCCTCACGTAAGCCGAAAATAAAAATTCTTTTTGTGAATGACAAAAATATATCTTGTAAAAACATGTTTAAATACTTATCGAGCACTTAAGTTCTTTATAAAGTTGTTCTCTTTAACTCAACATTTGTACCATGATTATTTTCAATTAAGATAGAAATCGATGCTTTTCCCAATAATAGATAGCGGCAAACGATTGCTTCTCTGGAGCCCTTCCGAGAGCTGCAGTGGGCATTGAGACGGATCCAGGCAGAGTCGATTGACGGGTTGAAGAGCAGGAGCCTGACCGAAGGTAGTCCACGTACCGTACTCGCAACACCTGATCCTCTTTGAGAAGGCGTGTGATCCCAGGGGGGCGGCCGTTCAAGTGATGTCACTTAGATAGTGGAAGAGAGCATGCGTGAATATCAATACCTGGGAATTGAACACAAGAAGAAAAGTAGTGAATGAAACAATGAGAACATGTCTACGACTGTGAGAGGAATACAAATGGGGAGGAAAAAAATACCAAGGGCCTTAATCTTAAGCGGAAATAGCGGGGAGGGGGGAAGGGAGATAAAAAAATATATACAAGTTAAGGGAACTCTCAATCACTCACCCAAAATTAGGCATACAGAGAAAAAGAAATTAACCTAAAAGACACAACCGCGCACTGAGGAGAAAGTATAAATGTAAATGTGAGTGATAGAATATTGGTCATAGAAGTAAAGTAATTGCCGACTAACCTAGGTATTCAGCTGCACATAACGACTGGTGGAGCAAGAAGATGAAATGTTTGAATAACAGGAAGGCGCTAAGGTAGAGAGACGGGAAGAAAGAATGTAATTGTCGTGGGAGATTGGAACACACTGGTTTGGGACCTGTGGGACGTACGCATGCCAGGGGAGTAAGAGCTGGGTGTTGGAAATGAACGCGGCGAGAGAGCACTATTGTAGGAGTTAGAGGATTAAGTGATCAGCACATGGTTTAAACACCATCCCAGCTGAAGGCACACTTGGAAAGTATCTGGGGGTACAGAAAAAAAATATTTTGGGTCCGAAACGCAAACAGTTTCTCGGATGCAGTCGCACGATGACCATAACACTTATTGGAATCGAATGAGGAAGTGGGATTATAAGACTAAAAAGAGGAAGGAGAACAGGGAAATGAGACGCAGGGATTCAGATTGGCAATAAAGCGAAGGGATAATCATGAGTAGAAGGACAGATACATGAATGAAAAATTGTAAGGAAAAATAGCTGAGGAAGGGAGAGAGAAATTAACACGAATAAGAAGGGCGACAGAAGTAGAAGTAAGGTAGAGAAGTCGAAGATTGAAGGATGAAGAAACTATGAGTAACATTATACACCGAGAAAAAATGAGGAGCGAAGGAAATAGAATATTATCACGGAGCCATGCAGAAGACTCGGGAGATAAATAAAGAGCGTACGAAAAGCGGCGGAGTAATGAGAGGAAGAAAGGGTGCCCTCTCCTCGAAGGTAAGGATATTGTCATGCATCAAGAAATACAATGCTGCATCAGTGAGATATGTTTAAAATTAGGATTTGAAAGGACAATTGCGTTCGACGGAAGGTTAGGATAGAACAATGGAGGGTAGACAAGTCTAGTACGCCCAAATAAGTAAGAATGTAGAAGTAGACAGGAGACGAAGAATTTTGTCGATAAAAATCTACCTTATCCTGTAGACAGTATTTAAGGAATAAATAAGTATATGTATGTGTGTGGCCCTTGAAAAAATTACATGATCCTAATGGGTGGATGAAAATCGTACTAATAAGGGAAAATAAAATACGTATCTTAAAGGGCGTCGAAAAGGAAGACTTTTGGGTGAATCAGGAAGAGCAAGTAGAAGATTAAGCTAATTGGATGGGATGATGACAAGATTTGATGAGCCAAAGAGAACATGAAATAATTCCATTGGGCAACAGGGTATTCAATACCGATGAAAACCTACCTCAAGTTTTAGATCACTTAATGATGAGATAAAATCGTTCCCAAATCACTATTAATTTCCTCAAGCTGGGTTTCTAGGGTAAATGATATATAGTATCATTCTTGTTCATGCGAGCAGGGTACGACAAAGTCAAAAGTGTTAATTATTAAACAAAATCTATGGATATTCGACGTCAAACAGGACTACTACATGCATTTGGGACAACTAGTGAGTCAATTAAGATCACAAATTTCACAATTGCGGATAAATTCACGCTATTCATATAGTCAGAAGTAAAACTACACCACGAGGGCAAGTTATTTTCCATATAGCAGTACGAGTACAATATGGTATTTCAGGCTTGAGGTAAAGAGGCCAAGTATGATATAAATTCGAATATAAAATTTGTGCTCGGGTACTTTAACTTAAATTCACACTAATCAAATTGTAATAATAGAATTCGTATTTGATTGGTGTGGAGTAAGAATTTTTTGAAGCAGGGAACATACAAGAGAACTGAGCACTGGTGGCACTATTATTTATCCTCAAATATCCAAGCTAAGCAGAACTGCGAGATAAATAAAATAATTGCAACACAAATTTAACAAAGTAATCTGAAAATTATTAAAGGAAAAAGATTTACGGGAGTAGAAATCAACACTGCCTTCCGCCCAAATGCGCTGCCCACGACGTACTATTTGGGATTCCTGAAGCCTGAGGTAACTTTATGTGGATCAAGAGGAACCAGGACTCGGTTTATCTAGCTTTTACCAAAATGAAACAAAAGGGTCGTGAATTTCTCAAATACTCAACTGAGTGCACGCGTAAGGAACAAAAGTAGAATTTGGGGACGTTGTGCCTTTGGAAAAAACACATACATTTCATTTCTCTCAAGAGCTGTGAAAATCGGGTCCATAGTATTATTATGTATTAAAACGGGTAAGAAAATAAAAGGCTCCATAAAGTAGGTTTTCCGAATCAGACTTCAAACCTGTTATTCTCCTCAAAGGCCGAGCATTCGTGTTGCTCCGTCATGAACAACGGGAGGACTTACTACTGGAAAAAATAATCAAAGTATACCCGGCCGAACTAAGAAATCGAAGTCAATGATAGTTCCCTCAGCATCGATGTACCCTGTGTGAAAAATGAGAACAAATTTGATTAGAATTTAGAAACGAAACGGTGAGTACTTTAGTAAATTGCAAAGCTATGAATAAAAGTTCGATTTTAATAAGGATTTATTTTTCGACCAATAATTGACGCACAGGATACTAAAACATATACCACCTAACACTTGTATAAGAGACTTGATAATTTTTCCTTCAATTATCCTCATAAATATTTCGCAATACTATTTTCAATTGGTCACAGATGCATATCCAGTTGCACAGACCTATTTATAAATCATTATTGCTTCCCTGGAATATTTAAGATTGATATATTTATTAAAACTAATAATTAAATAAAAATTTTCACCTGGTGACTTTCGTATTACTTGGGACGAAAACAACCTCCACGGCTTGAAATACATTATAATTAATCGCATGACGATTAACTTATCACAATAGTGCGATTTTCGATCTACACATAAAAAACACCGGACGCACTAATTCGTTCCTATGAATCAAAGGGCTTTTATTTGCATCAAATATCCATCACTTCGCGATATGGGTTCTCAGAAATTCTCACATTCCAGCAAACCGTAATATTTTTGTCACCAACAATCATTAGTTAAAAAAATGATACAGGGCAAGCATCAACAAAAGAGGTGAAAGGTGGCTTCTTAAAAATTAAATTTAAGCTTATGCACAGGAACTATTGCGTAGGAAACTCTCATATTCGAGAAAAACTTTTGAGTCCAATTAGCATAAACATTTGATATGAATTAATAGATGTGAGACAATTCTTGATAATGGCTTGCGTGAGTGGTGCAGATGAATCAGATTGATGCTTTCTACGATATCCTACGCACGCAGTTAACATATGACGGCAGTTTCATCCGCGCTCCCGATGGCATGTTCAGGTCTTAATTACACTAACAGCAACGCCGCCAAAACTGTCGTCAGAGAATATGAGTAAACCCGGAGAATATCCCAGACACCCAGCTGCCTCTGAGGTTATGAACACACATCCCTTTCATCCCTTTTACTTGATCAAAATCGACGAAACTATAAAATGAAACTGCTTCCGAACCTATTTCATCCTCTCTCAAAGCAGGGTCATTAACAAAAAAGGGATAAACTTTAAGACTCGTGAGGAAAAACCTTTCACTTTTGTTTACGCCTTAGATAAATTGAAAATGCAACTCCAGCGAAATAATTGCATAAACTATGCAACACTTGGATCAAGGTGTTGTTATAATATATTGAAGACTAACGATTCTTGTCTCAAAGAGGCTTAAATCACATATACAATGCCGAGTGATTTCCGAACCCCTGGTAGTAAAGACGACTTCACATATCTACAGCTTCACTTTTACTGCTCTCAATAATCATTCACAAAATCCATTACTCTAAATTCCTTTAATTAAACCACGGTTTTGTTCACCCATTCTTGGAATTTAGCAATTTAACACATGAAAATTAATGTATAGAAGGTGACCTACAAGTGACAAGAGAATAACTTCAGATTATTACACGTCGATTCGAAACTTTATGAATAATAATAGAACTGCGATAACATTTGACGAAGCGCCGTCTAAGCTATAATTCCTGTGTCACAAAAAAACACAAAAACGCATGGATAAATTCCAAAAGAAAATAAACATAACAGCTGTGAGAATAGCCAAAGCGACTCATTCGGGAGGCAACACGACGAACCATTTTCATTTGAATTAATTTGTTAACGAACATGAATTGAGATTTTGGCTTCAAACCCCTAAAATAACCCGAAGAGATAAGAGGTTACATAGTCAAGGACAGTCACGGTATTTGCATACTAATGGCGTATTTCATTACATGAGCAATATGCTAGAAAGGAACCAGAAGTTGAACTCTGTGTTCATAAAAAACCACGTTTCAACCAAATGAGTCGCTGTTGGACGAACAGGTATTTTAGCACAGAAAATAAAAGAGAGAAGAAAAAGTAAATTCCGAATGAAATTCCAAAAGTTTGCGATAAAATTAGCGCTAACTAAGTAACATCACAATTATTTACCTGCGGGTGAAAATAGAGGCAGGTATTCAGTGCAAGAAAATGCAGTCTTACTTCCGTGGAGTGCGTCTAGATGCAGTATTCAAGCAGCGGAGATGGGACGAGTCTCTTCAGGTGTGCTGCTTCATGATTTGACTGAGAGTGCAGAGCAGATTTCCGATCCCTCGAATGAGGAAAACTCACTCCACATTCTTCGAGGCGAAGCTTCATTGTAGGCTGCCGCGACGTTTACTGTGGAGGGTGATAAAAAGTCTATTAACCCACATGATCATTTGGATATGAAAGCGTAAAAGCATCCGGGGAAAATAGATTTCAATTCGCGAAAAAATGAACATTGAAGTGAATTGCAGGTAGAAGACTTAAATAGTCTACTTGTATCGCATCCAAGCAAACGGCAGTAAACTCGGTGCGCACACACTAAATAAACCTTCGGCAAGGCTGATACCGCAAAGCGTGGATGACATGAATGAACCTTACCGGGTCAAATATATTTAGAGGACGTTCAAATAAACCCATTCCAATTTTTCTGTTTGAGCACCAATGAACTAAACACCAATTTAATTAAAAGCTTCAAAATGCCAAGTATCAGACAACTTCTGATGCAACGATGAGAATACATGCAATACAAATATAGTCAATCTTACCAAAACTAAGTATTACGGTGGTATCGGGCCCAATTTAACGGGAGAGCAATTGACGTTTGACGAGCTCAAGAAACTTAATCCAACCCACTTGCATTTCAAAATCACAAGAGCACTTTTAGAACCCACCATCAATGCATTTATTTATAATTAAAAATATTTGTAACCCACACGAAATCTCCCTCACCAAGAGCGTACTTAAATTTGGATAAGCTCACTCACAACGTGAGCTGGAGGGCACATTCAAAAAGAACGACATTTCGAACGTTAAGATTCCGGTCTACGATTTAAATATTTGTATTCATCACAGTACCTCAATACCAAAATCACATCGGTGCATCTCTCTCGCGTTTCCGTCGGCAAGCAAGTACCTTCCATGATACGCCAGCGTAGAAGTAATGCGAACGACCTCCCTCAGTCCTCGTCGGCGGTAGAATAGCGACTGAGGTACGATAACGCGTGCCGCCAGGTGGTGTTCGCGAAGTAGGGGAAGGAGAAGGAGGGGAGGGAAGGGGCGGTAGAGAGGATTGAGGTGAGAATGCCCTTTTTCTCACGCGACCAAACTCACCATGTACGAAAACTTCAAACGCTGGCCAAAATAAGAAAATGATATGCGATCAGGTGCGTCGGAATTATTTTCACTGGCAGGGGCCAACCTTGAAAAGGGCCCCGGCTCTTGAGAAAAGGGCCCGGCTCCTATGAAAAGGGCCCGCATTTTTTTGCGGATAGGAGGGGGTAGAGACTAGAATTCCGCTAATTTTGCATATGAAGGTGGTAGAACATGCGTCAGAAGGAAAAAGGCAAGCTGGAAACAAGTGAAATTTAATTTTTATTAATGAAGACTCATTTCTCAAGGGCCCGGGGCAAATTCTGGTGGGAGCCGAATGCCCCCTCTGCCCTCCACTTCCGACGTCTCATTATGCGATTAACATAATCCTGTATCCCGATGTTTTTGAGGCCGCTGAAAACAAATCTGATATTAGAATTGCTTCATACCAATATGTTAGTTTCTTTCTGACTACTACAATTTTTCTTAAAAATATTATCACTGATGATTACAAGCAATCGTCGTAATACCCATTCATTTATGGAAAAAACTGAAAATGGCTTCCAAAATAAAAAAAATCCGTCTTAGCTTAGAATGTATTCTTGGTTTCGATGCAAAAACGCCAAATCCATTTTTTCGTAATCGGTACACCGAATATGTCTGTGCGAATAAATAAGTACAACTGCCTCAAAAACTTAGCGAAATGTTTCTACCAGCTCCGAGACATCGTGGATTGGAGCCTTCTTCGATAGCACCCTGTGGCTTTGAGAGGAATCCGGACTGCCGGTCCCGTGCAAGGCCGGCTCAGACGCATACCCCTCGTGGACCCCAGAGATGCCGGCGTTTCACAAGAGCTGCCTCACCATCAGGAGAACGATCAAAGTGTGTAAGGAGTGGGAGGTTATCTTTTCGTGAAACATGGACATTTCGACAAACATGGATTCCTTAGGTCGCGCCATATATTACTCAAGCCCAACGCCAACTGCCACTGACCGGATTCGGGGAAATGATTGGTTGGTTGGTTATCCAGGGGAGGCGACCGACAGCTGAGGTCATTTGCGCTATTTAGGATAGGTGGGAAATTGGGTAATGGTAGGAGTTTTCAGGGAACGGAGGAAGGGTGGATAGAAGGGTGGCGTCGGCATTAGCCTACTCTTAACGAAAGGCGCCAAGGGGACCACGGCTTAACGTACCATCCGATGGACGGAGTACTGAACTTGAAATGCCCTCCACCAGACACTCAGGTGGGGACCGGTTTTCTACTGAAAACTCTGCCACTTCCGGAAATCGAACCCGTGCCTTCGGGATGGGAGGCCAGTACTCTAGCCACCACACCAACCCGATCCCCTCGGGGAAATGATGCTTCTATTGAAATGAATTGCATATGCTTAGGTATTCATAGAAGGTCTGAGGAAAAAAAACAGGTTATTCGCGAGTGGGTTTACTTTTGGTGATACAACCTACTTTCCTCGGCATTATCACTCGTGTTACGGAGGCTGAGTCATAAATCTTACAGAGTGAAATCGTGAATATCCTTTTAATACAATCATGCAGCGACAGCAAGAGTTGCAGCTAAATGTGCATTTTAATTATTTTGTGGGCGGGAGCTTACCTGAATCTAGTGTCTCATATTTACTTTCCCTTGGACGCTCCACACTATTCCCAGTTTAAAAAATCATGATAAAACTCAAATTGTACAAGGTGGATATCCGAAAATTTTCCTTGGATTTACAGTTAACACGGTCAAGAAAGACGATGTGAGTTTCTCGAGGGCAAAAGAGCAAGACACAGCTAGTGTGACATCAACTACAGTGCAGCAGTAAGACAGGAGAGCCGATATGCGATTTTTCCGATTCCTCTCCCATCATTTCCAAACGAGAAACGGAAATCCAGCCTTTCAACGAGTCACTCGAGGTAACCTGAAAAATCTAGGAAAATTTCGGCCATGGGCTCATCATGGCTCTGCCAAATAAGACTTAGGTGAGGACAAGATACCAGACAGCACTATTTATATGCATGAAGAGGCCTCTGATCTTAAGCTCCGCGTAAGGAGAAACCGGAGCTCTTTTAATTTGGCATTAATTATATTTTCATCTTCAAGGTTTTGCCAATGAATATCTCAAGTGAATGTACTATCCTTTGTTTCTATAAATAAAAATTTTTTAGAAAATATGACGAACAGAATCTTCCAAGAAATCCTCATCTAAACTTATCTCTCGTGGATAAATATTTCAGTTATGTTCCATGGTGGACGGATTTAATTCTTTGTAAATTAGACAGTCCAACTCTTTTAGAGATACTCGGAGAGTGTCTCCACCTACTAAACTCGTGGAAAGGACAGCAGGAAATGGAGTATGGATGTACTACGGCTATGGAGGCTATAGACTCCTAAAAGTTACAATTTATAGGAGGTAAGTGGGGGAGAGGAAGGAGGCGAACGGAGGTATTCTACTAAACAGCATCAATGGCGGTGGTATGTACAAGGAATTTTAGAGGGGTATATTATACAGCATTAGTAGATATATGTAACAGGAATTTATATGGGGTAAGAAGGGGGTCCAAGAACCTTCCATTGTCAGTAGAATACTTGTGATGATGGTGCAAAAGCGTGACGAAACTAATGTAAGTCACCTTCAATTAAAAAAAAGATCAATGTCACATCCTTCCAACGCTAACTCAAAATGGTAGTAATCGGTAATTATAATTCCTGAAGGTCTCACTTGTCAAAATTACGAAAATAATTGTGGGGCTGCGGCTAAACTCCAGGAAGAAAATTTTCAAAATTTCCCGGTAGAGTTTCAATCTGAAAGGAATACCAGAATTACGTTCGTAGATTGTTCATGCGCTCCTCATTAGTCGTTGCGGAATCCGAAGGTGTATTGCAGCTCTTGGACAATATCTGCTAGGACATTAATAGAGAGTGGCGGTTAAATTCGTGATGTGACGTAAATATTTCATTAACATAGCATGAGGTTATCGTCCTTTCTGATGGACTTACCTTCCCGGCGAGCCGCATCATTATTAAAGCCCAAATCTTCAGAAGTGTTAACCTGCTATCTAGAACAGCTTAAGTATCCGCCGTGGACATCATATTTCGTTAAGTATTCCAGTATAGAAAATGATCAGAGGGGAATGTCGCATTTTAATTGGAAAGTAGGGGACTGTAACTACCACATCCTTCGAACTGGCTGCTACCCATACATCAAATACCACTGCACCAAGAGGCCGTTTGCTGACCTTACCGGGGAAGATAGATTTTTCAGGGCTATCAAGATAATGAATTTAGGCATGTGAACTTTGTTTTCCTTTCCCGAGACTTTTCGAATTATATGCTTGATAGGCCGTTTCTTTCTAGGAATACCTTGCTTGGCCTACGGGATGGCTGCAGTTCTCCTAATTCAGCACCAGGAAGACGTTTACACACCCAAAGGCACAGTTACCATTTACTTCCTGTACGAGGAAGACAAAGGTTCATTGTATTAAACCGATGGCGGTGTCCAATTATGGACTTTGTTCATATGAAATCCGATCAAATGTCAGCAGATTCGCGACTTCCCCATAATCGTCTCGTTTAGCATGAATTTACATAAGTTTCATTAAGCATTTTTATATCCACAAGTGTTGGCGTTTGTTGTATAGTTTTTAAGTGATTCTCCTTACTAGGAAAACAAATTGTGCATATATCTATCACTGTGATGTATCGTTAACCTGTGGTAATGGGACTTGAGGAATCAGCTAATCCCAGGCAGAGATAATATAACCCAGAAAAATTGTTGGAAAACAGAAACCAACTTGGCTGCCCAATAAAATCAGACATGTGATTATTGTGCCTAAACTTTTAATGTAGAAAAGAGCTGTTTTTTCTGAGAGGGGAGGTGAGGTAGAATTAACCCAGTGGCACTAGCTATAGCTACATTATTATGACAATCCATTTTGATCAATGCTTATACTCTTACTAGGCTATCAGAGTATTGGACATTTATCTCAACCAAGTTAATGATACCCCTCTAGTTTTTGGATTGCGTTATTTATGAATGCCTAGATACTAGTTAGACAAGCATAGCATCTTTTCAAGTTGAATTATTTAGCTTCTAATCCCTATATGTATCAACACTATTTCAATTCCTACATATTACCCTTGTATATTTGACACAAAAGCAGTCTTCAAACATCTATGCTTTCTTCCCAACCAAAATGTCCATTCTCCATTAACATACAAATCTAAGTAAATTTGTTTCATTATGACAATATCACTGCCTTAAAAAATTGCAAATATATGTACTCCAGCTTAAGTAGAATGTGAGCAGCTAGAACCCCTTAATAAAGTAGCTTAGGGCCTAATCAGTACATTTGAATACCTGAATAGCATATAAAGGACGAATAATGCATGGGAGACCAAGGATAAATTTTTAACCTGAGAACTGAGCTTAATGAAAGTATAGAGAAGGCTAATGTTAATTACATCGGAAAATATTATTTCAAAAAGAACGCACCCAGGTCATTCCATGTCAATTCATCCAGAAAAATGAAGTTTAGACATATGAATTAAAATGTATTGTGTCTCTGTCAAAGAACAAGTAGCCTACACATTAAAATACTGCCCATATAGAATAACTTCTCAAACTCACAATGCATGGTTATAGATGTTTGGTTCAACAGTACTTAATGCAGTCTTTGATTATAGCTTTGAGAGAACTAGTTTTCTTTTGTTTCAACCTTCACTAAACGTCTTCCTTTTAAATTTGATAACCATCGGTTCATGCATTTTTCTTTTTCGGAGAAGTTATTCCTGGTTCTGTTGTAGTAGGAGCTCCACATTACAAATAATATTAGTCTGAGCATTACAAATATCTTCTTTCTGTTGAGGCCAGTGAAATGATGTTGCAGGTCCATAAGGATGCATAAATTTTATTTTCACGTCACATTCATCAAAATGTTTTGACATGACTAACCCAAAAAACCAGTGATTGTCATAAAAAACAGGCTACATAAGAATTTGTGCTAATTTGTGCCATATTCACTTTTCACGTTGTCTTTCCTGAGAACTGTGGACTGAACTGAAAGCTGTATCAAAACTTATTATCTTTGTAGCAATGACACTTAGATATTGGAATGAAAACCATGTGTACCTGGAATAGTCCTGTCCTCTCTCTGTTATTACTCATGCTTTATATGTTATTTCACCTTCAGGGTCCCATCCTTCAAATATATTTTGGAGATGTTTTTTAAGTTTTTTATGAAAATTCTGTGAAGTGTCTTAACATACAGTCTCTGTTATCCTTAGAACAAGCCAAGAATTCAGTCAAGTCATAATATGTCTCCTCTATGGAACACGCATGAAGAAGAAGAGATACATTCTAATTAATAGCACAGACACACACAGCATGTCTCCTGAGAGCCTTCCTATACACACCATTTAGGTTGCAACTAACATAATTTTGAAAACCCGATCTTAATACAAGAGTATTCAAATTTAAAGGCTGAACACAGTTTATTTAATTTTATGGTGTTCAACACTATTTTAAAGAAGGTCTGAACTTATACCACTCCTGATTCGTTATGCAGTCAAGCCCACTTATATCAAACTCATTTAAAGCAAAGTCCCGGTTAAACGAAGTGAAGGCTATTCCCCGTCAAAGAGAGGCTCTGAAAAACTGGTCCACATACAATGAAGTTCAGTTATTACGAAGTAATTATTCAGCCCCCTCAACTTCATTATAAACGGGCTTGACTGTATATGTTTTACTAATGCACACTATATTTCAATATTTATGAGATTCACTAGCTGAGTGTAGCTTGTTTTATGACACTTTAACCCACTTTATTTTCCTTTCCTCTGCTAAACTGCAGTTTACCAGATGTAGAGATTTGAGATCTTCTCACCTTTCTCACTCAATACAGTTCAGACATAAATTTAGCTTATTGCTACTAAATTGTTTCATTCCAGATTTAATTGTACCCTGAAGTTTTCACTGTTTGATTGAAGCTCCTAATGGTGCCATTACTACAAACAAAATACAGTGATTCTATACGGGCTGTATTTGGACTAGTTGTTCTTTGACAGCGACACTATGCATTTTAATTCATATACATTAATACAAATTTCATAAACTTAAGTCCCACTCATTTAATTTTCTATACTTTGGAATGTTTTGCAAAGTTACCAGTCAGCAGCTCTATTGCGATGAAGATAAGTAGAAAAATCACACTCAAAATTCTCTTGAAATTAGTTTCACTTTATTTTGTAACTATTTAGTGGTCATACTGGACCTGTGTTTCCAAAAATTGTACAGTACTAGTCTTCGTACTAATTTATCATGAAAATCTGATAAAAATATTTAAGACAAATACTGCTTTTTTCTTTTAACTAATTGTAGCCTGATGCTGATTATCAGAAGTGAAACGCACATTTTTTTATATTTAACATTTTTTATCTCAGAAAGCACACAAAAAGCCATGAGTTTATTTTCAGAGGTGGTGAGGAATATCTTTAGGATTATGAGAAAAAATAGTTTTGATTTTTAAACACACTGCCTTTGGTAGATATTAATTTTTTTATACAACCATGTTTCGGGTAAGAAATTTTCTTAAATCTTAGGAGACTAAAGTGTTTTGAGAATGTATGATACCTTTGAGAATACAACTCAATTTTTTTCTGGGATCCTCATGGCTTCTTTGATAAAACTGCAAATTTTTATAACAATTGAGTGATAAATAAGAAGCATACAATTTTTTTTCCTCTGGAGGTACAAGTGCCCACGGAGTCCTCAGGAATGGAAAAACTACAGTTTGACCTACACTTTAAGTGGTTGTAAAAATAAAACAAGATGAGATAGAGAAGAAAAACTTTGGATGCTTTATATCTACATGAAAAGATAAACCATTCCAAGTTTCATCGAAATCTGAGTCGGTGGGTGTCATGGCTTGGGATGAAATGGTATGGAATGACACACTCCCATCTCTCATGAATGAGCATGAAATTATATTAACCACAACATTCATTCTCATCATCTGCATCATATGAAATGAAGGAGGAAGCATTCTACTCCTTTCATAAGCTAAACTGGCAGTAATGCAGGCACAAAATTCACCAGCTGGCATATTCTTCATATTATGGGAAGTCTCATTTACAGCAGTTTCCATGAAGTTCTGGGAGAGTCAATAATTTCTGGACATTTTTAACTCTCCCATCCCATCCTTGGAATTAATTTATAGAAAAGGGAGATCAGAAAATGAGAGGAAATCATTCCAACAGACATGACAAACCAGAACCAATGTTGATTTTGCGGTAAACCATTCCATTTCTTTTCTCTCTGCAGTCTCCCAGGATATGGCACTCAAGTAAATAGCCAAGCTTGAGTTTGGCTGTATGTGTCCAAAGGTATTCATACAAAGGATCCCCAGTCAGCAGCCCAACACTCAGCCCATTGGGCTACCACACACCATTCCAATACAGTCAAGCCCACTTATATCAAACCTGTTTATAACGAAGTGAAGGCTATTCCCCATCAAAGACAGGCCCAGAAAAACTGGTCCAAACAACGAAGTTCGGTTATTACGAAGTAAATATTCGGCCCCCTCAACTTCATCATAAACAGGCTAGATGTATATGTATATAGAGGATTAATTTATCTGAATTAGAATGAACTGAGGAATGAATGAAATATTAGAAAGGGAGGATATAGGTAGTTAGATTCTTTATGTCGATTCAGCTTGTATGGCAGGACATAGAGAGAATGGAGAATAGCAGAATTCCCAGAAAAATTATTTACAGTGAGTAGAAGGGATGAGGAGGAGAGGAAGTTGGCTGCAGTTTCAAGATTGAGAGTGAAGGCAAGAAGTAGACCAGAATGAAGGCACATTATAGAGGAAGCCAAAGGCCCACACTACGCTGTACATTTCTGGATGGTAGATATTCTAATTTTTCTGATTCGAACAATCTGGTAGCAAAGAATTTTTTTTTCCATTTCTAAAGAACCAAAGACAGATAGGTCTCTGATTCGATTCAGTCAAAGAGATTGTCATCCCAGGACACCTCTTTCCTCTGGAAAGACACTGCTCTGAAGACTACAAAATACCAAGAAATTGAATCAATCAATCCTGAAATCAATCCTGACCATGGTAAATACAAAAAATACCACATAGATCATGACACAAAAAAAGCAATGCTACACAGTTTTTGTGAATCCAACGACCATCCCAATACAGATGTACACCATCAGGCAGTATAAATCCCTCGGATATTAATCACAACATTGCTACCAGGCCTCTTGTTCACTATGTTTGCGAGGATGTGAATCCTACAGTAGGAACATGTCACTAATACTGCACAGGATGCACATGGATAAGGGGAGGAAGGGAGGAGTACCCAGAGGAACCTGAAACCAGGTTGATGGTTTTGGATGTAACTTTATGGAATTTGCTGGTATTTATTATGAATAAGAGGATAAACTTTGTAGTTACACAATAATTCTATTTCACACTACGACCATGGTTTTGATGGTTAATGTCATCTTCAAACCTCACCCCCCTCCAATCTCAAGCAACAGATATGTATTTTGTTCCTGAAGATGATGTTAACCACCGAAACCATGGTCGTGGTGTTAAATAAAATTATTCTGGAATTACAAAGTTTATCCTCTGACACCCGGTGAGTGACTTGGAAGGCATTTGACATCCAGGGCAATCACCTGCAATAGGGAGGAATGTGACACTACACAGAGAGTGTGATTGAATACTATATTTGAGGATCAACATGTTTTAACTTACCAGAGTAGAGGAGTGTTTTAGCATTGATTACCTTTAGATTTTGTCATTTTCCTTGCTTTATTGCATGGTTGACCATTCCCTCCCGTAGGATTGATTACCACATAAGCCCTGATTGCATGAACGAATGTGATCTAAGAGGGGACGAAGGGACTTTCAGATATCCGAGTAAAGGAGTGTGAGTATTGTTTGAATATTGCCTCACTTTTGTCAAGTCTCTTGATGGTTACTACTACTGTTTTCCACTGGTTGTGGATTTTGGTTTATTTTTTCTTCATTTCCCAGTCTATAACAGCCATATATATGTTCACTTCACAATCAAAATATCACCGATTTCCAAGCTTAGTGACCAAGGCCACAGGTATAGCTGAGTTTTGAACTAAATACTGAACAGCAGATCAGGAGATTAGAATTGCCAAGGAAAGACAAAAGGGAAAACTTTTTACCACATTTATTCACTGGAAAAATATTCCTATTAAATATTTACATGAGCCCAATAGATTCTAAAACCTTCTCAGCTTGCAGTTTACATATCCTTTGAAGAGCCTTTTGGGCTGCTTGATGTATCTTTGGGTCAAGTTTATCTGCAATAAATGTAACCGCAGACTTAACTAGGTAATTTAAGCTACAAATCAAAATATTTACTATAAAATTACTAAAATGGCATCATTGGCAGGTATTAATAAACATTGACACATTAAATAAGGTTAATTTACATATTAAAATATTTCATCAATCAGACCATATAGAACAAATAATACACTAAAACTTAGCTAGGGCTACACGGTTTTGTGAGCTAAAGTATATTTTATAACTATTACTATTGTATCTCACTTCATTAGCCCTGCTGCTATGAGCAACATATATGATAATAAGTACATAAAACTTTGTATTTCATTTGACTGGATAATTTGTCTACTCCAGCATCTTTTGAAATTAAACAGGAATAACTTGCTAAAATTCATTAGTGCTGCATCAGTTCAAGACACTTCCAATTTAAGAAAACTCTCCATGGTCATCAAGAACTTATTTTAACAGAGATCAGCACAAAATTGAAGGTAAAAAATTAGCAATTAAATGAATGAATGATTAGAATTGCCAAGGAAAGACAAAAGGGAAAACTTTTTACCACATTTATTCACTGGAAAAATATTCCTATTAAATATTTACATGAGCCCAATAGATTCTAAAACCTTCTCAGCTTGCAGTTTACATATCCTTTGAAGAGCCTTTTGGGCTGCTTGATGTATCTTTGGGTCAAGTTTATCTGCAATAAATGTAACCGCAGACTTAACTAGGTAATTTAAGCTACAAATCAAAATATTTACTATAAAATTACTAAAATGGCATCATTGGCAGGTATTAATAAACATTGACACATTAAATAAGGTTAATTTACATATTAAAATATTTCATCAATCAGACCATATAGAACAAATAATACACTAAAACTTAGCTAGGGCTACACGGTTTTGTGAGCTAAAGTATATTTTATAACTATTACTATTGTATCTCACTTCATTAGCCCTGCTGCTATGAGCAACATATATGATAATAAGTACATAAAACTTTGTATTTCATTTGACTGGATAATTTGTCTACTCCAGCATCTTTTGAAATTAAACAGGAATAACTTGCTAAAATTCATTAGTGCTGCATCAGTTCAAGACACTTCCAATTTAAGAAAACTCTCCATGGTCATCAAGAACTTATTTTAACAGAGATCAGCACAAAATTGAAGGTAAAAAATTAGCAATTAAATGTTTCCTGTAATATTTCAAAACAAGCTCTGAAGAAAAATCATTAGCTATCACAATGAAAGTGGCTTGAGAAAGCTTACATTTCAAAATGTACAGTAAATATAGCAAGTACATTTAAAGATAGATAACATTTGCAGATCTTGTGGAGTTCTACGGATAAAACTTGAGAAACAAGGATTTAAACTCATATTTTATGCTTTCCTTGGATGGGAAAATAAATAGATGTTGAGCATTTTCACACACAAATACGTAAGGACTCTCACTCCTTCCATTAGGATATTTTAATCTATAATCTTCTGGCGTGCACGACAGGCATAGCTAAGTCCTTCGGCTAAGTCCGGAGGGTAATTAGTCCGCCGAGGGGTCATGTGTCCAATGAGGGGAGAGAGAGGAGGAGGGGGGGGGTGGGGGGGGGGGGGGGTACCAAAAAAAATGCCACAATACTCTGGAAGGAATTTGATCGGGACCTGGCGATTTGTTTTTACTAATGTTTTTTAACTGCTGCTCTATTCTGCGACATGAAATTTTTATTTAGGGCACCTGCTCACTAAATGTGTTCGGCAGTGGCTCCACTGCGTTGTGTGACGATGAGTTGAATACGCTTTGGAAGAAGGTGTTTAAAGAATTGGCTTTTTCTACACTGCTGGTGACTCTAATTCCTTTATTGTTTTTAATCGTGTGCACTATGGACCTATTTCCCTGAAGCTCTCTCACATATGACCCAAACACTTTAGGATTGCTATCTAAGTATTCTCCTAACATCTTGCTCTTGAAATGTGATAATGCCTGCTGACACGATTTCCTTGCTAATGCTCTCGATTTTTTATAGTTTTGACTAACTCATTATTTCCTCTACCGTTAGACCCCGTCCTGTATTCTTCATCCTAGCATGACATACCCTTTGTCGCTTTAGTGATTTCCTAACCTCCACGTTATACCACCTTGGCTCTGTATTATCACTCATGAATTTACTTGGTATGTATTTATTAACTGCTTTATGGGTGACCTCAAGAAATTCTCTCCACGAATCCTCTGTATCTAATCCTTTGCTTTGTTCGCTAAATACATTAAACGATTTTCTTAATTCCTCTTTCATACCGTCATAGTTAGCCTTGCCAAATAAGTATACCTTGCTCCTTGGTTTATAATGTCTTTCAACGCGTACAATAAAGTTCGCATGCACTATTTTATTATCACTAATTCCTGTGTCTGTAACTGTATTTAGAACTCTTTCGGGTTATTTGTTGCTAATAAATCTAGAATGTTGTTTCCCCTGGTCGGTTCTTTCACTAGCTGTTGTAAAGAATGAACGGAAAATAGTATTACTTATTGATAATACAATAAAGATTTCATCCAAG
Organism: Platycnemis pennipes; assembly: GCA_933228895.1. Taxonomy (NCBI): domain Eukaryota; kingdom Metazoa; phylum Arthropoda; class Insecta; order Odonata; family Platycnemididae; genus Platycnemis; species Platycnemis pennipes. Next base: position 42,977,180 of record OW121848.1, read on the forward strand.
ACGCTACATGTCATTCCTTCATTCATTCTCCAGTTTTAGGTCAATTTTCGGAAGCAAGTCACGTTAAGCATAGTTCATTCAGATGGTTCCGATGTCATAATCACACCACATAGGTAGCATAAGTACTATAGAAAAATAGCCCTGTTTAAGACCCATCCTTGTCTTGTCCGTAGGTGTTTAAAAACGAAGTACATAGAATATGGACATGGAGACTGTTGAAAATGAAAATGGGACGATACATAAGCATGAAGATCACTAGGTATATTTGATAAACTTTTCTTTCATCAGTGTGCATTGATTCTAAAATGTAATCCCTAATAATGTTCGCTTTATCAATCGCCATCATAGACATTGAATATACCGTTACTGCTCTTTAACACGTCTGCTGATGTGGAATTGAGGGGCAGTTTTTGGCGTCCCTCCGTGTGTATCCTGGGTGGTAGGCCGTAATTGATACAAGAGGGTTTGCCAGAAGAGCTTCTTCCCAGGGGTGGTGTTATCGTATTTCCTGGGGACGGCCTCTCGCCAACGGGCGAGAGTTCTGTTACAGGACTTGTATGATGAACCTTTGACCCTCTACTGTTGGAGGAAAAAGTTGGCACCACGTTTCAAATGGTCAGATACCTCAATATACTTCTTTTTCTTGCTGCTGATAATCATTGAAGAACTGAATTTCAACTAAATATGTTGAGTTTGTTACTGTACACCAATAAAAAGTACAAATCAAACATGATGATGTGGTAGCTTGGTAGGAAGGGTGTTGGAATAATCACCAGAAGTCTTTGGTTCGATTCCATGTGGTTTCAGTTGCACCCAAAATATGTGATTTTAAGGTTATTTGGCCTTCCTAGAAGTCACAGGCAGTAAAGGGCAAGGAACTGCAACTCTTCTCCACCCTGTAGTGTGAATTTCACATGCTACGGGTTACCTACGTGCTAATGGCTTGCTGACCTTTAGCATCAACAACCAGGTCAACCTTCATGTTACAGCTGTGGTTTCAACTACACCATACACATGAATCTTCTCCCTGCTTTTCATTATGAATTTCATGCAACTAAAACACAAATTTCTTCATCTCCCGAATGAACTATTAATGCCACTAGATTCTTTAAATGGGACTCAAGGAATATCTCGTATGTAGGTATGTCAGAAGACTAGCAAGTACTAATTACCTTCTCTTATGTACTGTGTAATGCTTTCACTTATCCCTTAGCATCCACACGTAACAAAATTGCTTGTTAAATAAGAGTGACAAATATAAAATATTGTTTTATTAAATAAATTTAGGCAAATATAAAACGAAGTTTTATATTTGCCAAAATAAACTCATTTGTAACCCCCTCACCCCCACACCTTCCCACGCCTCCCACACTTCCTCTCCCCACACCCTTCTGATGACCACCAATAACCGTCCTCTCCCACGCCCCTCCCCTTTCCTCCCCCCACCTTTTGCCTTTCTTGTATAAGTTGGTCGATCTATAAGATATACTCTACCTGATGACGCTGTAATACAGCGAAACCCGGGTCATAGTAAAGTGTATTATTTTTGCGGATTTGGCTCGTGTTTTCTTTCTATATTATCATTTAACATTGGCCTCAAGTATAAAGGTGGCTGATATATCGAGTATATAGGTGGCTGATTTAGTGATTACTGCCTGTGACTTCTAGGAAGGCCAAATAACCTTAAAATCACATATTTTGGGTATAACTGAAGCCACATGGAATCGAACCAAAGACTTCTGGTGATTATTCCAACACCCTTCCTACCAAGCTACCGCATCATCATGTTTGATTTGTACTTTTTATTGGTGTACAGTAACAAACTCAACATATTTATTTGAAATTCAGTTATTCAATGATTATCAGCAGCAAGAAAATGAAGTATTAGTGACAAGAAAAACCTGGAAGTAAATCATTAAGAGTTTTGTGTAATTAATCCATAAAAATTGGAGTATGATGGTTAAAGAAGAGATATGAGCATTGAACATAATTTTGGAGGAATAAATTAGCCTGAAAAAGAAAGTATGTGGTTGAGTTCCTAATGTGTATTGCTAATTAGCAATAACCTAGGCTTTTAACCCTTTCACTGGGGCACACACTCCCGAAACCTACTCATCACATGCGGCGGAAAAGTGAAAGTGCTACAGTGAGAACGAAAAAGTACACTCACAGCAACCTACCGTGCGATCGTACTAGGTACGTTCACAGCAGCGAAAGAGTTAAAAGCTTTATCATAGGCTTTAAAAGCCAATTATTAATTGAGTACTGAACTTAATTAACATTAATAGTCCATAAGGGATCTGAAGAAATTCCTTCTTATTTCAAAATAATTTTATAATGGAAATAAAGACTTCATTTCATGATGCATGGTAGAGGCATAGCCATTAACACATTCGGTGCGGTTGTATATTTTAAGAATATTGTTAGGAACAGGTTTTTTTCTCTTGAATTTCATACATTATGTTATTTATTTCACTTTGTTGCCAATTAATATCCTTTTTATTTTGCATATTATTGTTATTTTTAAAAGGTTTACAATGCCACCGTTCGGCAGCAGCCTGTTCCACGGGATGGTTTTCAAATAAGTTACTGATCAGCCTTTAACATTTCTCTATTATTCTTGCACTTTGAAATTGTTTACTATATTCTAACTTAATATTTACATTAAATAATTATTTTTTGTTAGAAAATTATATTAACTTTTTTAGCATCACCTACCGGAGGAAGCCCGTTTCCTAAACTCCGCAGTCATCCCTAAACATTCTTTTTATTCTTGTATATCTTACATATTTTTTTCCTCTGAGACAAATAACGTTATTTGTAAAACCTAAAAATTTTTATCAAAATTGAAGATGATTACTATTTCAAAATATAGTTTTTTTATGAATGGAGTTGCATGCATTGACCTGATGATGTTGCAGTGCCAACGAAACCCGGGTCGGAATATAGTTTTTTTTTATCTGTGGTAAATTGCAAATTTTCGTCTTCTTTTTGATGTGTTTGAATACCACACAACATCACCAGAATCTACTAAATTTAGATTACATAACATAATTGTCTGTAATTTACATTTTTCCTTACAGTGACCCTGGTTAGTAATTACTGAAAACTCTAAAACTGGGATCTAGACATAGCCCCGGTTCATATTCACACATGGGGCAATAGGTTACAACGTCCTTCCTTACCCATTTACTTGAGCAGTTACAGCATCATTTTCTTTGGGCTCTAGAACCCTTCCCGCTTGAATTTGAATTTGGTAGATGGACTTTTTCCTTACCTAGGGCTTGAACAGGCATTCCATGAGAATTGCTCCTGAAGATAAGACTCGCAATAACTCTCGCTACACGTCTGAAGATTCGCCACTAAATTCGCTGTGGAGTACTTGTGAGTTGTTTAGCAGTAGGTATTTGAAATATATTTCTCCGTAATTTTAGAAACCATCTCAAACTTCTTCTTTCACCTGGATAATAAGAGAGAGCATTTCATCTATACAGTCTATTCCTCCCATGTATTTATTATATTCAGCAACCATCATAAGTTTCTTAGAAATCATTCCTTTTCAGTTGGATTCCTCTACAATATTTGCATTATGCTCTGATGAAATCAACAGAACATCTCTTTCGCCTTTCCACTTACATATGGATAATTCTTCTTTCCTATACCTACTGTACTAAATTCTCATTTTAGCAATTTTTTTCTTCGCAACTTTAGGAGGGCAACTTCGCAACTTTCCTCATTATTTGCAACGTCCCAGTTGAATATAATTTCTTTTCAGCAGATTGACAGTTTGTGACTATTGTAAAAGTCCAAAAATACGGCATGATCATCATTGGAGTAGCTAGACAAGTGAATAAACTAGCAAATGACGAGAGAATGAACTAAGTGACCTACTCCACCAACATAAGTATCCCTTGAATTGGTATAAACCAAGCAATCCAAAACGAGCCCATTTGGTTCAGTAAGCTGGCTCAATTTCATTCCATTTTATGCTTCTCGTTTTTGTGCACTGGCGTAAGTATACCTGAAAAGCCTGAGGCGTGACGGACATCATATTTGTGTTCATTATCATCTGAGATGGCATCGGTTGTGGTGAGATGAGATGTGCTCCTTTTCCGATGTTTAGACAATTTATGCTCAGTATTCACATACAATCAGAGCAGTTGAATTTGTAACAAAGCTGCTCCAAGAACAAAGGATACCGCTAAAAAAAAGTGGCTACAAAACTAAATCCAAAGTTAGGATGCGGAATCAATAATGTCAAAGTCACGTTGGTAGTCCTCAAAGAAAGTATTCTCATTGATAAGATAAGAACTTTGATCCGTTTTATAGATTATACAAAGGATTTTAGGAATTAAATACAATGATATCGAGCAGCAGGTGTCTGGGCGTTGAAAAATTAGCAGAGAAAAAATTTGGACAAGGGAAAAAAGTGGCAAACTTAAAATGTATTTCTGAAGCTAGTAATCGTAATTCGTGAGAACGAGGTACAATGTTACACAGACAAACCAATGTAAGGACTGGCAGAAAGTCGTAGGACAACGCTGAGGAGTGGAATCGAAAAAAAATACAATTTGATGTCGATACCTAACTTAAGATGCCGAAAGGCGGTAGCCATTCCTGAGGCAAGTACGAAGTGCCACTTATCGGCGGCGGCCGCACCGAATGTGTTAAGTAATAGGCCATTGCATTCTATGTTCATATAAGATTAATTAATTTCTAAATGAAAACTTACCTGCAGAAGCTTCAATTTTTGCATGCTTCAACATTCAGTGCACAACGTCCATTGCCTAATTCTACCATTAAACCTGTATTAACCAGGGGGGAAAAATGACTTTATTACCACATTGTGATTATAAGATTTCTACAAGCACTATAAGTTGCTTCCATATTCACCTCAGAGAATTCTGTAATGACTTAGGATACTGCTCCATAGAGCTGTAATAACATTATCGATAAGTAAGTACATAGTCCTGTAATCACTATTGCTTAAGTTCAATAGTTCTGTAACCACAATACCCACATTTGTATATTTACTTAACCCTTTTGCTGCACACTTTGTTGTCAGCACAAATCTCAATTCTAGACTTGGACTAATACCACTTTTTCCTATACCATACCAATACCTCGATACTGATAGTATTGTTTGCCGATACCTTACTTCTTTTTCCCAAAAAAGTTGTCAAGTACTTTCCTTCTCGTGAACTAAACTCAATAATCAAAAGTGTTATATTAGAGCAATTAATGAGAGAAATGACATTGTGAAAACTTTCATTTTGCTACATACATACATAGTATTTCAATCCTAGGATTGGTATACTGCAGCCCTACATTTCTCCCAATCCCATGCCAGTTCCTTCTTTTCCCTATGGTTCTTCTTCCCTGTATCGTTTTTGACTTGACCCAAGTACTTGTCTCTTGGTCTTCCTCTCGGGACTTTCCCTTCAATTTTTCCCTCCATTATTCTTCCCATGTAATTGTTGTGTCTCATGACATTGCCAACCCACCGTGTTCTTCTTTGGCATATGGTGCTCCACGGTGCTCTTTCTTCTCCAATTCTTCTGTATAACTTCTCGTTTCCCACCCTATCCATCTATTTGATCTTCAGCATACTTCTCCAGCACCAGGTCTCAAAGACTTCTATTATTTTCTGGTCAGTTTTTCCAATGGTCCATGCTTCTCATCCGTAGAGTGCCACTACCCACACAAATGTTTTCACGTACTGTTTCCTTGTCTCCAGTTTTAAGCTCTTCGAGCACAGTAGTGACCTTTTGGCCATGAATGCCATCTTAGCTTGGGCTATTTGACGCTTGATGTCTGTCATGCTTCTTCCATCCCAGGTGATGGTGCTCCCAAGGTAGGTGAATGATTCCACTTGCTCCAATCTTTCTCCTTTGAAGCGGACGTCAGCCACTGCTTTCTCTCTTCTGCACACAAGTATCTTGGTTTTCTTCTTATTGACTTTCATGCTGTATTCTTGGAACACTTTTCAATTATGTTCAGGGAGTTCTGTAGGTCTTCCTCGTTTCCTGCTACAATAGCGGTATCATCAGCGAAGCGTAGCATGTTGATGTCTTCTCCATTCACTTTGATTCCTAGAGGGTACCTTCTTCTTCTATTTCTTTTATCACTTCCTTCATGTACATATTGAGGAGTGCTGGTGACAGGTTACATCCTTGTCTGACTCCTTTGTTAATTTTTGCCTCTATATTTTTTCCATCTTGCGTACATATTGTGGTCACTTGGTCCTTGTAGAGGTGGTAGATGATTCTTCTGTCATTGTAATCCAAGCCAAGTTTTTCCATAGTATGGAACATCTTATTCCATTTGACATTATCGAATGCCTTCTCCAAGTCTACAAAGGCTATATACAATGGTTTGCTCATGTGGATCATTTCCTCTACCAGTAGTCTCAGGCATAGTATTGCCTCCCTTGTCCCCCAATTATTCCAAAATCCAAATTGGTTTTCTGACTGATTTTCTTTGATTTTTCCTTCAATTCTTCTGCCTACTATCCGCGTAAGGATTTTGGAGGCATATGACACTAGACTCAAGGTTCAGTGCTCCTCGCATTTCTCAGCCCTTGCCCTCTTCGGTATGGTCACCATTGAGCTCCTCTTGAAGTCTTCTGGCAGATTTCCGGATTCGTAGCAATCTTGGATTATTCCATATCGTGCGTCTTGCGCTTTTTCACCAAGTGCTTTGATTACTTCTCCGCTGATTTTATCTTCTCCGGGTGCCTTTCCAGTCTTCAGGTCTCTTACTGCTCTCTCAAATTCACTTCTTATTATTGCTGGACCGCGGTTACTTTCCTCCACTTGGTTCTGGTCATTTGTGAATGCTTCTCCTAGGGGTATCAGGCCTCGGTGTAGCTCATCAATATACTTTTTCCATCTATTGCTGATTTCTCTCTCTTCCATTAAGCAGTTTCCCATCCGAATCTCTGATGTTTTTGCATCTTGGGTTTCCTTTCTCCGAAGTGCCTCTTGAGGTTGTATGCCATTTCTGAGCTCCCCTTCATCATATTTTTGTTGATGTTCTCACAGCAGCTTTCAATCCATTTATCTTTGGCCTTTTTTGATTCCTTAGCTTCTTATAATGTACTTCTGTTTCATTTCTTGCATTCTTATACTTTCTTCTTTCTCTAATGAGGGCTATAATGTGCTCCGTTATCCATGGTTTCTTGATTTCGACCAGCTTGCTCACCAGTTGTACCTCTGCTACTTCTGTGATAGTCTTCTTGAGGCTATTTCATCTCTCTACTCCACTTTGGCTGGATTACTTTGCTATTTCCAGCTTCTCATCAATGGCAGCAGCGAATTTTCTTCTCCTTTCCTCCTGTTGCAGTGGCTTTAGATTCCATCGTTATTCACATTTCGTCCTTCTTATCTTCTTGCAACTCAAGTTGACTTTCCATTACCACTAGATTGTGGTCACTGTTGATATCCGCCCCGGGGTAACTCTTGCAAAGCTTCACTTGGTTCTTGTACCTTCTTCTTACCAGAATGTAGTCAATCTGGTATATGGCTCTGTCTCCTGGCATCTTCCATGTGTATCTTCTCCATTGGTGTTGCATGAAGAGGGTGTTTGCCACCACCAAGTTCATCTCCCTGCAGAATTCCACAAGTCTTTCTCCTCTCTCGTTCCATTTCCCCAGCCCAAACTCTCCTACTGTGCTACTCTCCTATTCCCTTATTTTGCCACTCTTACAATTATAACTGGAATAAGATTTCTGAACTGCCCTCTTGCATTTGCAAATACTTCAAATTCTTTTTAAGAATTATGAGCGGCTAAACATGCTCATCAGGTAATAGCATTCTTCTATCAGAAACCATAACAACAGTCTCTGAAAAATTTGCTCAGAAAATACTGAACCTGCAGGTACACCCAAATACAGAGGACTCTCATTAGAACGTCTTTGCAGGGACCTGAAATCCTGGACGTGGTAAAGAGGAAGACGTGCTAAACAAGTTAGGTTTTCCCAGCTAAGTTAAAAATAAATGAGTTGCATTAATTTTCAGGGGAACATTATGCTTTAACAAGTTAGTTTAATCCATAGATTGCTGGTGTTATTTTTTTGTAACAAAGTTTCATTTTCAATTTTTACATCTCCCGAGAAAATACACTACAACACCTTGCTTTGATGCGCACTCAATAATTAATTATGACAATTATAACCAAACAGCATGTTTTGTATATACATTCACGCAAATAGACTCAAGTATAGGCTTTATACATGGTCACTAGACACTTTACCTAGATACTTTACCTATGCATGGTCACTAGATTCTAGGTATCAAGTATCCATGGTCACACAGACCGATTGCTCATGATGATCCCATGGTAGTTTGCTTTCTCCTTCGTTAGAACCTAAAAATTCTTTATTATAATTATATTTGTGCTGTGTCATTCATTACATTTTGCTTCAGTACCTCTAGTGGCTGTCAAGTGATTTAAATGATCCTTATGAGGATTCATTCCTTTCGAGATTTCTTTCATGTGTGTCCATTCTGGGGTGACAACAGTTTCGCCAACGTTTCAGTTCGCGTCTTCAGGTCTAAAGTGTTTATAGCAGATGATTTTACCGTCTTATATACCCTTTATTTCTGCGCTCTGGTGTTCAAGTGGGAGCATTTTCATTGGCCGTTTGACTGGTTTTTTCAATTAGGCGCTTCCAAGGATGGGGGAGCTTATAGCTATCCTCTCTGTTAAAATTGTTGGGGTTTTTGGCCGTTTCGATCACCTCGCGTATGAGCCTTGGGAAATAGCATTTCTCAGTCTTGATCAGCTTGGCTCCGTCGAAATTGATGTTGTGGGCCGGGCCTTCCCAAAAGTGCTCCGCGATGGCTGAGAGGTGCGGTTGTCTGTTCTTTGTCGCTCTCCTGTGTTCTTGAATAAAAATGTCCTTTGTCTTGGTGAGGCAGGTGTATCTGGTCAGGATGTTATGCTTACTAAGAGCCCTGGATATTTTTACCTATATATTTTATAGCCCATATTTTATAGGAAAGACCTTGCGCCGATGGAAGAACGGAGCGGCATATACAAGGTCAGATGCAAATGTGGAAAGGCCTACATTGGGCAAACCTCGAGAGCCTTAAAGACCCGCATTCAAGAACACAGGAGAGCGACAAAGAACAGACAACCGCACCTCTCAGCCATCGTGGAGCACTTTTGGGAAGGCCCGGCCCACAACATCAATTTCGACGGAGCCAAGCTGATCAAGACTGAGAAATGCTGTTTCCCAAGGCTCATACGCAAGGTGATCGAAACGGCCATAAACCCCAACAATTTTAAAAGAGAGGATAGCTATAAGCTCCCCCATCCTTGGAAGCGCCTAATTGAAAACACCAGTCAAACGGCCAATGAAAATGCTCCCACTTGAACACCAGAGCGCAGAAATAAAGGGTATATAAGACGGTAAAATCTTCTGCTATAAACACTTCAGACCTGAAGGCGCGAACTGAAACATTGGCGAAACTGTTGTCAACCCAGAATGGACACACACGAAAGAAATCCTGAAAGGAATGGATCCTCAAACCAGACACTCCGCGGAAGCCTCAATAAGGAATAAATGATCCTTATATGTATTAGTATAGGTGGATCAACGTGGAACTATTATTCAAGCCATAACCCGTGTATTACACATGGTTTATAGAGGACATAAGACCAAGTTTCAACCACAATAACAACACATGAACACGTTGAAAGGTTGCTTTACATAGTCAGCTAAATTTTACACTTCCTTACTAAATTCTAAACTCCACTGTCAATCAACGTGTATAGTGGTTAGCACAGTATCTTTCTTTGTATTCTTTGCCTTGACATTTACCTTGTTAGAAAATGCTTCTCAACAATAAGGCGAGCAAGGAACAACAACAGAAAGGCTTTCTTTATTGAACAGAATAAATAAATCACAGCAAAGCATTATGAAGGTTTGAAAGCTAGAGTTGGCTCGAATATTTGAAACCAGCCATTCCACAGAATGAACTATTTTAGCCAATAAAGAAGAACTAATGATAGCTGAGGATGCTAAGGGGACTTCAAGGATGAATTTCAAAGAACAACTTCTTGAGAAAATGGAAAATCTAATGGATTAGAAGTAGAATGGAAATACAACTTTAGATCAAAGAAAGAGAGCTGCTGGGTGATACTTCATATCAAAATGCTATCTGTCATAAAGTTTGACATTTTATCATAATTTGAAAGTGAAGACTCAAGGCTCAAGCTCTGAATGACGAGGATTTCCAATGCAGCTGAGATTAGTTTGACAACTTTAATAAGAGAATAAGAATTCATATTGTGGTTAGACAAGGAGAGTGCTGAGATAGCAACAGTAGATAACTTAGCCAATGACTTTACACGAATTATGGAAGAAGGAGAATAACTACCTCAACAAGTGTTAAATTGTAATGGGAATGGTTTATTCCGGAAGAAAATGCCCAAGAAGACATTTGTGGTAAAAGAAGAGAAAACACTACCTGGACATAAGCCAATGAACGATAGGTTAACATTGCTTTTATCAGGAAATGCAAGTGGAGACTGCAAGGTAAAACCAATGTTGATGTGAATCAAAAGTGTTTGCCGTTTTTCAGGAACATTAAAAAAAGAGGAAGAACCAAATGACCGTAGACTTGTTTTTTCTCAGGTAAATCTCTCGTGGATCTCTGAAAATTAAGGGAAGAGATTTTTTACATGTCAGCACCGAATGAGCAAGGCTGATTTGTTTCAAGTTAAGCAAGACTTACCCCCCCCCCCCCCCTCCCCCCCCAAGACTTAGAATATAAAAATGAAATCCATTTGCCAACCATAGAAAATGTTATTTCACCTATACTAGTGTGATACAGTGAGGTGAAACAGGCCTGTAAATCTCTGAAAAATTTAAGACCTACTGTCCCGGGAGAAATCCCTGGAGAACTGTTAAAATATGGATCAGAATCACTGTACAACAAATGAACAGAAGTGTTTACTACATGCCTATACGGAGAAGAGGTCCCAGAAGATTGGAGAATTTCCAATATTTCACCACTATACAAAACAGGCAATAAAAAAGAGTGTGATAACTGTTGCGGAATATTTGTCACTAGTACTTTTAAGAACATGCTAGAGGTGCAGTACGATTGTTTGTGCATATTCATGTGTTATATTACCAAATAACTAAGAAGTCATCATAATTGCAGATTATTTTTATATAGCAAGTAAGGAGTCTAGCAAAATAAATGACATCAGAATAACACAAACTCTTGGGTACCTAGATCTTAAAGAGTTTCAGAGGGAGAAGCGCAAAACATTTTTTTTTTCAATATTCCCATTATTGACTATTAATACCTATAAACTATATTAAAATATGGTGTTTGAGATTTCCAAATTTTATTACAAAATTATTACGACTACATGCCTTTGAACAAGTAAATTACTTGATCCTTTAACATAGTGTATATTCACATATTCATACCATGATTTACAAGTTTCAACAACACCTAGCACCTCTGGAAGTCAAATCATATTAAAAGTAACGCTATTTTGACCTTTAGAAACAAGGAATGCTTGTTTTACTACAGAAAAAATGTTTTAATTTCCATTGGAAAAATAAGTCTTTTTTAAGATAAACATCTGAGATTTCATAGCATGAGAGTACATTTTTCCAAACCTAATACTACTAGCTTGCTTCACAGCTTTGACCTGCATGATACTTTAAATGAGCCACTGCACTGATGGCCATAATAACAGCAAACAACATTAGAGCAAAGTCTAACATACTGCATAAATGAAGTTTCTTTGTCAGACAGAAATTTCACGTAAGCCATATATAATATCAAACATAATTACTCATATGTTACATAATGTAGTGTATTCTGATTAATTAAAAAAACCTGGAAATAAAGGAATCTATGGTCCCAACTCATCTTCTAAAAAGATCTCATTAAATTCATTTCTCAGAAAAGCTTTTGGAATACTCTTTTAGGGGCATAATTCTTTTCAAATAAAGTCAAGGCTCTCATACCTTTTAAAATCATAAATATTCGTATCTAAAATATTTTCTATTACATGATGAATACCACCACCAATATTCATCAAACCACAGAGGTTCCAAATCTTGTTTTTCTTAAGTATCTACACAAGTTATAGAGAAAACTCCAAAACAGCTGCAGAATATTTCGACATGTTTCCTCTTTTTATTGGAGGGGAATATGCCAGGAGAAATTCACTAAGCAGGCTAAATGGAGCAGCCAGAGAAAGGACTCTTCCTTTAGCTCATTAAAACAGCTCAACAACTCTTGATAACAAAAATAAATACCCTCAATTGTTAAAAATGGGCCAAAAACTGGCCATTTCAATCATGCTTCTTGTGCAATCCAATGTGGACTTGTCAATCAACTGCCTTGATGCAAACTCCTCAATCTTCTAGCTATAAAACACACAATTCACCTAGAACCTGGTCATACGCAGACTGTGTGCTCAACGCTGATAATCTTTTTGCAAAATCTGAGGAATGGGCTGTCATAGCATTATACACATATTTTTAGGGGATTCACAGACCTGTGTGCTGCATGCATACCACCATATGCACTCGTCAGAAATTAGAGGTCTGCCATTCCAATAGAGCCCATAATTTATTCCATCATTTTCAGCATTGATTATCATTCATTTTCCCTGGGCTCATATTGACTACATATAGACACCAAATACACACACCCATATTCAATGTTTGGGGCTAGCCATAATAGAATGTTAATTATCAGCACGAATTAATAATAATATTGTCGAATTTTGATGATTGGCCCTTCATTGCTGAAGGTGGACAGTTTAAGAGTATTCCACAACTATCGAAAAGCATGAAATGATAACCTGAGAAAGTAACTATGACTGGTAACAGTAAACATGCACAAAAACAAACCACTGATTTTTCTGAGAAAAAAACAAGGGCTCTGTCTCAAAGAAGATAACTATTTGAGGACTAGAAAAACAAATCCTGATACTTACTGGCCAGATGCAAGCGGTTTTAATCAGTCATTGTAGACGTGAAGTGCCATGAAGGTCACTTGATATGATAAAAAAAAACTAGCACAAGTCTCTAAAAAAATACAGATTGGAGTCTGATACTTTAAAATCAGCCTTTGAGGGAGAGCACTGTAGGCAGAGGAAACAATAAGGCAATCACTTTTATATTATTGGATATTTTCCAGCTCATATTGTGATCCAGAAATGGCATTTTAGCATACAGGATACCATGTCTCCATTTAACATCATTTCGCAATCCACAAATTTGCTTTTAAGCAGTATCCTTAAGTCTGTCTGATAGAGTAGATTTTAATGACTCAATAGGACTAAACACTCTTGAATTTAATTAGAATATTGGTTCAACCAGTAAAGAGTAACTGCCCCTTCCCTAAACACTGCACTAACCTAAGATTAGTATTTGTGAATAAAACTGAAATTTCAAATACCACAATTTTATAATAGGATAAAATTCAGAAATCAACAAAGATGTACATGTTCAAAGTGATAAAAGACGGTACCCAACAAAGAGCTAAATTTCAAACTTCCACTATCTTGCTGCATGGTAGCAATTTCAGTTCAGTTTTCTTTTTTATGCATTCATGCACAGTTCTATCATTCTAATAACCAATGCCAGCAGCCCGTCAGACATCCAAATCTTAATCTGACAGTATTGTCCGTAGGCTATGGCATAAAAGTAACATCTACACAAATACCGACGACAACTGCCAATTTTCTGAGAAATGGAGGGAGTGAAAAATAAGTTGCTTCAAATTTTCCCATCTGAAATTCCAATGCCTGACTGACTGGCCAAGTCTGCCAATATCTGGGGAGATGGGGTTAGGGTAGTATCCAAGATGGAAGGCTCTACTGGTGCTGCTAATCTCTCCATTATGCCCTCTGCTCGTGATTTGGCGTGTCCCATCACATCGACTGCAAGCTCCTCCACCAAAGTGTATCGAGTTTGCTGGAAGCTGAATATATCTTGCAGGAATCCCATCACTTGGTCCTAAAATCAAACGCAGGGATATTATTCATTCAATTTTGAAATCACTATGAAGCCCATCGATCCCAAACTCATAGAATAATATAAATTCACTACTTAAAAGCAGTGGTTATTTTGGTGGTATCCCTAAAACTGTGATACCATTTAAGCTATTTTCGGTAGGAAGGATTGAAGTTGGCAGAGGAAGGGCAGAAAGATGAATTAGTTAGCTCAGCGAGAAAGGCAGCAAGGGTTCATCTTTTAGTTACCAAGGAGCAAAGTAGTCTTGGTAAATAGGTTTGGTAAATCAATACAGTAGAAATTCGATAATACAAAGTCAACAGGACCGGAAAAATTGACAATTCGTAACATCAAATATCCTTGACCAACATCACAATGAAGCTATTTTTTGTTTCCTGGAATATATGCACTCCCGCAACTTACTTGCATGATTTACGATGTTATAGTTCATGAATGTATCCATAAATCTGTGCTCATGTCAACACGGTTCATTAAGTTAAACACGGCTTATTTGTTCCTTTTTTCGAATGAGTCAAAGGCAATCAAGTGTCTTTGCAAAATTTTCATGCAGTTTGGACTAGGACTATGAAGCTTCATTAGTGCATTTTTATATTACTTTTATCTCTATAGAAAAACTTGTATGCGTGGGCGATGCATTCATATTTTTAAGCTAGTATTTATGTATGCATACACTATGGAAGTGTGCGATTTGCGGGATCATTTGCAACTAGATACTGCTCCGGGAATAGAATTTAGAGGAATACATTGCCACTAAAAGAAAATCATATGCTCCATGTCAGGTATTATAGATTAGACCTAAATTAAGCTAAAACTGTGAAAATATTCTCTCATGGATGCTGTCTCAATAATGTATTTTGTACAAATATTGATATGCCCGTTAATTTCGAGAAATAACAGCCATAACCATCTTTGCGTGGTTATTTCCAAGATGAATGCTCTGAAAGAAGAGCTTAAAAAGGAGCTCATCTTTATGTTTATCTTCTTCCAAAAGTAAATTGTACAAACCAACTTCAACAGTGAAGGTGTGATAATTTCCTTTACACTTATTCAGCTACTAACGATGGTTACATAAATCCATAATTTACGTTTTTCACTATACTCTGCGAAAGCTTCAGTTGTGGCTCTATTCAAATCAGGTCGCCTGCTATTCTTCCACTAAATTCTGGGCATAATTTAAAGATCCGATACACCTAAAAATTGTGGAATATTTTTGCATATCTTTCTTCCTCTGCTTCCGATCATGCAAGGGGATTTTCATCAGAGCATTTCAGCTCCAGTTCCGGCCACGCACGAATTCTTACATCTTCACCCGTCACTGAGGACTCCTTTCACCCTCCCAAAAACAGCTACGAGTCCCATGGTCTCTTGAGTATCTTATGTCACTTGGGAGGTTGATCCAGCTGGGATTCAAGGCCAAGGGATGTGCACAGGAAATAAACATCGAAAGAATCATATCCTTTATGCAGTGTAGTCACATCTAATCTTCCTCCTGCTCTACCTCAACAAGCTATGCCTGCGGAGAGGGAGGACAAGACACTGGAGAGTTGATTCTTTTATCATGAATCAAGATATGCCCACAAAACAATATTTGAAAGTGCACGGATTCCTTGTAAAAGGGGGCACTTCGAGAGCCAAAAGTGGACATGTGAGGCCTGCTGAGCCAGCAGGGGAACTGCAGGAGGGAGGGAAAGGGGCTCACGAAGGAGCCTTATCTCCTCGAGGGTCAGCATTGGGGACTTCGGAGGGAGGAGGTGACTCGTGCCCACTCGGGGGTGGCAAAATGAAGGGTCACTTGAAGTGAGATGACCAATGCGGGAGGGAAGTAAAGCCTTGGCTGGGTTCCCTGCAAATGTGAAAGAAAGGTAGTGGAGGAGAGAAAGTCGAAGTTTTATAGCAAAGGAGATGGAAAACTGGGGGAATTTTCTTGGTGGGGACTGCCAGAGGAGAAAAGAACATGGGAATGGGCTGGGGCATTTCCATTTCACTTTCCCTTAATTTCCGATCACTTCTGGCAATCTGTGAAAGGGAAATCAGCGGATAATAATTCAAGAAGAAATACGATGAACAAATGTTTATTATAAATAAGTTGACAGCTCTTCTGGCAACAGAATGACCAAACTTTTCTCCAACAGCACTTCTACTTAACTTTTTTGATTCAATTTCAGGGATCATTTTCACCTTCTCTTCCATTGTTATTCCTTTTCTCTTTAACTGAGAGGATATGAATATGAGCCTTTAACAAGGAAGTAAGCAAACCATTCTTATGTCTTACGGTTACTGCTACATGTTTAATGGTTTGCATCTTACATTTTACAGCTAGTAAAATAACCCCGAGAACACAAAGTTTGCACTATACCTAATATAAACCCAGTGGCGTGCATTGGGCATAAGCTAGGTAAGCTGCATTTATCTAGCCCAGCCAGCAATGAAAAAATATAAATATCATCTTCACTCAAATATAAATATGGTCTTTGATATTTTTTGTTGAGAGATTATTCTGACATTATACGCCACATTCAATACATGGCAGTGCGTTCATCCATCCAGTTTGCAGCAAGTTTTCACCGTGGGCATGGTGAAATAAAAAATAAATGGCATAAATTGTCTTACAGCTGGCCGAGGCCGTGGGTAAGCTTGGCAGACTGAGATCCCCTAAGCACTCTCTCTCTCTCTCTCTTGCTCTTAATGCTAATGCCTGTGGTTCAGCCGGGGGGGCAGAGGAGGACAGCAACGCGAGTTCCACCAGGTACCATGTACCATACCATAGGAAATACGGAGCAGTAGGCTACGACACTAATCGCTTACAAATTTTCATGTATATTATTTCTGTCATCAAATTCCATTTTTCTCAGCTAATACAAAGCCTAAAGCACCGAATAAGGTTTCAATGGATAGGATTTTTACTGACTTATGACATAGCAAACTCTGTTTATGTTAGAACACATTGTTTATAATTTAAGTTTAAAAAATCTTTTTGGTAAGCACAAAGAAAAAGGATGGCCCCATGGAGATACATAACAAATAAACAATGGAGAAAAAAGAATAATTGTCGGCAGGAGGTGTATGTTCTTATTATCATAGAAATAAATAACTAGTAAGAGTTATTGTAAACTGTAAATATTTCATATTAATAAACTGTCTAGCAGCCTCACAGTTAATTCACATCAGTGAAAATTACTGCATGAACATATTTACCTTAAAAAACTGACAAATGTTGCGTAAATCTTCATCCGTGCCTAGGAAGCCCCATGCCATCAGAGGAGAGATATGTTCAGATATGGCATAAAAGTGAGCCATAAAACCATTTGGTTGATTTAACCGATGACGCTTCGCTTTCAGTAATGACCACACTGCTGTTGCTAAAGCCTGCCAGGAAAGAAAGAATAGAAAATTTTAACAATAAAATGGAAAGAATGCCTTCAAAAGAATGCATTTATTCATAAAAATAAGCAGAGAATCAAGAAAAATCATAATTGATACCATCCTCTAGCACACAAGTACTCAGTTATATGACCAAGGCAGATTCTTCACACTTTTCATCTGATACTAACCCTCCAATTAGGACACCATAGAAATGGTTATTAATGTGAATCCTTACTCTGATATAACTTCTCTGAAAACTAAAGATATTTTAAGGTCTATGGTAGTGGTTCTAAATAGGCTTGTGCAATGACCGATTTTGAAAAAATTTCATCGAAATGCTTCGATGACGATGGCTGTCATCGATCATCGAATAGAGTGTACACGATGATCGATGAATGTCGATGATAGATGACTGTCGATGATCGATGAATTACGATGATCGATGACTATTGATGATTGTAATTGAGGATGATCGTAAATGAGGATGTCTCGTTGGTAGTTTGGTGTGGCTATTAAGTGAAGATTGAATTGGGTCAAACTTATTTGAGAAGGACAAGATATATTTAGTAAAGAGTGAAACAAACACCAAGTTAAAAATTATGCAACAACTCTTTGTTGTGGTGCAATACAATTCTCATTTCCACATTTTCATTGGTGAGTACAAGTCGGTTGTCCAACACAACGTTTCCTGCATCGCTGAAGAACCGCTCTGATGATGTTAAAGTGGCAGGAATACAGAGGTATTTCCTCGCATACTCCTGAAGGTGGGGATACACATCCTTCCTATTGCTATACCAACGTAAGACACCCGAAGATTTGGAAAAAGTTGGGACCTCCTCGTACTTGTGGAGCTCTGCCAGGAAGGGGTCGTCAGCAGTGGTAGCATTTCTCGTGTCAGCAGCACATCACGACTCATCGACACCAATGATTCACATTGACTTATCGATATCGATGATTCTCATCGACATCAATGATTCTCATCGACTCATCGCAGTCGATGGTCGATGACATTCATCATCATAGATTTCAGTCATCGCGAAATCGTTGATGACTTCAATTAATCGACTAATCGCACAAGCCTAGTTCTAAATGTGTTGTATGCATACCCCAAGTCAGAGCATATTTCAAGGGATTTTCACTGGGTAACCACGGTTGGTCTGTTCCCCCATATGCCCATGAACTCCTCCCCCCCCTCCCCCCCCCCCCCCCCTCCTGCACGCTAAATAAGAATTCTACCTTCTGGAAGGGAATATTTCAAGTACATACATGAAACCAGTATCCACCTTTGTAAACCTAGCAGTGGCACCCTTATACTCAGTAAGCACTGTGGCTGATCAATGAACTTTCACCATTATGACCTTTTTTGCTAGCACCATCCCCAGCCTGTGAGCAACACTTGCTTGCCATTATACAACACTGGTACCTCCTACTTTTTATGTTTTTTTAAGCTCTGCCCCAAGGGGTACATACTAGATGAGTTAGGAGTGTGCACAAAAAGTTTAATAATGGCAGAAGAAACCGTAAGCACATTCATTCATCTGCATATTTATACCTACTTATGGGCAAACAGCCACCAGTACATTATCAATGAGTACACAATCATACTGTTAGTGCTACACTACTGATTCAATGGTAAATGAATAAAAATTATGTAAGTCACAAGAACTTCTATGTGAAGGCATAGGCAGTGTATACGGGGCACATATGAGGGAAATGGACTACAGAGGTGTTCGCTTGAGAAAAAAGATTGGAAGAGAGCTGGCCTATGGGCACATCTTAATCAAATAATATGCCTAAGAATCAACTACCCACTTCCCAGGTTGAATACATTTCCATTGAGGAACTCTCTCACTCAGTGATTCAACCTGAAGGTTGGTTTGGATAGGTGAGGGTAGAGTTCACCCCGGACTAAGCCACAGGCGTGTGAATTTCACACATTCAAGGTAGGGGGGCCAGTTCCTCCTGAGCCACCTCGCACACAGGATCTTTTGGGGGCATCCAAAGGCTTCACCCAGATTTGAACCTGGGACCCTTCGATCAGTAGCTGGAGTAGAAATAATGCTTAAGAAGAGTGCCAGGATGCATGTGTAGAGCTAAAAGAGCAAAAGGATAGTAATGGTGCCGATGGAGACCATATCTGTAGATAATATAGTGCATATTTACATGCTGACGATGGACTACAAAGATGAAGAAGAGGAAGACATCTACAAAGATATCACGGAAGTTATAAACAAGTAAGAGGAGAAGAAATTTTAATTATTTAAGGAGATTGGAACGCTGTTGTTGGCGATGGTCAAGATGGAAGAATAACTGGAAAATATGGATCGGGAAATCGAAACGAAAGAGGAGAAAGACTGCTGGAGTTCTGCATACAATATAGGTTAGTGGCCGCCAACACATTGCTTAAAAATCACAACCGAAGAAGATACCCGTGGAAAATGCCAGGAGACAAAAGATGATTTCAAATGGACTACATTTTAGTGAAGCAGAGATTTAGGAACCAGGTGAAGGACTGCAAAAGCTACCCTGGGGCAGACATCGCCAGTAACCATAGTTTATTGATGATGAAATACCAACTAAAATTCAAGAAACTGAAGAAAAAAATGAACAACACATGACAAGTAGAAAAATTGAAGGAGGCCCTTCATCAGCTGGCATTTCAAAAAGCAGAGGGAAACAACATAGGAGAGGATCAATGACCAAGAAATCAGTGGAAGAGAGATGGAAAAACATTAAAAGTGGACTACAGGAAGCCACAAAAGAAGTTATAGAAAGAAAAGTTGTCAAGAAGAATCCATGGATCACGGAAGAAGGGTGGGTTTGCTATAAAAGAATAAGGAATGAAATAAGTTGCAAAGCAAGGAAATCTAGAGAAATGTGGATGAAGAATCTAGGCCACCATGTATCTACAAAAAAAACCTTGCACTTGGAAAGGGGGAAGCTGCCTATAGGATAGAGAGGATTCACTTCGAGGAATGGAGAGCAAGATGATATGCCTTTAGGGACAAAAAGAGAACAGAAGGAAGGAAATGTCTTGGAGAACTACAGATTGAAAATGAAGACAAAGTGAAGAGATGGAAATAATATTTTGAGGAGTTATACAATTGAAACAATCTCCATGTGAAAGTAATTGAAGAGGAAAGTGAAGTACTTATGAGAAATATGGGAGCCCCAGCAGATCAGAATTCGACACAGCAGTAAGGGACCTGCCGATGAATATGGCTTCTGGAATTGACAATATTCCTGCTGAGCTAATTGAAAATACAGGAGAGAAGACATTAACCCATCTAAATGAAACCATTTGCGACGTGCACTCAAGAGGAGAGATATTCATGGACTTCGAGGAGAACATTATCATTCCTTTTCCCAAAAAGAAGAGATTAGAGATCTCTGAAAATTCTAGGATCTGACTTGATTCTAGGCCTGACATTACATACTTCAAAAGATAATGACAAGGATCATCTACAGGAGAATAGAATGTAAAGCAGAGGATTTCCTGGATGAAGACCAATGCGGATTCAGGCTAAGCAAGGGTACAAGAGAAGCAACATTGGCCCTTAAGCTGCTCATAGAGAAGGGAATGGACAAGAACAAACCGATACCCATTGCATTTGTGGATGTGGGAAATGCTTTTGACAAAGTGGATTGAAATTCAATGCTTGGAATTTTGAAAGGAATGGGAGTGTCGAACAATGATCAAAGAATTACATGCAGTTTATGTAGAAACCAAGTAGCTGTGATTAAATCTGGACCCAGCTGAGGAGAAGCAAGAATAAAGAAAGGAGTGAGGCAAGGTTTTGCACTATGTACTGTAATTTATAACGTTCACATTGAGAAAGCCACCAATGAAATATAAGAGAAGGCTTCAGGAATCAATATCCGTGGGGAAAAAATTATCATGTTTCGATTTGCCGATGGCATAGCAGTCATAGCAGAGAATAAACCGATGGCATAGCAGAGGGATTTGAAGAAGAATCTAATAAACATGGAAAAGACAATGACCATATATCAGCTTAATATCAATAAAAAAAAAACTAAGAAATTGATATGCAGCAGGAGAGAAGAAACCAATACCAATGTCAAGCCAGGGAAACTGGGATTTTATACAATATATTATCTGCGCATAATGTATTCACTTATGGTGGGTGATGAATCACCATTAATGAATACTGTTTCCTTTGATGAAGGATACTAGCTAATTGAATAGTATAGGATTCAAAGCCTTTTCAACTACAGTTTAAGAAAGCATGAGTGGGGAGCAAAGAGGAGGCAGAAAAGTCTTCCTCGGGTAAAACTTATGTCTATAAGCAGTGGTGAGGTGTGATGATTTTCACCAGTCATCGCAGATGCAAAGGGTAGGTTGGCCAATGCACGACAATTTTTTGTGAGTGCCTGTTAAAATAAAGAGTATTTAAAAAAAATTTACATTGCTTATTGTTTGCATTTTATAAATATATTATATATTTAATAGTAGAGGAATTTACTTCTAAGTAAACAATTGTAAGAAGATTTTATATTGAGACATCAAAAAGTTTACATCAAATACCGGTATTAATAAAAGATTCATAAATATTTCGATGCCTAAGAAAATTATTAGTTTCTTTTTCATGCGATAATCCTGAAAACGAAGTCCAACATCAGCCTTTTGCAACTAAATCCTCTTGCTTCTGTAAACCACTAAACCAACTCGACAGTTGGCAAATGGAGCGTTAAAAAATAATGTGTTCATAATATGCTGTGACATTCAACACAGTACCATTCAAGTAAGTTGTTTCCGTGGAATATTATAATTTCATTTCTCTCCCTAAAATACTCATGCATACAAATATCCAGTTAGACTTCTGGAAACGGGCATAAAAATCTTAAATTTTGCTAAGTAGGTACAGAGAGGGGATCCTGGCTTCCACTCACACTTGTATCTTTTAATTTAATTTGTTAATAAATTTCTCATTTTGAGAAGGATTGATGCTTGGTAAATGTTAACCATGGTCTCCGTGATTTACAGGAATGTAGAAATTATCTGTGCTGAAAAATGCCTTTTGCATGCTACTTTGCTAAGATGAATCGATGGATTTCCCTGTTGTCAAACAGAATTTCCCTGATTTCCCTGTAGAAATATTTTATCATGAATGGCGATCATTATAAGCCATACACAGCCTAAAAACACCTTTCTTTGTTTAAAACACACTGTATAACCCATAATTGTACACCCTACAGGACCGTAAAGAAGCGCAAAAGCAGAACTGAGGAAAGACAAAGCACAGGAAGATTGGGTGCAGAGTGGATTACACTGTCGAATGAGGGGGTAAGGGCAGGTTCGGCAGTGAGGAACGTGACCGACAGAAGCCGAACGAGCGATGGATGCACCAGTTTTAGAGATGACTTGCCTAGTTTAACACCATAGCCGTCTTCAGTGGAGGGGATGGGAGAGTGTGAGCGTGGGGCACCTATTGCGTATGGCGTTAAGCTAGGCAAGTCACCTCTGAAACTAGTGCTTCTGTCAGTCAAGCTCAGATACTCTCGTAGGGCACGGCCATCCAGAGGTGGAGTTTGCAGTTCGCCCTGGGCCCCTATTTAAAATTCATCCTCAGCGTAGTGGGGTATTGACACAGAATAAGATTCTCTAAAATAAGTGCTAGAATTTGGTCTTTTTATGTCGTTTCTTCGACAAAAAAGGAACAACTACCATTGTACGTATACTTTCAAACATTTTATGACATTCTATAAATCCTTTTTTTTTTACATTTTGGTTTAGCTATCGGGGAATCCAGAGATGACCGTATGCCTCACCACTGTATATAAGCTGATGGTGCATGTCTCTTCTTGGGGTCACCTAAATTGCCTCTCAAGTTAATATAATTGGTTCCCATCATGGGAAATGGAGAAAAAAACCACCACACACAAAGATGCAAAGAGTGCACTCCAAGAAACATTAAGATAAAGATGAGCAGTCTGTGCTCAATTTGCTGTGTTCCCCTCCACAATACATACATTTCCATGTAGCATCACACAAAGAAGAAACACTAAGATTATTTGTGAGTACTTACTCTTTCCAAGTACTATTAAAAAATTAATTTGTTAATCAAGTCATTTCATTTTTATAGGTAGAAAGTATGTCCATTGTTTTTTTTCTAATGTCAAAATGGTGGCATTTAAAGGTATTTGTAAGTTCTCAAGGTGTTTATGGAATGCTTGCAACTTACTTCATCGGTATTGTATGGCATCATGTGCTCCAGGTATTTGTTTTCTTATTAAGTACTCTGGGAAGGAAAGTATTAGGTTCTCAAAGATTACTTTTAACTTGAGTTGATATTATATTTTAGAAAAAGTTTCAACTTTGATCATGAGAGGACATCATAACATCAACTATCAAAAATTACTATCTGTTTGACCCCTGCCAGCACTTGTTCATATTATTAAGTGCAACATTTTTCACAAACTTGGGTGTGTTGCAAATGGCAACCAACATGTGTGTTGGCAAATGCTTTTTAGAAAACTTTAATTTTTTGTTAAATATTTGCCAACACACGTTCTAGGACTAAAAATGAAGGTCCAGATATTTTTGATCAGATAAAAAAAGTGACACTTAAGAGTTTAAAGTAATTAGAAATATGCAAATTTTAGAGGGCAAATGTATAAACAATACAAATTGAGATATCAGTAGAATATATGACTCACTGTTTCTTTGAACCCACTAGACAGCCAACGGTTTTGAACCACGGCAGTAACGGAAGAGGGAGGGTCATCCAAGTCCTCAAAAGCATCCAACAGAATGTAGTCAAGAACAACATCAAAAAAGGTCATGGCTTTCACTCCTCGAGTTGCTAACTCCTCCTCTACCTATAAAATTAACATTAAAACTACCAATGATTATTCACAATATTTAAATAAGTAAAAATACACTAGCCATGATCACTAGTCAAAATAGATAAAATTTTCATGGTTATATATTAAAATTTCTCTAGAAATTTCATTTAGCCAACAACAAATCTACACCAGTTATAATGCTAGCAATCAAAGTTCGACATATTTTTGGATTAAGACACTAATCAAGATTAAGTTTCTTTTGTGTGCCAATGCTTTATTAGCTATTTCAACTATTACCTATTAAATGTTCCAACAACAGCAAAAGTGCTTATCCAAAAAAATCTATTAGAATTAAAACATAATTTGATAATCAAAAAGTTTCTCCTCGGTCAATGAAGCACCAAACAATTAGGCTTAATTCATCAGGAGAAATATTCATGAATAGCTATCAAATAGAGTTATGATGAAAGGTAATTGGTTAATAGAAAAAATGATAATTAATCCTAATAGCTATCATTAGCCTAAAGAATTGGAGAATACATTATAATAAGAAAGAACAGCATAGGTAAAAAATATTCTAATATCACCAGCCCAAGATATAAAATTTGAGAAAATTGAAAAAATAATCTCTAATAGTCCTCCACAATTCAACAGCTAACCACAATAAACATAACGACTCTCACTTCTACCAAGTTAAATATGCATGCAATAATATTACGAAAAATCATATAAATTAGCTGTAAATAAAAGATTATTTGTGCTACATAAATGTAATGCAAAAATAAAAAAATGGCAATGCTTCACTTGATAATAGCTATCCAATACTAAGAACATAACATAATATCCTTACATCAGCCCATGTAGTGGTATTTGAATACTGCTGAGATGGAGATCGATCTCCAGATTCTTTTGAATTTGTTGAGTTAGGAAAATTGGCTTGGGATCCATCCCTAGCTCCTAAGGACTGGAGAAAACTAAGCATGTCCTCATATGCAATGAGGAAATCCTTGGGATCCTAGAGTAGGAAGAAAAAATAGAAACGTGAAAATTCTTAAAAATCATGCCGAGACTTTGAAAATCATTCACGGATCACATTCAGAGATGGAGCAAATGGTTGCTAACTGATTTAGGTTCCCATTAATCAATTTTTTTGCATTACTTTTGGTAAAAAATAATACATGGAAATTAAAATTAATGGAAAACAAAATTGTATCAAAATTTTAAAAATTCATAATAGGAAAGGGGAAGGCTCTTTAGTGTATACTAGTAGACATTTAGGAATTATTATTTATTGCTTACATTGATAGCAGAAGTTATTTAGTTCACCCAAAACAAACTATAGTATATAATATGAGAAGAGAAACTTATTTATACTCCATGGCTGCTATTCTGAATGATTTAGTAACTATGTATACCATCATGCTATAAGCCAAAATAATGATACTGTTTGGTTGTTGGCAAATAATGGTTAGTTATTTCAGCTTACAGCACAATCACTAAATCCTACAGAAATGCAGTCCATATGCATTACATTATAGGAGGAACCATGCAACAATTAAGTACATACTTCCTATTTGGGAATTATGTTAAGTTACTTCAGATTTAATTTTTTTGCCGACTTCCTCAGGTCTCCTGAGGTCAGCATGAGTACTGGTGAAATATTTACTGTCACTAAAATTAACAAAAAAGGAATAAATCCTGAAAAAATATTTCAAAAAATATATCTGCAGAAGTTTTTGTGTAAATCAAGTACATAATTGATTTCATCATTCACCCATTTTCAGCATTCACTGAGAGTTATTTTTTGTACCTCAGCCTAGACTTGTAGCCTGTCCTTTTGCCATTTATAAAGACTCTTCCCATCTTTTCCTCTGTCTTCCCATTTCTTTACAGTGGAACCTCGATAAGCGAGAACTGGATAAGTGAGATACCTCTACAAGTGAGGCTATTCCTCAGGTCCCTTCATTTTACCCCCAAAAAGTATATTGTGCATGATTTGACAGGTCACATTCAGGTTTTCTGTTCATCCTAAAGGTGTCAGGTTTGATATGTATTTAGAAGAAAATTAGTTGAGAAGTGTCTATCGCTAAGGGAGGTTCATTTCATATTGAGGTGTCGGTGAAAAATTGCAGTGTTTTCATTGACTGACAAACTTAAAATTTTAACTGCTCTCAAGGGAGGCAAGTTGTGAAGTGAGAAACTGAGCGAGTTTGGGTTGCTAGAATCTACCTTTTATAAGATCATAAAAGAAAAAGCTTCCATAAAGTCGCAGTACTCTTGAGGGATATGACAATAGTATGGGGAACTGATTTTCCTAAGAGGAAATGATCTGTTGAAAAGTGAGTTGAAGTAGATCTAACAAGCCCTGAAAAATATTTCCATTTATGGACCCTTGCTAAAAGGATGATTGCCAAAAGTAAAAGCCAATGATTTTGCCAATAAACTGGGAATACAGAACTATTCAGATAAAAATTCTTTTAAATTTTTGATATAATTTATGGGATTGAAAAACATGTCCAAAATACCAAAGTAGGAAAACAAAAACTGGCAATTTCTTTCAGTGTATCATTGTTCAACAATAAAAATGTTTAGAGAATAAAAATGTGATTATTTTATCATCCCCCACCCTGTTTTATTATCCCTGTATAAGTGAGAGAAACAGCCCCTGAACCTAATGTGGGAATATGTGAGAAACTGGCTATAAGCAAGTCAAAATTCCTTGACCTTTCAACTCTCGCTTATCCAGGTTCAACTGATATCCATCTGGGATATTCTCTACATATCTTTACTATTCTGAATTGTTCAAATGACTCTTCCATTCTTCTTTTATTTAACTCCCAATCTCTGATCCCTTCTACTTTACAATCCTTTATTATATATTCACTCCTTTCTTTCTTAGATATTCCTCTTAGATAGTCTCTCAATTGTGTGTTATCAATTGCATTTTGTATATCAACGCAACACACATTCATGGGAATACTCAATTGAAGGATGATTTTTTTACCATCAGTGTTGTTTAAAGATTTCGTCATTACTACACACACTATCAGTAAATTCTTGTTGGAATCATTTCAGTTGATTTTATTTTTTATTAGTTTGTGGCTATTTTTAATGCTGGTTTACTTGGGAGTACACAAGCATTAAAGTTTAGAAAATATATTGAAAATTTACCCCATAGGGGTAAATACACCTCATTTCTTAAACATATCAACATAATGGCCCTTGTAAATAAATACCTTGTCAGCAAATAAAAGAAGGTCTGTAAGGATCTGCTGGCCTGTGTCAGCAAACCAGACCCAGGTGGATGGTTGTCGAAACAAATACTGGAATCCCAGACGGATGCAGTAAAGTTTCCCAAGATATTCAACATTTGTGACACAGTTTACAGCTTCTGTACGCAGACACCTAAAGGAATGTAATTAATACATAATATGTAAAAAGAACGGTACAATTGTCCCCATACATGACATTGCACAAATTTCAGCTAAATCATCAAATGTCTAAAGATTACACGAACAAGCTATTTACAGTATCTTCCTCACAATGGTGATGTTGGTGTTCCTCATGCAGTTAATTTGAATTCAAATAACAAAGTCACATTAATTTTTTTCAATATGTTTACCAAAGTAGAGATTTCATTGTACTCAATGAAATCTCTACTTTTCAGTTGATGCCACAGGTGAACAGTTAAGGCTTTTGACAAAAGTTAAGCTGATGCTCTTAAGTGATTTCATTGAAGGTGAAATGTGAATATGGTCTTATTGTTTTCTGTTTCATGGAAATTTTACATCTGGAACTTTTACCCCTTTTACATGTTTTGTGGGATGTATTTCACACAATCATCACACATTTTTCATGTGAGAGGAAGACACCCTGATCTTGGAAGTAGCTCTTCAGTAATTGTCAGTACTAAAAGGTTCACATGATTAGGATATAAAAAGAGAACTTAAAAAATCACTGTTGAAGTTAAAAATATATTACCTAAGTGAAAAAATCAACAGAATGTCATTTTCCATACCCATCAATACTGTTGACTGCTACAAACCTGTTAAGTCAGAGTAACTTAGCACTTTCACACAAAGGTGCTAGCTTGAAAGCTGAGGCGAAGATCCTTCTTTCACTCTTCAAATAAATGTCAATCCTGCCTGACATGTTATATGAGAGGGGCACGCCTGCCTCAGAGAACATTTTTACCGACAACACTGTTAAATTAAGAGCTACATATTGTAGGACTTAATTTTTTGCATTTTTTCATTGAGGAAGTGCAAAATAAGAGACAATATTGAATGATAAGTGCCATATTTTAATATGCATCACCAAGCATTAAGTCCACTTACTTAAATTCTTAAGTCTGGTTTATAAAACTATCAATACAATAAAATTTACGATCTCAATGAGAACCAATTCTAGCAGTCAAAATTTAATTTTAAATTGAGAATACAGCACCTAATGCTCCCCAAAATACACTAAGTTAGTTCATTCAAATATAACAATTTTTAGCTCTTAAAAAAAAGAATGATATCTTAACAACTGAGGAGAAAAAAATATCTAAGAGCTATATTGATGACATGTGCAAATATTGGTGGTTATTCTGACAATAGTGTTGATGGCACTCAAAAGAAACCACATGAAACTTTTCTATATGTCTAAGAAGATTTTTCTTTTTGGTACCTATGGGAGTCTAAAAGAAAAGGCAAGATTCCTCTTTGATTCCTATTAGTCTTATAGGAGCTCACAAGATCCACATCAGAAGACTGAAGAAATGCCATGGATTTTCAAAAACCTAATGGTGCCAATAGAAAGATATATAAAATGCACTATGCCTCTAAAACCACCCAGCCTTCTAATAAATATGGTATTCTACTAAAAATACTTGAAATTTTCAGTGAAATGAAGTTTTTTTGTTGGATTCTTACACTAATCTATTGGCAATATATGGCAATTCCCTGTAGATCTAATGGCCGAGACATCACAGACTTTCTAAACAAAAAAATTAAGAAATATTCATGATGGTAAGAGAAGCTAAGGCCAACTTCAAATTTAAAACTATTTTATATTAAACAAGGGGTGTTTTCTTGAGATAATTCAACCAGATGAAATAGAATTTATCACCAGTCATATCCTTCTTAAGTATAAACTCGAGGACAAAACCTGGTTATTATGAGCAAGGGTTCAAAACTGTTAAAAATTCAATTCCCCATCCATTGAAAACATACTGGGAAAAATGGTATACCATTTTATTTCTTGGAATTTTCTCTTTAAATTAACTTTTTAAATTCCATTTGAAGAAAAATAACAGAGACCATGGCCATGGCCAATAATATGGACTGACATGGCCAATATAATAACATGGTCATGTCAGAGCAACTCTCAGAAAAAAAAATCACCTTATTTTATCGCAAATGAAAAAATAAGTTTTTGGCATTTCAACACCTTGCTCATTATTACCTAAAGGGATGGATCGCACTTGAAATGAGCTCTTACAACCTGATTTATTAAATGTATTCCTTCCAATGTTTGAAGCCCATTACAGAAATAATGAAATCCATCATGGAATATGAGAGCACAATACCACCCCTTTGAAGTCAGAATGCGATGTGTACCATGCCAGAAAGAAAGCATGAAGCCCACTGTAACAATCTGAGATTTGTATGGAAGGCACACTGTGACATTGTGTCCAGTACCTGAAAATATGGCCTGATGAAGATAATTGGCAAAGTGAATGGGAAGAATGGCAAAGAACGCATTGGATGAGATACACAGAGCAAGCAGGGAACGATGTAAAAGAGAAGTATTAAGTGAATGTGAAGAGGTTGGCTGATAGGAGATTCAATGGAATGTTAAAGCAATCTAAGGATTATCGTCTGATGATGATAACCTAAAAATTAAAAAAATTAAAAAAGTATAAAATGATGATCTTTATCATTTCACATTTTTATGAGAAAATGTCAAGTTTACATACCAAAGAGAATGATTTCTGCCAACTCTCTGCCAACAATTCTTCAGCCTTAGAATTCTAAGGAGTTCATATTTTAATCCATAGAGCAAGGGACTAAGTATTAATAAAAACCTAAGAAGCAATACAGGCAGCATGATAAAGATATCCCTTCCTTGGAGGATCTTAGAATTAACATATATGAGCCATCAACTATAGTTGATTGTATACACACGGCCATCACAACATAGCTGCCGTAAGGTCGTACGGCAAGGGGTGGTGGGGGGAGTAGGGCAGGAATTATTCAGGGAATGCAGGGAGGGTGGGAGAGAAACTAAGCAAAGGAATAAGCCTACTCCTAATGAGAGGCGCGACGTGGCTACGTTTAACGTCCTATCCAATGGAAAATCTCCACCACAGCCGGGATTCGAACCCGGGCCTTTGGGATAGGAAGTTAATATTCTCTAGGCACCACACCAACCCGATACAAAGAATTTTTACCAAGTAACATGCAACACCTAACATTCCTTACCTGTACGGAATACCTCCATTTTCCAGCTGCTTCAAGGCAGATTGATACAAAGGGAAGTTATCATAATCCGTGAACACCTCTGCAAATGCCTCGAACTCCCTGAGATCCGCCACCTGCATACAAGAAAATGTGTCAGATTCTTGAAGACAAATCAAGGAATTCGATACGACAACACACTCAGAGTCGAAAGGCAACACAACACTGGGTCGAAAGGCATTCCACAAAAATCATGCTCGAGGCGGATTTAGGCGGCATGGAACCCGATATAAGAACAAACAGCACCCTGTCACGCGGAATTTTCCGGTTACAGCGGTCACAACAGAATCGCCACTAGGATATTTAAAGCAAGAGGCCCTCGGAACACAGAAATTTTAATGTAGATTAAGCCAGAGGCTAATCAGAGGAAATAAACACAGCGGAGGACGGATATATGGATTAGGATGAAACAAAGTTTCGAGCCGAAGCAGGAAAAAACTAGAAATACGTCTTGCTTATCTCCGTTTTCTTCTCGACTCATTGCCACAAAACTTGTAGATCATCTGCGCTTCTTTAGAATATCCTTGGGACTTTGCTCTCCGCCGATCTTAATCACAGGGCTTTGAGTTCCAGCCTCGACATAAATCCACCTCTTCATCAGACCTCCTTTACTGCAAGTAAGTCCCTCGCAACTACTAGGAAAGGCACTGTTTTAAGCCCAGGATATGAGGCATCTCTTGCCATCAAATGGGCCTACCCACCCGAAGGCTGATTCCACCACAATCTGGGCTTTCCATTCAATGCCGATCCGAGGACACCATCTCACACAAGACCGGCCGTCTGTCTGGTCGGGCAAGGCCGAGAAAAAAGGGACCAATGAAACGTGCTGCAAATGCCAAGAGGGAAATACTTGGACTGCATCGGTCGCCTAGGCGACAGGCACGACCTCAACAATCGGTCGTCTCGGTTAGTCACGCGTTGTTGAAGAGAGGAGTTTCCGGGGGTTGATGCGGTTAATTTATGCATCTCCAAGGGGCGCACAAATCCTCAAAAAGCACACGCGTGGAGCCGGGAGGACGTTCCATCCTCCTCCTTACCTGGGCCCATGGCGCCGCGCTCAGGTTTTGGGTGATGGTTGGAGCAGACGTCATCCCTCTCTTCTGAGGTCGCGAGATTATTATTTTTTTTGCCAAACACAACTGGTTGGGAGGAGGGATGATATTTTCGCAGAGTGGGCACACGGCTGGAATGCGAAAGGTGTCGGGAGCACACTAATCCTGTTATCCTCCCCTGACGCTGTCGCGGATCGAGCGCGCGGGATTATGGGAAATAAGGTGTTGTCTCACGAGTCCGTTCCGAGACGAACGGGATGGGTGGCCGCCATGAGCCCAAACGGACGCCCGGAAGGGAGAGAGGACTGGCATTCGGATGGGGATCGCGAGGGAGGATGCGACGATCTCACTCCGATCTCCGGAGGCAAACAAACCATGTTTGCACGGACCGATTTCCTTCCGTTCACGGAAACGCAAAGCCGGTCGTGAGTTATCTGCCGGGCGAATGTTCCAAAGTTTCCTCCGAGAGACAATAGCGGTGTCTCCAGTCGCATGCTTCCTTTCACCGCCGATCGTGATCGTCCTTGTGTATGGATTCATTCGGCCTTTCCCCAATGTGGGCCCACCCCATCTTCAAAGGGAACGCCTTCACCCGCAGGTAGATAACGCGGATACGTTTCGCCAGAGGCGAACACACAATTCGATTAGAGTGGACGAATCACTGCCGTTATCGAGTGCTCCGCTATCATTAGGCTCGAAATCGGTCAACTGGACGCTCCTCACGTAAATATTATCTATGGTCAAATTGCACTCGCGAGCGAGCAATCGACACTCATCCCGCTACTGAATAGGTAGTGACGGAGAAAAAGAAAAGCGAGATCACCCGGCATTGAAAGAGCTACTGTCCACACGGAACAGTGAAGTCATGCACGGTGAGAAAATTATTGAGATTATATCAGCGATCTGTTCGATTTAAACAACATCTTTTCCGATGTCTACTACCTTTTACTAACGATTTGCATCCATTTTTGGTAAATATTCTTCACCTGTAAACCAATGGCGGTTTATGCGGAAATTTTCTTCACCTGTTTAAAGATACTAACTACTATTTTTTGCCTAACTGAACCTTCTGGCGGTTTATCTGTTTTATGGTTCGTGTTAATCTTATCCTTTTATTGAGTTTCCGGGAGTGACAAAGTGCAGTGCTGCTTCGGTCGTGTTACCTCAACACGACCGAGCACAAAGACGAATTTTCCCCGTCGTTTAAAATGTCATCTTAATATCCAGTACTAATGACCAATTTTAGGATTCTAATCACCATGGCTTATATCACAGAAATCACACATAATAGCATAATCAGTGTCGGTATAAGGTCTCCTACGAAATGCCTTATTTCTCAAATCCCATAAATGATCATCATCGCCGGTATAAGTTGCAAAGTGTCACTGTCACAAACTTCAGGGACTAATGGAATTGGTCACCTCTCCTCCGATTACGACAGCGAAATTATACCAGCTCAGAGTAGTTAGCAGAAATGCACGAATATGCAAACGAATGCGTAAAAATATATTTTTTTGACGCTTACTGGAAAGCTCCACTCAATTTTTTTAGTTCCTAAGAGAAGAAATTGAAATAAGTAAACACGCAATCGCTTTAAAAACATACGACATGAAATTAAGACCATAAAACGCACAGGAAACAAAACCTTAATTAAAGGAGGAAAGCAGCTTATTCATACCACCGATGCATGCTATTTCAATCAACGTTTGCTCTTCATTAAACTACCTGGATTCCGAAAGCGAGTAATTAATGTGATGGACATGAAAACACGAAAGCATATGCTCACAGTCCTTGAAATTGATTAAAAGTACACTCCTCTACGACCTAATAACCGCTATATTGAATTACTGCGTACACGCAAGGGAAAGCATTTAAAGCTTAAATAATGAAATGAAACACGAATTTACCGAAACAACATTTACATCAGTCACATGGGATTAGTCTGTTTTTTGTACGAACCACTAATTAGAAAATATCATGAAGAAAGAGGGGGCAGGTTGATCAAAATCAAATATTTAATCTGAAACAATGATATGAAAAAAGATCCAAGAGAATGCCTCAATGACGAGTATAATAATTGGAGAAAGACAAAAATTCGACATGGGTAACATATTTATGAATAGTATTTGATAAACTTGTTTACTTTAACGATAAGGGTGGAATTCAGGTCTCACCCAGAAATGCAGCTTGAGGGAATCCATTGCGCAATGCCCTCTTTTCACTTCTTTAACCCCTCCCTCCAAGGCTCCGCAGCATTTCCAAAAATCCCTCGAAACAAATTAGGCAATGCTGCCAAGGACTTCTATCTTCTTTACAGATGTTAAAACCAATATTCTATATGAATACTTAATTTATTTCTCAGTGATTTTATTTATTCACCAATTATTTTGGATTTGATTTGAAAGATCCTTCCCACTTTTTCTTCATTTACGTTTGCTTCCATTGAGGCATCTATATATTTATAAGGTTCTACGGTGTTTCTATACTAGAAGTGATAACTCGGAAATATTTCTGTACCTGCCTTCTCCCTTTACCCTGCGTGAAAAAAGTATACCCTCACCAAAACCAAATTTGATGTTGTTCAAAAGATGTTTTTTGTATGTAGGACCAAAGGTATATAATCTATTAACCCAGTCATGCACTATTTCTAAGTCTGTGAAAAATTTTTTGGAAAATGTACATTCTCACCAAAGAATGTGTAGAGCAAATACTGCTGTAAATAATTGATGTAAATGAGTTATAAATAAACTGTTAGTAAGTAGCTTTTAAGATACGTAATTACATTGTTAAGAGATTGTCATGGTATCACTACATGAGCTATATGTATCTTTAAGTCAAGCATAATGTATTATTATTTGATGGTAGCCTTAAACAGGTTCTCCCTCAGGGCAACCTAAATTTACTCTACATTTTCTATTGAAATGTAATTTGTGTACTGAGTAATAAACTTATTATTATATTATTATTCGAATCATCATTACTATTTGAAATAAGAATGAATTTATAATGTATCGTCCTCTCAATGCAAAGGAAGGCTGAATACCTACCTCTCTTTAGTGCATCGTTAACAGTTGTCGCGACCCTTCCCTCACCCCCTTCAGCGTTACTTAATATATGGAAGGAAAATTATATTTAAAAAATTGAGTATTCGACAAATACGGGGATGTAACTTTCCCGGAGTCACACGCTCCCCACGAAACAAAATTTCTCCATCTGGACTTCAGCAGGGAATGAATACCCATTAGCAATTTCCGCAATTAAAAGAGAGTCCATCCTCAAAAGCACTGTTCCCTGTGGATTACCACAACACACAAGATAAAGACTACGCTCCAAACTCGATTTTATTGTTCGGCAACTATATTTACCGTGGACTGTCCTTCCATTAAGACGCACATTACGTTAAGTAATCACCAAAAATTTAGACCCGGGCGACAATAAACGTAGAATCACTTTTATTTAAGAGGCAGAAAGTTGCCTTATTTTTTTTCAATATTATTCTTTCACTTCATCATCCTCATTCATTAGGATTTTTTTCAGGAAGTCTTAATGATAAAACTCATTCACAAACAAAATCGAAACCTACACTCAAAGAGATATTCCACAATTCATTTTCCCGAGTTGCCGAACGTGAAACTCACTAGTTAACCAACTGTTGTACTCCTTTCTTCGAAGTATACAACGACAATTATGAAAATATTCTTCATTTATGTTAAATAAAAATTTAAGGATGTAATTTTTCGTGCTAATTGCAAACGATTGGTCGCAAAGTAAGCAAGATTCCTGAATTCTACTAAAACAATCCCCAGGTTCCAATTCGATCTTCGTACGTTAATTGTTCACACCAACAGACTGTTAACGACATCAGAGGAGGAAAAAATGCGGAAAGAATCTGTCACACATTAAATTCTTGATTATACTTCAATCAGCTCGCATTGGCCTCCCACAAAAGTGATCCAAACTCAATTCTATCGAAGCCGAATTCGTTTCGGATAGGAGTTTAAAACCAGAGCGCGGCTGGTAAAGTCACCAATTTTTTTATCTCGCAAATGTTCACTGATTGAATTGCCTGGTCCGATTTTCGCTCCCACGCACATTTATTGCATGTTAATCGCCACGCAGCGTTCTTACGCAACCTAAATATGGGACAAATGTTGAAAAATCCGGAAAAACAGGGCACTGCTGGTCAGCAGTACGTCTATACATGCATGGAATAAAGTCTTCGACAGCGATATTTCCATATTTTAATCACAGAAGATGAATATTTATGCAACCAGAATTCTCACGACGAACATATTTGATTAACCCTTTGAACCAAAATATCTGACATAAAACGCCTTTTGTAAACAAGCGGTACAAAAGAGAAATCGCTGTGGGTTTAACTAGCTAATATATATTCATGAAAGATAGACCCAATTCGATACAGTTTCAGAGTTGATTTCAAACCTGGTAGATGCCCTAGATTGCGTCAATCTCGTTCAAGACCTTCAAGTGAGAGCCAAAGAAAATTATTTTCAAATATTCAAGCACGGCGGCAGAAGTAATTTAATAACGGTACGCATAAAATAAATGAATGCAAATAACTCACGGAGAAAGCATTTCCCTATTAGGAGAGTCACTTTAGTTTTCACTTCGAGGTGTGAGATTTCTTCAGATCAAGATTCTCTTTCAGAAGCTTTGGATTTACATACATGCTTCTTAAGACGAACTAACTTTTTTTAATCTAGCATATTCTCTTCCAGTTACGAATACGAAGTGAAATATTTTACAATGAAAATTACGGTAACGATATTTGCCCCCATGACTTCCACGTGAATTCTTTCTCAAGGCAAATTCATAACAACAAATCAAGCGTTTCGTTATTTATGCACCTGCAATAATTTTTTTGCGAGGAAAATTACGGTATTCCATCAACAGTACTAGTAAACTATTGATTGTTTACGTCAAAACTATCACAAAATCAACAATTGAGAAGTACTCCATGGGTTGAGAGTGAAAATTTCCCCTTTTTACACAGCCAAAAGGAGATTCTAGAGACAAATTAAAAAAAAATCAAGCACTTTGTTTCCCATGCTCCCGCAAAGCAATTTTCTACAACTAAAATTATGGCCATCTCATCTCTCGACAGTAGCACTGGTGAACTAATGATTTTTTAAAAAGTCAAAACTATCATAACATCGACAACTGGGCTATGGCGATGGGCGTCTTTCCCGGAACTCAAGGAAGGGGTCGAGGCTATTATTCCTCGTAGGGGTCGTGTTGCATGGCGTACGAGATGACGAGGAAGAGGATGACGGCAGGGAAGAGGGCAAAGACGGTGAAGGCGATGAGAGCGAAGATAGCGAAGACGACGTAGAGCAAGCAGACGTCGAGTCTCGGCCAGCCGGTGGAGACGCCGATTTCGCGGAGCAACTGCGGAGAAAGAAGCGGGGGAGAGGAGGGGGAGCGGAGAGAAGTCACAAAAGCGAAGATTGAGAGAGAGAAACAGATGGGAAAGAAGCGAGACGAAGACAATAGGGAGGAAGGGGACGAGTGTCTTGAGCCAGAGACTTCATCGTCTCCTTAAATTCAACAGCTCGCGACGGAGCGGAAGGAAACAAAACTCTGAAACACAAGCTGGAGAAATATTTGATTGCAATTAACATTTAAAGGGTAACTCAATCACAGCTCATTCGAGGAAAGCATAACCTAGATAAATAGCACCATGTAAATCACCCATCCGCTTGAATTCAAGCAATCATTTTATCATTAGTGGTTAAGATAACCTATCTCTTCCCCTGAAAACATTACAAATATATCCTTACATCAACGGATAAAAATAAAGAAAATAGAACACTCAGGGATAAATAATATTACATCCCAACAAGGACCGAGAATATAACACTACCTATGTCCGTATCCTACTCCATTTTAGGTCAATATGAAGTACGAACCGCAGCTCACTGGGTCATTATGAATATGATAAAGTCATATGAAAATACTGTCCAAAATATACGAAGATACTAAATGGGCTAAGCAGCCTATGAAGATGCAGATTGGAAAAAATCTAAGCTTTCATTTAATTCACCAAGGCTCGCATTTATTTCAGAGAATAACATTCCCTGAATGTTTCCTTTCCTGTATTTTTGAAATATTAAATGCATATTATAGTGGTGGTTTTACTGAGAATACTAATGCGAAGCTGTTCATCAATTCATCCAGTATAACGTATTTCCGCTGCAATTCGAGCTGTAGACACAGATTCGTATCAGTTTTATTTCCAGGCACCCAAAGGAACCATTAGATTCACAGTTTAATGTCCATAGGAATAGGCATTTGAAGAGATATTTCCAGACATTTGAAAATATATAAATATCTCCGAGGATCAGGCCACGGATACTGGATCACTGATAGCAAAATAAAATGGGTGATAAAAATAGTATATGTAGTAGTTGGAAGAAGTATTGTCAACACAAATGAATATCGCTATGAACGAGACTTTTCTCTCTCAACACTTTTTGTCGTTCCAAAAGGTTGGATTCCTTCATCAAATAAAACAGAATTCATTAATTTCGATTCGTGCCCTACCATAAATAACACAACTAACAGCATTATGTTGCATGCTTGCTTTGCTATTTTTATCCTCTTTAAAACTTGAACTTTAGACTAGTATATTATTACTAATCCTTTTTTATGCATGATATGTAGTGCATGTTTGGTGAGAATTCACCTCCTGCCACACATCTTTATGGTGGCTTGCAGGGTATTATGTAGATAAGATATAAATGCATACATTTTACGCAAAAAGTTTGAATTGAGATTCCAGTTTACTTGAGAATTAATTGTTAATTTGAAGACAATTTGAAAAAATCAGAAATGGCGGGATGCGCTTTCTTGCTGACGTAAGAGGTACATAGTTTACGTTACGAGGCATAGGAAATATTCGTCTCCAGAACTTACCATTGTATTTCAGAGCCCCTCAGCTCTAGTGAATATGTATTAATAATAGCCTGTGAAAACTATCAAAGTTCGAAAAGTTTCCTCCTTAAACATGGTATTGATAGTCGTTTTATAGGCTTCAGGGCATCCTGCTCGTGGAGTCCCCTGCTACTGCGAAGCATGGCGTGAAGTTTGCGCGACTATGGGCCAACTTCACGGTACGCTTATTAAAATGAATATTGACTGTTTTTAAATGGATAAACTGAATAAATAATTTTAAATAAATAAAAAAAGTTAATCATGATAAATTAACAGAATAAATACATCTCCGATACTAGTTAATAAGCTTTAACGGAGTGCACCGTCTGCTTGGAAGCGCCCGCAGCACCACCTAGCGGCAGGTAGAGGAAAGAGTGTCACGTCACGCGTATGATTTACCGACATTCAAGAGTTTGTCGTCGCGTTTTCGGCTCATTGATTCTTTTTCACTTTTTAATTGATGAGGAAAAATACTTAACGTAATTTTAAAATCAAACGGCCTAACATACGCAGTCCAGAGGTTAAAAACTTTCGATCAAGACAATAAAAAGTAACAGGAAACTACCCTATTCTTCGTAGTCTAGTTATTAGTTCGTTATTTGGGGGACACGACCGATAACTAGGGTCATTTGGATAAGTTGGGTATTTACGTAGAGGTAGAAATTTTTCAGAGAACGGAGGAAGGGTGGAGTGAAACCCGGCGTCATCATTAGCCTGCTCTTTACGAAAGGCGTACAATCTCACCCTGCCTGGTTCAGTACTTTCCTTCAGGCCAACATAAAGAGTACTCTGAGTACAAGCACATAGGGTACTCAGCGGTCGTAGCTGAATGATCGAGCAAGGGCTACTGAATCGACTCGCGACTTTTGGAAAAAGTTAACCATAGGGAAATAATTAAAATAAGTTAAAACTCTGTGGCTTCCACAGTTTACGGTTGACCTTATTTTAATTATGACGCGCTGCCACCAATTGAAAGCTTCGCTTTTCGATTACAACCAACGGGAACGGGAAATAATTAAAATAAGTTAAAACTCTGTGACTTCCACAGTTTACGGTTGACCTTATTTTAATTATGACGCGCTGCCACCATTTGAAAGCTTCGCTTTTCGATTACAACCAACGGGAACGGGAAATAATTAAAATAAGTTAAAACTCTGTGACTTCCACAGGTTGACCTTATTTTAATTATGACGTGCTGCCACCAATTGAAAGCTTCGCTTTTCGATTACAACCAACAGGAACATGTCGTACCTCGAATCTGCTAAGTAAACTCACCTCGTCCTGCGCGGAGGCGAAGGAATCCGGCGACGACGACGCCCCCGTGACGTAGGTCCTGCGGTCCGAGTCTCCGCGGCTCAGGTGACCCCTCCGCGACCCTCCGGCCGAGCTCCCGGCGGCGGCGGACCTCCGGCTGCCAGTCACCCACTCCCGGACTGCTGACGAGTCCTCCCGGAAGAGCACGGAGCGCTGACGGCGGCGGCGATCGGGGAACACAAGCGAAGCGATTAGGCCGAGTGGGGAGAGGCGGACGAAGCCGGAGAGCCACCCGGAGGCGGCGGCGGCCCGCGGACGGCGGCCGGCGGCGGTGCCCACCTGCAATTCCCCACTCGAGCGCTAGAGAGGGAGGCCTTCTCCTCCTCCCGGGGTTGACGGGGTTGGACGGATAGGGAACAAGGAGTATGCAGTTGCAAGGACGGAGGTTGGTCTCCTGGGACGGTGATATACTCATCGGTGGTGAGACATCGATGACTATGATAACGACACGATGGATAAATTTTGCGTGAAATACCAGGCGATCGACGTGATAACTCGTTCGCTTAGCGGAAAGTAGGAGAAAAAAGGGTCATCACCATTTGTATCCAATCATTATTGATAAGGGTTGTGAATAGCCCCTGTCTAACATATTCCGTCCATAATTCCCCGGGAATTCATTAAAGTTAATTATATAGTACTACTTTTAGTTTCAGAATTTATTTCCTTGTCGTACTATTGCAGTTTTCCGCTTTCATTCATGGCGGATACGTACTTTATGCTACTAACCAAACATCTTCCACTTCATAAATGAATTAGATGTCATGATATTTATAGATACCTTTCCTAAGGTACTTACCTATTATAAGAATGCGCTTGCAAGTAAGTAGTGCATGGTTGGTGGTATTCACCCCCTGCCAAACACCCTCGCGGTGGCTTCAGGGTATTAAGTAGATGTAGATGATGTTTTGCGCGGGGAATACAGGGTGCAGGAATAATGGTACGAGGGAAGTGGATGCTTTGATAGCACAGAAAGCATTTCCTGAATTTCTATTACACCTCTCACATCTTTTGTTTGCTTCCAGTACACTCATTTTTCCCCTCCCTCTTCTGCGCTTACCCAACATTCTTACCTCATATCACCCTCTTCAACTCTCATTTCCCTCACAAATAAGCTTCATCCACTTTTCATCTCTTCTCCTAATTTCTTCGATCAAATCTCTTACTCTATCCTATCCTATTTCCTCTCCTTCCAAGTTTGACACATCCGCATTCATCTTCCTCTGCTACTCGCTAAACCTCTTCATTTTGCTACACCCCTAAAGAATTTCAAAGTGCTCCATTTGCCATTCATCCCCTATCCGACCAGATCTCTGAACCAATCAGATCATGCATGAAAGTCTAAAGGCCGTTTTACACGGTTATTGATACTGCGCAGGTTGCTACGAGAACACTTGCGCAAGAAATATTGCGCCATGTAAAGCGACGACTTGCGAGGAGAGACAGCGCCACTGCGTGAACGACTGCGGGCAAATTAGAACATGGTCTAACCTGGTCCATGCATTCGCGCAAGTTTGAAGTTCATTTTTCTCACTAGAAGGTGCAGATGTATCGGCAACGAACTGACACGGAAATTCTAGCGATTTCTACGTCACGGACTTTCGCGGACGACTGCTCAAACGGAAGCTACACCAACTTGCGCAGTTTCAATGACCGTGTAAAACGGCCTTAAGAAAAAGGTCATACGCCACTTAACTTTGCACCAAATATGCTAAAAATGATCTCCGCTGACATACGCGGCACTTTGGATTGAAATATCAAGCTCCTGAATGCTTCAAAAACTTGGTGTATGTCAGAACGGGGATCATTTCTCACTCTGAGAAATTCAATAACTCTCGATTCCTCCCATGATAAACGTACTTTCTTATCTCCCGCAGCGTCCAAGACGCGCCTCGGGTGAAATTCCCTCCGCCGCCACCCAAGACCCCATTTGACAGCTACTGGAGGTAGGGGCGGCGTAAACGAGAAGGACACGCGACACGCCAACGGCACGTCACATACCGGATGCCACTGCGATAAAATTAAGCCTCGCGGGTGGGATTGCTCCAAATAAAGATAGCCTGGAAGACATACACGACCCGCCAAGGAGAAGCAGATATCCGGACACAGATTACGTGAAGGGTTGAATAAATTATTACGTTAGGGGCGTGTTAAATGCCAGGATAGATTGTCATTTACCGCTTCCACTAGGTTTTGCGATCTTCCAAAATTCTTTCCTCAACGCTATTTTCCTCTTCAGTTCTGTATACGTCCCACTTCCCCGCATCTAAACTGACATTTAGCTAAACAGCGTATAATTTTCTTCTCTCTCCTTCTCCTGCCCAACATTCCACCGGCTACTCATATACATTCTACCTGCTTTTAGTATACCATCACTTAATATCAACACAGCATTGATCAATTAGTCCATCCTCCTTCCCAGTCTACTAGTTTTAACCAGAGTCCTTTTTTTTAATCCCCACCCAAATTTGCTCGGTATTTGGTTCCGCCTTCCTTTCTGTCCATTTTACTTTACCATTTTTCTCCAGAAACGCATCACAAACGCATCGAGCATTTTCTCATCCAATTTCACCAGAGTCCAACCATATAATTCAAGGCTACAGAATTACAAATGTAAGCTTTTTTTTGCATCTCCAGTAAGATTTCCTGCAATCATATATCTCCTAGAAAAATCTTCCACCGTCATAGCAGTTTTAAAACGAACATCTTTGGTACAACACCCGCCTTCGAACAAAACGATACTCAAGTACCTGAACTATTCCATCAGTTTCAATTAATACCCTACTACTACTATGTTCAGTAGGACTAATTTTCATAAAGGATCATCTTTTTTTGTTACGATTGATA
This sequence comes from Platycnemis pennipes, assembly GCA_933228895.1. Classification (NCBI taxonomy): domain Eukaryota; kingdom Metazoa; phylum Arthropoda; class Insecta; order Odonata; family Platycnemididae; genus Platycnemis; species Platycnemis pennipes. The sequence goes on from OW121848.1 coordinate 43,020,037, forward strand.
TTCATCTCTATTATCAAGTAGTTTGAAATGTACCTATCTAACAATGACAGCATTTCAAGTTTACAGCCAACCTAACGCTTAGGCATTCACAATCCTTATCGATTTCACTTTTCTCGTACCTTCCTGCACCCTGCTGTCCTTACTCAAATAATGCATTGTGACAAATATTTTGTTTCTGCAATGGAACATGTTTGGAGAGAAACATTAATGACGATACCACTATGAAAAAGGAAAAATTGGAACTGTAACCAAAACAGCAATAATTAACTATAATGGCTTCCCGAGTATTGAGAGTAAACGCTAGTTTCAATGACAACTGCAAATATTCGCACAGAAGAAATGAGAATATTTATTAATCAAACCATTTTGTCAATGCACTACACTCAAAACTGGGACCCGTGAGAAATAGAATAATTGTAATGGGCGCCTAGAGGCAGAGGGCCTTCATAAAGGGATCACAGCAAATAAATAAATCCAAATTGGCAAGTCTAATTTTGAGACGTAAATAAATTAAATGCTCAATAATTAAAGAAGATTAATTATTGAGCAACTAATGAAAGCATTGGCTTTAACTTCCTCGTCGGTGGAACAGTTCATCTAGTTTCCATGACTCCAAAGTTGGTTACGAACCATCGCTCCTCACGATTGGGACAGTTGCACAACACTGAGCGCGTCGCAAGCAGCGCGAGTGAGTGGAGGGCACTCATCTCCTCTGCTCCCGTCCGCGACGGAAACCAACTCCGAGAGGTCAAAGGTCAGTCAGGAGGGAGGGAAAGACTGGAGGAAGGAGGCATGAGGGAGCGGGTGCAGGAATAATTATAATCACCGACACCATTTGCACTTGACTGCGACGAACCGACCACCGGACATGCAGGGGACTACCGACCGCCGCCAGGGAGAGAGAGATGTTAGTCGAGGAAGACGGTAAACGAGACAAAAACACAACGGTATCTTTCCATCACAGTAGCAGTAGCAGTGAAGTAGCAGTTGATAACGCGCATTGCAAAAGTCTCAGAGCTCCGTCTCCCTCAAGAAAAGAGAAGTTAAAAAGTGGAGAAAATTAAATTAGACAAGATGTTTAAACAAATCAAGATATTTACTCTAAACTAGAAACAACGAAGAGAAGTGTAGACCCAATGGTTATAATCCAATAAAAAATTACCAAAAAACTGAAACAACCATTAAAATAATAATAATATGTGCAGCATCAATAGGCGAGAGAAAAATAAGATCCTTCTGAATTGACCTTTTCACAAAGAAAGAATATTTACAAGATTACAATGTCATCATCTATGAGAAAAGAAGCTTTATACTAAAATAAGTTTCCTCAAACAGTGTACCATTAAAACACTACCATTAAATGCACTGCTGTAAAAGCAAAGCCACTGAAGTGGTTGGAGCTATTCTTGATAAGCAATGTTTACAAGTCAATTTTAACTAGAGTTTTAAGAACCTTAGGCAGAATAAGTCAATTTTCTGATACAAAATGTACCTTAAGAATGGGCAACTAAAACCTTCACAGTTCATATTCTTCACAACCCTAGGATTTCAAAGGCTGAATTTAATAGTCAAAGGTTTTTAGATATGCTTCCCAAGTTCTGAGGGAACCGCATTAGGATACAGAAAGATGGAATCCTCGAGCTTGAAAAAAATAATGCAAAATCTCATAGGAGCTAAATAAAATTTTAGATGAATTAATGAATACAAAATAGATAAAGGACTAGAACTGAAATTATAATAACTACAGACATTGAATGTATAAAACTGATTGTTAATGAGCGCGTCTGATCGTAACCTCACAGATACATGCACAAAGAGCACCAGCCACAACCACTGCGGAAAAATAATTCTTAAATATTAATGGAAATCCGTTTCTACGCCAGAAAAAATTATATTTTCGAAGAAAACAAAGATTTTATGTGGGCATCGGTCATTTCAGACGATATCACAAAATGTGGCAAGGGCACACATCATTTTCGTGAAATATACCGAAAATAAGTAGGTAATATTCATCATTTCTCAAAAACAATAATCACCATGTCTTTATTTAATTTGCAAATTTAGGACCATGAAGTCCTCTCTTAAAGTTAACATGTTGGATTACATACACAGCCATGCCCCCCTAATATTTAATTTTGCCGTTATGCACAGCAAACGTGTTGAAAATTTACATAGGAAAAAGATTTCCAGTTCCGAGAATCGAACTACTGACCTTTGGCTTACCCGGCCAAGGCTCAGACCACCACACCACCCAGGATTTCAGTCTTAAATGCAATTTTAAGGAATTTAGGAAGTTTTCTACATTCTTGCCCCAGGGCAGTAAAAATCATGCCCTTGGTGGGATTCGAACCCACAACCCAGTGAACAACATGCGAGGAATTCACCCCGCCGCTACCAAAATCGGCAATCTGAGGAGCAAACTTAAATTTAAACCAAAATATCCCCACCACGGATAGTGCCAGGAGGAAGAACATGAGAACTTGAGCCGAAACATGATAACGCACCTGGTCCAAGAACAAGAGCTCACATTCGTCCTGGAGCTTGTACGCGGAATCCAGGAGGTTGTGGAGCTCCCTGGAGAACTCCGCCTCTTCGGCGGTGGTGACGGCCAGGGGCCGCGCTGGAGCGTCTCCCGCCGCCCCTCCGCCCGCCCCTCTCGAGCCGTAGGACTCCAGGGCATCCTCCCAATAGCTTATGGCTGTCTGGAGGGCTTCCATACCTGCGGATGGAGCGATGGAAACAGGTGAGTGCTCCGACAGTAACAAAACTGGTCTGCCAAAGAACAAGTTTTTCGTGATGCCATCCAAATGGTGCTCCAAGTGTACCGAAACTATATAGAAAATTAAATAACATGAGAGACCACGATATTGATCTAATCGGTTGGTATTCCAGCTTCAGAAAAAAAACGAGAGGGATGCCAGCACAGGGTAAAATAATATTTCCAAGTCATGAACACCCTATGGATATTATTTCACCGGAAACCCGATTTTTTAGTAATGTCTTGGAAATTAAGTTTTTTTCTCCTTCAATTCACTCATTAATGCGGAGAATCCTCACCATTATACTTTTCTCTTTAACTAGTTCAGCATGCACTGACTTACGCAAATACGTCCTTTCATTTTCTTTGCTTTCACTTCACTCTCTTTTCTTAAACTACAGTCGGAAGCAACTAGATAATTATTTAACCTTTTCGCGAAGTGTTCTATTGTGTCGATTTACTGTAGCCATTTGGTTTATACGTTGTCTGTACTTGCTCCAACAACATCAAGATATGTCACTGCAACAATATATGCCCTCATATAAAGGAAATCCCTTCGCAATGATGCAACAAAGGAACAAAGTAAAATTTTTAATGCCAGTCCCGTATGATGAGAATGGTACTTAATGTCTTATTGAGCGGTATTGTAACCATTTGTTCGTGTACGAGGTGTATACGTATTCAGTGATCCCTCACCCTCTGCCACACACCCACGAGGTAGCATTCAAGGTACTTAGTAGAAGGAGAGGAATTGCTTCTATGGGTTCGAAACCGAAGATCCAATTATTTCAGCCGGATTGAGATCACCTGTAAATGTCGTGGATTAAAAAAATTATAAAACATCCTCAAGATATTGCATTGGCTTTGTGATCGGCCAAGTATTCTCTAGTACTCTATTCCCACGTCAGTCTTACAGCAAGTCTTGCTAGTCGTGAAGTGATACCATTCACGAGACAAAATTTAGGTCGACCGAGCGTAAATCACGAAAAAGCTACCCAAACGAAATAAGTTATGTCACGATCAGTCCCAAGGTTAAAAAAACGTTGGACTCGAGACATGGCAGCGAGTCTTAATTGGAGTGTTTGCCACAGTGTTTCCCAACACCATCGCTTAGGCTAAAGGGGTACTTTACACCGGCGCCTCATAAGAACCCATTAGGCATGATTAAAATAAAAATTGCACTCTCCAATCCAAGGACAAAGCCTCTCCTAGCTTAGCGCCGGCATTAAATTCCGTCTCCTGAGCTCTGACGCTAATTAATTGGAAGCGATTAGGTGCATGGTAAAATGCTTGAGGGCGAGTGCTTCCCTGTTTCGAGAAGCAATTATTGGGTTGACAATCCAAACAAAAAGTTTACGAGCTTTTGACGGCTCAGGAAATGAGTTCACTCCTTCGTCCGACAAGAAAGCTTTAGTAACCTATTTCTATGGTAATACACAGGAACTATCTTAAACATCCTTCCTCTGAAATTACGTGGCCCACTTCCGCGCTCTCTCTTGTGTAAGAATGCCACATCAACGCCCTTTCCTTTATAAGTAGAAATCTGACCAATATTCCCTTAATTCAGCGTCATCATCATTAGTCATCAATCCTCAGATTGGTTTGACGCAGCTCTCCAATGAGTTCTTTTATCGGCTACTCTCTTCATATTTACGTATTTCTTCTCTTTCACATCCTTCATCACTTGTTCATTATATCTCACTCTAGGCCTTCCTTTGCCATTCTTCCCATCCACTTGTCCTTCAACGATTGTCTTCATCAGGTCATCGTGTCTTAAGATATGGTCGATTAAGTTATCCCGTCTTCTTCTTAAGAGTTTTCAGCAGGCTTCTCTTTTCTCCCACACTTCTTAAGACTTCTTCGTTCGCTAATCGGTCGATCCATTTAGCGTATTTTTTTTATCCAAAGACAAACTTTTTCGTTGTCATGTACCTTCAGCGGAACCGAATCCTCCATAAGTGCTTTCGCTACTGCCAATAATTTGAGTAAGATCTGGCTAATGATGTAAAGCGGACAAGCCGCTTCATTTATCCTCAACTCATTCTGTGATTATATTGATTTTTTACCAGTTAGGATTTTATAACAATGCCAATTAGATATAACCAATTTGGATGATGTGAATAATCTCTCTCCAAACTCTTAGGTTTCATCTTTCAAGTATGAAGTTTTCATTTTTTTCACCACACTAGAGACCAATTCTTCTCTTCAACTTAGACACTGTTATACATGCAGTAATTATCACAGATTTTCACTGGAGTTTCCGATTATCTTCGCACACACCATTCAGATTCATGGAATGCCCTTGAATTTTATAAATGACCTGACTTCCTCCTCTATCGTGATTTTCTTTTTCTTTCAAGGAAAGATTTCCTGGCATACAAAAAAGGTCGTAAACGATCCAGCGAAACAGAAAAGGAAAGAGAAAGAAATAAAAAAGCAACTTTATTATTTCCAATAACGAGTAAATGCCAATTAAATTATCTTGAAATAGGAAAAAAAGCGTCCTTTTCAAAATCCAGACGAGAATACGTTGAACGGGCGGTAATTTACTTCAAAAATACAGAAAATGGGATAGTGGGATTCTAGGAGTGCATGAAGTGCATTTAATAATTATTTAGACAGCAAAACACTTATTGATAAAGGAGTATTATATGGTACTAAAGTAAGGGTTCAAGCGGAAAGTGGGATTTGGCACGCTTTTTACGCTCTTGGAAATGGGAATTGATTGTTGAAGAGAAGGCACGTAATTAGGTGAACAAAAGACACTAAGTAGGCACGTGCAGCGGGAAAGGATATCATTAACTGCAAATCTGCGTGGAAAATAGCTCAAGGGGAACAGGGAGACAATAAGCTTGGAATAGCAGAGGAAATCCATAACATAGCAATATTAATGAGAGCAAAAAATATACACAAGAAATTCTGCCGCTCCACTCAGATAGCTTGAGATTGATGTTTCCTTTCTCGTATTTGGACATTATTCCCCTTCAGCAGAAGTACATGGATACGATTGCATTTTTTCCGAAGAGATTAACTTAAGGAATTCAAGTTGTACAGTTGAATCCTCTGAGGAAGGAAATTTCAAGGACTTAATAGCGTAGTTTGCGCAATAAAAAGTTTCAAATGATAAAGACTTGGAAAGAAAAAAAAATAATTGTACTTCTTTTAATTTTTCCGCAACATAACCATACAGATATCATATCTTTAACCATCTCATTTGCCCTTTTCATTAGTTGTTCCGTGTGGTCCTCAAGTATGGTTGGAAACATAGGACAAAGTGGTATGAAATTAACTTTCAATAACATTAAATATGGCGATGTGGAATTGCCATTTACTTAGGTGGCATAAAAAATTAATCTACGTCATTATTACGAAAGAAAAATATTTGAGCAAGAAAACAATCCAGATGAACCAATCGGTGTTAGAAAACGATTTTCCTAAACAAAATACTCATCAAAACATCCAACAAAGCGCAGTAGAGAACTAAACCGCGCAGGACAGGAAGGTTTTAGTCGAAAGACTTCCACGAAGAAAAAGAAGAGCAATGGAGTGAATCTCCGAAGAAAAGTGACCACCTCAAGCTCAAATAAAAGTCACAGCCAATTCGGAATAATACTAATAATTTTAGATTTTTCGTTAAATTATTGTATTTAAATTTAATATTGCAAAGTTGGATAAATGTACATTGCGCTTGGTCTTCCCTGATTAAAGTACCCAAGGCCGCATATTATTAATACCATTAAATGGCAAGTCGCGCCTCGGAGGTAAAAAAATACATTTATTTGTAATGAAATGTTTCTAATTTCTGAAAAATATAAACCTTGAAAAAACAAACCATTGAGCAGAAAGTTAAAGTTTATTTTAATTAGTCCTCCTGAACTTGATGCCCAGAGGAACTACTTGTTTAATGGGCAACGAAAACATTAAAAAGGCCGGAGTTACGTATCGGAGTAAAAACGCGATCGCGCGTGTCTAAAAGGGGTATTTGGAAGATTTCGAGAGGTGTAAGTAGAAATGGTGATTGGACTCAAAGGGGAACACCCCACTATGAAGGACAACGTAATTAAACTTTCTCTCGCCACACCCTCCTCCATTAAAAAAACTAAGAAAGTTTTTCAGATGAATGCCCGAATCAAAATTCCTCCCACCGTGACATTCATTTAGTTTTTTGTTTTCCGGGCGGAGAATAAATTAACACTGTCCCATGAGATGATACCGTGGAGGTGGGAGAAGTTGGAAGTTTATCATAAAAACGTCCAATACGGCGTGAAAGGCTACACGGCGGGTTCTTTGAGAGCGGATTGAACTGAATAAATAAAAAATATTTACATTATCAAATGCTAGCTACCAACATTTTGAAGACTGAAACTATAAATACGCAGCGAGTAACTGAGCTTCATCGGAAGGGGCGTAAACGGGATAGCTCTCCTCAATGAAGATCCGCCACATTTGTAAAAAACATAACTGGAGATAGATTAATATGTAAATCGATCGCGGGATCAGAGACCCTCAAATTACATAGGATGCAACCGGGGACATAACTATTAGAAAGTAACGTCGTAATGGAGTTTACTTATGATATGCATGAGATACATAAGTGGGCACTGTCAAAACACCACCTGAATTTGACCATCCAGGAAAAAAATGGAAAATGAACGTCTGGACCAATTGTGCTAAAAAGAATCTCATACCCGCACACGATTTTTAACCATAAATGAGCTAAAAAGGAACACCCAAATAATCTGGAAGAGACGCAATTTATATTCAGAGTCAACAAGATTTTTTTAACAATAAATCCACGAAATACGGCAGATAGCAAGATATTCCACAGAGAAAAAATCATTCGCCTTGACCGGAACTCGAACCCGAACCCCCTGATTTCCGGCCATGTTTTCTACCAGTTGAGCTACCAAGACGTCCTCTTCCTCCGTGGAAATTCTAGAATGGAAATACGGTCAAGGCGAATGATTTTTTCTATGTGGACTATCTTCCTATCGTGCAATTCAGCGGGTACTTCCACTAAAGTTTTCGCGGGTAGCTCGCGGGCTTAAAATTTTTTAAATATGGCAGATGTCTAGTGAAGGAAACAGGGCATAACATAGATATAGTATACACTGGTGGAATAGGAGGAAAAAGTGGAGAACCGGGAATAAAGGGAGAGAGATCAAAAGGAGGAGATGAAGGAAGCGAAGGGACCTGTGGTTGGGTGGATAAAGAGAACTTTTCACTAGTTAGGCCCCACCTTGAGTATGCAACCAGTGTATTGGATCCGAATGAATTAGGTTTGATCAGAGAACTAGACAGTGTGCAGCGTAGAGCAGCTAGGTTCGTTAAAAGATGTTACGATAGGTTGAGTAGCGTTTCAGAATTAATACAAGAATTAGGGTGGGAATCATTGTCAGAGCGTAGGTTTAAGTACAGAATAAATCTATTAGAGAAATTTCAATCGGATAGCTTTACTGAAGGTGTTAGGCACATATTAAAAACACCAGCGTATTATGCTAGATTCGACCAGCCAAATAAGATTAGAGAGATAGATTGTCGTATCGATATTTTCAAAATGGCATTTTTCCCCCGTACTATAAGAGAACAGAATAGGCAGCATAGGAAAGGGATAGGTAGGGGAAATATTTTAGAGTATTCTGTAGTGCATGATGCATGTATTAACCCCTCAAATACTATAGATACTAACAATCTAGTTGCATGAGACACTTTAGTTGCTTGTTTGCATGTTAGTAGTGCATGCTTGGTGATCTTCACCCCCTGCCACACACCCTCACGTTGGCTTGCAGGGTATCGTGTAGATGTAGATGTAGATGAAAGCATGGCCGCTGATTCTGCAATAAGGATCAAGGAATAGCCAGAGATGCCGAGAGTGGGTTGTAAAAATAGGTTGCTGAATTGAATGATTTAACTAGATTAAAGAGGAGCCCCAATTACAACCGCAGCACTGTGGTTACTCTTATTGAAGAATATAAATCACGACGCACAAAGCGTTTAAATTTATGATCAAAATCCCATGGATGACGTAATCGACGAATGCTACATCCTCGATGCAATAACAGCTGTGGTTAACAAAAGCTCCGCCAAAGGCGTTACCAAGGTGGTTTGTGAGGTACTTGTCACTGGACCAACCGGTGTAAAAAAAAAACACCTGCACAGAATTTCAGTTTTACTGCGCTTGGTAAGGCGCAACGATGAATACTGTCTCGAATTTTATGGCTATGAGATTTATTATAAATACAAGATCTGATTTCACTCTTCGCTCACTCGGTTTAAAACCTATTTTTTATCTCTCGAATAAGATCTGCATCTTACGGGAAAAAACTGAATTTTAAATGCATCAAAAGATAATCGTAATTGGCCATAAACAGGAAATTTGCAGAACGTCAATGCATTTATTTTAAGGAACCAATATTTATAAGTAAATTGTACATACAATCCATGCCCGAGAAGGGATTCTAATACGCGACCTTTAGGTTGTCATTCTGGTGCGTTACCGACCTGGTCACCCTAGTCGGCTGAAAGAATAAATTGAGCATATCTTCTCCCAGACATATTCTACAGAAAATTATTTATTGCATAGGTAGAGAGCTGAATTATCTATGATAACAAACTGTTTCAGTACAACTGATGACGAAATCTAAGGAGATACGGTCAGAAACCGTGAGAACGTGCAGTTGGGCCATTGCACTGCAAGTTCGGGCGAATGGGCATTTGGGCCAAAATAGAACATGTGCTAATGAAAATTCCTTTGCTACAAGTGAGAAGAGTTATAGTAACGTGTAGTACTCATCTAATTTAGATTCATTGACGATAAAATATGGTTAGGCGATACATTGAGAGAGAATGAGTACATGTATTTGGGCAAATTATCCTCTCTTGAAATATTTTGAAAATGAGGCAGGATATGCTTATTATAATATATATTCTTAGAAATTCATTTCAAAATATTTTTAGGCGTGCAATGTACTGAATTATTTTGGTTTGAAAATGGGAGGAGGAACAACATTCTCCGCGATCGTCCAGAACACTCGGCGTGTTGTGGTCACGGAGAGGCGTGTCCCCCAGCAGACTCATAGGTCATCGGCGTCTCACAAAAGACGAGTTCGTACTTCGGGGTCAAGTTGGGCGTGAAAGTGTGCGCTGTCAATAATGATTTACGTACTATGGCTCACGCCCCAACACCTAGAAACACTTACTACGACTCCTAAAGAAATAAACTCAATCCAACAGGTTTCACCACGGCGTGATAAGTTTTAGGAAATGTGAAATTCATTGCAGAGCGAAAATCATTAACTCCAACATAAAAACTTCATAAAAAATAAAATACGTGAAACTTTGAGAGTACTAACAATACAAACTAAGTGAATATTTCAGGCATTATTCCAAAAATACATGTGCACATAGTTCATCCCTAGTTTATTTCCTACCCTGGGTCAAGAGGAGCTAAATAGAGCGCTTAGAGAATCAAAAGAGTCATTTACATGGTTTTCGCGCCGTAAGTTTTGTATTCACGCGGGTTAGGAGTGCAGTCCTCCGAAGAACGCCGTATCATAGCTCACTTGTTTTTTGTTCTTTTGTCTGCATGTCCGAGTGGCATGCTAGTTATATGGATTGTTGAACTGCGTGTGTTGTGCAGTTTTTGGACCAATGGAGACAACAGTAACTGCGAACAGCCGATAGACGGCGAAAGCAAAGGGCCACGACAAAGGTGATTTTGTTTCTCGTTGGGGCTCCCATTTATGTCACGTAATGACATTAACAACTGGAGGAATTAAATACAAAACAAATACAGTACACTAGTAAAAGTTTTGGTTCAGAACAGAAGAGATGTTAATTAATTAAGTGCGAAGAATAAGTTCACTCACGAGGGTATTCGACATATTCGACTAAAATTCTAAATAGCACAGTCTACCATTTCCATTTGCCAATAGTGGTAGGAGAGATTCACTCAGAGGTAAACCATAAACCTTGGTCTCTTTGGTGACGGTGGGGTTTAACTTTTTGTAACTAATTGTACATCCACTGGTGAATATTATCCTCACCTTTAACGCAGGGACGGGCAGTATCTTTCTAAGGGCCATTAAAGAATTTCTTCGACATCCACAAAGAAATTTCTCCCGAGAAAATTTAAAGCGGGTGGACACGAAGAAACGTCAACCAGTTTGGAACCGGGGACAATCCTGTTAGTAACCCAATCATTACTCCACATACTGGACTGCCAGGGCACGTCAGAGTAACAACCGGTAATGAATCCAGGAACTCCCAACAAAAAAATAGATTTATTTACCTCACGGTTCCGGAAGAAAAGTTTTGGGTTGTGTGTAAGGTGGATGGAGAGGTCAATGGCCCACGGGTCAATCCAAACAGATGAATTGATGAATGAATTACATGAAGTACATTGCCAGATTACATTATTACGCTAGTACACATGCGTTTACTTCAGCTATTATTTATGCTTTAACACGCATGCAGCCTCATAAGACGAAGCATTGAACGCAATGTATTGTACGGAGTAGATGGGGTCTAATTGGTCCCAAGTACCTGGAAACTGCTGGCTTCAATATCACTCATAAGGCTAGGTCGCTTGGCAATGACTCCTCAAGTAAATTCTAACCTCCTTGCGCACAACCGACGACTTCCAAAACTGACCTAGAATGGATTTTGCGGAAAAAATAGTCGTGGTGTGATTTCACTTCCGCGCTTGCAGTGAAAATTACGGTGCCGAGTGACACTCCTGTAGCTAGTCCGGATAACTTAGGCAACAAATACATTCTGTACGGGAAACGAAACATGAGACTGTAGTGCCTTGGTCGTTTCACACTTGTAGAAAAAGAAAGAAGATAGAATCACGCAATGAACAACGAAGAAATTTGAAATGACGACAGCGTTTGCAACTCGAGAGGAAGATCTCTTGAAAAAAAATCTTCCGCTCCACTTCTCATCCCATAGGTTGAAATAAATCTCCCGCTCGCGGGACATCTTGAAATGCCCTTCCCCCAGTCATTTGCACCCCGCGCCCTGCCCGCTTGGACCGGAAGTGACAATTAAGGCCAGTTTGTCCGTATCTGGGTGTGTGTCAGATTAAGTGGAGTAATGGGCGCATGCTCTGGGTACGCCGCAGGCCTTAAGGGAACGAGGCACGGCACCCTTGCAACCAGAAGGGCGGGGTGGGGGCACTTCACGAAGGAGGTGGAGGGAAGGGGTCGCGGGAGGCCTCTTCGCAGAGCATGGGGAAACTATGCGAATCCAGGACAACCCCGGAGGAGTCGAGAAAAATGGTAACTTTAGCGGGAGGACGGAGAGCAGAAGGAACGGAGTAGAGGGTGTCGTAAGAAAAACATGAAACAGCTGTGAAAATGCGCGCCACTCCCTAGAAATCTTACGGTCGTAGTGGACGAAATTAGCCCTCAAAGCGACGAACTGGATTGCCGAGAGGGTGCTGTATTAGTTGGAACGATTGGGCAATAGTAGTAGGTAATTAAGTTGCTCCACCGAATTATGAAGTAGATGTCATTTTTGTGAAAATTTCAGGACAAAATTTTTTGGCCCTTTTGATTGGCATTAAAATAAGGCATTAAAAATTTCCACCATATATTTGAAGAAAAAAGACGTTGAAAATCAGATATTTTATACGTGGTTATACGGCAGAGCATGGCTCTTGCAGTAAAATTTGTAGATTAATAATGTAAAGAGAAATGTCGTTTTGACGAAAAACTAATATAAGATGCGCAATTTTATGTAGAATTTTGCATTTTAAAAAAGTGCTCACCTTATCACAGATGTTTAATTGATATTAATAAATATTTGCTCGAAAAAAAGCTGAAAAACCTTAGTTACCTACATGAAAGTGGCGCTACAGTATGTTGTTATCATTGGCAACGGTACTTGTGACGGAACGGGATTACAAGTCTATTTACTACCTTAATTAGGAATATACCTTACTAAGGTCCTTCTCATATTTTTTATATAATTTAAAGATTTCATTGGTTATTGACATGGTGTAATTAATGCCAATGCTTCCAAATGGTAGCAGCGTCATTGTTGCCGAACAGTTTTCAAAAATATCAATATCAATAAAATTCAAAACAAAGAGTTGTGTTTGCAAGGGAATAGTTTAAAACTAAGTAAGAAAATATTTAACCTATTATAGAATACGTATTAGCGGGATTGAGTATGTATTCTCACTTTATAAATTAAACGTGGCAACAACACGTCAGTCATGTTCCGAAGTCAAAATGAGTTAAAAGAGCTTGTAAAAAATAGAATGCGACTACAACGCGCTATGTAATAGCATACTCATACAGTTATTGTGTATGCATTATCACCCTATAGATGATTTTCCATATAGGTGTTTTTTGGATCGGTATTTATTCACTAAATAACATAGGTCTTTTACGGGATTTTTAATCGCAGAGTCACGGTAGAACCTCCTAAGTTGCTCCAACTGCTTAAATGTAACCTGACATAATTCCGAGCATAATCTTGAGACAGAGTCACCTTCATACCTCCTCTTGAAGTACACACTTAGTGGCGACGGGTTGTAGGTGATGATGTCCAGAATCCTCTGGATTGCCAATTAATAACTATGGTTACGGTGACACGTTGTGGTGAGTCGGTACATACATACACACCTGGTGAGGGAGTAGTGCTGAGAATGCCATCTAGAGGACTTTGATTCTGCCCTAAGGCGAGCGACAACGCCATGTCATGGGTGGGATTCGAACTCAATGACAATCGGATTGGGGCGGTGGCTTGAGTACTGGCTTCCCTCCCCGAGGATCAGTATTCGATTCCCAGCAATTACAGAGATTTTACAGAAGTAAAACTGTCCAAATTTGAGAGAAGTGTAGAAATACTATGAAGTATAGTATTCTCAAAGTCGGATGGAGGCAAAGCGAATGGAACCCCTTGGTGCTTATCGCTAAGAATTGACTAACGCCGACCCTGGGCTTCCCTTCATCCTTCCTCTAGTCAACATAACCCTGCCTCTTTCCAAATACCCGCCTATCCTTGATGGCAAGCGTGATATTAGCAGTCGGTTGTCTTCCCAATCGCAGTAATAAACCACCTAAAGTATTTTACCCAAAATACGGAGAATATAAATGACAGAACGAATCCTCAGCACTACTGGACCCATATTCATGCCACTGTGACAGAAGTGGGAAGTCATTATGCACAGCAGCAGAGATTGGAGAATATAAAACAAAGAAAGTGAAGACAACGATTATATAGGCACGGGCTAAAAAACTTCAGCTGTGGAGTTAACGAAATACGTTTTTGAGAAGTTGAAGCGGCTAATTCAGAAATATGAATACCTTATTCTAAGTCCGTTGACGACACTAAGTAGTGCAGGAGCTGGGAACAGCGGTAGTAGGAAGATTTAGTTCATTATGCGTCACAAACATTAGAACTATGCTTTACTACTGGTCAGCATCATACGCAGATCATGTGGATCTTCTAACTTCTTCACCGTTTCCTTTACTATTCCGGAATGTCCTCATCTGAAGGTCACCAAAGCTCTCCTCTACTACAAAATTTAAGCTTAAAGTTTTGCTCGAGAAAATGATTCATTTAAGGATAATCCACTTTCATGGGCCAAAATTGTTCACGGACCATACATAATCTGAATATGATTTCAGGGGGATTCAAAACCACCAAAGGTTAAAATTCAGAATCTAAAACTTGTTAAAACTCAATAAATTAAACATGCTGAGCAAATATAATTCACATTCTAATTTCAGTCAACAAAATCTCCATAATCATGATTTTTATGCAGTACTGAAAATTAAAATAAACAAACATAAGAAGTCGATAGACGCTGAAAAATTATTATTGAACGAACGGAGAGCTAGGAAAAGGTGGCATGTTTGTATTCAACTTAGCAACGGTAATTATTACATACTAGAGTTAAGGTTATCGTTAACTTAGGATAGAAAACCATATAACCTTAGCAGTTAGAACATCTACTTCATCTACGTTAAAGGATCAAGAATGTGGAAAATGCACACATGACATTTTGATCTAAAGCAATGAATGAAATTAAAGTTAATGCAATCAAAAGAAATATCTTGAGGACATACGGATGCGTATACGAATGAAGCGACTTCTACCAAGGGTTTCTACATAGCTGACATATAGCAGGAAACTAAAGAATTGAGGAAACTCTGGTATCAGGAGAAAAAATGACATGAAAGACAATGTAAACCTCGCGGTATAATGATTATCACCACATCGGTCTATGAGCACTAACACATAACTTTGTAAACTAAGAATGTAAAACGACTCGTACAGAAATTCAATTTAAAAGACAACATAGTAATAAATACATCTATGAAATTCAACAAGGTTTAAGTGGATAAACATTCTAAACATGAACAGAAAAAAATTGCACACAGAAAATTCGACGGTTATTCCATATATTGAATACGATTCCCACAACAGTGAAGTACTCACACGAACTTTAAGCAAGCAAGATGAAAGAACGGTGGAACACTTCAGCATCATATGGTGGAGTTCAAACATCCTCAAAGGCGCATGGCAGCAAAAAATGATAGATCCCTACATGTTAAACGTAAACTAATTCGAGAACTCATGTTAACAAAAATTGTGGGAGTAACCTACATTCTGAAGAGAAAAAAAGGTGGCTGACACCCAAGTACCAAAAGCTTCCCGAAGTAAAAAGAACTCTGGTAACATGCAAAAACGGTGAAAAAAGTAGGCACGTCGATATGACGGCAGGCGTGTCACCATCCATTTTCGGTGCAAATAAAATATTTAAAGGTTGACTGCTCTGTTCTCGAGATTCTCTATCAAGTCGCCGATACAGCTCAATTAGTTTGAGATTTAAGTGATATTAGAGATTGCATTTTTACATTCTTGGAGAGGCCACTTGCATTCAGACTGGGCTCGTAAAAATATCTGAAGCAAGTTTAAAGTGTTATGGGTTTTGAAAAGTTCTGCTGAACCGAAGGGGCCAATGAGGAACGAAAAAGGTCAAAGTACTTTTCACCAACATTTTGCACACATACTCTTAGCCGTGAAGCAGAAAATATTTAGTCCCTCTCCGCACGTGCACAGGAACATCATTTTGTCGTGCTTGATTACAAGGTGGGGTGACGGTACGACACGTGAAAGAAGAGCATGAACAATATAAGTGGCCAAGGAAGGAAACTTGTTTCCTGATTAGTAAACAGGGCATATATATATACACAGAACATGAAGTGCCTAGTAGATACAAGGCAGAGGATGTTTGTTTCAAATGTTTCACTCGAGGACCGGAAACAGAATTGAATTAACCAACACACTCGTTCCGATAACAATAGAAGACTACCTGCGATCCACTCAATGATGTGCGACACCAATTTTTTAAATAAAAGGAATTCCGGCCACAAAAAAAATATAAAATATTGCAGCAGAAGTAAACTTCCGGGGGTGATAGATGGATAAGTCGCATATAAGCACTGCCCTTCAATTGCGATACTTACACCATCGTGTTCGTCTTATCTTGAGCTGTTCTACGAATGACTCCCATAAATGGTTCTATGTTCTTAGAGTGGTCACTTGTACACAGAATGTGCATGTAAGAGGGACGGAAAAATAGTCTTCATTGAAAGAGAATTTTTCAAAAATTTTTCAAAGCATTACATACTTCACCTGTGCATGATTTCATCATTGTTTAGTAGTTTGAGATATTATGCCGTGACGAGATATCACACGAAAGCAGGAGGGTAAAAATACACGTGGAAATGATAACGAAGAATACAAACTTGTTTCCTGATCAGTAAACAGGGCTCAAGTATATACAACATGAAGTACTAAGCAGAAACAAGGGCGAGGAAGTTTGTTTAAATTGTTTCACTCGAGGGCCGGAAATGCAATTTCATAAACCAACACACACGTTACCATAACAATGGATGACTACCTGCGTGTTACTCAATAATATGCGTCACCAATTTTTAAGAGAGAAAAAATTCTAGCCACAAACAAAATATAAAATACTGGATCAGAGTTCAACTTCCGGGGGTGCAAGATGGAGAAGTCGCATATAAGCACGACCCTTCGCTAGCGATCCTCACAACTGCTAGTTCGTTTCTCCGGAGCTGTTCTACGAGTGACTTCCAGCGATGATTACGCTCAACACTCTTTTCACCGGGCTACTCGTTTTCTACTTCGCAGGACTTGCTACAGCCCGTACAAGTAAGTCAAAGTTATATCTTTTGTAATCTCCAAAAAATGTGTGTTAAACATAAGACTCATACTCGCGAGTGCAACTTTCCTATCAAATAAGGGCTTACACGAAGTACAGTTCGTCTATCAGTAACCTCTTCCCATACATCCGAAGGCATTTTTCTAGAACATGCACCAAATATTCATTATTTTTGGAGGAAACGATCTACCGTGCTAGGCGATAAAATGAAGGAGGAGAAATGTGCAATCCAGTCATCGTGATAAATATGGATTTGAGCATATATTTTACAACTTTTAGAGACCATCACCGTTATCAAAAGGAAAAAAAACTCTCCTTGAGTAATCAAGTGACACGAGAGTGAAATTAAAAGCAGAGACTTGAGCACAAAGCGAGAGTAATTTGTCAGACGTCAGTGAATCTGCCCCATAAGAAGTTACACTGAAGGTTTAGGAAATGACCATACTTATGGGTAAATTTCTTTTAAATGCCGCTGGCATTGTGCTTATCACAGTTGAA
This sequence comes from Platycnemis pennipes, assembly GCA_933228895.1. Taxonomy (NCBI): domain Eukaryota; kingdom Metazoa; phylum Arthropoda; class Insecta; order Odonata; family Platycnemididae; genus Platycnemis; species Platycnemis pennipes. Next base: position 43,037,502 of record OW121848.1, read on the forward strand.
TTCTTTGGCCAATAGATCAATTCTTTTATGCTAATAGAAAGTCTATCTAAAGCATTCGACAAAATCCTCGTGGCCGTTATTATGTTGATCGAAAAAAAGATACTCTTGAGTTGAATGATTCAACCATAACTTTAATTTAATTCATTTTAACAGGAACTTTGATTTGGTTTGCTGAAGAATAATTGAGTAAAAATGCCAGAAAAAGGTGTTTAGTTCTGCAGATTTTACCAAAAATTCGTGATTTATTCTTTTTACAAATCTGCCACATCACATTCAAGCATAGCGTAACAACCGTAACTGTCTAAACATAAAAATCCGTAACCATCTAAATAAAATCATCTGCCACATGGCAACTAGCATCAACATTAATAAATCAATTTGTTACAACCTACAACAAAAGCATCTATTGCTACTCCTTTAATTTATTTCAAACAGTTCTCATTCTTTAAGAGCTCATACCAATGATATTCCAAACAAGAGTTAATTGGTTATGCAATTCCATACCCTTTGTCCTTGGGCAGTGGCTTCATGAGTACGTTTCTGCTCACTTAACAAAGTAGGTACGCCAGCATCACATGATGATTACCGGTCACGGGCAAAACTGAAGCCCTCCTCTTCAAAATCCAGGGAACACTGTACATGAATGGACTTATTAGTAGGAGAGAAGAGTTCAAATTCTTTTGAATGAACCACACCATTGTCAATGTTCCCCAATTTAGTTGAAATGGATATTCTCTTCGCCTTTTTCTATAACATATACGCACATAACACACAATTACATATTTTACGACAAAATTACGGCAAGCAAAATTTACCGACTGGTTATAATAACAATTTAGTTATATACGATACATACCAATCCATCCACTGACACAAGTAGGATTGGTATGAGTATTTACATTCGAGTCTCGCAGATCGGCATAAACATTGCGTCGCGGTTACAACACAGCGATATAATTTTCCTCTTATTTTTAACGGCAGATTACTCTAATTGACTGTTCTCTTACTTCTTTCATGTACGGTCGTTTAGTGAAGGAATAAAATTTTATACTTCTATATCCCATCTCTACCGACCGCTCAACAATTATGAATGACTGACTTCATCACCCAGTCTTTTTAAAACTAATATTTTTGAATGCATAAAGAACCATAAAATCATAAACATATCCTCACAAATATGTCGAAAGTGCCCACTCTCGGCGTTAGTTGTCCTCTTGCATGGAGCCTTATAGGCTAGCACAATTTCACGGTGGGGCCTAAAAAGTGAAAATTAACACCTCTCTTATTGTCTTCTCAACACGTATACTTATACTCTTTCATTCTCATTTTTTTCTCTCCAACAAAAATTGCATTTCAACGCTTAAGTTATTAAAATTAATTTATATTTTATATAAATTAACTCGGCCTTCAGTAAGTTAAAAACATGTAGAGAAGTTGATAATTCACAATAATTTTAATTTACAGGTCCACAGCCCGAGGAGAAAATACCAGTTTCGAGGCATACACTTCAAGTTGGGGACCAGGGGCCGACCAGAACTAAACAAGCACTAAGCGAAAACACTAGGGAAATCGTCGATGTTGGAAAGGATACGGCAAGGCAGTTCAGTCAGCTTAGGGATGTGGAGAGTATTATTCCCACAACTACCACGGGAGACGCTCCAGGACCAAATGATGAACATGTGAAGATCACCTACGGAGGAGAAACAGATAAAGACCCCGGAAGTGGTGAACATAAGTCAACCATTACTCTAGACACATCCAGGTTTGACGTTGACTCCAAACAGCAGGGTCCAAATGTTGAAGAGGCTTCCCAACCAGGGCTGGAGACTGACTCAAGGCCGACGAATACTAGAGCGACACCCGTTGAAAACGGAGTAAGAGTGCAAGTTACCTTATACACCAACCTTGAAGATTATGCAAGAGCTAAAAATAACCCTCTTAACCCAATAACTCAAGAAATCACTAGGCAAACACAGGGGATGGAGGACATGCCTTCCCTTGTGAGACGTAAACGTGTCGGACGTGAAGACGCGGATCAGATTAGAGTTGCTACTGGAGAAACCGGTGAGATTGGCATAAATACAGCAGAGCAGCCCGGTCAACCAAAAGACAAACACAACAACATCGATTCAGATCTCCCGCTGTCTCCTATATCTCTCTTGGACATAACATCGGATGAAGGCGAGGGTAGCATTCTCAAAGCTGCTACTCCAGAGGTTCATGGACTAACTGAAGAAGATCTGAAGAACACTCACCATCGAGCAAAGACCGAAGACCCCGAAAGTGGTGAATCTTAGTCTGCAATTACTAGTGACACTCCTAGGTTGGGCGATTACTCTAAGCAGCAGTCTTCAAATGTTGAACACGATACCCAATCAGGACAAGAGACTGACCCAAGGCCGGCGTATGTTTGAGCGACACCCGAAAACGGAGCAAGAACACAAGTTACTTTAGTTGACAGCGCTGATGATGAGGGTAACATTCTCTCTCAATTACTTCTTGAGAGGATCCTGGACGAAATCATGAAGTTTAGAAAGCCATTAATGATCGATAAACAGCCGATGGACATGGCAATGGTGAACCTCCCAGAATTGCATCGAATGCCGAGCCGAGCGGGAATGAAATACACCGCACAACCCTATCCTCAAGGTGACGTAGAAATGGATAATGACACCTTGACAACAATTCCTCGAGAGACTCCAAGGCTGGCACACGAGATGGTTGAAGGGTTGTCCGCACTGGAAATACAAAAACGTGAGGGCAATGCCTGGGAACATTATTATTGTGAAATTTCGTTTCTGTGTTGTTTAATTTTTTTACTACGAGTTCTTCAATGCATTGATTTGTGTTGACTCTTTACGTCTCTTATATTGAATTCGGCATATAATTCTAATAAAATAATTTTGAAAATGTAAACGGATGCACAAAATATCACTGTATCAACACTCCTGCCCATAACCCCAAACCATGTTCATCATCTCTTTATTCGTTTCCACCTTTCCATCAGCCGGACTTTCTCAATTCTCCTTCGAATGGTACAACCTTTTCAAAATCTTCACGGTGAAACTATAAATCGGAATTGCCCATTAAAACTGCAGACTGCAAAGGGCAAAGGATCGGACTCATTCCCGGGATGCGAAAATTGCATAATCCAATTCAGTATGAGGTGAGCTCGAACTTAGGAACCAAGCAAAGCAACAGACAGATCGCTGAGTGAGTGATTCAATGTCAGGTGATAACGCACATTCTCGTTGAAAATTCGATTTATCAATGCCAATGCACTGTAAAAATTTTACTGCATTGTGAAATTTTCCTTATCACATCGCATAACCAGATGCGCGACTAGAAAATCAATCGTCTCTTGCGAGGGAACAAAAGAAGACCAATAAGCGACGCCTCACCTGACGCATCCAGACACTAATGCGTAGACCATTCCTACTAATCTGTCCAGGTACAGATATTGTTTACACTCGATCTGCGACTTCGTCTCCCACCTCAATGAGATAAAAACCGATGAGGGACGAATCATGAAAAATAATCAGCATCATTCCGGGAGCTGTTCAGTAGCATTCTCCGTTGAAGATGATCCGGATGATCTTTCAGTGGACCTATTGACGAAATGGATAATTTCTCCTGGTTTCGGAACTTGTCGTCGGCCCGGGAGGTAATACGGGATTAGGACTTAGTGGAGTTTGTCTCTCATAAATTATCCACTGCCATCACTAGGACACGTAGGTATTTCAGGCAATGAAAAAGCAGTCTTGGCAGCAAAAAAAAGCCCTTAGTAAACAAGACGTGGAGTTAGACTATGTTACGGCAAATGACTTGGATTCAAGATTTGCTCAGATACTAAAGGATCATTGGCAGAGGTCATGGGGAAGAGAAACCCAAAATAAGCTGCGATCAATCAAAAATGTTGTCTCTCCTTGGCTATCATCCATCCGGAAAAATAGAAGGGAATAAGTCGTAATATTCCGGTTGCAAATTGGACACTCAGCTCTTACCCACTATGCGAACACTGTGGGTCCCTTCTAACAGTAAGGCATATTCTAGCTGAATGTAGAAAATACGAGAGCACCCGCGAAAAATTTCATATTCATAGGGACGTAAACAGTATTTTATCTGATGACGAAAGGAAGGTGGAGAGAATAATTAACTTTCTTAAGGAAATTAATTTTTATCACCTTATTTAAAATCATATTTATGGATACAGTATTGCTATATTAATAAAGTCATAAATTACAGTATTTAATCCAGGACATCTTAAAATTATATGATGTAACGAAAAATGCATAAGACTTAGAAGGTGCAAAATGTCCTAAGTAGCCGAAACACCTTAATAATCAACTACTACTTCTATTATGATCTAATTAGATCGCGCGTGGTGCTAATGACCTTAGTCGTCGACGCACCCGTAATCCCAAACCTACTACTATTCACGAGGGTTTGCTATAACAGGGTTACTAAGTGCTCAAACGAAGTAAATCCGTTGAAGCGAAAGTAGGAATCCAGTAGATCGTTCTCAGTCCTTTCTTACTGACTGCCATAGCCAGATAGGAACGCGCCGGTCTGACAAACGAATGATCACGGGTTTGAATCCCACCTCAGGCATTGATGTTGTATTTACTCTTGAATCAAGATTAAGAATACGTTGGATTAGACGGTGCAACATAAACTTAGCAGTTGGAGCACGTTAAGATCTAGTTCAACAACTACTACTAACTATTGCTATCCTCTGCAACAGAAACGTCATCTCTACCGCGTCTCTTCCTTTATATCGCCGCGGGCTGCGCACATTCCCGAGGGACTATTTTCCACTGAGTCACGCCCACCGCGGTCAACCTGCGCGGGGCACGACCCTTATGGAAGGCACGCGCACTCTTCCGCGCGTACGTGCCATCCACGCGAGAGAGAGCCGTGTTAAGGCATGTAAGAGAGGTTGATGACGCGCACGGCTTTAGAATTTTCGAGCTGCTTTCTTCTGCGAAAGCACGCATACAGAAAAAAATGTGTGAAGTGCACCGCCAGGGCTTCGCTGACCTCCTACCTTCCTCAGTGCACTAGAGTCGTCCACATCAGCGCTGGCCTACACATGCGCGAATCAGCAACCATCTCACGCGGTTGATTGATCCCCATAACCAATGACCACACCAATGACGCGACGGACTTGTAGGAGTGGTTGAGAAAGAACGGAGGACGAAACAAACCTCGCCAAACAGATGTCTTCAGAGGACAAGCACAAGCAAATCAATCGGTTCATATATTGGAGTATCAGCAAATATTATGTGGTTTTCCCGTTAACACTATGCCTGAAATTACACTAATATGATTGTTATCCGTACTTAGATCAACTACAAGAATACGTGGGGCACAAATTCACGAATACAAAAAATTAAAATATTCTAATAGCATGTGGAAACCGAAATCATAAAATGAACTGCTCCCACAATAACCAAGCATGTTTTAACCAATATTTTCCCCTAAAAAAGTACGGCAGGGGGACTTATTTTTCTTGGTGACCCTAAAGGTAATTTTGATTAATTGCAAACACAGTAAATTGCCTCAACATCATTTCTACGATGATCAAGGTAAATCCCAGTCAACCCTCCGCATTCTAGCCGGTGGTATTTACCAGAGCTCTGAAAGGTTAACCACCTTCTGGGAATGACGTGATCGGCTCATTCGGGCTCCACTGAAGCGTTGAGAAAGAAAATACATTGATTCAAAAATTGCGTAACGTATTTCCCATTATAGACCGCCAAACACCGTTTTTTACCATTCCAAGACGCAGTCCAAAGACCAAAATATAACAAAGGCGACACGACGCACAAAGCTCGGTGTCCAAGAGTAACTATCTCTAGTAACATGTACCGCTTAAATTCCATTTATTTGGAAAAATGACATTTGTTTGAAGACCTATATAACATCGATACTATGATCTGGTCTCCCAACACAGCTTTCTCCTTTCTTTGTGCCCAATTTTTCTCTATTGTATGATAATTAAACTTGTTCTTTATACACATTTGTTTTGTCATCCCTTAGTGGATGAGTCACTTAGTCTTTAAAACATCCGGCATAAACACATTCCTCGGGTACTACATCGCAAATAAATCTTTCTTTGTGTGAGCTGATCATATACGTATTCCACTGCTTATTACATATTACGCCCAACAATCGAGCTATTTCATAAATTTGTTTTCATTCTTTACCTCTTCCTCTCAGTCTATGATGCATCTGTGATTGTTCTCACGCATTATGTGATAAAGTTAATGAAAGGGTTACGAGAAATCATTCCGTAAATAGAAATGCATCATAAATTATAACCCGCTCTATTTTCCAGTTAGATACATTTTTCTTTCCATGAAAAGGGACTGGTCACACCTAGCGAGGGACTTCTTTCTTAAGTAGAGGGGCATCGTTCATTAATTTATCTTTGGATCAACGCCCTCTCCAAAGGCTCCAGCCTGCACGTGGAGTTGGGGGCGAGGAGAGAGAATGATTCACTCCAAACCTTAACGGGATCGCCATTACGTCTCTACTAACGATTGCCCCACTCAACGCTCCGTAAGCCTTTCTCCGTCCACCTGTATTCATATCTAATTCAAAACGATTTGTTTTTGTCATTGATATCGTTGCAGGAGGACATTGGGATCGTTTATTGTCCGTACATTTATGGGAACCGAGTAACTGAGTGGCATAAGCCGGAAAACAGGTGAGATAACGCGAGTTTTCTCTTTGTACCTTTTCCATTCTCCTCGACTCGCTTCCACACCCTTCCCCTAAATTTTCTCTACGGACATTCGAAGAAAAGAAACTAAAAGAAGGAGAGTGGATGAACAGCTGGAGGCCATCGGTTAGGTCGTACGTTATCAATTGGAGTCAAGTGAACGAGAAAGTCCAGCTAGCCTAATGCAACTGAAAAAGGGAAAGCCATAATTCTTAGGAGAAACTAATGGACACAGATATACTCACTGAAAAACGGTTGAGATGGAAGCTTGTTTTCTGCAGTCATTCTATTACATGCCACCAGTGAACAACATAGCAATTAGACATCGTGTTGGACTAAGGTTCTCCCTGGGATAATAACGGGAATTTTTTCAGCTTCACACAGATTCCTGTCGTGGTAATGGGTAGGCGTCCAACAACTGAGGTAATTTGCACCATTAAGATAAATGGACTGTAGGGTATACGTACCATTTTTTAGGGAGCGGAGGAAAGGTGGAGAGAAGCGTGGAGTCGGCATTGCTCTACTCTAGCGAAGAGTGCCGAGGGGTGCAACGTTAAAAATTCCATAAGACATGAATAATGAATGATGAACTTAATAAAAGTAGAATGCCACTTACCTTATATTCAAATAAAATTATCATAATTCATTTATATTTATTCCTCATATTTCAGCAGAGTTGGTCCATAGATTTTGAATTATATTTGTACTAAGCTGCTCATTTCTCAACCACCGAAGGAAAATTCAAAGCTAATTTCGGAAATAAGAATTGAATCCCAGTGGTCTGCATAGTGATAACACCCACCTCCCTTGCACATGAAGATGACAGTCGTTGAAATCACCTGATTGCTTCCATTATTATTATGCATTGCTTTCACAGATAATGGAAGAAACCAGCACGCCAAGCAACCGATAAGCTGAACCAGACAAATCCTAGGTATAGGAAAATAATTAGATCCTGATTCTTCTAAAATATTGATACTGATGAACTCGGATTGCTAAGGATACAATGGCTTTTGCAAATATATTTTGAATACTTAGCCTCGGTATCATAATGCCATGATGAAAATCTCAAAGGAATAAAAGCATCTGTGGACACTAAGTTCGTCAGTGACCTTCTTTCGCTGTTAATTCTCATATTAGCAAATTTTACGGGCCATTTGCACCTATAATTGCCATTAATCTCCACACTAACTTCGCGATCATATTAAGTGACAATTGACATTAGCCAGGCATTATACAATTGGGACTTAGAATGATAGAAAAAAGGAAAAGAGAGTATTTCAAAGAATACCGTAAGCTCAGATCATATAGCTGGTAGCTTATCTAAAACAGAAAGAACTTTCAGAAAGAAGTCAATGTCATATACATATATAAAATTTTTGAAAACGTACGAAGTCAATGAAGCTAGAAAATAAATGGCAATAATTTTATACAGAAACAAGCGGCAATAAGTAGCTCAGTATATCTCAAAACCTCTTGTGTCAATATAATTAATGACTATTTGAGATAAATATTAACTTTAACAGACAATAGGAGACAAGGGCGAGGAAGGTAGTAGTTACTTTTAAGAGAAAGCTTGTTTGTATGCGCAGCATTAGGCGAGCCTTAGCTTTCAATTTTCATCTTGAACGATCCTTATTTTATCAACTTAAATATAACGTAACACAATTGAAAAAATTGATAGTTTAACAAAAATTTAGACGCTTGGAGGTTATGGAGGACTAATGTGCGTATGCGTAGAAATGAATGAAAATAAAGCATTCTAAAATTCTTTGGGAAAGTACGGAAGAATAACTTGTAGGAGGATATTGTCAATCGTGGAGAAAAGAAGAAACTACTGCTATGTGTCAGTAGCCGAATATGTCTTCTGCACACATTGTAAGCCATATTAAGACACTAAAAAAACCATCAGTTTAACAATAATTCAAGGTACAGACTCCCCCGAAAAAATACAAGTGAAGCTACAGACCTGTGCTTGGCCACATACAAGTCTACCATGTGCTTGCCTTCTGGAAAATTATATGCTGTTGTCATATGAAGTACAGACTTATTACACATAATGAATGTAGAAGAGGATTTCAAAAAAGACCCTTTTAAAAATCTTGCTTCACCAAATGTAATAGCGTCTGTTCTACTTTGCCTCATTCAAGTGACCGGCCTCATAAGCGGCGGGATAAATCTCTTTCCTGTAAAACTAGAAGTCGCGGGATCGAATCCCGCACGAGGAAGATTTATTCTCAGGCATGAATGCCTAGATTTTGGTATCTATTTTATTGGGACCAATTATATTTAACCCCATCCTTTCATTTATTACTTCTATCCCCACACCCAGTCTCTGGAACCTTCATTTAAAAGGAGCATATTCGATTTAAACTAAATATAGGCCGACATAATTAAAAATTTAAGTAGCTACTAACCTTTCAGTGGTTGCTCTTGAAGTGGTAAATTTCAAATATAATTTCGTATTCTGTCTTCAAAAGTGCGTGATTACAAACTAAACGCGAAGAGAAATTCTAATTGTTCCTATAGTCATTAAGTAAAAATAGAAAGTACTACAATTCAGGTAAATGAAAAGACCTACCGAGAAAATAATAGTTTTTCAAGTGAAATTACCTCGGTTACTCAGGCAAAACTAATCGCTTTTAAGGTTACGCATAGTAAGTATAATAACATGATAATCACCAGCGAGAAAAAAAGCACTTCAGATGTCGTAATGCATCGTTAAACGTTATATTCCAATTTCTCATAATTGGAGGTCAAATAAAGGAGAGTAAAATACATTTTCACGATCGTAAACACAACAGCAATTATTACATTACTCAACTCAAGGAGAAAGCTATTTACGATCCCTGTGAGTTTATTCCGCAACGGAATATATTTCTTTACAAATATTTCAATAAGAGAAAAAAAAGTTTGTGGAATTAGGGGTAAGCTTAAAATCAAATCCGGTTCAAGGTTCATGCATAACATGCCTCAGGTGGTAAAAAAAAACAAGGAAACAGTGGTGAGTTATTTGATTATTCCACACCTGTATTTGAAATAGAATAAAAAATCAAGGTTCCGACATATTTGGTCACAGCTTTACATTTATGGAAAGGTAATAATACGTAAGTAAAAAATATACGACAAAAAATCTATAAGGAGAAGGAAAGAACTTCGCTTCAACCTGAAAAGAATTATGAAACCGAAAATGATTAAGCAATAATACCTAATAATAATTCACCACTGAAAAGCAAAGCAAAAGATCGGTGTACCTGTTCGGATCATGGAATTTCCTGCCAATAAATTTACCTCTTATAAAAACACTTCATGGCATAGCCAAAGAATAGCTTTGGAATTCATTATCAAACGGCAAAATGTCTTTTGAGTGAGGTGAACATGCTGCATCAACATACAGAGTTTGAATATTTGTTTTAATAGCGCCGACGACTTGAATTAAATACACCCATCTACGTAAATTCACCGTCGAAATTCTCAGATTCCCCCACTCATTTCTCAAAATCGTCAAATATGTATAACCAAACTAGATTCCAAATGCTTGTTCTTGCAAGTATCCAAGCCATGTTGGGAATAATGTGAGTGACAGCATAACGATTACTCCCTAAACTAGAATTAATTCCAAACTTCAGTCGTAAGATATCCCATTAAGCGGTATAACAAACATGATGTAACAAATTGTTAGCTGTCTTGGAACAGTTACAGGGAATAATATACAACATGGGGTGTACACTGAGTGGGAATTACTCCAAAAATGGAAGTTATTGGCAGATATTAAAATAAAGGGGAGGCTAGCAACCACGGTAAATATATTTTTGAAGCACATAAAGACGAGGAAGATAATGTAATATGTTCACTTCTTATACGTAAAATCCTATCTTCCTCGTCTTTCTGTGCTTCAAAAAGGTACTTCCGAGGTCTCTTGCCTCTTCTACATTTTAAAGTGAACAAACTTTTGAAACTAAGAAGCCATACATGAGACTCAAAACACTTGATTTACTGTTGTTGTGGCTCGGGGAAGGCAGCCGACGACTGACGTCATTTGCACCATTAATGATACGTACGCATTCTATAAGAGAGGAACTCAAGTGGAGGAAGGGCTGAGAGAAATCCAGCATTGGCATTAGCCCACTCTTAACGAAAGGCGCCAAGGGGTCCGCGACCTAACGTCCCATCCAACGTACGGAGTAATGAACTTGAATCACTCTCCACACAGCACTCAAATGGGGACCGGTGTAACACTACTTCTGATGTTCTGCCGGTACTGCCACAAGCGGATCTCGACACCGGGCCTTCGGGATGGGAAGCTAGTACTCTTTACACTAAATGCACTAGACAACCCTAGCCCTGACAGTAATGGAAAAAATACATTCGATAGACACGAATATGAATCAAGAAAATGCAATGTTAAATTATGACAAGAAAAAACCATTAATTATACCTTTATTAAAGTAAGAAAATTTCACACAAATATGCTCACAGTTGTTTCAATCAGTGTGAGCAGTGAACTTGTTGCAAATAAACTATGGTGTAAGTTGGAACGACTGAGGTATATATACCTCAATGGTTGGAACGCAAAACATTTCCTGGGATACTTTCTGTACATCCAGTTTTTTAACTCATTGTTTTTAATTAAGGCACGATTCCAAGTTGGACTCGATCCAGTGCAAACAAATTTTATCTTTATAGTTTTATTTCCGTTCCAATTTAACTTCAAAGCCACATGCATATGCTTATGGGTTCCGAGATATGGCATATCGCCGTACCCTGATATAGATGATTAATGTTAAGAAAGTTCTAGTTTTATAAGACAAGTAATATGCAATCAATCATAACTCGGATGAAAAGTAAAAGAGCGTATGGGAAAAAGGCAGATTCTACAGATAGTACAGTAATTGAATGTACGACAGGAAATTTTTTACCGCAGCCAAGTAGAGAACTAAGCGGTGAGATATGCAAGAAAAGTTATACATTACGGCTTAAGTTCTGCCTCGCGTTTCCTTACTCAGAAACTACCAAAGAAATTCAAGCTTATTTCCTCACTTACGAGCAAAGGAAGAGCATCTACATGGCTTTCAAAAGGCGCCTTCTAACTTTTTTCATTTCAGATGGCAAAAAATACCTATAAACTGAAATTTAAGAGTGAAGGAACTTGATCCGGACTCTTTAATGAGCTCGATAAAAAGGAAAGAGTCGAAAGAAATGCTGAACAACTAAGGGAAATTCATCAGTTATATTTTGTGGCAGGATTTCTTGCTCTATAACATTCCGGATGGCAAAGAACACCGGAGGAACTTAAGGACGTCGGAGTGGAATTCAGAATAAGACATCTGAAAAACTTATCGTACGCTTCCTGCTATCCTACTTTTCGTACGCTTCTTAAAACGGAACATCTTTCGATGATCTTCATAGAAACCATTAATTGAAGACCATCCGTCATACACTTTTTCTTGGTAGATAAGTAGCCCTCGTCTGGTGCTGGAGTGAAGGAAATGAGCAATTTCAATGTGTTCATTTACGATATATGAAGAACATCAGTGTCCCAAGTGTACACGGATACAAATCAATTTCTCGAGTAATATTCTGAATGAGTAGGCGGAGAATCCAAATCCAACACGTACCCACTTATTGCGTCAAAATATACAGATGAAATCTGGAAATATCTGGGGAAGAAGATTTTAACGGCCTGAAGAATCGACTGGGTTACAGCGTCGAGGAATTCTCGCACGATTTCCATGAGAAAATATTGAAATAAGTTTCACCATATTTCATTTCAGTCGGCTATGCGAATTGGCTAGCATGTTGACTACCAAAGGAGACCTCAATAGAACTAAACGGAAATTTTACTCCCTAAAAGAATAAATGTCACCCCAAGCATGATCCCAAAACCTGCACCAGGAATTTCTGCGGAGCAACTCACATCGAAATTTAACTGGTCCTAACTTGAGTACCATGTGGAAAGCAGATTGTACAGTTCAGTACTCCACCCGGCATATTGGACGTTAAACCGTGGACTTCTGGGTACCGATCCCGAAGAGCAGGCGCAGGATTTCTTCACATCCTCCTCCACTACCGAAATTCCAGCCTCTTCTCAAATACCCACTTACCATCTATGTCTCAAAAGATCTCAGTAATGGAGGTCGCTTGCCCTGATGAAAATAATTATTACCACTCTCGGATATCGCGAGATTTTTTTCGAGACTCAACGGTGATCAAATCCGACCATGTTTCCCGAAAAAAACTCGGATGGGCGGTGAAAAATTTCTCGAAGAGGCTCCAAATATTCTGGCGAGACACGCAAAATATTTCGCCAAGCTTTGGTGACTCCTTCGGTGACCTACGAGTGGTCGTTCGTGCACTCCAAGCACAGCACACAACACACGAGGACACCCCGCAATTTCCGCGCGACTCAGTGCGTCCTCAGGGCGTGCCCAGGCAAGAGACGGCGACGAGGGGGTGGAGGAGGGCGTCGCGTCGCCACCCCTCGCCCTTCCTCCACCCGGAGACAGCGTTGTCACGGGGCGGTGGGTCTCCGCTCTAACGCCCCCAATCTCAGGCACACCCTCTGCCGCGGAGCAGCGCTAGGAGACGAGGGAAACTAAAGAGACGACTGTCGAGGAGCCGGAATAGAGGCGGGCCATGAGTATCGTTCCGTTCACAAGGAGACATCACGACCAATCGAAGCCCATCCTATTCACGGAAGTATCCTTGTACATCTACATAAACCCTGCAAGCCACCATAAAGGTGTGTGGCAGGGGGTGAATTCTCACCAAACATGCACTACATATCATGCATAAAAGAGGATTAGTACTTATAAACTGTTCTAAACTTCACTATTTAAAAACATAAAAATAGCTAAGCAAACATGCAAAAACATGCTGTTAGTAGGGTTAGCTTCAAGTCCTTATACCAACATGCAGCTACCAATGTTATCCATTGCTACACTCGTATCGGATATATGTACCGTTATTCATATCCCTAATTGTACGAGGAAAAAAGGACATTTTAAATCTGTCAGTTCGGCAATCAATTTCTCTAATTTTGGGATTATGGTCCAGTCTAGCACAGTAAGTTGGGGTTCGCAAAATATTTTTAAGAACATCACTGAAAATATTCTCTTGTGTGGTCGGTTTGGTTTGCGGTTTGTGTTCGAAGTCTGTGGTTTGAAGAACGACTGTATTTTCAAATCCAAACATTGTAGGCCTGTCGGCATGTGAAGCCTCTTTTCGGGAAAACATAGAATCCTGAAATTCGCTTCGAAATTCTCCCAAGGTGGTTGATTGAAAGTCCAGCAAATAGTTTGAAAATTAAAAAATATTGCCGTTACTGCCGTAAATGCATGGGAATGGGCATTTTACAATGATTTCCTTAAACCCCTCGGCGACGGCTATTGTTAATGAAGGCGTACCCTACCAAGGATTTATACAGAGGAAAAGTCTATAATTGCGTTTGTTCCGCGAACCCGGGCCTAATGTGGAAGAAAGCCGGGACACTTTACCTGTATTCCCTCTATGGTTTCAGAAAATAATTGCGTCACTTGGATCCCGACCATCAGTCTCACGATGTTTCCTTGTCAGCGGCGAATCGACGATCCAGCACCAGCTGAACAAAAGCAACCGAATGGTATGAGAACATCCATCTTCGGACGAAGATTCTCTGCACGAATACTGAAATCCTCAAGCTTCTCACAAACCAAAATCTCAGTCGTTTTTTTGGTTACATTGATTTATTCGGTAAATAATTAAAATAAGGAGTTAGCCCTAACTACCCATTAAACCCATTAATGCCTCTCCATCCTCCCTCTCCATTAATTAGTCTTGCCGATCAAATAAATAAAATTGATTTAAAATTCATTTACCTCAGTCTTAACTTGATCACTGACTGCCCTGAGCTGCTTTCTCTCGTCAAGTAGAGGCCCAATGCGATGGTCCACACGATCGCACTTCATGGACCCATCTACATTACCCATCCCTAGTCAAACGTCCGCTTCGTTCCCGCATCAATTAATTCATTTCCTGACAAAAATGATCCATTTTAGCTTTCAACTACATCCACACGATACCCTGCAAGCCACCGTGAGGGTGTGTTGGGCGGGGGATGCAGATCACCAAGCATGCACCATTGACATGCAAACAAGGAACTATAGGGTCTCATGTAACTAGTATGTTAGTATCTATAGTATTTAAGGGGTTAATAAATGCATCATGCACTAAAGACTACTCTAAAATAATTCCCCTACCTACGTCCCTTTACTATGATGCCTATTCTGTTCTCTAATAGTACGGGGGAAAAATACCATTTTGAATCTATCAGTACGACAATCCATCTCTCTAATCTTATTTATCTTGTCGAATCTAGCATAATACGCTGGTGTTTTTAATATGTGCCCAACATCTTCAGTAAAGATATCCGATTGAAATTTCTCTAATAGATTTAATCTGTACTTAACCTACGCTCTGATAATGATTCCCATCCTAATTCTTGAAATAATTCTGAAACACTTCTCAACCTATTCTAGCACCTTTTAACGAACCTATCTGCTCTACGCTGCACACTGTCTAGTTCTCTGATCAAACCTAATTCATTCGGATCCCATACACTGGCTGCATACTCAAGGTGGGGCCTTTCCTTCCCTACCCAAGGTGGGAGCTTTCCTTCAATACGTTCACTAACCTTACTTTCCTTACCTTTCTGACAGCAAAAAGTCCATTTTACTCATCTCTCTACACACTACTATTTACCCTGTTTTTGTGAGCAAATATATATAACTTATAAGTAGTTGGTTACACGTGTCACTGTACATTGGCAAATATGCTGTGCGCAAACTGTTTTCTTAAGATATATCTAAATATAATTATATATTGGGTGTTGAGAATGATGACCTGACGACAACCTCATGAATACCTACTTAAAAATGTTACGATCAGATTCAGCTATAAAACCACTTATTGAAATCCGCAGCACGATTTCAACAATAACAGAAACTGCTTCAAGCATCCATCGTAAACTCCGACGACACTATTCGAGCACGTGCATTCAAATACCCAATATCACTGAATGAACAATGGCACGCTTATATCTCCACTTCAGTTATGAGGGAAACGTCTGCCGAAGCTAAAATTCAGTTCATGTTGAGAAAAAGATTTTATGGACCAGGATTCCATCCTTTCGCGACAGTTTTTGTTATATATCTCCATGGGCAGTGGCTTCCTTGTACCTCAACACAACTTTGCTGGTGCACCACCTTAATGGCGATTGAGGCGAGCCAAAGGTTCGTGGTTCGGTTCCAGGCTCAGGAAACCTCTTTTCCTCTGGATACATCAAACTTAATTTTCGTACATAAGGGCAGGGAAAAATCTTTAAGTGTTGTTGCCTGTCACCAGGCGTTAGACCGACTAAAGGTCTTCCATTCACGTCAATATTAATACTTGAGTACTCTAATGCCGCTGACAATCAAAACTTTTTGGTTTCGGTAGCCCTTATTCACTCAGTTTTATAAGACGCAAAAACAATGCCTTTATTTATCGATATTAACTAATTGAGCGATTACTTGGCACCTTTGTGGCTTGAAATTATGCCCAAACGTTCGCTGAAGACTTGTCGGGGAACGATCTACCCTAAAATTAATATGGTTGACTTACGCGTCCTTTTTCCCTGTGACTTTCTAAGGGCTTTAATAGAGCTAGGTATTTTAGCGTACTGCCGAACATACAATGTCACGAAGCAGCCAAAATCCTGCGTACTGCGCTACAGTTCACGACGTTAAAGCCAACTATAAACACCAATGTTCAATAATCCAACAACAAGTTCAAAGATTGAGGCGGAAAACTATTCCGCTGATATGCATAATATCAGTTTTTCTACAGAGATCAGGGGATTCCGAGTTCGATTTCGGGTCAAGGGAAATGATTTGTTTCTTTAAAAATACTGCTATTGTGCATCAATCAGCGGGTAACTCCGCTGACACCGGAGCTAGTTCGCAATCGCACTAATCTCAATAGATAGTTCGCATGGCTGACTTATTCACTTCCAAAAAAAACTTCAAGCCTCCCCCAAGAGCTCAAGCAGAAAGAAAAGTATGGCCAAATCACGTTGACGTAAGAGAAGGCAAATTAACACTAACAGGGCAAAACAAAAGTGAAGGATTTTTTCTCGTTTAACAACTTATTGAAAAGAAGCAAGCGACAAATGCATGAGGGTTTGGGTTTTCTGACCAATCGTCGACAAAACGATTGGAATGAATGAAATACACCCAGAGGATTATAACAGGGTTAGGCACCCGCATTTATAACCCCATGGTAACTCGTAGGGGACCTGGGAGATAATAAATATGATGATTAGGGGAAGAATGATTGATTAAACGATGAAAAAATGTCATGGGTGGACTATAATTAATTGTTTCATTGAGACTTATTAGTTCAATATGTATGAGTGTGGGGAGAACAAGATTCCGGAACAGTGTCAGTAAAAAAATTATGGATGGAAAATTGAGAAGGTCATTAAGTCATTAAAATGCATCGAAGGGCACACGCTACTCGAGTATAATTTACTTTCATGGTTTTGAAACGAATATTTAATCAACCTCCACCGAAAGGGGCTTGAAGAATCATCCGTATTCAGTATCTTATGATTTCTTCACGTTGTCTTTTTGAAATGTCATTTTTTAAGTGTCATAGCTTTCGTTCGGTCCATAAACAATGCATAATACACACAGCTATTAGTTTCGTCACTTACTTAAAAGTTAAGGAAACATTTATAAAAAGTTAATAACTCTTGCATATTCACTTTTCTGGAAGGAACGCGCATTCCTACGTCAATTTTCTCTCACAAATTACTTAAATAACTAAATTGAGAAAAAATTAAAACTCAAATAAGTAAAAACGTATTTTTTTATGAATCCTTCTTCCAAGCAAAAATGCGCCCAATTATTCCAATTATTAAAGTGAATTTTTTTACGGATTTGCACGATGTCTCCTGAAAACCTATGCAATCCTTTAACTTGCACTTACATAATCCTCACGAATAAATTTTGTTAAGACCTAAACCAAGAGAAAGTGTCTTCGGTAAAAGGAATTTCTACTCTGTGCTAAATGTATGAATTCCATACCACACATGGTTACAATCGGTACAAGATGACTGACCGCAACTTAAATGTAGCTATAATAATTTAAAATTGTGACTTTCAGACCTTTAAGTAAACAATTAGACCTTAGTACGTGATACTGAACTTATAATAGGCCGAAATTTGAAGCAATAAAACAGCAAAAATTAAGACTTGAACAGCCAAGAAGACATGAATTTGTCGAAGTATTCGTTAAATTCAGAACGCTAAACGTTTACTTAACATTAGAGAGCAGAAACTTAACTCAAAAGAAATGCTGTAATGATAAGACGATTCCAGCAAAGACGCAATTAACGATAACAAATTCAAACGAAGCCTGAACAGAAAAAATGTGAAGATTCAATTTACTTTCGAGACAACCGTAATGATAAGCGATGGTCACAAACACAGGAGCATGGGAAAAGTTTATAAAGGTAGATGTGAAAAATCAATCTTCTTCCTACGACATATTCCAGCGTTCAGTCATACGAAAGCTTCAGAGAGTTCTGATGCGGATGCATATACTTATATCTAAGGAGACAAAAAATGGCTGCCCCGATTTAAATTTCAAATGAAAAGAGGAGAACTGAACTGGTAGTAAACATAACGAAAGGTTCCACGTTTCAAAGAAAATCGATACATAGATAAAGTTGTTTCAATGAGGTAAACTTTATGATAATAATGATAAAATATGCATGGGACTCTAACAAATTGGAGCATTTGTTATTACCTCTTCAAATTCGAACTATTACTTAGCACGTCTTATATTTAAAAAATTACTCAATGGACAAACCTGGTTCAAGTCCACAAAAATAAGCATAAATGGTCCCGTTAGTATATTTTCACATGCGGCATCCAATTCTTCTTTTTAGAGTCGATTTAAATTCTCCGCTTTGTTATTAGGTGGAGGCATCCAACAGCTGAAGCCTCCGACGGACGAAGTACAGGACTAAAACTCAAGCAGTATTCCAATGAAACACCCAGCCAATGGCGGGTCTCGAACCCTGCTCTCGGGATGGGAAGTCACTACTCAGGTAACTCAGGTAATTTAAGTTAGACTAGACGTTCCTTCAAATTTTCGTCAAACCATCATAAAATTCCAGTAAGGCCTTCATTCTTCCCGATGAGTAACATTTTTAATATATAATGAGTAAACTACACTCATTTTTTTTAGCTGGAGATAGATTTAAACACCCCAAAATCACCTTCTGGCTACAGTACCGCTGTCAGAGCGAGACGTCATCTTGAGGAACTTACCTTATTGTTGTCACAGGGACCCAATTACAATATATTTCTTTCCAGGCACGATAATAGAGTAAATATGTCGTTTCGACCGAAAGAAGAACTTCAAGTGCCGGTAGCGAAGTTAGCAAAGCATCTCAAAGCATAAAATTTTTTTTAGCTTTCGTGCGTTTTTAACAGCATCCCAGTAAGAAAACACTATCATTTTAATGTCTAAACAATGCAGTGAAAGAATAGGGTAGCTCAAAGACAAAAGTTAATTACTGGACAGTTTTTCATCCGGTATTTATTTTTAATGTGAAGAACGTTATGATTCTAATGATAAAATATGAAGCGACCTTCTCCCTCTTCAAAAGGAAACAATTATTCAATGGACCTCTAACATTCAAACGATTATTCAATGGGCCACTTTGCTTAGGTTCTACAGGAATGAACATAGTAATTCCGTGATTATGTTTTATCTATGTTTTATATATGCACTAATAGCCTTGAAAGATTAATCATCTATGTGACACCTACGTTGTAGTATAAGTAGTTTTGGGTTTATGTTCTCTAGCCGCAAAGTTTATATCGCACCGTCTAACATAATGTTAATCCTATGACACATACAACATCCATTACTTGGGTGGGATTCGAACCCACTACCTTTTGACTACCCGGTTAGCACGATTATGACCTCGCTACCCCAAAGCCGGTAATACCTACGTTTTTCCCAAACTTCTCACAAGATGTAATTTAATAAGAGAAAAACCACGGAGGTTTGAAGGGCTACCTCCAGAGCATGCTCTGGAGACAGCACTGGCGTCTGCATCATATTTTTAAGCCTCCAGTAATCAATGTGACATCTTTCTCCATAAATTGCGTGCAAATTCCATAATGAACAGATACTTAAAGTAAAACTGCTTCACTGCCATATAGTAAAATGCTCCATATGTATGTTCTAATGAAATGTTTCCTCACTTCCACGCTTGCATTTGCAGCTGTAAGAAAGATCCAATCCTAGCGTGGTTTCCCGATGATGATTCAGTAAAACCGGAATTATGAGAAGGGCAATTGAAATATCCACCACGTACTGGCTCTTGGAGGAAGTAGTACACAAGTGCCTACAATGCACTTCGAAAGGATATCGGTAAATTCAACAGACATATTTTAAAACTACAAAAATATTACTATGGAAACGATGTATCTATTTAACCGCATCGAAGTAGACAGGCAAGGATATTCTTCATTTTTACGCCATTTATCCATCCGTATACAATGGCGTTCACATCTCATCATGGAAATATCGTCCTTACCACCGAGGATGGGGATACAATTAAGCATTTTCCAGCCTGCAACTGCCCAGAACGGATGAATTAATGGTTACGAGACACTTGAATTTACTGCCGAGCGTTTTATTTCAACTGCCTTGGCTTACGGCTTCCATTGTTTCATGTGCATACCTTTTAAGGGAGAGCACGGTGACTTCATTGTATGATGGGAAAAGGTATCCTTGGAAAGAAGCCACATAAGTTTCTAGACCACTGCAAGATCTCAATGAAAGTGTGAATTCCATTTCGTGCACTCATTTCGTCCAACAGTGGGTGTGCAATTCAAACATGAAAAAATTAGCCAAAGGTGATTACAGACATTCTAAGGATATGAATGGAAATGGAAAAAGAAGAGAAAACACGTAAATGGACAAACAATAATAAGTTGGGAATCGCGAAAAGAGGCAAAGTTGAAGCATAGAAAAGTTTGTCTGAGCCACACCGCAATATCCCACTTTCCGTGCTAGTGTGCTACATTACACCGCCAGGTGTAGCATGCAATTAACTGTGAAATAGGCGGGGGATAGTCGGGATTAAGGTAGAATATCGGTGGGTACTAGAATATAGACAAAAATTTGTGCGACCTTGCATGAAAGCCTGGAGTTAAGAATCTACCGAGCGCAAAATGAATAACACAAAATAACAGAATACCTAATACTAAGCCCTATAAGTCCACAAACTTCTCATCTCATGTGAAGGAGTTTAGGAAATTTACATCATACTCTTTCCCTGGGCCTCTGCCAATCTGCCAACGGTTACCCATAAAATCATGTTAATCGTATTCACACTACTTAGATTTACAGGAATATCTCATATGTGGTTTAACTTGGACTCAACCCAGGTACCTGTCTCTTAGGTAGAAAAATTTTGCAACAAAGGATACTTAGGTGATATTATACGTGACGCCACTGTTTTCAGTTTGCATAAGCCTTTATTTTAATTGACGAACGATGATTTATTGAAGATATACCCAGAACTAAACGTACAAAGACTTTAGCCCGGATGATATTTCGGAACAAAACTTGCCGAAGGTAACGCGAGCAAAACAATTGTGTTCATCGTGTATCTTCGCCTAAATAACTCAACAGTTATCAATAAAACAAGAATTTTAACACAGAGGCCTCTTCGTCAGTAGCAGAGAACTAGGCTAGCGGCAGGACTCAGGACTACCGCTTTCACCTCAAAACGATTTCCTGTCTATGGTGTTTTCTTCCGGCCAGCAGGAGACAGTGCTTCGTGGAGCTCGGGAATACGCTCTGCGTCATCCGCCGGAAGAGAGGAACTGTGATTGTACAGGCTCAGGGGAACGACAGGAAGGCTTGCGGTCGACGGGGGTGGAAGCGACAGGGGGAGGAAGAAGTAGCTCACCATGGTCGAGCGGACAGCGGAACAGAGCGGTGTCACATTCTCGCGCTCAACGCTGCGAAACCGTGCGCGACCCGGACCTCGACTTCCCAGCAGCGCCGCGACGCACCCGACGCCTTCCAGCGACGTGTACACACCGCAGACGGCCACGATCCCGCCAGAGCAAGTGAGTGTATTTGGTTCTTCCTCCCTCCTTCACCGGATTCTCATCGCGCTTTGTACCTAAAGTGCTGGCGATATTTCACGCCACAGCTACTGGTTTGGTATCCTCGTTTTCTCCGCGAATCTTCATCGAGAGACAGATATTCCAGATTTAATCCTCCGAATTGTATCGCTGGAGATGCTTCGCTCCACTTATCCACCCATACTCTAGTTAAGGGTAGCCAGTACGCCCTAATAAGATATCGAAGGAGAAAGTAAAAGTGTCGCGTTAAATTTGTCCAGCACTAGACTTGTTCCCTAGACTCTCCCTCTCACAAAAAAGCCATATGTTGGCCATGAAAAGAAGGATGTTCTGCCAGATACGAAAATTCAACGACGAATTACAGAGAGGTTAGGCTAAGAGTTCGGAAGCTATATTAAAGAGGACGATTTGGACATTGCCTAAATCAATGAATATACTGAAAGCAGCGGGACTTCAGCTAGCCGTCCAGGGGAGTAGGAATGATATGATTCCAAGCTGTATCATCTATGAGCCTAGTAGGATATCAATGGTATAGGCAAGTGCAGCGTTGTGTATGATAGTTAAACGCGGTGATTATCAAAGTCTCACATTGGTCAAAATCCCTGAATATAAGTAGCAGCAGAATTGGACTTTTAGATACTCCAATTACTGATGTTATATCACTGCATGTCAACTAACTTGATCCAAAGCCTAATCCTAAAACAAATACGAACCCATTTTTGAGGTAAGATTCGAACCGACGACTTATGGGTTTCCAAGCCGGCACTCTATCGATTTGGCTACCACACGGATCTCGTTCCACACAGGAGGCATGACAATCCTTAAATATCATGTCCATCATGTCTTGCGGAGACAGCCGAGCAAGCGCCGTAAAAACGTATAGACAAAATAATTCCGAAATAAACGAATTGCCATCAGCGAGTACTTTACAAGCGAGCTAAATTTAAGTTACCGTGAGTTAAGATTCTTCGGCATCGTAGCTGGCAGAATCAGATAAAAAGTTTGCGTTAACAAGGACAAGCACTCGAATAAAAGGCAAGCCTTAAAAATGTGAGTATCACACTAGGCAAGTCAACATAACGGGAAAACCATATTTATGAGCTAAACTTTGTTTCCAGAGAGATAAAGTTCAGGCCTTAATTAACCTACTCAACTTTCTTAACAGCAATAACTTATATAAGATAAAAGGATATAAGGTCACCCATACACTCTTTTAGTCAAAAAAAAGTACTCCAAAACGACCTAGCACCATCTCTGTTAGAGGAATTGGGCGAGCATATTAACAGTGAGATTTGAAGGGGATGGGATTACTACCTCACCTCTATCCACCGCCTGCAAGGCGCTTAGCGAGCGGGAAATATGACTCAAGGAATGAGGTCTCGCAGGATATCCGGCAATCTTTTGAAAATCCAAGGAAAATATCCTCTTGGAAAAACGTAATATTTTGGGATAAACGAGGAAAAGAAAATCTCGACGATGCGTCAAGTTTATATCACCAATATACATAGAATGATTGTATTACCACACTTTGGAGTCGACTGAAGGGTGTTCTCCTTTCACTCATTTTTTTGGAAATTTTTCAGCATGGAGCATACATGCACGAAAAAATAAGACTCCACGCGTAGTTGATAACTACTTTACCCTCCGTGAGAGAGTCATTGGAATTCATATTTGAGAATATAGAAGAAAACTCTCCAAAATTAAGTAAGCAAATAACAATTGTCCCAGAGATATAGACAAAAAAGTAGGACAGAATTTTACGGTTTAAAATTCCCTCAACAAGCATTTTCAAACGGAACTAATCCTTTACTCGAAAAACTGAGTTTTCATTTGTACAGATAATTTCAGAGATGATAAAAAATTTGGACACACGTGGTGGACATGGTGAGGTAGTCTTGAGTTGAGGTTGAAGTAGAACAAAACGTAGACGGTGAGTTCATAACATCTACTAGATGACGCTAGAAAAATAAATAGGAATGGCTAAGGGGTCACGAGCAGGAGAAGAGTCGCTAACTATCCGAGAACATTAAGGGCAGAATACTTAACTGATGCATATTATTTAAGAACAGCTGAGTTTAAGTCACTTAGAACAAGAAACGATGAGGGTATTATAAAATCTGGAGAAGTACAAAATGTAAGACTGTTTTGAATTCTACAGCCGTGGTTTTTTGGGCAGTTTCCGCCCTTAAAACTTTCTTGGCGCGAGCTCGGGTGTTTGGTGTGAATGACCGTGCTACAGGATGTGTGATTGTCGGGTCACTGGCATGAAATTTCGCTCCATTAACCCATCTACCTCTTACGAATATAGCTCGCAAGGGTCACATGTTTCACGAAACCGAGTGCAAGAGTCAATCAGGTTAAAGTTTTATGTTTGTCTGTTCACTAGCATCTGTACAATTATTCTGTCTCTGGCGTAACTCTTGTTCTCCGTGAACCCGTTATCTGATTATATACGAATTACGAGTAGCTACGCGCGAATTAAATAGAGTTAACTTAAATCAAATAAAAAGACTAGCCTACGAAAGGATTCACTCAACCGAATACGAGGAATCACACTCAAGTCCGTGTTTTATCTACTTTTTTGGAATTTCTAATTACTGGCTGGTCACTGCCGTGGAATTTCCTCTCCATACATTCTGCAATTGGGTCAATGGGACAATCAGATGTCAGTATGTTCCACATACCAGATTAGCAGAGTGATTCGTGGTTCTATTTTTTTCTTTTCTTATTTTGCAATTTTTGCGCTTAGTTTCCCGGGGTAACTTCCTTCTATCGTCCTTAACCTCATTCCAGTGGATCAACAGAGTTAAGTTTTAAGGCAACATTGTTATTGCTTCTAACTTGCGGCCGTGGTAATCTTCTTCATTGATAAAGCACTAGTTTCATATTTTCAAATTCTCACTTTTTCCTACAATAAATTCACCTAGATGATTGGAAGGTAGAGAGGAATCTGTAATTTTTAATAGTCCAGATTTTAAACATATTCATTATCGTTAGTCTTTTGCGGTAATTTAAATATGACTTCTGACAAGTTCAGGTCCGACAGCAGATGCTGACTGTAATTCTAACAAAGATCTCTTCCATCAAAACGAATATACGCGGTAAGACCCCGACTCATATTCACTACTTCCAATCAATACGGCATTCATTAGTTAGTCAGCTTAGGTCATTTGCGCCACATAGGATAGGTGGGTAATAGGGCAATGGAGGAAGGGTGGAGAGAAACCCGGGAAATTTATTAGATTAGAAAAACTAGTCACGAATTTCACCCTCACAACAGGTAATACGAATTTTTAAAAATGCATAAACTTGTCGTTTCCAGGAGAGAAACATAAGTCGTGGAGCGACATCTAGCGTCAAAAAGACAGTATTTTCGACACGCGGTCTCCACTCAAGCGTTCAAGAGTTAAATTCGACGAGATTCGATGAAGTGCACTCGGGAGTGCAAAATGCTACGCAGGTCATGAAAATGGAGTGAATCACGCCCAGGGGGGCAGAGGCGAGCGTGTCTTTTTCTCCTGTCCTTCCCCTGCACACGACGTGCACTCTGGGTAACTAACTGCGTGCCGCACGAGATGAGGTCACGGTGGACGGCCGTACGCCGTCACCTCACGGAAAATATGTAATCCACACATACATCCATACAGTATCCCTGCAAGCCAACGGCAAGTGTACGTGGAAGGGAATGGACCATCTCCAGACATGTATCAAAATCATGAATTCAAATGCTACGTCGCATTGCTAATTCCTGGAAGTTATGTCGTGAATGAAGCATCTTTCTAAATGTACCACCACCGGTAGGTTTCCCAGCAAGGATAGATAGAGGTCCGGATAATAGAAAGAAAAAAGTATCTATGATCGTGAAGATAAAAATGTCAGTCTTAGTAACGATATCCCGCGCACGGAATGGATGAAGAGAGAAGTCAGGGGAGTTTCATGGCATGATTGGGGAATGTCAAAGGGTACATTAAGGGGGTTCATTATTCGATGTAGAACCTTTGGAAAAAGAATAACTAACAAGCCAAACCAACATCTGATAAAAGAATGCCAAGAAATGCAACCTGACAAGGCAAGCTATGCAGCTTTAACGAAATGACGAGTGGGAAGCGAACCAGCAGGTCTTCATTCTTCTATACCGTAACGACAAAGAACGGACAAGCACATCACGTCTCTCTCACGCCAACTGAGTAAGTTTCTTTAAGGAATAGTCAGTTTCGATAATTACAGGGATCTATTAGAAGGTTACCAAAAATTAATTTTCTCTGTCAATATTAACAACAGTCGCGAATTGAGCATGACGAAAAACTGCAAAAAAAAGACAGAAAACGATAACTGCAAAAGATGGTCAGGAAAACTCCCAAGCGCAGAAACGCAGAATTTCCTCGGGATGACTCACTCGCCAGCAAAAGTCGCTGCAGGAAAAGAAGCCGCCTCACTGATTTCAACACACGGCATTGAAAAGAGTTTGATTTGAGATAAGAATGCGTAATATCAAACGCGGCGGATTCTTGGCAGAGCCTCAAAAAATTTCTCTATTTTCTTTTCTCGGATCTAGATAGCTTTCTCAGGCTGTATGTGCGGGGACTGTAGCATTCCAACCATCACTTAAAAGAGAGACTTGTTTGAACGACCACTCTTCATGAAGGGGTTTTTCACTCGGCAGCCAAACAGCGTACTTGATAGCATGTACTATAGTAAAGGAACCAAGATTACGCCTTCACGAAAAAAATCAGCTTGCATATGCATAGGAATTAGGAGCCAAGAAAAAAATGAGAGCAGCCAACAACGGAAAATTGTAATTCTGACAAATTTATTCAGCAATCGAAGTAGACATCGTTTATTGGCACCTCGTCAAAGGATAAATCACGACGCTCGTTTTAAATTGCACAGAAAAAGTTTATGGAAATAGCGGCGATAGGCATAGCTAACTCTAAAGCAGCGAAAATAAGCATGATACTGGGCAGGCGGCGGGCAAAAAGGAAAAGAAAAGTTTTTTTTTTGAGCCGCGAGTGTTATTGGGAGAGTAAATACGAAGAATTCCACGCAGAGTAAATGTGGGACGAGTGATTTTTCATGAGAGGTATTTCCATCGCTTACCTGTGAATGTTAATTTTAAATTATCGTACTTTTCAATCCTATAATTTTCTGAGTATTCAGCTATTTCCTTATGGAATAGCAAACATTTTATTCCCCAATGAATGAATTTCACAAAATTACAATAACGGGGCGACTGCTCCCCGCGTGAATATACTTTCTCGTTCCTTTGAGCCGCTGATTAAATGAGTACTGAAGAACAACGGTGGAGCCGGATTTATTCGCGTAATCTTAGCTGAGAAACAGGACCAATGTGAGATTGTTCAAAAATCGTATTAAAATAAGCGTGCACGCGAATTATTTCTTTTCCAACTGTAATGAGAGAAATCGTCGTGGCTCGGAGGTTATTCTTCCAGCAATACCAGTGTTCTCTGCGTATTTATCGCGCGGCTCATTAACCTGAAGTGGCCCATTTCGCATGATAAACAACTTTGCGGTTCATCCGTGCTATCGTCCCGCAGTTTTCCATCTACTTGCTTATTTGATCCACACGTTAATGACGTGAGCCGGAAATTAAAGCGGCTTACTAACTGTTAGGGGGTTAATTTGAATCAACTCATAATCTGCGTTTCACTGAAGAAGAGTTTTCCGGCGTGAATGCTCCGGCTAAAATCAACAGATGAGAGGCTATTCCATGGCTTACCAGTGAATATTAATTTAAAATCATCATACTTTCCAATTTTATAATTTTCCTGCGTTTCCAGCTTGATCCTTACGGAAAAGCACAGACAGTTTATCCCCCTGTGGATGAATTCCACAAAAGCAAGCCTGACACCGTTTTCTCAGTTCTATCCCACAATATATTTGGCGAGAACTGGGAAGAACGTAGGGATACCCTCGAGAGAATAGGTAAAACGTCGTCGCGGAGAAGAGATGAAGGGGAAGTTCCATCTGGGAATGAAAATTCAACTATCTTTCCTGGAGTAAAACTACCTATAGCAGATTAATTGAGAAGCAAGAATATTGTGAGGGGAAAAGGCTGTAAGGAAAAACTAGATGAATATTTTCCTCCCTGGGCGAAAGGTGTCTAAAGGCAGGGAATGCAAGCGACGACCAGCGGAAACCATGTGCCTCGCATATCCCCTAAGTTCAAGTCGCAAAAGAATACTGTCTGTACGAACCACTCTTTTCTTTTCCCTCACTCATCGCAATATTATTTGATCCTTACACATAGCAAAATTTTGAAATTCCGAGGCTGAATCCCAGGAGAACATTTTTTAACGAAGTCTACATATTATTTCCGTACCGTACTAAGAAGTAAGCAACCATAGTACAGAGGAAAGGTTAAATACTCAGCCTTGATTTCAAATGAAAGAAACTTCATTTAGGGGAAGAAAAATTATACAAATTCAAGGGCAAACCGTTTAATTCTGCTAACGAGATGCGGAAAATATTCATTTAAATGAGATCTAAAGCTGAACCCGGATGGTCTTCTCTCACGAAGTTCTGAGTTTCAAAAGGATGAAGAAAAAGATAAAGAAACCTCCAAGGGGAAGCGATGAAGTGTATTTATTGCCAAATAAAATTGGAAATTAAACGATCGAAAATGATAGATGATGTGAAATAATAGATTATGATTATAGTAACATTCCATAACTGA
Source organism: Platycnemis pennipes (assembly GCA_933228895.1). Classification (NCBI taxonomy): domain Eukaryota; kingdom Metazoa; phylum Arthropoda; class Insecta; order Odonata; family Platycnemididae; genus Platycnemis; species Platycnemis pennipes. The sequence goes on from OW121848.1 coordinate 43,066,123, forward strand.
ATCCCAAGTGTAAATTATGGCGTACCATACTGTATTTTTATCTAGTAGTAATGCAGGCCGTTTTCACCCTTGAGGACATTGTTGAATGAAAGCATCCTAGATGCAGTAATGTAATTCCCCGGCGAATTAATATAGTAATACAGTTACGCGGTCTAAGATCCTCAAACCTGCGGTACATGATGCCTGACCGTACAGGAGACCCAATATAGTGAGTCTAGTATTATTGGAGCAGCTCTCTTATCATTCATATCATCTTTAAGCTTCTAACAATTGGAGAAGAACAAACCAACGTTCATTGCATTTGTGGACTTAGAGAAGGCTTTTTACAACGTGGATTGGAATTCAATGGACTTCTGAAAGGAATTGGAGTGTCCTACAATGATCGAAGAATTATCCGCAGTTTTTATAAAAACCAAGTAGCTGTGATTAAATCTGGACCCAGCTGTGGAGAAGCAAGAATAAGGAAAGGAGTGAGACAAGGCTGTGCACTGCCCCCAATAATTTTTAATGTTTACAAGGAGAGAGCCATCAATGAAATCAAAGAGAAGTCTTCTGGGGTGAATATCCATGGAGAAAAAATTAGTATGCTGAGATTCGCTGATGACATAGCACTCATAGAAGAGACAGAGAGGGATCTGAATAAGATGCTGCTAACCATGGGAAGGACAATGGCCAGATAACAGCTGAAGATCAATAAGAAGAAGACTAAGATACTGATGTGAAGCAAGAGAGAAGAGGCCAAAACCAACGTTAAACTAGGAAAACAAAAGCTGGAAAAGTTGAAAGAGTTCTGCTACCTTGGAGGCCGAGTAACCAACGACGGACGAAGCAAGAAAGAAATAGTCAGCAGAATAGCCCAGGCGAAGAGGGCATTCTATCAAAAGAAGAATCTACTTACCGCTGGAAATAGAAGCGGAGAAGTAAGGAACAAATTCATCAGAACGTACATATGGAGCGTGTTTCTTTATGGCAGCGAGGCATGGACAATGACAGCAGCGGAAAAGGGTGGAAGAATTCGAAATGTGGTGCTACAGAGGAATGATGAAGATTAAATGGATCGACCGAGTAAGTAACGAGGAAGTTTTAAGAAGAGTGGGAGAAAAGAGAAGTCTTCTGAATACCCTAAGAAGAAGACGGGACAACTTGATCGGCCACATCGTGAGACATGAAGGCCTGATGAAGACAATCGTCGAGGGACAAGTGGAAGCGAAGAATGGCAAAGGAATATATATGGAACAAGTGATGAAGGATGTGAAAGAGAAGAATTACGTAAATATGAGGAGATTACCGATAGAAGAATTCAGTGGAGAGCTGCGTCAAACCAATCTGAGGATTGATGGCTTACGATGATGAAATTAGGAGCAACATTTCGCTCGAGATATCACAATAGAATATCACGCTACGATTGTGAGAGTGAACATGATTATTGTAAGCTCCTAGTTCCTACTACGAGCAAGTACAAAACTAGGAAGGCACAATTTCATGGATCCCAGTAATCATAAAAGCGATCACACATGATATCCATGTCACTGGTTCCGCATGATGCAATACTGACGAGCAATTACGCTAGCTAGTATTTCCGGCATTTCACGCGTTCGTTCCTCGCAAGGAACGGGATAAACATTGCGTGGCGTATCACAGACAGCTCTACGGACGGATGCATGGCGTAGTGCAAGCAACGAAGCGAGGGCGGGTCCCGGGAGAGGAATTTCCGCCACCTCACTAACGTTCCCGTTACTTCCTTCGTCGGGAAATTCGCGGCGCCCACCGAGGAAAAAGGCGAGGCTGGAAAACATGAGCCCGCCCCGCCCACGTCGGGGAGAGACGCGGTCGGAGTCGCGCATACAATTCACAAAGGAGGCCGACGAACAGGACACATTCCGGCTACACGTAACACGTACCCACGCGACGAAAAATGCGGAAGTTCAGCATGCGGAGAGAAAGGAGGCTTCATCATCGCGACCGTGAAATCGGAGATCCTTTCAACCCTCTCCTTGATTTCGCAACACGACTCGACTCACTCGGATGTGGCTCATCGTGTCTCCCTCCCTTCGAGAAAAACCATTTTCTTCTCCGAATGGCTTTGAATGGACGACTGAGGAAGGAAGGAAAAGGGACTCATCTTCAATGTGGGGTGGGATGAGTGAGATTGCCTCTGTTGCGTCACGCTTGGTCCTCCCCGGAGGCAATTTGTACACTCGCAGCGACCGGCGAAGATTCTGAGGAAAGACGGAAGGGATTCCGAGGACGAGGGTCTTTAAAGAGCTTACGAGCATTTTGCGAAGATGGGGCCTTCTTGCTTCTACGGAGCCAGTTTCGGGGCGGGTACTCCGTTCATGAATGTACTTCCTTGTTCCTTTGTGCCACTGATTAATTAAGTCCTGACGCACGAAGGTGAAGCCACATTTATTCGCGTAATCTTAACTTAGAAACACGGGACCAATGTGAGTTCGTTCAAAAAATATAATGAAGATGACTGTTTACGCGAATAATTTTGGTTCTAAATGCATTGAGAGAAATTATCGTGGCTCAAAGGTAATTCTATCAGTAATACCTGTGTTCTCCGCGTATTAATGGCGAAGCTCATATCTGAAGTGGCCCATTTCGCTTTATGAACGAGTCCGCTATTCATCCACGCTATCGTTCTATAGGATTCCATCTACTTGCTTATTTGATCCACGCGTTAATGAAGTAATTTGGAAATTAAAGTGGTATATAAACGGGGCTAATTTGAATCAAATCATGATCTGCGTGTCGAGAACATCCATCTGGGAGTACGTACTATTTGCAAGCGTTTCAATGAAGAAGAGTTATCCCACGCGAATGCTCCGATTAAAATCAATAGATCATACTAGATCGTACTAGTGGTTTTAGTTCAGCCTGAATAAGGCGCAAATACATTCATAGAATTGAGAGGGCGTGGGTGTTAACGAAGAAACATCCAAGTCCTTTCACATCAACAGGATCAAAATATGGAGATAGATGTCCCAAATTCCACTCGATGGCGATCACGGCAAAAAAAATCAGATTTAAATATGGGCCCCCAGTGAGAAGATACATGTATACTTCGCCCTGAAAAACAACCGACGGAAAAGTTATTGAGGCATCCCTTATTTCTTGCTCTATTTCCGGCAGTATTGCACACTATAGGGGATAATAAAAGTGCTGGTGTTTTTTTATGTTCGCAGAAATAATTACAGCAAGCGGATGAAATTTTTATCGAGTAGGAAAATGTATTACTTCAGCAAGAATACCGGTCATCATGCCTCAAGAAGACGAAATACTATTACGCTCAGAGATACTTGTAACAGGAATAACAAGCAGTGAGAGGTAATAATTCGAGAAAAATACATATAGTAGTCCTTTATTCACTTATCCGACCGATAAGGTACATTCACTGAAAATAAATTACTTGCGAGAGAGCTATTTTATCATTCCTCTCCGATTATTTCAAACGGCTCATTTGGAAAAATATGCCGACAAATACAAAACCTGAATAGATCAAACTCTGCGGCCTTAGTTGGCGTTTTTGGGTCGACAATGCAAGAACCCATTACCCATTTCATTGAAGTGCTAAAGATTTTAGTTCAATGCAGGGGACACGAGTATATTTAAATAATTTAGAGTAGTATGTAGTGCATGATGCATGTACTAACAAAATCCCTTAATTACTACGCAGATACTAACAATCTAGTCGCATTGGACCCTATAGTAGCTTGTATGCATGTCAATAGTGCATGCTTGGTGATCTTCACCCCCTGCTACACACCCTCGCGGTGCCTTGCGGGGTATCGCGTAGCTGTAGGTATGAGAACGTTCCAAATTACAGAGAATTCTTTTTCTGCGGTATCCATTGCTTACCCTGGGAGTGTTTTATTCTTTGGTTATATAGGAAATCAATCGATGGGACCCGTATGGAAGTCACCAGTGATTCATAAGAAGAACGTGCGAAAGGTGCGACAGCTTCCCAATCCGTCTGCACGATTGCACGATTGAGCGCACAAAATTTCTGCATTAAAATTTTTCTGCACATTTAGGAGGATACTAAAAATTCAAACGAAGAGCTGTTTTTCAAAAGCTGAGAGCCGTAGGAAGCCGACATTTGAAACTGTAAATTTCGAGTATTGAGTAATGGCAACAGTGACGATGAAAAACGATGTCACCTACTTAAATCACCTTAGTTCGTAGTTAGCTCGTTAGTTCGATTAGATTTAGCTCTTAAATACTGAAGTGCAGCATTATTTCACAGGATGTCAAAAAAATCAATCATTTTCCAAGCAGATTTTTTTATTAATTGAGATTCAGAGACCTTGTATTTTGTGGAACTCATCACGTCGAAGCTCGCGCTGAGAATAATATAACAATGGGAATAACACATAAGCTGTTTCAGAATATATATCCTATTCGGGAGGACTCACTTCCTTGAAAAAATATAAATATTTTCTTGTGAGAAACACACCGACGCGTCGCAAGCACATCTCCCTTCAAATTACGACCACCACTCTCAGAAAAGTAATTTCAATCGCCAAGGAAACGGATGACATCACTGTCACAATCGACGACAGGCATTCCAGACTCGGTCGCATTTCCGGGCGGAAACATTTTAATCCTGGAATTGCAATTGCACAATTGAGATCCAAAAGGGAAATTGCGTCAACACCAAGGTTCACCAACGTGCGTCGATTCGGAAATTAATGACGCATCTAAGGGATCATTCACAGCTATCAAACCAAGGGAATATCGTACAACAACCCGGAAATTTATTCCTTCATCGCACGAAATGATACGAAATAATTTTATCGTGTGTTACTCAACGAGTAAAGCTTATGTCAATACATCTAACAAAATTTTTAATACGTACTTGTCACAAGTCACAGAAAACCTTTGAGCCTGCCTCAGCAAACAAATACAGCAAACAAATTTTCTTACGTGAAATGCTCGAAGAAATATTTACCTATTCTAAACGCACCAATTCCGTGGCATTGCAGCCTAACAGTGGCAAACAGTAAATCAAAGTGAGGGTTGGTACTCCCTAGGTACTCTCCTGAAATCATGCGAGACTTCTAATTGATATTGAAAGGATTTGCGACCGCGGGGAAACGAGACATACTTGGCACGCAAGAAGTAAATCATGCGTTATCAATCACAGTCGATTGCTAATCGAGACCAATACTATTAATTTACATCTGAAGGGAAACATGTAAACACATGAACAGCTCTCAGTAAAAGGTCAAAAGGTCCATTTCCGTCACGGCTTAGAGCAATTAGAAGGTAATTTGACGTCGAGCACAAAAAATGACAGTAGAATAGACGTATAACATTACTGCCATGCGATAAATCAATTAATATCAGTACTCTAAGAGTGGGAGCGTAATTTTTTCAATGGATTTTGAAGTCTTCATGGAAGGCAATGTTCAGTATCACTATGACAGGAGAAGACTAGGTTGAATATTCATGAATTTACAGTACTTTTATTTGCCTAAACCTAATTATTTACTAGTAAAAATGATCTTGGGTTTCATGAACTTCCTCGGCAAAAGGTAAACACGTCGTCCAACCTGCGTTCTAAACCCAGAGAAAACTACATCCATGTCCAGGTTTGGATTCGAACTGCAGCCTTCGGATTCCATGCCAACGCGCTGCCGCGTTTAATTAGCAGGTTCATTTGACAGATGACACGCCGTCACATGATCAGCTTTATGCAAATCCATGTTGATCCGTGCATAAATGTTCATGGGGAACGGGTTGGAGAGGTAGCCTGAGTTATTTTCCTCCCACCTCGAGGCCCCGGGTTCGAATCCCACCAATGACAGTGAATTTTTACGCTTATGCCGGTTCTTACTTGAGTGCCCTGAGGATAGTTCTTCAAGTGCATTACTCATTCCGTCGACTGGGAAGTAACAAATATGACTCTTTTATTTACATCTCTATCCGATTACCCACTATTCCATACTGGAAAAAATAATCTCGGTTTTCGGCCGCCTAATCTCCAAACGGCTGGTAAAATACACGTAATCCCATTCAAGGATAGAAAACTAGCCTCGATAAACCCTAATGGAGTTCCCCCTGATATGCACCGTAGGAGGAATTCAATACAGAAAAACAATCATTGTTCTTGACCAGGATTCGATCCCTGTCATCCTGAATTCACTCCAAATGCTTTATCCAGCAAGTTTTTACGGTTTTAAAGGTCATAGATGTCACAAAATTTATCTCCTTTAACGCCTTTAGAAATTCACAAGCAACAAGAACGCCTTGGTAGCTGGCTACCAAGCTTCCTAACTGGCTAAAGCACAAGTGCGGATTTGGAGGATACCGGATTGAATCCCGTTCAAGGTTAATATTTCTTATCCGTGGAAACTCTGCTGCCACACGTAATTATTCTGGGCTAAAGCAATTATTTCACCTGCTCCATACGTCGTTTGTGATAAAGATTCCGTAACCATAAGATACTGATTTTACCTAGACGCATTGTTTGCTTATTTTTTCCTGGATTTCCATAAGTGATGTATATTAAAATAAAAGTCACACGTACTTTGCCAATAACAAAGTATATTTTTTCAGCTACGAAATTTTTACGATCTTTTCGTGTCTCTTGGTACAATCAAGGTTGCAGGCTATCACGTAGATGTAGATGTAGAATCAAAAACCACCAGTGATGGCGAAATACAGCATAGGAGTTTATAGCGGGGAAAATTAATGTTAAAAATTCACTTTAAAAATATTCTTGTTTTGAATCTCATAAAATTGATCCTAAGACTCGGCTCCAATGTTTAGACGCACGTTTGGACGAGTTTATCACGCAAGAGATAACATTTTCTCCGGTTTGGGTAACCAACATCCGCTAAGCCACCAACTATATAAGAGGCATAGCGTACACCGGAAAACCAAGTCAAGGAGAGGGAGTATGGTGCCGCGAAGACGGCAGCGAGGAGGAGAAGTCGTTTCGAGTGATGCGGAGGCATGACGACCGTCGACAACCAAACAGTTATTTATTCCCCATTAACGAATATAGGAGATAATTCCCGAGCACATTGACAAATGAAACCGATGAGATTGAAGGAAGACCCTCTATTATTTCCCAAAAGCGATTATGTCACGTTCCCTCAGCGTACTGACGGAAGTCATGGATCGTTCCACTAGGTGACTCACGTAAGGTACCGCTATATCAATACAAAGGTAAAGTAATGGGTCCGCTCTTGACACAGCTTTTTTACATACATCATCCTCTTTCGCTGACACGCTTTTCCTAGATTAATAATAAGTTCTCATCGATGCAGTAAGGTCAGCAACGTCACGCAGGTGAAAGGAAAATATAACGTTAACATCTAAATTTTACCCTGCGAGCCGTCACAAGGGTGTGTGCCAGGGGGTGGTAAGCCACCAGCCGTGAAGTTGAGCTATAGCTGAAAAAAAAACTATGTTGATTAATATATTACTATGGCATGTAGTGTTTTTTTGAAGAAAAATACTTTGTTAGCCTTATAGTCATGTATTGTGCGTGAGAAAAACAAATTTTTGCAACGCTCTATCCGACGGTTAATTTCTCTTAATTTATCACTTATGTCTGTCCTGCTGATGTAGTGTGGGTAGAAATATGTCTGCAGTATCAGATTCGAAATCATGAGACTTGAATTTATAGAGTATCTACTTTTAATCTTGCGAACAACGGATGTGAGGGTTTCCCAAACGAGCTCTTCTAGCAGCATATATGCGTTGTCGGGGTGCATCCCGCGTACTTTACCAAATGTGGTACCTGACGTTTCGTGGCCGTTGCTGGTCACTTTATCACAGGGAAAGAAGCATCTGTCGAGTTGGTGGAGTTTATGTAGTGGTTTCATGGAGGGAAAAGGATGGGAAGGGTAGGAGTGGAAGGAGTAGTCATTGCATTTTTATTTAGGTTCAAAGCAGGGTCCCACGTGTGGCTGATTTGGAGGCCACAGTCCCTACTGTAGTTTTAATTGCATTTTCTTATCTTCAAAGCTCCGCGGATCAGCGGAGGCTTGAAGTTTTTCACCTTCGCGATTATCTTTGTTTGTTTGAGGTCAATCGCGTGTCCTGAGACTGCACATTCCGCTACTGCTGATTTTAAGGGTTTTCCCAGTCGAATAGCCCGCTGGTGTTCTTCAAAGCGAGTTTTAACCGAGCGTCCGGTTCCGCCGATATATTTCTTCTCGCAAGTTTGGCATGGTATCTCATACACTCCTTCCACTTGAAATGGTGTTGCGTCCTTAACAATCCTCAGGCAGTTTCTAATCTTTAAATGTGGCTTGAACACAGTTTTGATTTAATGCTTGCGGAGGATGTTTCCTATTCTATCCGTGAAGCCCCGGACGTTAGGAAGTAAGGCTCTCTTGGGAGCAAGGTTGTCTGCGTCCGGAGTCCTAATTTCTTCTTTTGGGCTGTCCTTATCCTTAGTCATGGTTTTTTAAAATGTTTTGGAAATGACACTCTTAATATCCGTTCTTCTGTATAATGGCTTCCACTTTGTCTTTCGGCCGGGAAGTTGGTCTCGTCACTAATTCTGCAGGAACGCTTAATTATGGTGTTGAGTACCACATTTAGCTGTGCAGGATGATGGTGTGAATTTGCATTGAGGTACCGATTGGTGGAAGAGGGTTTCCTATACATCGCGTGTCCCTCGGTTCCATCATTTCTCCTTTGTACCAATGCGTCCAAAAATGGAATTTTCCCTTCTCTTTCTACTTCCGTTGTGAAAACAATATTGTCGTTTATACTACTTAAGTAATAATAAAATTCATCAAGCTTCTTTCTGCCATGCGTCCATATAAGTTTCAACCAAGAGCTCTTCTAATAACCTAGTGACACTTGACACCTACCGATGCAATATTTATCACATTTTACGATTCATAAGATACTCCTTTGAAACCCGAAAATGCGTTCTAAAAACGGCCTGCGTCGTTGTGGGCCGAGGGCATAGCTACGTTCTCATTCACTCGATATTGCGTTGCGTCAGCAGTGCCCCTCCATCCAATTCCACCGCAGACTGCGTTGTAGCAGCGAGCTAATGGTGCGACGTTCACTATTTATTTGCTTCTGAGACTCTACGACGGATAAAATTAATACAATTGCTATTTAAACAATCCTATTTTCTTTCCACGAACTGCTAACAATAATCTATGTTCATTATTATTTTATTATCTGAAAAATACCGCGAAAAATCACATTCCATCTCTAAATCTGGGTGGGTACATCTACATAATACCCTGCAAGCCACCATAAAGGTGTGTGGCAGGAGGTTAATTCTCACCAAACAAGCACTACATATCATGCATAAAAAAGGATCAGTATTTATACTGTTCTAAACTTCACTAGTTAAAAAAAGATAAAAATAGCAAAGCAAACATTCAAAAACATGCTGTTAGTTGGGTTAGCTTTAAGTCCTTATACCAACATGCAGCTACCAATGTTATCCATTGCTACACTCGTATTGGATATATTTACCGTTATTCATATCCCTAATAGTACGAGGAAAAAGGACATTTTGAATCTGTCAGTTCGGCAATCAATTTCTCTAATTTTGTGATAATGGTCCAGTCTACCATAGTAAGTTGGGGTTCACAAAATATTTTTAACATCATCACTGAAAATATGGTTTTGGAATTTGTTTAAGAGATTAAGTCTAAATTTCAAACTGCGATCTGACAATGATTCCCAATTTCATTCATTTAATAGACTGGTTACGCTAATAAAGTTATCGTACCGCCCCTTTACAAATCTTACCGATCTTCGCTGCACACGTTCAAGTTCATTATTTAGACCGATTTCGTAGGGATCACATACACTGGCATCATATTCCAAATGAGGTCTAACAAGGGAAAAGTAGCTGATTTTTCGTACATGATCGTCACACTTAACCATTTTTTTGGGCAAAAAATATCATTTATTATAATCGTCCTTGACTAAGTGCACGCAGTCTTTCATCTGTCTTATGACGACCATCATCTTACTGTCATTCATTGAAAGCTGCTAACTGCTGGTCTTAATATTCAACATAAGATGAGTACTGCAATAATATTAGTAGACGTTATTCGGGGAAGGCGACTGACAGCCAAGGTGATTTGCATCACTTAGGAAAGGTGGGTGATTAGGTGAGCCTTAGAGATGTTTCAGGGAATGGAGCAAGGGAGCAATGAAACCCTGCTTCGGCATCAGCCAGATCTTCACGAAAGGTGCCAAAGCCCATGGTTTAACGTCCCATCTAATGGATGAAACGCTTTCCATTTGGCACTTACGTAGGGAGCGGTACGCCACTGATGAATCTCTACCACTGTCGGGATTCGAACCCGAGGGAGGCCAGTTCTCTAGCTACCACTAAAACCCATTCTCTTATGCCATCAAGTTTAGCCACAATTCGTAGCCAATCACAAACTTCAGTAAAACTGAGTTTAAGAAGAAATTTCTTAACGATATGGAGCCGTGGCATACAATATTTTAGAAAAGAAAACCTAATATGACAGAAAAATCATGGAATATTGTGGCTGTTCCTTTAATTAATGTCCCGCTTCAGTAAGCACGATTAAAATGAGTAAAATATTATGAATGCAGTTGGGTGAAAAAATTACCACCTCAGAGTAATTAATGCGATAAGAGTACCTGAAGCCGAGTCGAAATAATGGAACAATGATAAAAGACAAGTCTTCGCCTCAACCCCGTTAGCCGAGAATCCGTTTCACACCTGATTTTATGTACTTCAAATTTCCCCCCGAGCGAAAGGGAAGGTTGGCATTAAAACAAATTCTAATAGCTTTAAAAAAAAACTTACGAGAACATTTCATGGGATAACTGCGCGCAACAGGCTCAAGAAGTTTAAAAGAATATCATACGCGCTGAGCTCCGAAAGGTAATGAGGGTAAGGCTTGCGAGAGCTGTGATTTTTCAATTGACGAGACTGGTGCATACGAACTGGCCCTGTGAGTGGAGTGGCCTTCACGTCCGTTTGAAACCAGGCCAGAACACGGTGGTGCGGAGAAGTGATCGTGAGGGTTTCCCGCGGAGACGAGTAACAATGGAAAGAATGGATTGGGGGCGGGCAAAAGAGAGAGAGAGGGATACAGAGAGAGGGAAAGAGAGATCCTGGCCTCTCGCACGAGAATGGGACAAAAAAAACGAGGGAAGGTTATCTGGGCGAACCTTTGTCCGTATTAGAACCCAATTACCGTGAGGTGGAAGGAGATCGAGGAATACGGAGAATGGAAACTAGACTTTCACGGATTTTTCTCGGAGCAAGGTTCACGGTTCAATCTTCGAGCGACGACGGATGATGATTTTTGAAAAGAGGTCGCTACGCAAAATAAAAATCGCGTCACAATTTTTTTTCCCATTTGTGACAGTCTAAGAAGTGATTGTCATGCATTTAATTTATTTACTAAATTATTTTGTGGATAAGTTCAACCGACGAATATACCATTTAATGATGACTACCAAGAATCAGAGAACATAACGGAGGCACAATTATTATCAAACCAACATTTCTGGTCAACAGTGATCGCAATAATCCAACACTGTTTATTTATAAGAGGGGAGGCGATCGAGAATTGACATCGTAAGCTAAATTACTAACCGGCGAATGATGGCTTGTATTAGGTATGTATTGAGCAATAGGGTGCCGATGAACTTCCGAAGGATCGGGTTAGATTAGTGATTAGTATTGGCTTGAATAATTGACCTCTCACCCCGAGGGTTCGGGTTGGATTCCCAACAGTGTAAGATATTTTTCATTGGTAACCCTAATTGAGTGCTTTGTGGACGACACTAGAGTTCAGTATTCCGACCGTCGGATGGGTCGTTAAGCTGTAGTTCCTTTGGCACCTTCTGCTAGGCGCAGGCCACTAGGGTACCGGGTTTCTGTCTAGCCTACTTCCCTACCCTTGAATCCCCATCCTTTTACCTTTCCTCCCAGTATGAAGCACCTTCAAGTTCGGATGCAAACTTGACAAACCACAGATGATGAACTTACCCTACTTTTGAATGAAAGGCAACAAGAGGTTCACTATCAAACGTTGCATCCGATGGGTAGGATACGGAACTTTAATTACTGCTTTCAACGTAGCACGCAGACATTATCCAATAGTCCACAGAAAAATCTCTGCAACTGCCGGGAATATAACCTGGGAATATAAAGCCACTTCTCTAATCAAATAATTTCCTGTCGGAATTAATATGCTGGTACCTTAATCACGCATACGTGACGGGGTGATTGTGAGCAAGACCGAAAAAATTGATTCACAATGGCAAAGAAATACCTACATATATATCAAATTTTCGAACAATTCTTAAAAATATTCGGAAAGGATAGTATGCAGCATGACATGTGAACAGTTTCCCACAATTCAATTAATAAACTCCCTTAGCCTTAAGCACTGTACCACAAACATTTTGAATGATTCCTTCAAGTTAGATTTGAAGAATATTTTTCATCATAATCAATTTCAAACGTATCATTTGAGGATGAATATTATACAAGTAGTAGAGACTGGAGAGACCCGGCTAGCGCCAATGCGAATAGGACGTCTAAATGTGAAATGAGTTACAGGTTCACTACGCAGGAATAAGCACGGATTTGAAATCACAGCGATATCTAGGAGAACACAGAAGGTCTTTTTTATACATGGATTCCTCGGATCGATAGAACTGGGGTTTGAAGATTCACAAAAGCGCCACAAAGGTTTCATTAGGGATTATTCATTAGCACGGATTTCACGCGAGAATCCTATTTTTTTCGGCCATACTTTATAAAAAGCCGGATGAACCTTACATTTGCCCACGGAAGAAGCCAGCGTGCGGAATGACGACTTGAAAACCATCCGGGAATTTATACAAATTTAGGGTAAAAATTCATGTCGGATTGATCATGATCATATTGTGCACAAAGACTGGCCTTGCTCATTAGGTCGTACTTCGCAGAAGTCTATTATGTGTATAAAATCTGAGGATACTCGTGGAATCGAGCAGAATATGTACATCACGAAATAAGGTTCAATTTTCCACAAGATAAAATTTGTGCTTCGACCTCTTCGATCTCCAGGTGATCGTCAATGTTGATGATGTATCAACATTGAAACCCGGGTTGAAGTAAAAATTTTAATTCGTAGAAAATAGTATGTTCTTATTTCAGTCTATTATGTGTGATATAAATGAAACATTTACTACTTTTTCACTGATAAGTTTTAATAACACCAAACCATGATTACAATGTCTGTATGTCATATTAATAAGGGCTCTCTGCGATAGATATTCCTAATTAAAAACTTACTGGAGAAGTACTTCAGTTTCTATTTCTTCTCGCACATGTATATGGGGGCCTCGGGTTAGTATAAATTATCTGGAACGAAATTGATAGCTTAGTCTCCGCAGCATGAACTATTTCGGTATGATCCTCATTCCATTAGCTCTACCTAAGGAGGTACGAGTGTTCTGGAGGGGTAATTTGCAAGCTGGCCTATGGATGACAAGGCAGAATGAGAGTGCTTAGGATGGATTAGGCCCTACCTATTCCGTGCCAAATATACCGTATATAGGAAATGATTTCAGGCGTAACTTGGTGGAAATTACGCATAATCATATTGAAAAATATCACTCGGTAAAAATCCACACTTTTAATTGCAAACCGACCCAGCTTTCGGCATCTCAGCACCCATGCAAATGGCACTAAGTTGCTAAAAGCTGGGTTTTGAATTAAAAGTGTCGATTTTTACCGAGAGATCTTTTTCAATACGACCAAATATACCGTTTTATACGGCCTCTTATGAAAACTGCATTTGTTTCAAAATACAATTAACAAAAATCGTACCCAATTTCTTCGCGTGGCGTTATTTAATCTACCCAACGTTATAAAAAGAGTCGTTTCAGGCGTTATATGTTGGAATAACATAATTAAATAAGTTTGGCAATTTTCCACAAAGAAATCTTTACTTCGACCGGTTTCGATATGATACATCATCATCAGGTGATGATGATGTATCACATCGAAACCGGTCGAAGTAAAGATTTCTTTGTGGAAAATTGCCAAACTTATTTAACTACCCAACGTTATAAAAGGGAAGGAGGTATTAATGCATATGATTACCCATAGAGTTATTTATTTTACTAAAACTGGCCTGAAATAAACCTTTTCAAACTATATATTGTTTGCGTAGTAGCGCATTTATTTTTTCCTTGAAGTCTTAAGAAGAGTGGGAGAAAAGAGATGCCTACAGAAAACCCTAAAAAGAAGACGGGGCAACTTAATCGGCCATATCTTAAGACAACATGGACTGGAGAAGACAATCGTCGAGGGAAAAGTGAACGGGAAAAATGGAAAAAAACAGGCCTCGTATGAGGTATATGGAGCAAGTTGTGTAGGATGTAAAAGAGAAAAACACGTTGCTATGAAGACGATGGCCGATAGAAGAATCGAGTGGAGGGCTGCGCCAAACCAATCCTAGGATTGTTGACTGATAGTGATGGCGAATTTTAAAAATGCATTCATTACCCAACGTATTACTCTAAGCTTCACCGCGTTCATAAACAACTTCATCCGTACCAGTAGCATCTACATCTAAATAACCCTGCGAGCCACCGCGAGGGTGTGTGGCAAGGGGGTGGAGATCACCATACATGGACCACTTGCATGAAACTAAAAGCTACAATGTCACTTCTTCATGGAAACATGTTAGATACAAGAGTCACGTGCAACTATGTGGTTAGTATCTACATAGTAATGAAGTAAAAACTGGTTAAAAAGGCATTTCTCTAAATATATTTATCTGTTTTTCCCTAGCATACATGGAATAAAATGTTAAAACACGCTTCATGCACTTCCGACCAACAAAATGACACCTAATTATCCCTTCCTGCTCATTATGTTCTCTTATGGTGCGCGGGAAAAATTACATTTTACAATCACATGTATCGGTGCGACAATTTATCTCTCTAATCTTATTTTTCTGATGAAATCTAGCATAACACACAGGAGTTCTAAATATATATCTAGCATCTTCAGTGAACTTGTCCGTTTTAAATTTCAGCAGTAACGCTAGTACCAAGTCTGCACGTCCGTGCCTACCAAGATAGCCGCTGGCTTTTCAAATCAGCTGCGATGCTTCTTCCAGCAGATTCTAACCTACTCCAGGTCGATCAGGTTTTTGTGGTGGCTAGAGTCCTGGATTTTCATTCCTAGGGCTCGGGGTTGAATTGCAGTCAGTGACATAGATTTTCAGCGGAATACTAGCCACTAATTGAGTACCAATGAGAAATCATTACGGTAGAAGTGGTCTTTAGAATGGGACGCTGTACTTAAACACCGCTGCTCCATGTGTTCAGAGTAACTGTGTCGACGCCGGATTTCTCTCCACCCTCACTCCGTTCCCTTAAAAGTTTCGACCTTTACGCCCTCGACCAATATATTCAGCCCTCGGTCTCTTTCACAAATCACTAGCGCTTAATGTGCATTAAACAAAGGAACTAGTTGTAGAAAAATCTCAAGACTGCACCGTGAACTCAGAGCCGATTCAATTTGTTGGCTAGAGAATCCTCACCACCACGAACACTTTACGCTTTGATCTGGATTTTTTCATCATGCATTTTCTTACAACAGCTTTATGGGTAGCAGATGTGCGAAATAGACAAGAGACGAAAATCCACTCGAAAAAGTGTTAATACGATCACATGAATCACCTGAATAAGTAATTCCAGGATGAATGGGTGCCTCCGGAAGGTACTCCACCAGCAACCTTGAAACGCTGATCTTTACCAAGATGGATGAACCTGAAGCGGCCCCGTAATTGAGAAGCCAAGACATAAATTAGGATTGATAGACACACACTAAAATATACGGACCCTCTCAAAACCTCTCTGTGATATACCATTATTCCACGGAACCAGTATAACTTTAAAGAAATGAAAACTTTTCTTCGATGACGTATCTAATACTTCGAGCAAAAATAGAAAAGTTACGAGTTTCTCATCCCCATCACCTCTTTCGAATTTGAACTTTTAGGGAATGATGTGGGCGAAAATTGGCGACTTATGTTTCCTGTATTTGAAGAAGTGTGTAGGGAATATACTGAAGAGAAACTAAAAAATACTAGACATGGTATAAATTGCATGGCATGGTAAATTTTGAGAAAGAAATTAAGCCATAGAAGATATAGGAAAAGGATTATACATTAGAGTGAAATAACATATTAGAACATTTTCAGAATGAAATTAATGCGGCGTAGGGAAGGGAAAGTTTGTGATGATCCGACAGAAGGGAGTAGGGGTAGACATTAGGTAAGGATGATCAAAAAAACATCCTCAGTCCATACAATACTAAAAAAGTAACTGCCGTAATTATGATACTAGTAAAGTATCATTAACTCGTTCAAAAAAGAAGATACCTGTATGCGGACCATGTACAGAATAGGTAGTTAAGTACTGAAGTTAAGCAGGTCAAATTCTTCTCTGCTATCCATATCGCATTGGTAAGTCTCCGCGTTGCTACTGGCAACGTCCCTTCACGACCAACATGTGGGTGACCCTTATCTAAACCATAAGGAAGCTGAATAATTAGTATTTCTCACAACGGACCTCCGGTCATACCACAATCTAGAAAACTCATTTAGATCACATAAATCAAGATGTTTATCTATTTATCGATCTCGCCTGCGCTTCAAGAGGGAGATGAACGGTGCCGAGTAGAACACCCGCGGTCTTAGGAACGTGAACGCATTCAAAGGGGGGGGGGGGGGAGGGTGCTAAGGTCGGGAGGGATCGGAGGGCACGAGCGGTCGTCCCCGGATGAAAGGCTTCCTCTGTGCGGGGGTGGGCAAAACTTAGCGAGGGGCTCATCCCACCTAATTAGAGGTCGCGTCCAGCGCATCGAAAGGATGCGATCGGTCCGGGCAACGAGGCGGAAACTACGATTATAATCGAAGCCCGCAGGAAATAAAGGTTGCTTCGATAAATCATCCGGTTTCCCAGATCCACTCAGATGAGGCCACTTAAGTCCACACCCAGGGGAATCTTGGAACCTTTTTTTGGATTCGAGAGCAAGAGGCACACAAATAACTTTTGAGACAGCCAGCCGGGTTGTTCAGGTCGATAACGCGTCGTCCTGACGACCCAAAAGGTCGTGGTTTCGGATCCCGGATATGGATGCGCAATCACGTGCCTCGAGAAAACGGCCCACAGGAATACAACAAACGACTAATTCCGAATATTTGTGGGGTGAATATAATTTAGTCGATTCAGTCCGCTCAGTATTAGATAAAAAAATCTTGGTGCGTACACCTTAAATACAGCACAAAAAATAAATAAGATCGTCAGCATAGAGACAAATGATGGGTCAGAAATATCATGCCATATGTTATGTCTGGGGCTTCAACCAATAACAATGCAAATTTGTCTTCAAAAATAAAAAAGAGGCACACGAAACTGCTGCCCATCAGAGAGTCTTAAGATCCGACTGGATGGAAGAATATGGCAAAGAAAAGTACGTCTATTATCAACATACGGGGTGTCGGCGGAGCGATTCAAGCGATGGGAACGTCCTTCGAACGACAAAGCGCGAGGCTGATGACAAAATGTGCCCCGAGGCAGAAGGGCTATACGCCAACGTCCTCAAAGGTGAAGGTGGTTAGCCGTCGGCGGCGGCGGCGGCAGTGGCGGCCCTGAATGACTGACGGATCGAATTATGCAACTTCATAAACGTCGGCCTACGGCGGTGATGCGAGCCGGCCGGGGAGGCGAGGCGTTGCGAAATGGAAGGTTAACGAGCTCGCGGATGTGTGCTTCAAGATGGCTCCGATTACGAGCGGTGACAATGCGACCGCTTGCTTACTAAACGTGGCTAACGCCATGACGGAGAGATTGGGGTGGAAAATATAGACCAAGGGTGGCATCGGCGCCTCCTCCGGAACAGCAGTTCACCTGGTGTCGCACTAATTCATCACTCTAAGCTAACGCAGCGGCAAAAGCAAATTACTAGATTAATTCACACCTCGCCTTCGATGCGGGGAAGCGTTCACCCTGCAATTTACCTTTGCTGGATACTCAATTCCCTCTACATCCTTTTCGTGTTCTAATGACTCAGGCGCAGCATTAGGTGCCCAATTAAATTCACTGATCCACTTTCTCAGCTTAGCAGAAAAAAGTGAAATAAAAAAATGAATACAGATTCCAAATAAAATTTCCACATTTATTTAGTAGGTACATATTTCTTTGCAACATGCAACTGCTAAAAATTTTCAGGGACTCCAGAAACATCTTAGCCCAAATAAATCTTCAAACTCTTCGTTTGTGTGATTAACAGTCTTATGAAAAAGTGCAGTTTCCTACATTTTTTTTACGTGCACGACTTAATTAGTACTAGTATCAGGAGTGAATGTACTCAAACATCTGACGTTGTTTCGGGCCATCTCAGTTTAATGTTTTACTCATATTTCTATAAAAGTTAATTGCAATTAAACATAGAACTCAATAGATTGGACCCCGAGGTAGCATGTCATTATCGTTAAGTTCGAGGAATATAATACGTAGTGGCCATTAACGTACTCTAGATGGTGTATGGAGATCACCGAATCGAGAGGTCGATCTGTCGAGGGATTAAAGCTCTACGGCTGCCTAAGGGCGAGTTCAGTTGCGAAGAGAGCATCGATGACATCCAGGTGTTCGAACTAAATATTTCGCTGGTAAATTTACGCTAGTCGATTGAATCCGTTCCTCATTGGCCAAAACATCGTAATGCGTGCACCTTAAAAAGCACCGCAAATAGAGTGAGCCAACTCAAAAATAAATACGATCACCAGCACAGAGCTAGAGCCACGAACGATGGGTCAGAAATATCATGCCCCATAGTTTGTTCTTCAACCTAGTAGAACCATCAATCAACAGCAACTCAATATAGGCTGGGCCAACCTTTGCCCAAAAAGTACCGCAAATAAGAGTGAGCCAACTCAAAAACAAATACGATCACCAGCACAGAGCTAGAGTCACGAACGATGGGTCAGAAATATCACGCTCCATAGCTTGTCCTTCAACCTAGTTTAACCATCAATCAACAGCAACCCCATCCCTTCCGTTCCTATCCTTATACCTTTCCTCCCGGTCTGAAGCGCCTATTAGTGCGGAAACAGACTTGAAAACACCCATGAAACTCAATATAGGCTGGGCCAACCTTTTAGTCATTCATGCCACAAAACCACGAATATTATAGAACCTATACTATCCATGGTTAAATATAGTTCATCTACTAAAATATATACTATGAACATGTACTAATATAAGAATATATATACCACCATGTACTGGTACATGGTTCATGTACTAGATCCTATACTTAGACGAGCAAACCACGTAAAGCTAGGAAGGTCCCAAACATTACAGGACACGTGAACTCGCTGTTTAAAACGTATCATAATCATCCATGAGGCCACTCAGAATAAAACTTAACATCTCATATTGTTCCTGCTGTTTCCTGATGCAATTATCCGTAACTTTGATATAGAACATCCCAATATTAAGTAAACAGTGCCCGATAATGACATAAAAGTGTCAAAACCATGGTCAAAATAAATAAAACTTCAGTCGTACAAAGTGAATTTTCTTTTCCAATCCTAATACTAAGTGTTAATACGTACGGGTAACTTCAGGAGGAAAATTCTGAATGGACTATGCATAGTTATGCGTCATACCTATTCTAAGTCCATTTGGCAAAATGAATTACGAAAAAAGAACGTTCTTACCGACCTCTGTTCATGGTCGCTCGACGCATTTGAGCATAAAGCAATAGAATAGCATTTTTGTCGGCTCATTCACGACACAAAAGAATGACGAAACTCAAGTCAATTGAGATCAAACCCTGACGTAAAAGTGACATTGACATTTGCGAATGGAAATCAACACATGCCGTGCGAGACAAAAGTCCGTCCGAAATACATAAATCTCTCACGACCTCAACATAAACTGAGGAGCATTAAGAAGCAATTGTCGAGATGGGAAAACTCGTAAAATTAACAGAACATAAAAAAGTTTCAAATGACTGCACATGAATTTCAAGCGGGGCACGTTATATGTTTGCCGGAACGGAGTAAACTTCATCTTTATGACAGGCAAAGCCTCGAAGAACAGTAAAGCGTCCGAGGAGAAGTATACAAGAAGTCATTTTTTGGTAGCTTTTTCGAATTTTCATTCCATATAAAGTTAAAATGATAGTTAAGCCCTGTAAATAATGAAAGCCATATAGGGCATATTTGTCATGGATTATTTATTAAAGGATGAATAAGAATCTGGAGCCTTAATCCATTGGGGATTTTAAAACCCCTATTGAAAAAATAGCGCGATAACATTAATCTCTGGGGCTAAATAAAAAATGCTAAAAAGCTACCGTTGCATTCAGTTACTTCATGACTGCTAAGATAGGACCCTCACTATTAATAATTCTCTTTAGGGGATGCGTGTTTAGTAAACGGGATTAAATAAGTCAAAAATTCTTTTCTCAAACGCGGTAGAAACACCTGTATCCTGCAATTACAAAATAATACAAAAAAAAATATTATCTAACTTCAGAGAAAGTACTAATAGTCGTGAGAGTTCTATTTTTTTACGGAATACATTAAGGAGCTTAAATATATCAATTGCATGTGTATTTTTTTCATTTTCTCTCCTCTTAGAACTCAGAACGAAAAACAGAAATCAAAACTAACGGCATTATTATTCAATCAAAATTAAAACCACTCTCAATGCATATCACTTAATATTCTTGTTAACTGCCTTATCTTGTGTTATTTTTCCATTCCACAGTTGATGCTATCTTTATACTGAGTGAATTGGAGAGGTTCTCTTGCGTGAAACTTAAAGAGCATTCTATAGTACAATTTTATTGCGACTATGTTTTGACAGTACTCAAGAGCAAAACATATATACGATGACACCGGATAGTAACAGCATTAAATAAATATTTGCATTGATTATTTTTACGTTTAAATATGAAAACATCTTAAAACGGAATTTCTTTTGTGCTAATAAAAACATTACAACCAGTTCTCCGAGGGTAAATGAGTATTTTTTTTCAAATTCAATTCAAATTTCTTGATTCACAAAAAACCCCAATATGTCAGTGCATCTTCATGGGCACCTCCCTTTCTTTGCCTACTCCTCTATATTTATGAAATACTAGCTGACCCGGCCACGCGTTGCTGTGGCTCAATCTGGTTAAATGGAAAGGGCACGTTTATAGTATGTTTAATTTCACAATTCTTATGGGTACACAATATATCTCAGCTGATCGATTGTTTTGCAGCTGGACACGCATATTTGTATATAATTTTAACGTCTTTACATGTCGTCACAAAGCAGAATATTTCAGGCAAGCATTTATTTCATCCGCTAGTGTCAATCGAGGAATTACAGGTAATGTTTGCCTGAAATATCGTGCAAGCAATATTAATGCGTTCTCAAATGGTCTCAGGATTCAACGGAAATCTTGCAATGATCGATCCAGAACCTCGAGCGATGCTTTGTGCACCATTGTGCATTCATCCCAAGCAATAAGTTGGCATTTCTGAAATATTTGTCCCATGCCGGATGATTTGAATATGTTGCACGTGTTTCAATGAATTGCAAGTTCAATGGGATGCACATCCCGTCTCCAGTGTCGATATTGTATTCTCGATGTTGTACATACAAACCTCCATGGAGTGAACAAAACAACTAACCAAAGCTTCATGGAAATTGGATGAATGTTGTGGTAATGCATGAAGCTATCAATATTGTATCGATACAGTATCGATATTGTAATGAAACTTTATAAAACTTTGATAAAAAACACCTAAATAATTTCACCTCAATTTTGTATCAACAATGTATCGATGTATCCATATTTTATCGATATTATATCGATACAGTATCGACATTGAATTATCGATTTTGTAGAAACCTTCGCGGGGCGTACTCAATAACTTTCCAAAGTTTCATGGCGATCCGATGAATGGTGTAGTAATGCATAAAGGACAAACACATTATATACATTCGATACAGTATCGATATTGCAACGATACATTCCTTTTAAAAAACTAAATAATTTCACCTCAATTTTGTATCAATAATGTATCAATTTATCGATACTTTAGCGATATTATATCGATAAAGTATCGATATTGAAATATCGATTTCGTAGTCCTCTTTTCGGGAATGTACTCAACAACTTCCCAAAGTTTCATGGCGATCCGATGAATGGTGTAGTAATGCATAAAGGACATACACACAAACACACACACACACACACACATACATTCATTTTTATATATATAGATCACTTCGTCATTCCTTCATCCTCTCTCTCCCAATGGCAAAAACACACAAGAGACAGGCACTTAAAATGTACCGAGTTCTAAATTAATTTATAACTAATGTATCAGAAATTACTCTAAGCTTCGTACTATATTTCAAAGTCTCGTCTTCCGTAGTCCGCAGCAATTAATACCTCTTCCTCTATTCCGTGAAGGATGATACTCTAGTTCAAATATCTGAAGTGTTTTCATATAATTTTGTGTACCTCGCTATTAGTAGGCTTTCCCCCTGGTTGAACGCCGACTAATCTCGCATATTTTCTCCCACTTTCCGTAGGTGAGATGGCCATGAAAACCGGAGAGGGAATTCGCATGACCAGAGCCCGCAGCGTCGCAACTTTTGCCCTCCTGTCCGCCCTCTTCGCCTCGTCCTGCGCCAACGACCCCGTCCACCTTCGAACCCCGAAAGGGTCGACGGTGACCTCGCTCAACCTCCGCTGGGTCACGGGATACCGGGGATCCAGACCCAGCTACGCAGTGCGAGGAACTCTGGAGCTGGCTCCGGAAGGGGAGCACATTGTCACGCTCAACGAGGCGAACGATCACGAGGAGGAAGAGGAAGGCGCTCAACCGGAAGAATCTTACGTGTGCCGCGCGATCCACCGGGGCACCTGGCTTCCGGGTCGACTGAACGCTTCCTCAACCGATTGCACCGTCTCCCAAGACGACTACGTGTACGTTTACGACACCTACCAGGTTCTGCAGAACGAGGGAGCCGGAACAAAACTGTCATGGGTTCACTGGGATCGATCCACATTCCTACCTATTGGGGCGGTCGACGTGGACGGCTCCGGCGTCTACTACGTGGCTCGACCGGAAGGTGCCTCGGTGGAGGAAGAAGCAATGTTCGAGCACAAGCGGATAGGAAAGCTGGACTTACGGGAGCGCACTCACCACGTGGCCGTGGCAGATGTCCGGACATCGACAGATCCAGCGTACAGGCGCAGGACCACGAGGAGAAATCCCAACCTGGACCCTCGTATGATAGAGCGGATCTACGTCAGCGGCAAAGTGTTGGTTGCCTCAGACCCGCAGAGCTACAAGGTTTCCATTGTCAACGTGGGCACGGAATCGAAAGGCGTCCGAACCCAACCCGTCGTCTTGGCAACCGGGCAGCTCGTCAACAACAGATCGGTCTCCGTGGGGTCAGATTCGCCACCGCTCGTGGACTGCGTCCTCTCCTTTGACTCGGAGTACACCTTGAACTGGGATCAGGGGAAGGGCATCGTCAAGGGTCTCCCGACCACCATGACGAACCAAGAGGGAGGCGTCCAAGGTGAGGCCGTGGGAGGAGCCGCCGACAATCACAAGTGGGGACAGCCTCTGTCGTGGAGGATGCACGAGAAGAAGAAGGTGGAGAAAATGCTGCTGCCAGGAACAGCCGCTAACGTATCACTCGTGGCTAACAAGACGCAGAATGACACGCCGTGCACGGCAGAAGTCGTCACCTTCTTTGTGGACGGTTCCAACGTGTCCCGGAACGTGTCCGTCATGAGGAAGATGGAGAAACTGGAAAATCTTCACGTGCGAGTGGGACCGGTTTACTACATCGCAAACGGCTCGCTCGCTCCGGAGCCCCGTTCACTTGAGACGACGGAAGAACTGACTACGACCGATGTTACCACGGTGTCCACATCAAGTTACGGCGACGGAAAGCACTCCAATACGACTAATCAGACGATCTTCCATCCTTCAACCGCGAGATCAACCTCCGGAGTTGGCAACACGACGATGAAACCCGTAGCTGATGGAAAGTCTAACTCCACCATGAAGCCTCCCACGAGTGCCTCCAGCGATTCATTCCTCAGTGAAAGAATAGGAAGGAATCACGAATATGAGGTAGTGGATTGCCAAAACAAGGATGGAAAGGAATGCCACCACGACGCCACCTCCGGATCTCGAACCTTGAGTACGTTATGGGCCGGGCTCCCATCTGCGATGCATGCTTCTATCTTCTATTTTATAATAAGGATACGAATCCTTAGTTTGTGAGCATGAACACGACAGTTGATAACACGGCCATAATTGAAGGTTTAA
This sequence comes from Platycnemis pennipes, assembly GCA_933228895.1. Taxonomy (NCBI): domain Eukaryota; kingdom Metazoa; phylum Arthropoda; class Insecta; order Odonata; family Platycnemididae; genus Platycnemis; species Platycnemis pennipes. The sequence continues at coordinate 43,090,491 of OW121848.1, forward strand.
GGATTAATTTTCACTTGCTACAAAAAATGGGTCCTATGGCCATTTTCACCATCCTCTCCTTCGATCACAAAATGAATATGGAGATTTTAACTCGTCTCACTCAAGAAAGAGCTTATAAGCTAAAATCGTCAGTGATAGGATGAATATCGGTCGTATCTCATGAATGAATGAGCAAAAACGATGCCAATCGAGAGAAGAATGAAATGAAGTTATTTCAAAAGATGAGAGGAAATAATTTACAGCAGTGAATGTGGAAACGAATATTACTTTTGGAGCGGGAAACTACAGAATATTTTTGTAGCAATCATTACGGAGCTAGTAAGTATCGATTCTAGTCTAAAGTATTAAAATCGAGTGGGTGTGACATGGAACAATTACCCAAATTGTAGAGAGAACTTACATTGCCATAATAGGGCTACGAAAGAAAATACTATGAATAAGCAAAGACAATTCCAACGAATGAAACAAAATTGTGCCAAGGTAACTACGATTTGTCAGTAACATCTTATGGGTACGACGTCCTTGTAATTTGCCTTTATAAATAAAATATGGGTTAAAATACTATCCGGCAATAAAAATATGAACCACAAACACCAAATATTCTGCTGAAATTTTATTCCCTTACTAAGCATTTCGTACCTCATGCAACTCACTATCCAGACTAAATTTTCTGATTTGGATGGAGAAAGAGTTGAGCTCGAGTTGAATGAAGAACTTGGAAGTGTATTGTATATCTCATCACTGGATGTCGTAAGTACCGTGTATTATGGCGGCAATTGTCGAATTTCCTCTCCAGAAACCCCCGTCAATGAAAAGCGAAATTTGATTCTCGATACGATCTTAAAGGTTTCCGATACCCTGGTGAAGGAGTCAGCATTATAATTGATAAAAAAAGCTCAACAACCGGGAAAAACAGGATGGAGTGCAAAATATTTTTTTCAACCATATTACACCACATGTTACCCCTCGCTTCTCGTACTTCTGTGCTCGTAAATAGTACTTCGTACAAGCATGCCTCAGCTGCAGTTCACTTTCTCTTTATTGTTGCATATTTCACCAAATAAAAGTACCAGTTCCTTTCCTTCTCATTACTAATTCACATCCATCAACTGTATTCATCCATCCATCAACTGTATTCATCCATCCATCAACTGGAATGTATTCATCTCATTATAAAATACAATGGCAACTCCTGGCAGCTATAAATAAAAATATACCAAATTACAACCACCATGAAAATCATGCAAACATAACCTATCAGCCTCACATAAGTATAACCTCTAATACTTTCTTGGTTCAAACCCTTTCCTTCTCTCCCTCTTGAGTATAGTGAACGCGGAATATAGATTAAAACCATCCTGACCAACGCGGATACGTTCGGTCCATTTTCTCAATAATGCCAACGTCGTTAATACAAACACTCCAACTCGGGACTTGTTGGGGGTGTGACGTCAAAATGTCGTCGTAGCTGAGGCTCGACAATTCGAGTCCTTATTGAATGAGGCCCCAGATTGTTGGGCAAGAAGTCCGGGAGGGGATGAGGGATGCGCGTGGGTGGGCGGATTCATTAGCCATAGCCAGAGGGGTCACTTTCAGAGGCACCCCCGCGCCTCATTTACTGCGGCGCATCGCTCCCGCCGAAAAAACAAGCGGCGGTGGGAAATACGAGGGGAAGGGAGAGCAGAGACACATTAACGAGAGAATGCGATAGCCAAAGCAAAGAGAATTTAGAGAATGCATATCGACAGACGTTAACAAATGGTATTTTTGATCCGCGGGCGACGTCACGAAATTCTGTACCGAAAAATATTTATTGCTGATTATTGCCACAAGAAAAGGGTAAGGAAGCAATATCTCAGTAATCGCATCTTCTATTTCATCATTCCTTCCTCTCTAAAGTCTCAAGTAGTAAAATATTTCGCTTTTGCTACAGATTTGGGGGTCGTTACTCAATCGAATCAGGGAATCCGATTGATTGCATCTGTAAGTGCAGACTCTTTACCATACGGACAACTCTGCATTCCCACGTTCTGCAATATTTTTCCCAACACTTACTCAATCACATGGGACGATGAACTGGCAAATATGACACAGTGTAAATCGAGCTTGTAGGCGAGTTTTACTTCCCCATGTTAGGATACACGCGTGACTTCACATGGAACCAGCTGAGATTTATTCACAGGACCTACGAACCGCCTGATTCTCAAGCAGGAAATAGAAACGGCGGATGAAGTGAAAGACTATTCCCTATAAGACTCATTCAATTTCCTCTGTTACAATTGCAGGAACATAAATCTCACGAAAAATGAGATCTTTTGAGTTTATAAATTGCTAAGCGTTCAATATATGTGCCTGAAAGGTAAAATAAATTGAGTCGGGAATTACAGCGTTTAAACCGCTCCTTTAAACCTCAAATTCCCTGTAGTATAATTTAAAAAAGTGAACACTAATTTAATCGTTTAGATGAACTGAGATCACAAACTGTAAGAACTATGGAGAGAACAGCAGAAAAGAGAGAAGGGTGGTTGCCGCGTCAAGGTAAGGTTGGTTGGTTGGTTATTTAGGGGAGGCGACCGACAGCTGAGGTCATTTGCGCCATATAGGATAGGTGGATAATTGGGTAACGGTAGGAGTTTTCAGGGAACGGAGGAAGGGTGGAGAGAAACCCGGCGTCGGCATTAGCCTACTCTTAACGAAAGGCGCCAAGGGGACCACGGCTTAACGTCCCACGAGTACTGAACTTGAAATGCCCTCCACTAGACACTCAAGTGGGACACTCAAGTTTTCCACTGAAAAATCCGCCCCTGCCGGGAATCGAACCCGGGCCCTCGAGATGGGAGGCCAGTACTCTAGCCACCACACCAATCCGATCCCCTCAAGGTAAGGTATTAAGAAGATGATCACTCATTTGGAAAATTTAGGATCCTATGATGTTGATTCTTGGCCAATAAGGTAAGTGCTACGATGTACACACATTCTGCGGTTTCATAAAAGATCATATACAGGTAAATAGTAAAGAGCAAAGTAGCCAGAAGTGATAGACCAATAATGGTAGGTTCTAAGGAAGTTTTTCCCCTCCTTACCCTATTCCCAGTTCGTAGGGAATTACAGAGTTTAAAACACTTTTATCCGTGCGATATTGCAAACGTTCTTAATTCCAATAGGGCAATGCATGTAAAGCGAAGTAAGTGGCTTAGTAGAAGGCAGAAATCAGTCGCTCTGCAAAAAGTTTCTTCTACTATTAAAATGTTATTCCTATAGAGCCTATTAAAGAAATAGGAGCTTTAATCCAGGAACAGTGATTTCAATTGTCACCGCTACAGAAAATACTTTTTTCGCTAATGGAGACATGAAACACCGAAAGCTCGGACTTTAGTTGAAGACGCACTCAAAATGACCAGGGACGAGATACCCCCGAACGAATCGCTAACTAGCAAACCAGAGACTGGAGTTGGCAGCTGTGTGGACTCGGATGGCAATTGCTCGCGCCATCCCCAGTTAACGCGAATGTTATTTCTTTGATCTCTGGGGAGGAATTGGGGAATCCGAGGAGGGAATGGAAATAAACGACTGGAGACCGGGAACACAAAAGGAACGGCCGTCACTTGCCCTCCCCCCGTGTCGCGCATTCCTGCCCAACAGATTACTGGACAGAAAGGCCGCAGCTGCATCACATCGCTCATTAGGGGGTCACTGGGGAGGGGAAAGAAGGATCTTCGAGAGGACCAAAGGAAGGGATATGGAACCTCCCCTACCTCTCCTCCCCCAACAACACTCCATCGCCAACACGTCGAGCGCAGAGCATCTTTTCGCGACCGCCAATTACTGCAGACGAACGGGGAGGAGGGCAGCGTGTCAAGTCCCAGTTGAGAAGACCGCTCACGCGAGTGACCCCTTCCCCGCCACGCCCTTCCCCGTCACGCATTCCGAAACAAGGAAACAAAACTCGCACGGCTTACGTGAACCAAAACCAAAAACCCTGAACCTACTCGCCAAAAACCAAATCATGACTGGATCAATGGAAAGAACGTATCTACGGCTGTAATAAATAACAAATTAAGATTCAAATCCACAAAGACGTAACCATGAGGGGGCAAAGGAATAAAAAAAGGAAGGAATAAATGACGTTGGGCATCCTTTCTCCTTTCCCTGTGTGTGTGACGGGTCACTGGCGAAGGATTTTCCTCGTAAACCCTGATTGTGCGTGTGAATGTGATTCACGAGGGTGACTGTACGTTTTGATTGCACAAACCCGAGTGCGTGCTTGTGAAATAAGTCCCTGAACCCTGCATGTATGTGTGAATGAGAATCTCGAGGGTGACTGTGTATTGTATGCAGACCTACGTGAATGAGTGCTTGTAAGTTATTATCAGTTTTACTTTATTTACTTTAGTTATTTGCTTTCCTTTTTTCCCCCACTTTTATTTTTATCCTTATCTTGTGTGCATGAAGGGTCACTGGCGTTGGAGAAATCCTCGTAAACCCTGCTTGTTTGTGTGATTGAACTCACGAAGGTGACTGTATTTTGTATACAAACCTGAGTGAGTGAGTGATTGTGTGAGTCACTGTTCGTTTTTATTTTTACCTTGATTCCCTTAATTTTGAGTGTGACGGTTGTTTCTAACTTGTGAGTGAGTGTGCGAATGAATCAATTACTACCACTTAAGTTTCTCCATATGCTTGATTTTGTACGTGTGATTGAGAGCTCCCTTACTTTGTATATACTCCTTCCTTCCCCCCCTCCCCCCCCTCTTTTTATTCCTTTGCCCCCTTATGGTTACGGCTTTGTGGATATTAATCTTAATTTGTCATGACTGGATATTCACATTAAATGATTCTAGCACTGCGAAGCGCAGAAAAGGGCCACAAAGTGGACGCTGCGCGGGGTGTTATTTAGTGTAACCGTAATCAAATTAGTCGATTGGGAGGCTAAAGAAGAAGTAAACGTGTATTCATCCCGAAAGTTGAGCAGATCGGAGATGATAGACAGGGCTGGCTTAAGGCAAAATGTTTACCCGGGAGAATGTATTCCAATTCCGCCCTCCCAACCTCCTCACTCGTCAAACCCTGCTGCAACACAAATACACCAGTTAAACGTAGTAATAAAAATTAGGTAGTAAAAAAAGTCGTAAATTACCCTGTTGGACATTAAGTATGTAATTGAATAAAAAAAAGGTTTTCCATTCCCACCGCGCCCCTTCCTTCGTGTGTCACCGGGCAGCCACCCGGGCCTTATAGTAGAGCTCACTAAATAACGACCAAGCGCAACGGCGGCGCGGCGTGTCAAAATTCACACATCAGGGTATGTGGGAGTAGGGGAATTCCTTAACCTGTTACGCCCGAACTTCCGCAGAAAGATATGGTTCCTAAAAAATAACCCCACCTGGGTTTTTCTGGAAAACTTCCAAAGGCGTCCAAAGGGAATCGAACCCGGTTAACAGCTCCGCTTGGCTATCACGCTCTACTGGAAAACTCAAATCACTTCATTTCCTTGCATTCTAGGTTACTTCCTTCACATGCAAAATGCAGTTCTTCACTTGCTGATATGGGAATATGTAGTTTTTTTCAGTAATCTCTGGGCGAAGAGCGCAAGAAAGATATTGGTGCTGATTGCATATATCAAGGGTGATAGAAGAAATAATCGTCATCACGAGTCAATATCCTATGATTGGTTTGACACTGCTCTTCACTCTATTCCCCCATAAGCCCTTAATAATACATAATTCTTCTCTGCCAGATCCTTAACCACCACTATCTTCTTATATCTCATGGAAGCCTTCTTTTACAATTTTTCCCTCCATGATTGTCTTCATAAGCCACTAGTCTCAAGGCCGATTAAATTGACCCATCTCATTTTTAAAGTTTTCAGAAGACTTCTCATTTCAGCCACTCTTCTTATCGAACCATTTATCTTCGGCAGAACCGTATTTTTAATACTTCCAGCCTTGACTCCTCTGCTTCTGCTATCGTCTATGTCTCACTGTCATAAAGTAGCATGCTTCAGCTGTGAGTTTTAATGATGCATCCTGGCTTCCATGCTAGTATTTCTACAGTACAAGAGGAATTTTCTTTCGCTGGGGCATAATGCAAAAATATTGCTTTTTGATCATTCGCCATTTACAAAAATAGGGATAAGACTTTATCGGGTGTGGAGGAGAAGAGGCGAGGAGGCGAAGATACATTAAAACGGAAAAAAAACTAGATATGACTAGCTGAGGGCATTCTTGAAGACATTAGTTAGTTAGTTGGTCAGTTGAGACGTTCTGGTGCGCATAACGAAGCCCGAATTTGGGTATAGACAGAGTTTCACGATCAAAAAGTAATTATGAAGTAGCATTCCACGATTTAGACAAGTTTCACGATGCCACTCATTCCCTCTCTATCTTTTCCCTTTGGAATAGGTAGATAATCATTATCCACGTAGCCGAAATGTCAGGCAAAAAAACAGAGGAAACTAAATTTGTCTCACAGTGGCAATGACTGGAACTAAAGCAAACGAAAACATTGAAATACAAAAGTTACCTAAGTACATATTGGAAAATAATTGACCAAATATAGTATTGCCCAAATGAAATAAAAATATTGGTAAGAGAATCAGTGATAATGATACCGATGCATACATTCCGGGCGACTGCAAATTGAGCCCGAGACTTGTTTGCTTGCGGAATCTCCCAGGCGACCCAGAATGCAAGAAATGAGAGACAGATAATCAATCAAGGTACATAAATGGAGAAACAATGTTTTTCTTGCAGGAGTAACCTCGTTCAACCAAATTAATGGCAAGATGCCTTGGATTCCCTCTTGTCACTATGATTCATTGGTGCTTTAAGCAACTTCAATTAATCAATTACTTCTATAGAAACTTGAGCATAAACATAGCATGAGATCGAGACGATACACTATTCAACACGATTTTCTAAAGGAAATCATTTCTCTTTTCTACACATTTAGGCCAAGATAAACATACGAGTATAAGTCGTGTGTAGAACATTAAGTCGTGCAAATAATATTCCCATATAAATGATACAATGCCAAGTATATGGCAAGAAGAAGTTGAGTATAACTCCGAAGAAATATGAGTGACTAACTCAATTCAGCAATTTATTGTCTGGCGAGAGTTGTATTTCTGCTCATGATATATCCTCTTGCTTAAAAAAAGGTGAAAAATAGTTTCTGCACCAAAATATTATACTTAATAAATTCGGAAAGAAATAATAGACGCAGAGATGCAGAGTCCTACTTATCCGTGGAGTACTTATAAAATACAACGCACAGACGAAGTCAAGGTTTTCATTCATATTTTTTTATTTTGTAGGTTCACCGAGTTGAACCCGATGGGCGGTGCCATTAACTTTGGCACGGAGGATTATCATTTTATATCGCCGAGGATAAAATAAGCGCAGTGAATCAGAATTATTCATAATGGCCACGATGCTGAAATCGGCGTGGAAGCATGTACCTGGGTATTAATACCCGTCTCAGCGAAAAAAATTAAATACGCGGAAAACAAGACCCAGCGGGAACGAAAAGTATTGGACAGGGGCGAGAGGAATGAATGGCCTCCCCCAAATAATCCGCAATTTGCCAATGTTGCGGGAGCTTAGGGAATCATTCCGCCACATTTGACTGCCGGGCATTGGGAAATGCATAGTCAGGAAAACAGATGACGGCGATAGCGAAGCCGATAATCAATATACGCGGGATATCAAGCGGCTCCAATCTACCGAACGGGAGGGAACGATTTTTGAATATATATATATGATGGGAGAAACTAGAAAATGAGAGCTGGATTCCAACGCCCCTCCCTCTCCATCCTCACATTCCAATCCTCCTCACAGTCCGCCAGTAGCATTAGAAAATGTAATGCTGTCGGAGTATGGCATTTTCCACGCCGGAAAAACGTAATTTTTTCTCACATACATCAAATGCGACGATCTTCCTAAGAAAATACTAACTTTCTTTTCTCATTTTCACTCGCCAATTCCCACGGCCACTTAAAACCCAGGTTGTTTGGCGTCGCTAATAAGCAGCCACCATTACCTTTTTTTTTATCTATATAGAGTCAAACTATTTGGGGGCAATATATAAGCTGCACTCCATTTCAAATGATTAAACACCATAGTTAGCCTTATTAATGAGCTTCATTTACACCTGCACATACTTATTGAAATATAAGGATATCAATAGGTGTTCTAACACTGACCAACAGATACAAACATAGATGGATGAAACAATAATACTCTTTCCTAGTGTTTACCCGAGAGAAATGACTGTAGAAAAATGTATATAAAACACATTAATTTGTTTTTCGAAACAACACATTTCACTTGGGGATTGGCACACAACAATTGATGCAATATCACCGATGGCCCAGCCACGAGGACCCATTATCACTTCATCACTCATTGATTCTCTCAGTTTTTCCTGCGGAGCTTCTGATTATTCTTCCTCATCGATGTTCTCCTGTAACTCCTACCCGATCTAGTCCTCTCCCTTATATCCTCTGACTTCTTCCGAATCTCCACAAGCGGAACCCTTCGACCACAGCCCCTCCTTCGCTCTCCTACGCCTCCACGAAGGTTACCGGCTTTCTTGCCTCTCCTTCCATCACTCCTCCTTCCCGGTCCTTGATTCGATTCCCGCCTTCCACGATCAGTTGTCGCACGCGAGCGTTTCTTCGTTCCCACCCGTTTCCCGCGACCCATGAGTACATCCCGTCTTCTGGCCACCTTGGGTTTCCGACGGACATCCGCCGGGCCTCCGTCCACGGATTGCTTCCAGAAGGACGGTGGTGAGGCTTCAACTCCCGTAATTTTGTATCTTCTTTTCCCGGCGGGGACGACGACTCCCTCATCCACGGCTTGGTCGATGGCCAATCGAACCTCCCTGTAGGATAGCGTGACCCTGTGCTTCTTCACGATGAAATCCATTATTTCCTCGGGGTTGGACCCATTTTCGCGTCGCATCAAAGCGATGGCGTCTATGACGCAGTTCATAACGGTCCGCTGCGAGTACCGTCGGCTTTGATTGATTTCGTTCATTAACGGCATCGTAAAATTCGATAAGTGCCTTCCCAATTCAAACACCCACTCAGGGGCGAAGTTTCGAAAACCGGAACCGAATGTTTACATACGTACATAAATTTAATCATAAGTGGCGGATAAACAGACTATTGTGGCAACGAGAGCATTGTTATGCCAGAATGGTGTTGGAGTGGATCAGTGTGGTGTAAAAAGGGAATTGAACAAACCGGAAAATTTAGTGTAAAAAGTAGGGGGCAAAGATTTTTACCCTAACTATGTTAATATTTATCTTTTTTGTAAGTCTCTAATCTTCATCCTAGTAAATGGTTCAGTCACTTTTTAAAGTTTATTCTCAATTTCGACTAACAAACTAAATTTCAAATTTGAAAAGCAGAAGCAAACCCTCCAATGACGGCCTAAGATGCCTTCAACTCAATTAAATCCACATCCATGCAATAAAACACTTTAAATAGTCCCTGGCCATTTGTAATCAAAACAAATAAATGAAATAGTATGAAACTTGGAGCCACTAAATTGAAGTCCTCAATGGCTGTTCAATTTGGAAAGAGTGGATGACCTTTCAATGCTGTACGAATACTTATATTTTGCCTAATCAAGGGTTCAAGTTTCATGACTGAAACGGTAAGCTAAATAAGGTTTTTCGATCACTGAAGTATTATTAAGAGGAAACTTAATATAAAATGAAAATACGATGTCACACGACGACCGGATCGCCGACCACAGAAGTGTTGGATCAAAGGAGATTCCTCATCCCTACTCGCGAGGCACTTGACCGAATGCTCCCAGGCCTCCCAGCTTTAATTACAAATGTTACACCTGCATGAAAAAGGACCTTGTAGGGAGCAGAGGGAAATATTAAAGCACAAGAAGAGAACGACATTTTATTGGACGACAACACCTATGAGCGGCTTTCACCAATTTTAACTCTAATCCCAATTACTTGACCTTTGCAATAGCTCTACCTCTTCCCTCCCTCCCTCGCCCACCCAATAATCCACATAAACCCCAACTCGCCCCAATTTTACATCTACCATCCTCACCACCTGCCCCACCTCCTCGTAAATGAAACTTCCTCTTTCCTCTTCTCGGAGTGTATAAATATATATATATAAATATCTGATTGTGACGACCTTATTCATAAACTTGAAAATGGCTTCGAGTGCCGAAACGCGTACTGTATGTATCATAAGTTAAATAAAAAAGTGGAAAAATACGACATCTTATTTTCATTTCATATCGTCATTATGCACCACAAATCTCGCCGGAATCGGTTTATTTTATAAGAATATTAATATTTGAATGTTAGGAGATAAAGCAATTCAACCTGGTCTGTCTCAATATCTAATTTAGATTTCCCACAGGAATCTTCAAGCGCTCGAGGGCTGTAATTTAATTTCCCCACTTTATACATGATAACGGACAGGGAGGGTAAATTAGCGAGGAATTCACCCTTCACTACGGGAAACTAAATACAAAAATTAATCGTGGTTATATATTTGAAAAACGGGACAACTTAATCGGCAGTATCTTAAGACATGATGATCTAAAGATAATAATCGTCGAGGGACAAGTAAATGGGAAGAATGGCAAAGGAAGACCTCGACTGAGATACACAGAGCGAGGGATGAAGGATGTCAAAGAGAAGAATCGCATAAATATGAAGAGTTTAGCTAACAGGAGAATCGAGAGGAGAGCTGCGTCAAACAAATCGAAGGAATGCTAACTAATGATGATAATTGCGGTACTAACTTCTTACCTAAAAGGGTCTTGTATTTAGATGTCTTATTATCTTAGTCTTGATGTCTTATAGTCTTGTATTTAGTTGCTGACGCGAAGAAGTTTTTTTTTCCTTGTTGACGTGAATACGTCTATAGAAGTGGTCTGGGGGAATGTAAGTTGAATGCACGATAGTCATTGGCATAAACTTGCGCATCACAATGGTGGTGGAATTGCAAAGCCCCATAAACCCAAGGGGAATCAGCCTATGGGAATAAATGAACTACCATCGCATAGAGGAAGGTAGGCCACGTTAATCAGGCAGGCTGTTAACCTTTTCACCCCCTCCACTTAGTAGGTACCGCGCGATGGGGGAACTGAAATCACATTAAGGCATGCGCTGGGCTGTTTAAAAGCTGTAACTTTTGTTCAAATCGACGAAATAAAAACCTTGATAACGAATAATCAAGCCTATTTGGATTATTTCAACGCCCCAGGCGTTAAAACATTACTCTACACAACCTGGGGAGGTTGTAGTTCTGTGATCTATATTTCTTTTGAAATCACAGGTCGCGCAGGAGTATGAATAATTCCCACCCACAATAAATACGTAATCACACACCCTCTTCGGGCCTAGTCGACAGTATGCCCCACCTGAATCCACTCTAAAAAACTTGAAGCACCACCTTGTTGCCGGGTGTGATGATTGGGTGCGCTCGGTCAGTTCATCGGACAGCATGCTCCATGACTCACCCAACCGCCTGTGTTCTGATTACCACGCCCTCAACGTGAATTATGACTTTCCCTGCCATGAATCTTCTTAAATAGGAGATTAAGTCCTTAAACATACACAAGAATAGCTCGTAGAACAATTTCATCCCGAGCACGGAGCTGGTGTTCGGAGCGTACGTGTAAATCGTAACATCCAGGCAAACGGTACGTGGAAACTTTCTATCGCGCGGTACTTGCTGATGCGCGCAGGGAAGAGACTCTACATACTGCTGTCGGTCTAAGGATCACCTCAAAAACCGTAATCAGAGGCAGAAGATGGCGGCCATTAGCTTTGCACAAATTTAAAGCGCCGAGTCGCGCCCTGAGGCAAATCAAGAACTACTACGACGACTACGCCATCCAACCACCAGCGCACCACCACATTCCACTCCCAGAACATCTGCTTCCTGACCCGGACATCCCTGCCTGGCCACCAAAAAAGAAGAAGAAAAGGAAGAAGAGGAAGAAGAGGGAAGATGCAACCGGTCATCCACAGTGCTCAGTGCTCCCAGAAGCCCCCCAGTGAAAGTGCTCCATCACAGTGTGTGCTAACATTCCAGTGACTATTTAAACAAAGAACTATTTACAAAGAAAATCTATTTATATATACAATTTCATATATTTCTATTTTTATGTTAAAAATTTCGAAAATATTTCTAATATTGTTACTATTGCCAAACAAATTCTACAACTATTATATTTTACATTATATTTTATAATTGTTATGCCGGTCCGTGCAGGTTTTACGGGATTCCCTGCACCTCGGGCGAATGCCGGACCAATAGGCACTCCCGTACCACGAATAAGAATGAAACAAACGATGGAAACGAAAGACTTTGATATACAAACATAAAAGCACCAAACCCTGAAGAGGATTAATAAATCCTATAACAGGGCTCCCCAAAGTTTTATATAATTGTTTGTTATTGTTATTGTTATAATATATTTATGTAAATGCTATTTGGGGAAAATAAACGTTTTTTGAATTGAATTGAATTTGCCCTGAGGCAACAGGTTTAGTTCAAATGACCTCCAAATGCCACGCTCGGGACCCGTTTGGATTGATGACAATTTTATGGGCCATCTACATATTAAATGAAGCTGATTTTTCAGTATTAAGCGCCCTTTTCCCGTAATGTTCCGTAACATTATCTAGGATCCTGGTGAAGTCTTCACGGGTTCTCCACCGGGTCAGGCCTATCCCGGTGGAGAACCCGTGAAGACTTCACCAGCATTATACGCCGGGAAAAACAAGATCCTACATTATCTAGGATCACCCATCTGCCCGCCGGCCCCGGTGGCATGGTGGCGGGTTCGAATCCCGCCCGGGGAGGATTTTTCACTTTCCGGGGGACGGATATTTGTATCGTCCAATCTGTTAATCGGAAGAGGGGACTTTGAGTTCTGAAATTCGCAGATTAAAATAAGACAAATGTAAATAAATAACACGACACTGCCTCAGAACCCTCTCTTTTAGTGAAAAATAAAAAATATATTTATAACAAATAATTAATTTATATCTCACTATTATTTATCACTAATTATCACGTTTACCATCATTACTTTTTAACAAGGCTTTATAATGCTCCTTTCTCACAACGACAGCCTGTCGGAGTATGGTGTTCTGATTACGGGTTTGGTCCACTTTGCTTTGCACTTAGGTAACGGCAGTTTCTTCAGCCTATCTTCTCGCGTCTTCAGATCAAATGTAGGCTAAAGATTCACTTCACTTCCTAGCTGAAGAATCCAGATGGATGTCAGGAGAAACTGTTGCCTTCAGTGAACAAAAAAAGCGTGGCGAAAATCCCATTTTATTGCCATTATCTTTTTTTTCATTATCTTGAACAACTTTTAGTTTGGCTTAAATTAAAACTGGTGGACAAGGTGCTAGATTATTACACTTTGAGTCGTAAACTAAAATGCCATCGATGGAAGTATGTGCAATCATCCAAGAACTTAAAATTTACTCAATGGTGTCTCATGCCTGGAATGCTATTTTTATCCAGCTCGCGATATTATATGCCACAAAGTTGAAGCAAATGCGATTCAATATCCACGCAAAAATCACCATGCTATTTTTTTCAACCACCGCAAAATGATATCAGCCCACACATTTTCAACACGGTACAAATTCTGCTTCAAACTATCAGCGCGAAGAAAAAATCGTTACCAAGTGCACGTTGCAAACTTCCTGGACTATGCTTCAGGGGGATACAGGATTGTTAAAAACTCATTCCTGCGATGCATTAAATTTCGTGGAGATCAATCGAATTCCACGATGAAATGTTGAATGAATCATTTCTGTCTACTGGGAGAGAGTCGAAAAGGAAGATAGTGAATCTGGCTGGTGTAGTGGTAGTGCTGGCCTGACATTCCCAATCTGATTCAAGCAATCTGCGCCTGCATCTTCCAGGATATTATGATCCTGTATACTGTTGCTAGTTGTTCACGGAAAATTAAATTTTCAACCCCCTGCCTGTCTAGTTCTCCAAAATTATCTTCATTTTAATATATTATATTTTAACACTTTCAGTGGAATGTTCCACCTTGAATTTCCGCAGAAAATTTATTCTATTCTTCACCCTACGGTTTCGGAGTGGTTTCCACTTATATTCCTCTAGTACTTTCGATACACTGATAAAACTAACTATCATAACACCAAAAAAAGAGCATACTAAATCATAATAGCAGGAAACGTGTGGGGGAACCCCCATCATGGCGCCCAAGCCAATTCTGATTTTAAAAATGCACTTCCCGGGAATCGAACCCGGGTCGAAGAATGGCAATCTTGCATGATACCACTACACCAGCAGTGCCTGGTACAAACATTTGGTGGTGGCGGTAGTATTTGGGAAGAAATGAAGCCCCCATTTGGACGCCGTCAGAGGAACACTTAAAACACAGTCCTCCGCCCGTTAGGATATTCAAGAGTGGTCAGACGCTTTGTCACCACTCGCTAAGTAGGACTATGCCGAAGTGTGGTTTCTTCTCATTGTCAGCTAAAACAAAGCCTACTTACTCCTAACTACCTTAATGGCACTTATGACCCCATCTGTCGGTCGCCCTCCTTAATAAATGACAACAGGAAAATAATTTTTTTATCCACTCATCTCCTCATTCTTGCTCATTTCTATACCTAAGTTCTCTCCTATTCGTCCTTCCTAATCATTTCCTTTGTCAACCACTGAATATAAGAGGATTCAGAATATTCGGCAAAGAAGCCCACTTCAGAGAACCAAGATTCCAGTTGAAGGCCTAGTATAAACTATATTCCCTGAGTATTGTGTTCGGTTGATTAGAAAGGACTAGAGTGTTCCAAATGAGGAACGCTACGTCAAAATGCCGTTACGCCACAGCCTCAAGGGCGGCTTATGGGACCGTTCCACTTTCATTTTTCGAACTTGATCTGAGAAAGCATTGGACATTAGCATAGTGAATCATTGATTTTAGAAGTCAAAGTATCAATTCCAGTTCACATCTAGCTCGAATTTACTCTCTGTAGACGAGAAAATCAGTTGTGATTTTCCCATTTTTTCCTCTGCTCCATAGAACTTAAGCAATAGAGGCACATGCAGATATGAAGTTTTATTCCCATCTTTGCGAAATAAGATAGGTATACTGTAGCTTGTCTACTCTGAATAGTAATGTGTTCTTCATTCATAAAATTAGCAATGTAACGATGAAGCAGAAAAATCAACACCGCTTCCAGTCAACCTCTGTATGAGTACTGGTTTCTTTAAGTTTAAGTTAAGTCTTTTTCCTCTCATATCGTTTTTTCTGCCGATTTTTCATAGTTTTTTTCGCTTGCTGGTTTAAGCACTTTCAAAGATTTATGGCCACGGTAAATATTCGACATAATTAACAAAAACAGTTGGTTTCTTCAAATGAAGTTAATTCGTCACGACTAAGTCAAAAGGACGGCAGTTGTTGATAATTCTTCAATTATCTAATAACGAAAATATTGCTCTCTGCAAACTGGATGATACTTTCAACCAATAATTTCATGCGCATCGTTGATGAAATTGCCAATAAGGTCATATTATGCTTCATGAAGAGGTGGAATAATAAAAATACCGCAGTACCTACGACCATGGCGCAAGGAAATCTTCCTTAAAGATATCCGAAAATATAACGTTAACGCCAGCATAAACATTCCTTCGCACTCCACTGAAGTTCGTCACCAAGGCAGCAAAATAATACCTGCCAACGCAAATACGTTGAAACTACATACATGTCAGCACGTCTCAAGATATTTACGATTGAATTTGAATTATATGCTATAAGCATCATTATTTGACAAAAAATGAGAGGTTTTTTTAACTCTAGCGTTTTACATTTATTTTCGGCAGTATTTAATCCAAACTTTCTCCATATTTATAAAGCAATATCCGGGTGGCACCCAAGTAATCTCATTTCCAATCCCTTTAGCAGGAAAGCCCATTCGTAAGCTTGAAACCTAGGTCTGTCCTGACCGCCCCATGGCTTACAACCTGCATTTCCTCTTTCCTCAAGACTTGAATCTGATCTAACGCTACCTGCAAACCCGCTTCATTCCTCTTTAGTGGTTCGTTGGAGGAGCGCGAGCGTGAATACCAACCTAATGACAGTCTACGTCCCGTTTCTCCGAGGGGGGAAACAAAGAGCCTCGACACAATTACCTCCGAGCATTCTAGCTTACAGTTAAAAGGTATCAATCGGGCCATATATATAAATTCAACGGAGATATATTTTCCGTACCATAAGAGTCTCGAGGCGCACAAGCACTCGCAATTAGAAAGAGATGGAAGAAACCAAGAGAGTGGAGGAGCGAGGTGAATAAATCCTACGATTTAACACCCCGTGATTCTCATAGTGAGGAGAACTGCTAAGGGGGGAAAGAGAGAGAGGGAGGGGGGGGATAGGCTTTCCACTTTAAATGGCAGAGGGAAACAATGAGGGTCAGCCGTAAAAGGAAGGCGCACGGATTGTATGTGTGAGTGTCCGACCCGAAGAGCGCACGCGAGAACGACTCTCTCTTCCATTTCCATGTCTCTTCGTTCGCCGTCACTTCGTCCCCCACCCCACCTCTTTCACCGTGATTTATCGACGGGGGCTGACTCCAAGGCAACATCGGGTCGGATTATCTCATCGGTTAATCGGGGTCATCCCCAGCGCGATGTCCACGCATCAAACAGGGCGACCCGAGGAGATTTGGCTCGCGACCGCTTGAAGACCGAACGGAGGAGAAATCTCGCATTTTGATTGCCGCCTGCTGAAAGACACGCCTCTTGGCGACGTGGCTGAGCCGCTGAAAAGAACGAGGGAGACGCGGAAGATGTCCGCTTCGGAGAATCGCCTGAGAGGGATTCCATCGAAGTAAAACGTAAACGTAAAAACAACAAACACAAACTCGGATACCTGGGTGTGGATAAATCCGGTTTCAAGGCCCGGTCAGCTGGATTATTTGCCCACCGCGGTATATTCGTGAAAGTGTGGTAGTCCTATTGGTGCCTTTTATTTAGAACAGGCTAATGCCAACGCCAGGTTTTGTCCCACCCATCCCATAAAAAATTCCAGCTACATCCAACTTATCATTGAAAGAGGAAATAATCTCATCTATCGATTGCCTCCCAATAAATAACCTTGAAGCTGAAGTTAGTGGGGATCGGGTTGGTGTGGTGGCTAGAGTACTGGCCTCTAATGGCCGCAAATGACCTCAGCTGTCGGTCGCCTCCCCTGAATAACCAGAAGTTGGTACAGCTATTCTTCCAACTAATTTCGTACAAACCTATATGCTCTAGATCTCACTTCTCCAGTTCATACTCCCTTCATAAATCTTCAAATATCACTGCCACATGTAAAGTGCCAACGCTCCAAGTATTTGTTTCAGCAGCTTTAATTTATCGTCTATGCTTTTCCATTGCAATAGGCAAGTTCAGCTGTAAAGATATGTGATAATTATTTCGTAGAATTTCCAACACCTACATCTTCAACCGGAAAGCCACCGCAAGGGTGCATAGCAGAATGGACCATCAACAGGCATGCATTTTAAGGGAAAAGAGAAATACATCTTCCCTTGCTCTCGCGTACATGTGCAAAGTCAAAATCTACAACAATTATTCAAACTTTTTCCTTTTACTGAATTTGTGCGCGAAAAAAATTGATCCTCGATACTCTGTCTTTTATCCATCTCTATAATTTTATCCTAATGAAATCTGCAAAAATATGCCGGTGATTATGATACATTTTTAGAATAATCAGATCCTGCTCACCTCAAATTTCTGCTGGAGATTTCTTTTGTAATTTAACCAACAATCTGATAATCTACATCTACATATTACCCTGCAAGTCAAAGCAAGGGTGTGTGGCAGGGGATGAAACCGGTGCAAGGACCAACCTTTAACCAAGGTTCAACCAGGAACAAGACCAACTTCCTTTTTAGGGTAATACTTAGCTAATAACTTCCTTTTTAGGGTTGCCGGGGCTTGTGGATCCAATTCAATCCGCATATTTCATCGAGATTTTTTTCGAAAAATTGTGTTATTTATTTGCAAGTATGCAAGTAATAACTTTAAATAGAAAAATGCTCCAATTAATTGCACCTTATATAAAAGTGCAAATGTTGTGAAATGTGAGTGACAAGTTTTTGGGAAAACTTGAATGGAAAACGCACTTAGGAAAACTTTAACACAAAATTCAAGGGAAAAGTCAGTATTCGATAAAAAGGCAAATACTCACAGATTATGACCCGCTTAGGTGAAGAATATCTGAAAACTCACCAGTAAATAAAATAAATTACAATTAGTATGGCGTTAATTATTCATGGAATGAAGACATTAAGTTAAAATAAATATTGTTTCGTCCAAATGAATATCTACCCGATTAGACTAAGAGCGGTTTGAGAGAGAAGATAAATTACATCATTAAATTATCAAAGGGAACTTAACTTATCAAAAAGTTAATTATCCCATCAAATTGATGAAATTGATGTGGGTTCCTGCTCTTAATCGTAAAAATTTTTGAGCGATTAAATATATAAACATGACTAAAGGAGAACATTACAGATCTTCACAGATCATATGCACAGTACATAATATCATTATTGACGAAGAATAGAGAATTATATCCCATTGTGCATAGCATATCATAATTATGCAACGATATCGATACCGAATAGACGTCGTAAATATTACGTATCTATACTGTAACCGGTCCCAGTAGGATCCCGGTAAAAAACGAAGGTGAGATTTGAGGAGAGAAAGGAAGTTACATTTTTTGTGGATCCAAGGGAAACACTGACTGATTTGCATGAGTGTTTGACCTTGTGTGAGTGGGTGAGGATGATGGTCCTGTCGTTCTCTCCCTTCCACGCTTGTGTGAATACCTGAGCACCAAGAGCTCATCAAGCGATGACTTCATCCTCCCCGAAAATTGAAGCAGTGGAATTATCATTTCTCCTAAAATGATATAAAAGGAGCGGAGTGATTACGGAGAATGGGATTTTTCGGTTGTTTGCTTCGTGATGTTCCGAGTACTCTCAGTACTCCACAGAAAGTACTGAGAGTGAAGAGGCGTTTTGGATCGGAGATCATTACGGAAGGAGTCTAGCGAACTACAAGAGATGGCTGTGATCACCAATTCGAAGGCGAAGATTTTATGCCCTTACCCACATTTGCCAAGGAGTTCGTTACCGAACATCCCAGATAAAGGCAAAATATCAACTTCTTGATAGGACACCCAGTCCAGCGGATCAAACCAGTCCCACACAATGTTTTTAATTCCTTAACCATGACTGTCCACTCGATGATTCTCATGGGTTCATAAATTGATTTCCCACTGCTTCCTCAAGAAAAACTGACAACTGTAAAGACACAAATCTTAAAGCATTTTATATTATCTTCAATCTCGTATGGAGACACTGTCACTTCTATCGTTCCATTATGCCAGATGGAAAATTAAAATATTCAGGCACACTATTCAGCTCCTTCATTTACGGAGATTGAAGAACTGAGCGGAGATCATGAACATGGGTTTTAAGATAAAATGGTAGAATGCATTCAAATGTGGTGAGATACCACCGTCTTGCATCTCACCTGAATAAGCAGTATGAATGACTGTGCACTCTTATTATTTTCATTCCACAAATATATTCACCTCTGTTGTAAGATCACTGGAAGTTAACTAAAATTAATTTTCCGTTATTCAGAAGTGGATGACTACGATAATTTTGTTGATTACAGAAAGCTACATTTTCTCTTCCCCTTCACAATGGTCTATCTACATATTAATCATGCTCTACTCCACCAAAAGCTTCATCCACTTATGAGTATAAGCGAAGAGGGCAAAAAAAATGTTTCTCCCGAGATAGTGATGCAATAATTTTACTAAGATCTTATGCTTTGCTTGGGTCCTCGCACGCAACGACCCCCTAAGTATAAAGGACGAGGAGGCAGAAAAAAAATTAAACGGATGAGAGAGGAGGTAGATTCAAGGTTAAAATTGATTTTCATGGCGGCAAGGAAAATATCCGTGAGAGCGTAGTGTCAGGGGAATATTAGGACAGCTTTAGATAGTCACGAAAATGAAAAAGGATTAAAATACACTATGTAAAAAGATTAAAAAGATACGTAGCAAATACCATCGGTCCAATGAGTTATGCGGCGCAAGAGATAATTAACATGCAAGAGCATAAAGAGAATATTGGCCAATGAAAAAAGAACAGAGTTAACTTAATACTCACGAATTCAATAAGATAAACCGGTAGAGAATAACGCGTATTATAGAAGATTGTCGCAAATTCAAATCTCGTTCATGTTAGCATTGACACAATATGTAAGCCTAAATTTTATTTTGCTCATTGAGAACAGAAATTGCATTACCTACAAGATAATCAGCCGATAATAATTGTCTTCTCTGTAATCAGAAAGCAGATGAATAATTCCGCGATATAATTTAAAACAAATAATAGATTAACATCTGTATGGCAACACTATTTAATATTACAGAGTCAAAAGGCGTTGAGACGTCGAAAGCGGTAGAGGTTTATAAAAACAAAAAGAGTGGATAACTACAGTCTTTCAATTTCATGACAGAATTGTATTACTTCCAGGACAAAGCGATAACATTTTTTATGCAAGTACACATATAAGGGATTTCCGTTCATAAGCCACTACGGGCCCAAACTAATGATTTGCAATATCATTAATAATAGAGGCTATTTGCTATTAATGTCAGTAAGAAAATGAAAAATGGAATACACACTTACTCTTTGTAGTCATATATCACTTCTATCTTATCCTATACTATAATATATAACATCTCCTACTGTGTTAAAAGCAGGAAATGAACTAAAAAAAACCTAATCGTTATTCATCTTTAATGGTTGGAATGCTATGAATGTGTGGAAGGAACAAATAACGCACGCAGCAAATAAGCACGACAAGAGAGACCTATCGGGGTCCCAGGGGAACAATGATCAATAGGGAGGCCTAGAGAGCAAAAAACATGTGAATGGCCCTTAATTATTGGTTTGATAGCGTGCACTATGATTTGACGGGCATTATAGTACAACATGAAAGGAGCCTATTCCGTCTATTACCTAACAAGCTTCTTTATAACGGATCGTTTGATATAAAGCAGTCTACTTAAACAAGTCCGTCTTTACTTGACTTCGGCGCTAGCGGAATCGACATGTTTCATTGTACCAATAAAATACTGCACTACATTCTATGGCTGTAAGCTATTTAGTTGAGTTTATTTGAAGTTTAATTGGTTGTTGGGCGAAAAAAACTTTAAGGATGGCAGAAAAGTTTTAACGCCAAGAGATCGTCTCTTCAACGTCTCTTCCAACGGACGCAGCACTCCACTTGAAGTGCTCTTCTCTCAGTACTTAAGATAGGACCGCCTCCCCACCGAAAAATCCCTGCCACGGCCGGTCTTCGAACTCGGGTCCTCTACATGGAAAGGCAGTACTTCTGCCACTACACCAACCTGATACCCCTAGAAAAAACAAGCTGACTTCATCGAAGCATTCCCAATAGCCTCGTTATAGATGTTATTTTATTAGGATTACGTTTAACATTAATTTAGACTAGACGGAGCGGAGATATATAGCCCAATTACGGTTGAAGAGAGCAAAAGTAAACTTAGTGTACTTCATATAACATTTATAGAAATTGCAACACCGTTTCTGTCACTACGCCGTATTCAGGTTCACTCAACGTGAAATAAAGATGACCTAAACGTATCTACATCTACATAATACCCTGGAAGCCACCATAAAGGTGAGTGGCAGGGGGTGACTACTCACCAAACATGCACTACATATCATGCATAAAAAAGGATTAGTATTAATATTCTAGTCTTCACTTCACTATTTAAAAAAGATAAAAATAGAAAAGTAAGCATGCAAAAACATGGTGTTAGTAGGGTTACCTTCAAGTCCTTATACCAACATGCAGCTACCTATGCTATACATTGATTCACTCGTATTGGACATATTTACCGCTAGCTAAACGTACCTTAAGCTGGCCCACGGCCGAAACCGGTGGCAGGCTTTCAATAATTATACTGTGGAATACACTAAGTTTAACTTTGATATGTTTAATTAAAAAGAGAAATTTAAACAAATTTAATCTTGAGTCATTAAGCATTGTAACCTAAGCAATTAGAGCCACTTAAACTCAAATTACCCCACGCGTAGTATCCCTGAAAAATACAGCTAGGAAGCCCGGGAATTTACTAACACATCAGGACCGCCCTGTGTATTCACCGGCCCTGCCTCATGCTCTCTTAATCTTTTATAAAAATCACCAAAACGTCGCCAAGTGGGTCAAGCTTTAAATGCCCGCCGTGGAGAGACAGCCGTAATTCAAGCGCAGGGTCCCGGGGAGTTCGGGATGAGAGTGGGTCACCCTCGCGGGCCGGGATGCGCCGGGACGGGCAGAAAGTGGGCGAAAAATAAACATCGGGAGGTTTGTGAAAGGGTTCAATTTGGGAGGCGGCTCTCGGGAACGGCGCGTGACCTCCCCCAACACCAATTCCTGAAATCCTCATTTTTTTCGGGTCACAGTCGTTGAGCGACGGCAACCGACCCGTCCCCGGGTAAATCGTAAATCTTTCTGGCGGCCAATTCCACATCGGCTTAGGCAAATGAATGTAAGTGCTCCAAATGAGAAAAGTACATCCAACAAGGCTCCCCCGAGGTTTGGCCACGGAGAGTCGCATAGTCGACCTACTTTCGCGGCATCAGAGACTTTAGTTTGGCCGCTCCATCGTGGCGCGATGTTTATCTCTCGATTACCGCCCGCCATCAGTAAAAGGACGCAACGAATTTATTTTCTGAAGAATGACATTTATAGCACGCGAAATAATTCATATTTGCCAACACTTTCTCATGGGGGACTAGAGAATTCAGCACCGACGATGCATTATGAATCATGGCATGTTAGCACGAGTCAGAGAGCATTTACTTGATCAAATTTAAACCTAATAAAGCCCTATTTCTAGGATTCTCCAACATTGAAGGTATAACATGCATAAAGAAGGTCAAATTCATATGGTGCATCATTACAACATGAGTAGAGGAATATTTAAATATCCAATTAGTATACTACCTTGATATCAATTCGAATTAATGTCATTATCAGAATCACTCTTCCCTTATGATAATGGATTCCTGGTGCTAATGCAAGGGAGTTTATGAACAGGATCAGATGTAGAATTTTATTACGAATTTTAATAGGGAAGCGATAGGAAAATTCAAATAACCGCACGTCGTAGGCATTAATTTTTTTCTATAAATTAAACGAGAAGATTCGATAAAACGACGAGGTACGGAAATATATGGCGACGTATAATTCAAATATGGAAAATTATAGCCGTTTCCACATCCACTGACTTCCCACGCGAGTCTCAGGCCATTAGGAAATGTGTCCCTTTTTTTCTGGGTTCGAAAGCGTTTTCCTATGGATTTTTTTCCGAACTTTAACGATCGAGTGGGAGGGGAGATTCTGGTTTTGTCGGTAAAAAAAATAGCAAGTGGCTGATGACATCGTAAAGCCTTATTCCACATACGGCGTTTGTAAAAATAAAAATTGAGAGCATTTAAGATTACGTACAACGGCAACTCCGGCTTTTCCGGAGTTTAAAAACTTACGTCCGCCCGTCGAAAAACATGGATAGTTGCCAAAAATGTAAATATTAATGAGCAAATGAATAGATTCGGGGAAACCATTTAAAACTCCCTCCATGATTTAGGTATTTAATGTACATATACATAATTAATTGAGGAAAACGCTGGGGTGAAAACATAACTTTCTGAGAAAAAGACGCAAAGTAGAATTATTTATCAAATTACATGCATGTAAAACACCACGAAAATGTCAGAAAATGCGTGAAATATTAAACTTAAATAGCAAGTCATTAAAAATATCGTTCGTCTACTGCCACAAAGATGAAATTCCGAGTACATTTGTCTTTTTGTCGAATGTTAAGGACATAGTAGCTCAATTCCATCATTTCGTCATCGTAAGCCGAGTCGAACGGAGGAACTCTCTACGATTAATTCGTTCTCAGATGGATGAGAATCCTTAAGAGATACCAGCGTTAGAAATTGGATTCCATTGATGACCTTGGCAACTGCTCATCTCCTATGGTAAACGGTTACATATGACTCATTCCATTTAGACGCCGAATCAACAGTTACAAAAGGTAGAATAGAAAGGAAAATACTCCACAAACAGTACCTACTCGAGAACAAGGAACTGTGGCACATAAATGACGGCAAAAATACACGGGCTTCCTTACTTCTACCCGATAACATTGTCTTGCACTTTCGGCAAGCAAGCAAACAAAGATAAGACGTCGCTTGCTTTTCCCTAAGGACCCAATATCTGGTATCTCTTCGTCTTGCCCTCAATTCGTGCTTCGATATAACTATGCCATTCATAGGGTTTCTAGTCGGATTCCTTGTCGGAGGACGGGTTCCATGAAGCAAGAAGCGATTTTATAGGGAAAAACAAGGCGGGACGTCAAAAGGGTGAGGACTTAAGGCTGGTTAATGGCACATTTACTAAAGCGAAAGCCTAGTGACAGATTCCAAAGCCTTCATCTCAATTCACTTCTACTTATTAGCAATCGTCCCAGCTCAATTAAGCGTGACAAGGGAGTAAGTTCACAAAAAAGAAGGGAAAACTAAAAAAGATAAACTTTTAGATTAACTAGGAAGGGGAAAATTTATTTCGCTACCTAATAATTTCACCCTGTTTTTGATGTAGAGGGAAAACCTCATCATAACTTAATTTCGATAGATTATAATAATCATTTCGTCTAATTCCTTAGAAAATTCAAGAAGTGAGGCTTATGCAACGAAGGTGTTAGTAATAACAGCTAAACTAGTAACCAGGGGTAGGATAAAGTATATTTAGCGTATGACATGGTCAAATTCCTAGTAGGTGCAAGGAAGGAAATTAGAGCCGCAGACGCTAGTTACCTTACCCTTCCAGAGAATTTGAATACTCTGTTGATTAACGGATAGAGAACATCGACTGATTAAATGAAAGGAAGTCCACGATTTCCTTTTCAATGATGAGCGACGTTTTTCTCGGGCAAGATGTTGAAAGAAAGGGAACATGGGTTTATCGAGCACTCATAGACCGTCGAAAGCGTGATTCCTGACACCCGTTGACTGGATGTGATTCCTGTTAACTTGAAAAAACTGTTCCCTGGTCACTATTTTCCATTTCGCAAAAGCAGCGGAACGATCCCCTATCGTCTTTTTGGATAATATAGGAATAATTCCGTTAATAAATATAATAAATGCTAGTTAATACGATAGCACTTCGAGTTCAATGCTCCAACCGCCGGATAGAACGATAGACCGTGGTCTCCAAGGCACCATCCGCTAAGAGTACGCTAATGCCGACGCCGAGGATTTAACGCCACTACTTCATCTACTGCAAGCAGTAAAAATAATTTTAAAGATCTCATATGACCAGCAGAAGGCGGCCATGTTTGAAATTCTAGTGAATTATGAAGAACGCTTTTAATTTAATTTATGTGCTTATAGTTCCAAAAGCTATGATAGGGAAGTTTCCCACGGAAACGACGAACCGACTTTGACAGTATAATCACGGGCTGGCTTATTTTAAATGCACGCTCTAAAAGCATTTTACGACCACTTTCAACTCAAAGGCCTCCAAAATGGAATCCCAAAACTCCATTTTGAGCACTTACATCAGATATAGAATTTAAAAAACTTGACTTGATGGCAGAAAAGATCAGCATTCTGGAAACGCTAAAAGACTTACGTGTTTACCATTAGTAATAATGTTTCGATGCTGCTCACAAAAAAGAGATAGGTATTATAAGTTCTCATTTAAGAAAAAACTTCGGTCGTTCAATAGGCATGAATGCTTACCAAGGACCATCTACAGTTCTGAAAGGAATCGTCAAACAGCCTTGAGTATACAACACCAGATCTATTAGCATAAATTACGATAGAGCCCATTATACATTTACAGTTTGAGGTGCCTCTCACCGTCATTCCAGTTCCCACGAAAGAGAAGGGAACAATTCGAATAGGAATGGCATGTATTACAAGGCGACCCTATTTGCTGCTATCGAGCAGTTAAAATACCTGTAACGGTTGCTAAAGCTTGGATAAGAACAAGAGGACATGCCATTATTTTACAAGAAAACAGCACGAAGATGACCAGTTGCGAATGAAATGAATAAGGAAACGAAAGTATCCCTAACATCAGAAGGACCGGGGCATGACACAATTAGTACGTTTATACATTTCTATCGTTTGTACGCCCAAATTTAGTTACTAAATCGGCATTGGACTAATCCCAAATAACAGTATATCAGTAAATTCGTAAATAGGATATTAATATGTGGACTCTTTATTGTGGACATGTGGACGCACCATTTCATGGCGATTTTCATGGTAGTAGCAGTTATTCTAGGGAGCCATTTCGGATGCTTGGATAATTGGATATTGGCACGAATTTTTCAAGGAATGGAGTGAATAAGGAGAGAAACTGGACATTTAAGAAAACATAACCCTTTTTCTTAACGACTGGCGCCAAGAAGACTACAGCTTGATGTCCAATCCGACGTGCGGTGTACAGAACTCGAAGTACTTTCCATACAGCACTCCAGCAGAGACCGGTATACTAATGAAAAATAAGTGTCTGCCAGAATTGAACCCGGAACCTGAGGATGGAAAGCCAGTATTCTAGGCTCCACACCAAGCTGATCATCGGCGACGTTCATTCCACTGGTTAAATGCATTTAAAATACCACCAGCACCAGATCTTTCTGAATTTAAAATAATTTAACTTTCCTGGAATAAAAAGAATTGAGGCTTCTGTTTGAGTTATTTCGGGTAGCCCACCACTTTTATTAATTTAGCTTTTTTTTTGCTGCAACATGCATATATCATCACGACGGCCAGAAGCCACTTCGGGCGGGCCATCGACAAAATACTTCGAAGCGGGCACCAAGTCCGATTCCCGTGTTTCCCAACAAGAGTCTCTATGGCCAGAAGCCGTTATCCACTTGAGGGAAAGAAAGATCTTTTGAAACTGGACCATTTGCTCCACCTATGGTCTTAGACGATCAACATTAGGCAAGAGGCTTAAGAAGATGCTTATTTTTGGGAGATATTGCGTAAAATGTGTGCGTGCACCGAAAATGTAAACGTGGAAACCGATAGTGCACACTGGAAAAGGCACAGCACTACTTCAAATTCATACAAAATGTATCGAAAGCTGCAAATAATTTTTGGGCCACAACACTGTACCTGGAACCGCACCCGAACGCTCCTCCTTCGAGGTTGTTGGGCACGGAGAACACACCAACAAAATGGGATTCTTGCCCTTAGCGTCGAAATGGTCAGAAAAAGTACACCGTACTGAGTTTCCCAGATTTTATACAGTATCAAATGTAATACAAAGCGGTGGTGGAGAGTGTAATGGACCTTTTACACGGGGAGAGCGAGAGGGAGGAAAATGGGGAAGCAGAAATAAGTTCTTACCAAGGAAGCAAGAGCGGCTTCCACAATGAATTCCTGTTGAGCGACCCCATTTTCGAGAATGAACTCCCAAAATTATCTCTTAAACCGTAGGTACTCCTCGAGTGCGGGCAACATCTCAGCATATTTAGGGCCGAGCGAAGGTGAAACTTTCCGTCTCTTATGAGGCAATTAGTTGTTTGACTCCCGATCAATAAAGCTCCATAAAAGATGGAAAATTACAAATATGGAAGGAGCAGGGGCAAGGAACAACCTTTCGTCCTTATTTTCATCTCTCGCTCTATCTCCGAATTCCGGCTTACAACAATAAAAAAGGGTTCTTGCTTGCCGGTGCATGTAATACATTCTAGAGCATTCGTTTACGCGTCTATATTTGTATTTCGCAAGGTATCAAGGGGTCCAATCATATCCCAAATTTTCCTTATCATCTACATTTACAGCATACTCTGCAATCCACCATAGAATGGCATGGGGTGAATCATGACCAGGCATGAATTGTCAATCAGAGGAAACACCTACTTACTTCCATACATGCATGTGATACAAAAATACTACTCCGTTTATACATTTCTTACATGAAATCAAGAGTGACTATACTATCACCCCGAGGGAAATATTAAACATGCAGTTACCAGACAGGTGAAATGTTAGCTGTGAATGACAATAAATTGTTAGTTTATACAGAGCATTATATTACTAATGTATGCAATGATAATTATAAGGTTTATAGTCATTTATATAAATAAATAAATTAAATTATGAGCCCATGTTTCTTAGAGCATTTAGTAGTTAGTAGTGTTAAAATATGCACACGTCAAAAAAAATAAATCATTAAATTCTAATTTCTATACCAAAATCTGCAATTCATACTCTGATATTTCCATGTGTCTTAGCTGCAATTATACTACGCAGTCTCTAATTAAACGCGGAATAAATAAATTCCTGAACATCGCCATCTTACTATCTAACTCTCTATTTTTATAAATACCTCATCTCTCGCTAGAGGTTTTACATCAGATGACTGAAAGTGATGTTGAATACAAAAAAAATATTTAGGATACGATTCTTTCCGTGTTTGGAAATTTCACGAGGTTATTATTTGCCGTATCTCTCGCAGCGGGATGATAGAGGGTTTTAGCGTTATGGGGAAGGCGGCAGGAGGAGGGATCAAGATGCAAATCGTCCCCCAATGCCGCTGATAATATGGGAGTGGGGTAAGATATGACAGAGATGGAGGGAGATGGTGAAAGGGATGAGAGGGGGCCATGACACGCTCTGCGGCACCATAACCGCAGGCTGGAACGTATGCACCGCGAGCATTATGCAAATTTGCGCGCACGTACGGGGGCTGTTATTGGGACAAGCGAACCCGTGGAGTCGGCCCGTGGAGGTGGCGACGGTACAGATCGTACGAACATTGCGACGCTTACAAGCGTGGAGGTCATGTCCCGGGTCTTTATTGGAGCGCCCGTGCCAGTGGCATAGATTCGACTCCTAACAGATAAAGCGCGAGCGTGAAACTCGCATGTCTCACTCCCGAGGATCATATTTCACCGAGAGATACGTGCATCTACATACACGCAATATCCGGCAAGCCACCGTGTGTGGCAGGCGGTGAAGATCACCAAACATGCACCATTGACATGCAATTAGGCTACGAAATAGAAACATGTTAGATGCTAGGGTTACATGGAGCTAGATGGTTAATATATACATAGTAATAAAGGGATTGTTGGTTATAATGGCATTTATCTAATTTTTTTAAATCTGTGTTTACCTACCATGCATGGGTCAGTAAAGTTAATACATGCATCATACACTTCAGTCTACCCTAACAATATTTTATCTACCTATCCTTTTGCTGTAGGAGAAAAGAGAAATCTGCTGACAACTCTAAAAATAAGAAGGGACAACTTAATCGGCCATATCTTGAGACAGGATGGCCTGATGAAGACTATCTTTGAGGGAAAAGTGAACGGGAAGATTGGAAAAGGCAGGCCTCGTATGAGATACATGGATCAGGATTGTGAAGGATGTAAAAGAGAAGAATTACGTCACAACGAAAAGGTTGGCCGATAGAAGAACCGAGTGGAAAGCTGCGTCAAACCAATTCTAGGATTGTTGACCGATGATGATGATGATGATCCCTTTGCTATGCTGTCTATTGCTTCTCTTATAGTACGAGAGAAAAATTGCATTTTGAATCTATCGGTACGAAAATCTACCTTTATAATCTTATTTATCTGGTCGAATCTAGCATAATATGCCGTGATTTTTATTATATAATTAACATCTTCATAAAAGTTATCCGTTTTAAATTACTGCAGGAGATTGAATCTGTACATTAAACCTACGATCTGTTGATGATTCCCAACCTAATTATTCTTACGTACTGAAAATGCCCACATTCATCTGCAGCAGCATGCCGCTGAAAAAACGCTAGTTATGGCGCTCAGCCTAAGTATTTCCCTGATGAGAAGATAAAAATAAGGCAAGTAAACAGCCCTAAACTATTGAATTATTAAATTTTCATCCAACAATATTTAATTTTCATTTAAAATTATACTTATCCGCGTAAGTTTCTTCACGCTTTAGCGTATTAATCTTAATTTCTAAAATATTTTATGACCAGTGATGCAACAAATCCCCAAGCGCATTCAATACAAACATTTTTCACCATAAAACTACATTAATGTTTTCTCTATAACTATATAAAACGTGTGTAAGAATTTGTCCGAAACTTGTATGAAATTTTTCTTAGACTTCTAGACGAAAGACGTCTTAGACGAAAAAAATCTGACGAAATTATTGATACTTACAGTAAAATTTCTACAGTATACTGCACTATTTCTCGACTACTTGAAGCTTCCTGGAGAAAAAACCACGAATACGTGGGATCAATGCCTAATCGTGAACTTTTATGTGAACTATAAAGTACGGAAAAAATGAAGCATTGAAAAATACGATGGAGCCCATGTTGAGGACCTGATACGAGGTAACGGAACACTGAAGATAAAGACAGAAGAGGCTGTACGAGCGTAGTACATTGATGAAGAGAGTAATTACAAGAGCAGCATGACGGTAGGCACACGATATATAGCACTAAAGGTGGATTATATGCGCAGAACACGGATTTTCTGAAGTAATGGATAGCAATTAGGCTTGCATCCTGCCAAGAGCATGGAAATTGTGTTTGCCTTGGGATTAGTTTTTTAATGGTGGGATATAATCTGAACAGTTGAAGCACATTAAAGTCTAATGCTGAAACAATACGTCACTGCAACGAGGAACTAACATAGAAAGCTATCAAGTAATACCAGAATGCATCCAATAACTTCCGAATGTTGGTAGAATACCGAGACGATAGTGATGCTGGAGATTTCGCGCGGAGTTTGCACACCAACCTAAGTAAACAGCTTCCTCAAGAGTGATATCTGGAGAGACTGAAAACATCTCGGAAAAGTTACGGGTAGAGAAGTCGTAAATGGATTTTCTTTCTTTCGTAAATGTTCTCAGACTGCATTATCATTTAAAAACAAATACTACTTCTCCACCTTATTTATTCTACCGTAATTATATTTTCCCACCCCTTATAATCCATCATAAAAAAGGACTTAAGCATCGTCTTGGATTTTTCGGTCTGATTCCTACACAATTCAACTCAAGTATTCATCGCAACGTCAACCGCGGTCCTTCATCTCTTCAGTTGTGCTCCCAATGTAAAGAAGACCCAATACCATAAAAAAGTAGGGCATAGTGAGATAAAAAAGGTTAAGAACAAAAAGTAAACACATTCCCATTGGATATTGACTATGCATAACGAGGCCATGCGGGTCTTATAGAAAGATTCCCGCAAGGGTATAAACCCACTAAGGTAATTTGAATGTAATATAAGAGCTCTAATTTATTATTGACATTGATCTTTTGCATACTAATCTTCAGGGACATTCAATTTTGTTACATTTGAAAACATTCCTGACAATGGACAACCGATATCTCTATAAAAAGGGGAATCAGGAATAACAGAATGGAAAGGTCAATACATGTTCTTATGCTCTCTCTCTCTCCACTTGGTGGGTCTTTGCCAACCACTCCGATGAAAATAGCCCGACAGTGCCCACATCCCTGTCGCCCAGAGCATCCTTGGGCTTTCAATGGGAGAGATTACACTCCATATAGGCGCCGCGAAAGTGGTGAGGAGGAGAGAATTATTGACTCAACGGAGCTAGAGTAAGCATTGGCACACTCTCCTGCCGACGGGCTTAAATTAATTTTCCTCCCCGCCCTTAAAGAGGGCCATCTGGGTCTAATCTCTGTATTCCGAATGGGGGAACATCAATCGCGTTTATCAGCATACGAATTCGCCCACGGAGGATGAACAATTAAGGACTGTTACCATAGGGACTCCACATAACCAGTCCCTTGATCTTTGTGATATGTACCTTCTAATTACTGGCTATTTTTCCATGATAGTGAGTTTGTGACTCTCACGGGAGCATCTCTTGAGGACCACACCATAATTGGGCTGTTCTTTCCGAGACAAATTCTGCATTTTAAATCACCTACTTTGATTTGGTAAATGATTCCCAGGAAACCATTTATGCGGATATCAACTTGTTAAATGCATTAAAATGAAATACACAAATTTCTATTAATGAGTACTCTTAGTCACTTCCACAGAATTTTATTTCACAATCGACCGGTTTCCGAATTTCCGAATCGGCAGTTACGACATCTTCATGGTGTAACTGCCGAAACCGGTCGATTGTGAAATAAAATTCTATGGAAGTGACTAAGAGTACTCATTAATAGACATCATGACAACCTTCCACCATGTCAAACTTTGATTTTATCGAAATACACAAACTTCACGCCAACTTGTAATGAAGGAGGTTTTTAATCCTCACGCAATAATCGTTCAACACTGAACTTAGCAGGTGGAGGGCAATATAATTAAACTTTTACTCGGACAACACCAACTAGAGCTGTCGTGAGCGATCGCGTGCAACGATTTGTGGGTAAGTAGGTAACTATGTCTTCGCTCCCAGTCTCATAATCGGAATAATTAGTCTTCGGGAATTGTAAAATGCATTAGATTCGATGATATTAAATGCCGAAAAACCATCGCAAAATTGCAGATCGTCAAATTTCCTTACTTTCATAACATTATCCCATAATCCACAGGAGATTCGGGTAGCTATGGCTTCAATATTACAGACGTACAGTCCCAAGGAAACGGGTTTGAAACCCGGAAGCGACAATTTTTTTTCAGGGGAATACACGTCTGTATCTATTTAGCAACTTGATGGAGAGGATTTCAAGGGCAGTACTGCGTCCGTCAAATTGGATGCTAAATCGCGAACCTCTTCGCCCCTCAGGTTGAAGATAGGTTAATGCCGACGCCGGGTTTCCATCTACCCTTCGCCCGATCTATAATCCCTTTAACTGATTACCCACCTATCCGTAAGAGCAAAATAACAACAATAAAATCATTCTAGAGTATTTAAGTAATTATAACTCTTATTAGGGTACTTTCCTTTCCTTTGCACCCGTACCCGCTTGTGCTCTGAGGAGACAAAGAGTTAAAAAACAAAATGCTAAGAGCGGGAGAAAAGACCGAAGAGTAGGGTTTAGCACTAATTCTCAAGACACGCATCTCCTGCCCTCATTGGATGAGGTTTATCCAAAAACATTAACAGGCAGAGTGCATTTGACGAGAGTTCCATTAGTCACAATTCATCATTTTCGGGTACTTAACCAGGAGACTGGCGTAATACCTCGGCCTCTAGTAGCGCCTTCCGGAACCCACTCACTTGTTAAGTCCCCCGGCACGAAATCCCGAACTCAATGCCTAGGGAGGCCGTTCAATTCCACTCGGCTAATGTGAATTTAAAAGGCGAAAATTCCCCGAGCGGTGGTAGAGGACAAAAATACCCAGGCTCCTGCTAATGGAGGCTTGAATCGCCCATCGGTCGGACGAGGAGGAAGCCTTGTCCGTCAGCGCCGGGCCGGTCGGCGCCATCCTCAGCGGAGGAGAGAGCGGGGGCGTCGGTCGACGAAGCATTGGAGAAGTGGAGGAACAAATAGGAAGGGGGAGTGGAGGAGGGAGTTTGATGATGCGGGCGACGAGTGGGCCTCAAGATCGTCCTTTGTCCTTCCTTCGAGTGGCGGGCGCAACTGCCGATATCAAAGCCCGTGCGATAGAGAGACCACTTCCGCGCCTCCCCACGTGTGCGCCCCGAACGACGATACCCGCAGGCTTACTTACACCCCACTTGTCTGTCCCTCCGGCATCAATTCGACCTCAACGTTTGCTGCTGCGTTCAATCCTCCGCAGTCATAAAAATCAACCGAAACCTGGCGACGACAACCGAGGCATATGTGCGAATGCGAAACCACGATGGACGCAGGAAAGAATGACGATCTGGTCCAAGTGTGTTGGATTTGAGTGGAGAATAATGAGGGCCCGTTTAGGCAGCCATTCGCGGGTGTGACTCAATGGAAGAAAGGACGATGACGGTGGAAGAAACGGCATGTCACGAAGAAAAACAGCAAGTAATGCAGCTAACCGACGCTGATCAAAACATTCGTGAGTTTAAGTTTTTTTCAGCGCTCAAACATTCTTCAAGCATCAATGGGCTGGAAGAAGTAAGCCTCAGTACGACCCCAATGAGTCATCCTGAGGCTTACTTCTAATACAATGGGCTTAAGGCTTACAGTGTCAAAAGATAGCAAAAACAAGCGTGAGAAACGGGCGAATACAATGATTTGATGGTTGACAATGAGGCCATTTAAATGCGCTCATAGGTCTAGAGCACTTGGTTCGATGTTCTACGAACTCCTCCCGTAAAAAAATTAATTTTTTCCTCCCGTAAAACATTAATTTGCCAGTCAATAGCTGAGACGCAACGGAAACAATCCCATTAATTTTGGTGGTTCTTGCAAAAGCGCAGAGGTAATATTCAGGAACCTCTGGATGTTCATCATTCACACATAGGAATGATTCACTCACACAGTCAATATATCGAAGGAGCAATTAGTCCAGTGTTTCGGATACGGACTTCAGGGTTGAATCAATGCATCGCGATGGCAACAGTGAATGAGGTGGAAGAAGAAAAATTCAAAATGTCCTTTTTTCCTCGTACAATTAGGGATATGAATAACGGTAAATATTTCCAATACGAGTGTAGCAATGGATAACATTGGTAGCTGCATGTTGGTATAAGGACTTGAACAGCATCTTTTTGCATGTTTTCTTTGCTATTTTTATCATTTTTAAATAGTGAAGTTTAGAACAGTATATACATACTAATCCTTTTTTATGCATGATATGTAGTGCATGTTTGGTGAGACTTCACCCCCTGCCACACGCCTTTATGGTGGCTTGCGGGGTATTATGTAGATGAAGAAGGAGACCCCCTTTTGAAATAGGGTGTTTTTAAAAAGTTTTGAACAATTACATACGTATTTTAAGTTCACGTCTCGCATCGTAAACGAATGACATTTTGGCAGCTGATGAGGGACTGTCCGCTCTCTTCCGCTGTTTCTCAATTCGCCGAAGATAGCCGTCAAGCCTACTTTGTTGCCTTGGTTTTTCGAGTTCCGATCCCCATGGCCAGTCCACAGATGCGTAAACGGCTTCAAACAAGTCCCTAACCACTCACTTATTACTCACAACAAGTTTCTAAATGCACGATGGCCTAAAAAATATCGGGCAGGGAGAATTTATTCTAAAGCAGATTTTCTATTTTTAAACGTTTCTCCTGTAGAAATATTCTCAAGGCTAAGGAAAAATCTTCGCTATTAACGTAGGCACTCCGAAACCGACGGTGTATATATGAGAACCCTGGAGCCTGTCGCAGAGCGTTATTATTCGTTCAAGACAATGTAAAAGATAGGAAAAGCTCGACTCCCTCTTTCGAATATTGGCGCTGGTGCAAATATAAGTTCATTTCCGAGAGAATGACAGCGGCCGTTGCACATATTTTAATTTTTTTCAAGTGTCGCCGTTTCACAGCGCAAGAAAAGTACTGCCGCTGCATTTCTCTGGCTCCACTCCAGTATCCCGCTCTCTCTCAGGAAGCACCTCAATCAGAGGAAGGGAATAAAGTTACCATTGGCACATAGATCATCTGGCTGCTTCCAAAATTTTGAATGGGCCAAAAAAGTATACCTTAAGTATTCCCTTTTGTGGTGCTGGAGGGAAAAGGAATGAAAAAAAACATATAGCTACTGAGTCTTTCAAAATTATCGAATCATTTCTTATGCCAAATGCCGTCGTCATAACGCATCTTTTCCAATAACATCATAACCTAACGGTTTTTCGGAAAGCGGAAATATCGCTCAAGTGATTAATTTTAGTCACTTTCATGAAATGACTGCCTTCATTGGGGAGTATAGCTGAATACATCCGAGGGAAGTTAAAGCGAAGGGTTAATATCACATACGACATAAAGGGAAGCATTTATGAACGTCAAAATAAAATATACAGCTGAAAATTGGCAGTACAACCGTTCTATATGTATTTCCATTTTCACAAGTGGCACATGGCTAGTAAAGAGTGAAAATTATGGAGCGCCAAATCATCTTTTTAAAAGCACACGGATGCGCGTGCAATGGCAATTTCCCTAGGGTTCTTTTAAGCCCTATAAACTTTTGAAAAGAAAACATGGGAAATACTGAACTCCAAAATGTATTATGACTGGAAACAGCATTACCTTTTTATTATCTTCTAGTTTTGAGAAAAAGCCAACATTTTTAGGGCCTGTGAGAAAGAACGGCGTGTATATCACGCAATATTGAAATGCGCACGCATTGACTCAAACGGTTGGTAAGTGAACATGCGGCATTGGGACACTAGTCGTAAAAAGGAAATGACAACATTTGTAATGGGGAAAACGGTGCTCGATAGTTGTTTTTTTTCGTTTTGAATTGCATCTATACATCGAGTAAAAACTCAATACCAGAAAGCATTTGTTTTTAAATTATCCTTATTTATTTATTTACTATGGCCGCTATGGCCTAAATCATCGATGCAGCGTGGGAACAAGATACACTCAATTTCGCGAGGAGAATGGCGCATCTACGAGTATAAGCTCACAAGTTTAAGTCTTTAAGTCCCAAGTGGCTTCCGTTTCAGGTTTATAGCATCTGAGTTCCTTTGCAGTAGGTCGTTTTTCACGAACGGCGAGACAGAAGAATTTACTTCAGGTCTTGTATCACATTTCCTGAAATGAACACGAAATACTTGCCACCAACGTTTACAAACAAAATAAACTTGGCAGTAACCCACACAATTATTAATGACCACTAGATCGGTTTCGATCTCTTCAGGTCATCAATGATTGCGCGGATTGCAAACAAATTTATTTTAATTGTAAAAATGTTGATATTCCACAAAGTGAACTTGCCTACTATTGCTATGATACATATTCAACGTTGGGATTGACAAAAGAATGAAAAACAGATCGACTATCACAATCATTCATCATCACATTTTCCTCACAATGCTCTTCACAAAAGACTGACATTCACAGTTAATTTATTGCAAGAGCCTCCTGCTAGTTGGGTTCAATGCTTCGACGATTCAAGTGTTTCTTTTTTTTGGACGGGAGAAATTTAATTTGCAGTTTTTCCTGAAGGGATTCACTGCCTCATTATGCCACTTGTCGTAAAGGCCTGGTTACACGATACATTAACCCGTACGAGTTAATGTGTAAATGAATGAACGCGAGAATGAACGCGAAAATGCACCGTGTAACCACACCAAAATGTACAAATGAATGAATGCGTGAACAGAAAATAGAACCTGTTCTATTTGGTTCATGCATTCGCACAAGTTGAGCCGAGACCATTGACGCTAATGTACATGAAGCCGTACGTGTTAATGTATCGTGTAACCAGGCCTTAACAATCAGTGTACCAATCGCGGACAAGGTATTGGCAAGTATCACGAAAGCCATTAGCGAACTGAACGGTTCAATATTGTTCCATATATTAACGAAGAGATGGATTTGAAGACGAATTTCAGATTTTACTAGCTGTTTTTTTCTGAAAACACCCCAAACCTAAAAAAGAACGGCAGGGATTGTTAGCATAAATGCTGGAACTCGATCCATGTACAGGAGTCTATTTTTTGTAGGTGGAGGATATGACCGTACATTCAGTTAATTCTTTACCTCTTCAAATTACGTATTGTATTTGGCACACGAAATCTGTTCGAAATATATAGTACTTAAAATCAAATGAGATCGTATCTACTTCATCGTGGCCACATTTCGCTCCTCGCGATATTTAACTGGATAAGAAAAACTATGAACTGCAGAAGGAACCAGACAATTATATCCACTATATCAGTCGATAGGTATCAATTGAATTTCTGCTATACACACAACGGGGGACCCTTTTTTCCTCCCTTTTAAGAAAATATCGTAAAAATAGTCCCAAAGGGTAAAATGAAGGAGTATGCATCAGAGATATGAATCATCTACACCTACATGATACCCTGCAAGCCACCGCGAGGGTGTGTGGCAGGGGGTTAAGATCACCAAGCATGCACTACCGACATGCAAACAAGCAACTATAGGGTCTCATGAAACTAGATTGTTAGTATCTATAGTGTTTAAGGGATTAATAAGGCGGAAATGCATCATGCACTACAGACTACTCTAAAATATTTCGCCTACCTATCCCTTTGCTATGCTGCCTATTCTGTTATCTTATAGTACGGGAGAAAAATGCCATTTTGAATCTATCAGTACGACAATCTATCTCTCTAATCTTATTTATCTGGTCGAATCTAGCATAATACGCTGGTGTTTTTAATATGAGCCTAACATCTTCAGTAAAGCCATCCGATTGAAATTTCTCTAATTGATTTAATCTGTACCTTAACCTACGCTCTGATAATGATTTCCACCCTAATTCTTGTATTAATTAGATCATATCAGTAGGAGCATAAATTAATGTTGCATATAAATGACGAATACGTTCCTCTGCCGAGTCAAATCCGAGAGGTAACATGACGGAGAGGATTCAGAAATTAGTTTCAACGGGATTTATGCTCTTAGTCTATTTTCCTCGAAGCCCGAGGGGATCGAGCTTACATTTTTACGACGCCACAGCGTCGAGGGGAGTTCGCGGCTTACCGTCGCGTCGCAAGGCTTCTCCGACTCCCGTTTTTATGGACCCCCGATGCGGGCCCACTCTCGAGGGATGCTTTCACTGCCTCCTCCTCTAATTCTCTTTCCACACACCCGCAGTCGCTCCTGCTCTCTTTCTCTCCCTCCCTCACTCTTCCCTCCACCTCCCTCCCCCGCCCCTCCCCCTGTAACGCCGCCCTATGATTTAGGAACCGGTTCGATTTGGACGGGACTCGCATTCACCTTAGCGAGAGACCCATTTCAAAGATGACAGTCACCTCCTTCTCCTCCTCCGCCTCTTCCCTTTTATTCAAACTCTCGCTCTCCCAAACTCATTCGAGTCTTGCTC
Source organism: Platycnemis pennipes (assembly GCA_933228895.1). NCBI lineage: Eukaryota > Metazoa > Arthropoda > Insecta > Odonata > Platycnemididae > Platycnemis > Platycnemis pennipes. Next base: position 43,129,530 of record OW121848.1, read on the forward strand.
CTCGCTCGTCGCAACATGCGACGCATTACGTCTCCGTCGCGAAAGCAAATCATATCATTCCGGGACTTCATCCAAGTCTTGAGGAGAGATAACTTCGCCGAAAGTGGGACGAGAACGAATTTCTCCCCAGCGCAATGCCAACGTAATTTTCGCCGCATTCTGGAACGTGAAAAAAATAATTTAGCGCAGCCAAGAGAGGCAGCGATTCATGAACATTCGATTATAAATAACCAACTAGAGATCGTGGTGGTGAGGTTATATGAGAACTAGACTCACATATTGAAGACACGAGTTCGAATCCCGTGCATGGAAGGGATTTTTTATTGGTAGCCTGATATTGATTTTTATTGATACCACTCGAGAGCTTCGTAATCTCCAATGAACTAACGGCACTCACAGTCACTTGAGTGCCGTGTGGAGAGCCCTTAGAGTCCAGCACTCCGTAAGTAGGACGGGACGGCGCCAGGTTTCCTTCCATCCTCAACCTGTTCCATGAAAAATTCCTGTCCATTTACAATAACCAACCTACTGAATGGCAAATGATCAAAGCAGTCGGTCGTACCCATCGAAAAACTACTTCGAGGAAGCGAAAAGGTGGGCTAAACTTTGTCAATATGGTGTGCAGTAAAATATTCCAACCCATTATGCGGAGGCTCTTGGAAAGAGAAGTCTAATTCAATGTTGAGAAAGTGAAAGGAATGAACCGCTAAGTAAAACGAAGAATGTGTATACTTGTCAACATCAAACGGAAGATGTGACGACAGTTAATGCACGCATAAACACTGCGAAGTGGAAACTGCGGTTGTAAAGGAGATGTCTGTCATCCTATATACGGATTTATGACTCCCACCACTAATGATGATTGCCTACCCGAGCTATTTAATTGGAATAAATCCCAATGAAGAAGAACCTAAGGCACTTTGAAGAACGAGATGATCAATGAAACACAAGGGACACAAAACTGGCAGTAACAAAGCACATTTCGAAAGAACCACGAGGTAATTATATCATAGCTACATAATCCAAGCTATTAAACAAGTCCTAAATCGGAAGGGTGACATTCAATTCCTGACGAACACCGGTAAGAACTCTTAAGAGATGATTCCCATGAGCGCGACGGTCAAGTTAATACACGATGCTAACGCCTCCTAATACTCTTGGCAGCATCGGTTGAATCCCAAACGGAAGACCTACGAGATTGACAGAGTGAGAAATGATACCGGTCAATGGAGAGCTCGGACTCAGGGATATATTTGAAAAAGAATAGCCTCCGACTTTGCTTCTCAAACAAAAGGAACAACATATTTTAAAAATATATTTTCCATCAACAAATTTGAGTCATCTCTACTTTTAATGCACTATTTTACATACATCAACTGCATTTTCCGTCGCTTGCTTTTGATGTGCGATTGATGTCCAAGTTGTCCTTGTCCGAGGCACATAAAGTTCCAGGTGTACTCATTCACGATTGCTTCGCGTCTTATCTTAAAAACCTTTATATTAAACCAGCCTAGTTAGCCTTTTTGGTGACGCCATGGCCTGGCAACCCAAAGTTCACTGGTCCGAATCCATCGTCGTTCATTGATGTCGTGTTTTCTTATGATTAAGTTTTTGTTAGATTCGGCCCGGAATCTTTTCACAACTTAAGCTTTTGGAGGCGCTAAAACCCGAAACCTATCACTCTTCATTTAATTATTTCCCTCGAGGGCTTGAGGATAAGATTCTATATGTCTTCAAATCCACATGTATAAAATTGCTATCAAGCAAGGAAGTCACAATACAATACCGCAGGGATACCAATCAAATCTATTGAAACCAGGCATTCGGATGCGAACAGAATGATTGATTATCTAATTAAGAATTCGTAATCCGATCTTTATTCCTGCGTCTTGGGCCTCAAGAAAGTCATTATTTATAGTAAAAATCACAAAATATAAAGTATTAGAGATAGGTGCGCAATAATCTATCAATAGGTAATCACATAACTCTGGGAAATTATGGCATTTATCTGCAGCAATGTTGAGAGTATAAAGAATAAAATTTACCATTTGGTGGGAATCGCGATAAGATGTGAAAGGAAACTTGGGCGTCGTATACAATTCTACGTAAGTTTGAACTCAATCATACCAAAAATGACGACGAGGCTCAAATTTTCTTCAGGACATTATATATCTACAAAGGGTCTAATTATCACCTTATCAACTAAAAAGCATTACGCTTAAGCAAGAATAGACAAAATACCACTCATTCAGAGATTAATTGTGAACAGAGTGACGGTCCAGATACTTCAACTTTTGTTTAGCAATATACAAGATGTTTACAAAAATTACATATACCTAAGCGTTTAACAGTGAGTGGTAACATGTTAAGAATGCGCTGTAATGCATTTAAAAACCAACCCAACCTATGAAAGAGCAACATCAGTAAGAAAAGCATACCAAACAGTCATTGCGCCAATCAGTCAAATTAAAAGTCTGAGAAGTTTTCAACTAACATAATGCCTTTCCCAAAGTGTAGTATCAATATTCAGTCAGAACTTACTTCCGTAGATTCACTGAAAGGAATTCGGCGCAGCCTTAAAGAAACCAGTGCCTCTGAATACATCCATCCAAGAATAGATATTAATCACCATTCCTAAACGATAAAAATAACAAAGGAAATATCACTATCATTCCATTACGATATTTATTAAAATAACGGAGGCATTTCTATATGAAATGACTCAAAAGCTGGGTTGATTATTTTCCAGTTTGTTAATAATAATGTCACGCCATGCGAGACTCAGGCCGTGTACCCAAACATCTCGAAAAAGCATGAATAATTAAAAAAGCAATGTGTCAACAAAACGCATAATTCTATCACGCAAGAATCAGTATCGCTAGGACAAAAAAAACACATGGAGACCCGAGAATCAGAGCGTTGGATGAAAACAGGAGGCATAGAGGGAAATTTTATGGGGCTACGCCCTCGAGAAGGCCTCCCGAGGCAGTCTTTAGTCTCCTGCCTCCCTCCACCGCTAGACAAATAGGCGTAGAGCGACAGAATCAAGGCTGTTTTCAACGCGCGGCGTGGAAATTGGGAACGATCCAATTATCAATTTGTGATGCCCCTGGAATGAAATATCCCCAAATGCCACCCAGGTCAAAGCCTTACCGCGCGATATCCCCGCTGCTCGGTTCACGCCTATGGCCTACATTCCCCGAAAGTTTCTGGGTGCACATATATGAAGCATGTAGAGTAAGAACAACGTCAAGATAAGGCGATTTAGGACCGATAAGGCCTAAACAGCACCTCAATCCTGAAATTCCCTGTTGTGAAATAAGATAAATAGAAAAAAAAGAATTCATATCGTGTTTTGACAATGAGCATGTAGAGGCATAGGCAATAATTATTATCATGAGAAGTAAGATTTAGAGAGCTCGAACATTTTGATTATAGCAGTTACAAAGCTTTCATTTTCAAGATCCATCACGGGTGGCATATTTCGTACAACACGCCAAATAGCGAATACTGAAGCTGATGTTTTTGCTGTTTAAGGTAACCTTAATTACTGAATACTATTATATAATTTTCGTGAAGTATTTATGAGTAAAATAAGCAATTTAGATGCAGTGAAAGGAGGTAAGGAGCATGCCGTGAAGGGCAGGGGTGAATAGCATCATGGTGGAAAGTAAAGACTTTGCCAATCTAACCTTCTCCTTCCATGTATCGCATAAAATATAGACGTACCTTAATTGACAGAATATCTATGTTCCAATGAACACGTGTCATAATGCAACTGAACTGAGTAACATTTTCCTTCCTCTCAATTTTTATTTCAATGGAGTTTTTCTTGTTTAAATTATACGTCATTATTGAAATATGTAATTTATTTTAAGCCTACTTCAACTCCCGAGTTCTTGATAAACATTTTTTGTGGAGTTTAAAGATGATTTCAGGCACATACATAAGAGATGAACAGAGTAAAAAATTATGTACGCGAAACTAGCAACGCAGTGATATGAAAGGCATTATCACGTAAAGAGAGTTAATAATGCGAGCAATAGAATAATTTTAGAAACATTTTCACCCAAAAACAAAGCAGAGCAAAAAGGTTGAGTTTCACTTTTACGTGGGACGACCGACAGCCGAAATTTTACGCGTCCGAGGGAAGTGAAGTGGTGTTTGGATTGGAGACCGGACGCGGTGGATGGGGACACCACCTCCGGACGAGCGCAATTTATTGCGCATCTCCTTCCCAAAAGGAAGACCCAGAAAGCGGGCTGAAATGTTAACAAGTGAACTTTCCAAATTCGCACAGCCAAGACGCACTAAACGATCAATTGAAATCAAATTACGGGGCGTAAATAACAACTCTTGAGCAGACCCTTAAAGAATCGGGCCTCAACGGATAAACCCACATGTCAGAATGACCCACCCATTCTCACATACTCTTGAGCATTGAGAGTATTGCATTATAAATCATATAGATGCTATCTGCCTCTTACCTTTCAGGATTAGATTTTAAAAACGCCAAAGTTTATATCAGAGAAAAGGATCTCCCATTTCCTCTGCTTTGGAAGAAATTAATGACACACATACTTCTCTTAGTAAAAGCCTTACAGTAACGGGAGGTCGGTGAGGTTTAGATGCGCAGTCGGATTGTATGGAGCGAAGGGCAGCTAGGTTCGTAACAAGATGCATTGATAGGCTTAGCAGTGTGTCGAAGCTGTTTGAAGAACTAAGCTGAGAATCACTATCCGATCGTAGGTTGAAATACAGATTAAATCTTCAGCATGAATTCAAAGCAAATGCCTTTTTCTGAAGAAGTTAAAAATACATTTAAAACTCCGGCCTATTAGAGTACGTTGGAACATAAAGATGAAACGAGAGAGATCATAGGACATAGAGGCTTAAAATGTCATTCTTTCAACATAATAGTTTTGTTCAACCCAAAGGCCAAATGATAGATAGGGTTGCAGTGAAGATAATTAGGATAGATCATATGGATTAGAGACTTTTTGCCATGCCAGCAGGAATCCTTAAATTTTCATGAGTGAAATTGTTTTCTACATTTCCTGGCATGATTTGAAAATAACAAGAAATATCTGGGTACGATTTACGCACTATATGTCCGTTATAATGATAGTTTGAGTAAGGAGGATTTAATTCATGTTAGGTCACCCTGGTCCCTCGTCAAGTTAGTTGTTTTCAGTGAAACTGGCAGAGAAGTCATTAGTTATAGGATTGTTCACTCGTATGCATAACTTGAATGCCTCGTGTGGAATCAACTCCTACCACACATTCTTGTGGTGGTCTGCAGAGTACAAAATAGATGAAGAACAGGAATTTCACGAAGAGAATGCAGTAATTACAAACTATACCTGCCTATTTCGTCAACTGTACGTTTAAATCGGATATAACGAATGCGCATATGTAGCATGCAGCTAGAACGGCAAGGTGACTTTTCTCATAAGAATTCTGATGTCAAGAGCATGTTTCACGTCTTGGCTACTGTTTCATTAGTTTTGCAACTATGCTAAAAATGTGGAATGGCATATCGAGTTGGTAACGAAACAAAATGCCCGCCATTGCGCCACTTTCCAAACAAAGACGGAAACAACATCGTGTGACTAAGAGGCTATTCTAAACTCGGAAGGCCGGCTGAAAATAGTCTACGGACGACGAGAGCTGGAAACACAGCTCACATAAAAACGATGCTCGAAAAAAATCTATTTTTTTGTCCTCTTTTCTCACGGAGAAATAGTTATCAGGGATTAAGATCTTGGCCAAACAGGCCAATGACGGCGAAAGTCCATAAGAGGAGTTCCCCCGACTGTCTCCGAACAATGAGGCTTCTCTTCCCTTCGGGAGAATGCGATGAAAAAGAGATTCACGAGGTAGGAGCGTCCTTTTGCGAGGAAAAGCTGAAGCGAAAACAGAAGTTAAGGCAGTCCATGGATGGCGAGACCACGATTCACAACCAGAGCTTGTTTTTCCGCGTGATCCCTGATTCCACCTTTACAGTTAATCGCCGCAGGACAGGAGGGCGGTCTACATAGAGGGAGAAAACACGGCGAACACTGCCCGTTAGAGCAAAACTGCAAGACAAAGAAGCTTGCGCTCTTTTTTTAAGCCGTCTCAGAGCTGAGCGTTTTCATTCAACCCTAAATCATCAAGAGAAATGTTTACGCTAGAAAAATAAGCATGAAAAATTAAGCAAAAAAAATTCAATCACTCGAATGAAATGAAACGGACACAATCACGTATGAGACAGCAAAATTAATGATTTTGCGTCTAATGTCAGTGGACATCACAATCGCAGGCAAGTCAATCCTCATCATTCATTCTGGCTCATAGAGGATGTCAGCAATAGGAAGTGCATCCTTCATAGAAGTATGGCACGCGGAATAGTCCCATCATCGCACAGTTCACCCTTAACAAAACATGTACGCATGTTCTCACAGAACTAGTAATCAGTGTGATGTAATTAGAAGTAACTGATATATTTATGATCATACAGCACTATGAAGAAATATATTTTTAGAAATTATTACATGATACCTAAATTTTAAAATTGAAAAATTGAGCAGGTTAAGCGTAAGAATTGTATTAGCTGAACTCGACTTCGGAGTGGATATCCCAAATAATTGCTCGCACCCTGTTCTGTAGTATTCACTGCCAATGAAAGATTGCGTACATTAAAGAACTCAAAGGGTACTCAATGAAAGTTATCATTGTAACCATGCAAGAATCATAGATCGAACCGATTAGTTACATTTACAAAGATAGAAAGATATATTAAAGATATTCCTCGTATGAATTGTTTTACCAATCCTCAAAAAGCTTAAAAGCATCTCGAAATCGATTTAGGTGTTCTAAAATTATTATGATTGATGAAAATTTGCTGCTGTTAAAATCATATTTTATGAGTTCACAATAAATAAAACATACGCACAGGAAAGAAGGAATGCCTAATCTACGTATCTCAAGCTCCACTGAGTAAGAAAGAGTATCCGGCAATTCGACTACATAATGTTAATAGCTTATGTTTATACTGAAACTTACTGCGATCGGTTGCTTTGACACTTCTACGAAAAAGGCCCAGTAGAATAGTTTAATCTTCGACGCTGCTGAAACTCCTGATTGGTTCAAAATGACCATGGCTCTAAAATTACACTAAAAGCAATCAATGCAGAGAATGTTTTTAACACAAAATTTGAGAATGGTATGGGAAGATATTGAGGTCGAATCTAACAGCCAAAAATTATTACTGGATATTTAGACGAACCGAAAAAATCAATTTTTCCTCATAGGACCTTGCCGTAGGATTTAAAAGCGTGGTTATCGTTCGATAAATTTTGCGCAGAGTTGGCAAAATTATTCCCCTGACCACAAAGCCATATCATGGAAGAAAGAGTGAGCTATTAATTTTACCCAACGGTCTCCATTCAAATTATTTTTCCATTTACACTGATTCACTATCGTGAGACGATTATTAAAATTCGCCAATTCAAGGGCACAATGTATGTTATGAAACCCTTTCTTGGCACTACTGCTAATGTAAATATTGAGGGAGGGTAAATGACGAAATTCTTCACGCGTACAGACGGGTGTAGCTAATAAATGATTCAACGCACACTCAACACGAAATACATCTCCGCGGCGCTTTAAATACAATGCCAAAAAATGATAAAAGAATCGTCATTTATATGGGTGTTTAACTAAATAGAGGTAGCATTGCGTGTAGTTACAGCATGAAAAATGAAATTTTCTACACAAACTATTAATGTTCAAGAATTTGAGTCTTCGCGTACCAAATAAATTCTTCAAGAACAATGGAGGTTAATTAATTTTATTTTGATTTATTTTTTTTGATTTGATCATTTTTATTTTTATTTATTAATTTTGATTGTACTAAAATATTATTAATCCTCATACATATCCAAATTAAAAAGCAATAATAAATTAGTATAGGGGTGAAACAATCAATATACATATCAAATAGGTCCAAAAGAATATAAAATATTTTAAAAAGAAAAAAGCTAAGCTCATTAAAGAGTGTTCGTGACATAATTAACCATACGACGACTTCATTTCACCAATTTGCAGATTGGAGTTAAAAAATAAAATCAAATTTTACGCGAGAAAAATTAATGGAAGATAGCGATAGATTAAAATTTGAAAAGAGAGTTTTAATAAACCATGCCTTATATAATGAGTATCTAATTACCCGCTATACAAATCATAGGCTTAAAAATGTCAATATGGCGTTTAGTTAATAATAACACCACACAGTTATTATTCGTATTAATACCAATGTTCATCATTCTTATATCATTCATTCAAAAAATTATTCATTCCACAAGACTTACAAATATGATTTCATGCATAAAACTTTTGCGCAATGTACATTTATACCTACAATGCAAACAGCTTCAACAAGAAAACTTCTATGAAAATCGTTCCAATGAATCCGCCGACATATTTATGGGTAAAGTTAAGAGAGCGGAAACTTATTTTTTCACGACCAGAGGTAGAGAAGAATGAGAAGACAGTCAATAAATTTCGCAGGTGCCGCCGGGAACAGAATATTCTCAGCGCGGAGAGGTGGATAATGGAGGAAATGGCGAAACAAGAGGACCACGAAAATGGTATCCATAACTAACGTCGGGCGGAAATTTATACGAATTGAACTGGGACCGTGAAGAACGGTAACACTCCTGCTTCGCCCACCTCATCACCGCAAAGGAATTAAATATATGCTTCACGGAAAGGGCACTGCTGCAAATAGGTCGTAAGTGATATGCAGGAATCCTTCGCAAAGTCGTGTCGATAGGAAGAGAAATCTGGCTCGCGATGACCCGAAATTACAAGTTCGCGAAGGAAATTCCGCAGATTATTGACCGTAAGAAACCTTAGCCATAACTTAGAGAGTCTGTCGAGAAAGAATCACAACGGATTTTGCGATGCACTGTTATTTTCCTCCCCAAAGCAAACCTTGAAGGGAAAAGGATGACGGAGAGCGTAATATAGCTATAAAATACGATTTTCCCGGAATCATATGAGATTAAGTAGAAAGGTTTCGACAGCTGAAGGGAAAATATCCATAACAAAGCAGGTGCACCCAAAGGGTGAAAATATTATAAAAATCAAGTAGCAGGGTAGGAAAAAACGATGTCTTTCTTCGGAGAACAGTGATATTGTGACGGAAAGAATAGATACACCCCGTTATGCGGAGTAGTCAAATTCCACGTGGAAGATTTATTCTCTTGTTCCTCCACCTTTAAGAGCCCGGACAAAGAAAAAAATATAGAAGACAGGAGACGAGTGGGGATAGCAATCCGTGAATCCCAATAACGGTGCCAGCGGGAGGCGAGATTCATGGCGATGAGATGTATCCTGCGATATTCAAAGACTCGGGTCTCACACGGCGAAGGGAATGGTGAGGCTAGATTGTTTCCCTCACTAATTCGGTCACGACTCTCGAGATCCAAGCTGGGATTCGCGTCGACAATCGACTCCGCTGCGCAAAATACAAATGAAGGCAAGCGTAGATGGCGGTGACAGCGACGGAGACAAAGCGGGTGAGACGAAAGGTATGATCGCCAAGGTCTACGATGAGGTCTGATCACGACGGCTCAAACAATGCATTCATGTGAGTGGGCAATGCTATTACGATTGGGTTTTCAGGAGCGCCAGCCGCTCAGATTAGACACCGCACTGTCTACTCAAGGGGGGTCTGCAAACTACGGTTTGATAACCGCAAACGATATGACTACGTCCGTAGGTATATGGGGCCCTGAAGCTAAGTTCAAAAGGAAAATTCAAATTGACAATTAAATTCTAATTTATAATAGGATATATCGGCATGAGTACATTAAACTGTCATTATTTCACTTACTGATTAGTTATAAACTGGAAGTAGGGAGACGTTCTAAGAGAATGAAACCTCATCGCTCACAAATGATTAAAGCCTATGAGAGCAATTTTTTTCGAGACTTTCTTAATCTAGTAGAGAAAAAATTAATAGCATTACTTTTCATAACACTGCTTTAAATTTTCCTTATTTGTAAAAATATATTTGTCTCATGAATATATTTTAATTTGTTACGAGGGACATATAGGGCTCTTCCGTATCAATTGCCTGCCAAACCAAGTCCTCCAACCTCACCTAAGAGTGACATAAATCCTAACGAACACAGCATTTGTTTTCAAGATATCAAGTTTCATATTTACGCACAAAGTAAATTTAAAAAAATATCGATTTAGCCCGTAAAAAAATGTTGTATAGCGCCGTGGATATGTTAACGCAACAACTGAACTAATACTTCTCCTGCAGTTAAAAATGAGTTCACTATTACATACAGTGACACCAATTAAAAATATGACCAAAAATAGTGAACTGTTCTTCAAAAGTTGATGTAGGCTATCAATCAATTTTCTACACTATTTTTGACTATATTTCGCTACCGCTCCTACGGGCTTCCTGATGTCTGTTGAAGTGGCGGTTTTCAATACAGTCTACATAGGACGTCTCCCTTTTTGCCCGGATTTTTAAAATTATGAAAAATCCGTTTCGTACTTTTTTCTATTTATAACCATCTTCTCGGCTAATGTTTAGAGCTCTTTTGCTATTCAATGCACAATTTCAACATGGGAGAAGCGAAATTAATTTCAAAAACTAGTGCCCAAGAGTAATAAAGGAGTATAGAAGGGAGACTATAGAAATAGCATAAATACCACTTAACGTTACCGGTTAAGATGATTATAAACGGAAAAAAAATAAAACAGATATTTCAAAATCTTAAAAATTCGGACAACAATGCAGACGCCCTATGTAAGTCGTGCGACAGTCTTGATGTTGACACTTCAGCAAGCCTGAGGAAAACACTGGAAGCGCTGGCGAAATAGCGCCAAAAATACACAAATGCTGAATGAATCCCGAAAGAATACAAATTGGAGAATACATTATCAATCAACCATTCTCAGCACTCCAAACACGGCTGAAATAAACTCGCGACAGCAAACACTAAAGTCTCTCGATATTATGGAGTGCAATTCCCCACATGCATGCAACTGGAGAAGCACGAGCTCGTAAATAACCTAGCCGTTCCCTCGAGCACGAAACGTAAATGGAAACACTATTTTTCTCAAGAAATTCGCTCGGTCTGTAGCTGGAGCATCGAATAGGGGGAGAGGGGGGGAGGAGGGAAGGGTATGACGTAGGGGATGGATACGTTCGTCCGCATGGGGTGGGGGGGAGAGCGACCAAAGGCTTTTAGTGGGAAGGAGACATAACGTCGGGAGGGGAGTCGACGGCATGAAGGGCCAGCGGATTGATTTTCCAGACGACGCAGTCTCACAATTAAATCACGGGGATTGGCCTCATCTGCTTCCTTCATCCCCTTCTCATTTATTTCCTCCCTTCCTGTCAGTCTCTCCCCCGCCCCGAACCCTCCTCTGTGTGCACCCGACGGAAGAGAAAGACGAGAGGAAGAGGATGTGCAGGAAGGGCAAAATTTGGGGGGGTACGTAGAGGGATAATTGACGTTTATCTCCCCGGGAAATCGAGCTGCTAATAGCCTATCCACAGAAATTCATCATACTAACGCTGGTCAATCTAATGGCTGTGCACTCGAATCCGCCATATCTTTTGGTGCCGAGACGCGCGATCTCCGTGCTTTGACCGTTCGCCACCATGCACAGCGAAAGAGTGAGGGACAGAAAACATTAATCCGAAGCCGATCGATCCGAAATCCGACGAGGATCGGGTCGGTATGGTGACAGGAGCAATAACGTCTCAAGTTCAAATTCCGATTTTGGAAGGTTTTTCCGTTGAATTTCGATCCCTTCCTCCGAGGAGGTTTATTATCACGTCTATTGCGTGTAAGATTACCAGAATTCCGTTTTTTTCCCCGGATATACCCCGCCTTGAAGGACGTGCGATACGGATTTTGATTTATGTTCGATTTCTGATTTAATCACACAATGAAGAACAATTTCCACCTTTTATTCTCATGAATAGGATTCCCTTCAATGTATGAACAGTCATTTGCAAGTCTGTGGGCAACCTCCGCCGCGTCAATAGCGGCCAAGATTTGAATCCACCAAGTATGTTGGCACTAACTGTGTGGTAGAGAAAATTTGTGCGACGGTAACGGTAATACACGATATGTAAGAATGGCGGATTTTAATGCCAGGGTCCTCAAACAAAATTATCGGTTACGAATAATAATGTACATCACCATCATATTTTCATTAGTCAATATTGTCTTTACTTGACAAATACCCAGGATTTGTTAGCCGTGGTGAATGTGAAATATAAAACTTACTCCCTTTATAGATTGCGTAAGATGAAGGAACAACACTTTATTTACTTCTTATTTACACACTCATCGCTTGGCAGCAGTAGCGACAATACAAAAAACAAACCACCTCCCATCATTCCTGATAGGTGGCACCACCCACTGATGTGGATGAACGTACCATTCTAACACCTCCCCTCGGGCATTCACATCAAACAATTATCTCAATTTATAATCAATTGCGCCCTTCAGATATCTCATAACATGTTTCACATTATTCCAATCAGTTACCGTAGGGTTCTCGCAGTACTGACTCAGCTTATTGCTCCTCCAGCTTATGGCTGCCTCCCATCTCGCTGCCTGTGGTCCGCTGAGTGCCTCTCCCACTGAGTCTGGAAACTTGATGTTCGTGACCTCTGTGCAGCTCCTCGACACCCTACAGCATGGTAGGTTACATGGTGGCCTTTCTCTCCGTTCGCGGCGAGGACGCTCCTCCCCGGCCTCGGCGGTGTACTCCTTACATGCCTCTCCTTGTGGCGTTGCCTCCCCTAGGGCTGGCACTCCTCCTGCTTTTACTTTGTGGTGCTCTGGTTCCACCACAGCTGCTTCTACCTCCCCTGGATCCGCTGACTCCCCAAGGTTGTCATTTGCCTGCACTCCGAACGGAATAGGTCTTTCCTCAGGTGGTGGCTCGGCTTCCGGTGTCAGCATGGGGAAGATCCTCTCGCGGAACACTACATCTCTTTTCATATTCCCCTTAATACAGGGATTGCAGTCCATGGCACATTTACTCTTATCCGTCAGCTGAGTTAAAACGTCTAACTTCCTAATATCCTCCATTTTTACGTGTCCATGTCTTTCATGCCACACATACAGGTTTACTTTGTTCACCTTTCTCACGGACTCCATCTGTTCCTTTATTTCTCCAATAGATAGACTATTAACTGTCGTTAAATAATATAACCTGGCCACTCTGTGGGCAACAAATAATTTCCTTTCTCCATGAAACAACTCTTGTTTACCCTCGTAAGTTATTGACTTCATTCCTTTTTCTTCCAATTGACCGATAGAAATTAAATTATCCTCCAAATCAGGCACATACAATACGTCAGAGAATGTCACATCTACTCCTCCACACTCATTCGATAAATGCAAACATACCTTCTCTTTTCCCGCTATTTTTAGTGGTGCTCTACCTCCCATTGTAACAGAGCCACTCATATCTTTGAATTCTGTGAATAAATCTCTCCGGCTGGTCATGTGGTCACTGGCAGCACAGTCCAAAATCCAAACACCATCACCCTCCTTAGTTACCCTCTTCATGCACAGGGCAATGTGCTCCCTTTTTACCACTGACGCACCGCTCCTTTTCTTCTTTTTCTCGTTCTCCTCCTTCTTCGGACAATTCCTAGCAATATGGTCATTCTTTTGTCCACAAGCATAGCACCAGTAAGCCTTAGATTCACCTTCTTTTCTCGTTTCCTGTTTCCTTGTCCCATGATGTTCACTGTAACCCCCACTTTCACTGCTGCTGTTGTTCCTGGGCTTGTAGAACCTTTTCTTCTGTACTTTCAAAGCTTGATGTGAACCATCTAATTTCATTTGTTCCTCCTCCTCGATCAGCACTTGCTTTACTATGGACATTGTTAGGTTGTCTTTCTGCGCAATTAAAGTCTTCACTGTTATTTCGTATTCTTTAGGCAATCCCGTTAAACAAACCGCCGCCAATTGTCTATCAGTGAGCCCTAATTCGTTTCGCACCAAATTTCTATTCATGTTCATCATGGCGTTGCAGTAGCCTTGAATGGGCATTTCCGGCATTTTCCAAAAACTTGCTAATTCTCTAAATTTCACCGCAGCTCCATATTCAGTATTTTCGCAACAAACTCTTTCTAGGTGTTGCCAGGCCTCCCTCGCTACTTCGTAGTCGGCGATATCATTAATGAGCTCGTCCCCGACAGTCCGCATGATGGAAGCCAATGCGACAAGGTTTGCCTTCTTTCTCCTCCGAGTCTCGGCTGCCGTAAGCTGGGAAGGTTCATCGCTGCCATTATCTCCATAACCAGTAATGGCCTCCCATGCCTCCTTCGCCAAAAGTTCCGCCTTCACTCTTGCCTTCCAAGCATTCCAGTTTCTCCGATTTAACTTCAGGATGCTAGTTAGCAAATACGTTTCGTTTTCCATCTTGATCTCCGTTGAACTTCACCAATGCAGTGCACGTTTCGCCAAAAATTATTACGTAGGTATGTACATAAGCAATTACGCACTTTCAATACCTATATTATTTATATTTCACTACGTCTCTGGGCCCATAGCCTGTTAGCCGTGGTGAATGTGAAATATAAAACTTACTCCCTTTATAGGTTGCGTAAGATGAAGGAACAACACTTTCTTTACTTCTTATTTACACACTCATCGCTTGGCAGCAGTAGCGGCAATACAAAAAACAAACCACCTCCCATCATTCCTGATAGGTGGCACCACCCACTGATGTGGATGAACGTACCATTCTAACAGGATTAGCACATAGACCTTTACCCTAGGATATACATCACAACAGCTAAAGACACAAAGTACACATCCATTTCCCGGGTGGTGAAAAACTTTTTTCGAAAAAAAATATTTTATAACCACTTTTACCTACGTCTACACCTACTGAGTAACCCATAAAAAAACAAAAAGCACAGTGGCGGGGCGTGAATCATCTTCAAACATGCATCCGTACATACTTGCAGACAAACGTTTTCTCATTGAGAGTTGAGATGTGCAAGAGGTTGTTCGAGGTACTCGATATGCCCCTAAAATTTAAGAAACTATAAATAACCACATTTATGTCGTTATGTATGTGTGCTTACTGTTGAGGATTCAGGGTTTAACAGGACCTTACAACTGAGCGAAAACGAAAAACTGATATTGTGCTTGAATTCAAGATTTTTCCCAAGAAGTAAAGAGTTACCATTGAGAAAAACAATTTACGTTCCCCATGGGCTGCACAGACGAGTCGGATCTAAGGGTAAGTGATAACTGTCAGGGATCCAATGGTCGCAACAGATAGCGCTGGGACATTTGGACAACAACAACTTGTGTTGCCCTGCGAGTTACCGCGAGGGCACGTGGTAGGAAAATCGGCAAGGTTTCCCGGATGCTAAGCCTAAGCATCGCAGATATTTTCCAAATTTGTATCGTAACCGAATACAATCGTTAAAATATTTAACCTCATGGAATCAATTCCGAATTTTTGCATGAGAGAAGATAGAACGCCTACTATCATATTGATTCGATCCTTAGACCACGTAGATAAATCAGGAAAGAAATGTCGTAACAAAGCATTCAGATTCATTTTTGCCCATTAGAAGTTCTCAAGGAGGCGGAAATCTGACCAGCCTCACAAAAACTAGAAAATCCAGTTTCATAGTTTACATCAATAGAAACGAAAAACAAAATTTCTAATCAAACCTAGAAAATGGTCAGTGAAACCGTCGTGCCAAATTATGTTACATAATTTATCAAGATCGGTGGTGAAATCTATGGACCAATATTCCATATTTTCACGAGTCTCTAATTTCACAATATTTTTTGACTTGATTTAGATGTTTCCGTCCATGATTGGAAGGTAAACTCAAATATACCAAAGCCCTATCAAGTGTTTGTGCGATAGACGTAGGTATCTATCCTACGCATAGATATTGATTGTTTGAAATCCGAAGTGGCAGAGCATGGGAAGCTTATTACTCTCACAGGTGAACTTTTCAGTAAATTGGCCTTATTCATTGATTTGGGACACTAAAAATCCATAACAAATACCCGAAAGATTAAGAGCTCACCGCAGTATATGACTGGGGTCGAAATGACCTCTGACCCTTGCAGCATCTTGCAGTGCAACATAAAGATGCATACAGCCAACTACGAAGCGAAATGGCCACCTAAATCAGAGCTATTGATTACTAATCTACTAGGGAGTAGATTTAAAATTGAATAATAAAATCGAAGCATACCTGAATTCCACGTGATTCCCACAGAGGCAAAAAAATGTTTTCTTTTGTGATTTGCGGTCATTAAAATTTAACGAAGTGAAAGAAACAATTACGTTACATACGAATGTAGAGTACCTACTATGTAAAAAGGCCATAGAGACCAGAAAAATTACTGGATATAACACAGGATCTGATCTATTATACCTCAATTTATACGATAGCTCAATCTGAAAACGGGGTTTTTCTATTTAATGGGTAAAACTCGATATTGATAGTAGCCGATTCACGATATTATACCTGTCATATTTACACTTTACGGTCAGAATAAAAATTAAACATGGAGGTGCAAAATATGCTTCCTCAGTAGCTATCACTACTTTCAGACCACTGGACAAAACTCTTGTCCGCCGACACGAGACAGTGTTTCAGTTTCCCACGCGTACGTACTCTCGCGAATAATGACCGACAAACTCAAGGCGCTTACAACGACAGAGGTCGACAACAATAATGACCAAAATGACATTAAAGGCGAACTTTTACGACACCAAAAAGTACCTTTCCAAATACGTACGTGGCCATGGACTCAAGGCTAACACCTGAAATTCTCGCGACGCCCCGAAATATTGAGGGAGAAAAAAAACGTCACTAGTGGGAAATCAGATCCCAATTAACGTCATTACCTCTCATTTTTACAGTCCGGTTTGAATGCTGGCGAGAAAATGAGGTAAAAAAATCTACTTAGGCAAGAGCCACGCCACGAAAGAAGCCGCGACTTTCCGCCCGGCAAGAGCCTAGAATTCGCGCCTTCATCACGAACAAGAATTCAAACGAGTCCCGCTCCGCGAAGAAAGGCGGTGAACGGCTTTCTGGGCGACGAAACGGGGATTGAAAGGAGATTAGATGAGTGACGAGAGGGAAATCTTCTGGAACAGCGCAATTACAGTCCCGAATCTAAGGTAGTTTGGAGACGTGGGGCCGAGAACGGGTCCTGGGGATTCAAAGGCTTGGGTAGAGGAGGTATTCACTTTGCATGAGACGAGATAAAATAAAAATCCGAGTCGACAAGATGGAAATTACACGATTGAATTACACCTTCGCCTCCGCTCATTCCTTTGGGCGGCGCCGAGTTTAAGAAACGACGACAGGAAGGTGGGGAAAGACGAGAAAGAGTAGCTGGAAGAGACGTGGGGAGACGAGGAATCAAAACTCATTTATTTGCACCTGTTTGGAGAGCGTTTAAGGCAGACATTGAAAAGATTTCATTAGCGGTGGAGAACAAGAGGCTGGGCCCCTCCCTCTCTCATTCTCTCTCTTTTAATTTCACGTAAAAAAAACAAAAAGGAATAATGAAGTTGCAAGAAATCCCCTCTGACGGGTAACTTAATTCGAGTATAAACACCAGAGATAAGCTTATGTAAGAGCAATGACAATCGTGGAATCGTTAATCTTTACCAATTATTTTGACCCAGAAATGATAAATCGAAGAAGACATCTCCGTTGATTACCTAACACCAAGATTCCCAGTGATTATGGAATCATACCGTTTGCCCTTTTTTTCTGTGATAATGTAAGAAACGTACTCAGCACCTTAAATCATGCACGCTTGAGATAATAACTTCGCACAATTTCTTCACAATGATGCATTTTTCTGATTAAGTTTCCACAAAATTCCAGAGACACACAGCCAATACTTCAGAAACACATAAACTCTAAAAACCCTAAATTTGGAGTAAAACCCGAATAATATAGAAAATACATGGCACCAACATAGGTCGCTCACTTTATAAGAATATGGGGTCATTCATTTTTCAAGGCTGGAAAAATGCCAAACGCCAACCCATTTTTCTCCAAGATACGAAAGGGATTTTTTCGTTAAATAATTAATATTCACGCAATTCATTTCTCACGTAATCGGGAAACATATGGTCTTCAACTTTACTTAATATGTAGTTACATTTGTCACATTGAAATTCTCGTCTGAGTTCTAATGGGAAAATTGTGACATCAATACAATTATCATGACAACCTTTCACAAATTTCACTCATTTTCTCGAAAAACGTTCTGATTTTATAATCAAGCCTATCTCGGGCGAAAAAAAAGAATAGAGTAAAAGAGTACGAAAAAGAAAAAGAGTGGAAGGGGGCTCCAATCACCTTTCCCCCCTGCCTATTTTATTTCCTGGTACATGAATGTACACGAGGATTTCTTTAATAATTTTAATAATAATTTACCTGCTGGGTTTTATATTAATTTCCGTGATAAATTTGACCAAATATTTATAATTATTAAACAGAAATACCTATTTAGTTCTTGTGTGGTTTTTCCAACTGCTGAATCCTTTAACGACGCAAGTCTGTACAAGTTTCCCAATCAAAGTTCTGTTCAAAAAATCAGTCGCAAGTTTTTCATGTTTACATAATACACTGCATCCATTCTCAAAATAAAACGATTGTGAAACAAGCTAAACTAGCTTTCAAACTATTTAAAATACAGGAAATGTTACCCTGTTCAAATCTGACCAGTATTATTACACGGTAACATTAATTACTATGCACACAATAACATATATGATTTAAGTTATTATGGGAACGTTAGTATTACATCTTAACAACTTTTTCATTAGAATTCACTCCCGACTTCCTTAAATACGCTGAAATTATTTATGATACATTTAAACAATAGCAGAAATTGCACAGCGAAAAATTACGTTCTTTCAATTTGTTATGATACATTTAAAGTTTAGAATGAGCAATGTTAAACAAGTTTAGACGCATTAATGTTTTGCTTCGTCAAATGTTATTTCTTAGACCTTTAATTGGCTTCATATGAGTTTAAGGATAAGAAACAATATACCATTTCCACAAAATACGGAATCTTCACTCAGAGGGAGGGATGAGGGAATAAAGAGAGGGTCATTTCGCATCCATGGTGGGACAACCCAGTTCGCCCGTTGGATGGCGTCTACGTCCGCGAACCGTTCGACATGCCAAACTGGAATCTAACCGTGGGGACGTGAGCGCTTCATTTGCTCATAAGATTGCTTTGGGAAGAGAGGGGAGCGGACGGACACGAGAGGGAGCGACGTGTGTGTCCCGGGAAATAAAATGAGAAGGGGCGAGCGTGTTTTCCTCCTCACGTGAACCACGGTCGATCGGCGGAGGCGGCTACCGGAAATGTAAATCCGTGCTTCTGTCATTAGCGAGAATTGGCGGTGACTTTGAGTGTTAAAAGCGCTCTTCCTCTTTTCATTCATGCCAGCAATAAAAATACTACTTTCACTCATGACATACATCAGATAGCTGGAAGAGGGTGGTTAGTAGCTCTGTGGGGATTGGGTTGGTGTAGTGGTCACTGGCTCTCTCTACCGCGAGGCTCGGTTTCGGATCTAGGAGGTGAAAGATATTATTCATAGGTAAAATGGCCCCTATTTGAGTGCGTTGTTGAGCGTTATCGAGCTCAGTGATCTGTCCGTCGGATGGGACGTTAAGTCGTGCTCCCATTGGCGTCTTCCATTAAAAGCGGGCTTCTGCCGAATCCGTGTTTCTCTTAACCCTTCCTCCTTACCTCTCCATTCCCATCGTAACCTGTCCTCCTGTCTGATATGCCTATAAGTGCGGGCACGGACTTAAAACATAGATAAGGGAGGGCAGCCAAGAGTTCTAACTACCCTCACGTAAATAACGGGTTCGGTCTCGATAGAAACAGCATTACAATCTGAATTCATTTAGAGAACAATCAACATTCAACACTCCGCCCGACAGAAGGAGTGTTGAGCTGTGATCCTCTTGACCATCAGACTGATTCCAGACACCAGGTTTCCCTCCATTCTTTCTTCTTTCCCTCAAACTCCCATCCTTAAACTTTTTCATCCCGGTCTGAGGGAATTTTGAATGTACTCCTACTGGAAACGGACTTGGCGAGCTCAGTCATATCTCTCATAACGAGAGATCTCGTCGAATATGAAAGCTCGCCTCTAGCTCCTTCGGCAACGAAGGAGCTACCGGCGGGGGATGTCACACTAGGGTGCCCATTTCGATTAGGTGGAACCAATTACTACTAGTACTAGTACGAATGTAAGCTTCTGGAAAACCGGCAGTCGCGATTTGGGGAAAAACATTCCAGAAGTAACAGTTATAGGTTTCATAAGTGCACCGACAGTAACGATCATTTCTCACACTTAATTATATTACGCATGGAAAATTATATGCATTTCATTCCTTGCAGCACTTATTCATGCAAACTCTAGTTTGATTTATAAAAAAAAGGAGGAACGTTTCTTTTACAAAATTAAAAGAGCTTGCTGGTCCGATGTCTCATGCCA
Source organism: Platycnemis pennipes (assembly GCA_933228895.1). Taxonomy (NCBI): domain Eukaryota; kingdom Metazoa; phylum Arthropoda; class Insecta; order Odonata; family Platycnemididae; genus Platycnemis; species Platycnemis pennipes. Next base: position 43,150,113 of record OW121848.1, read on the forward strand.
AACTCCACGCCGCGGCGTGGAGTTTGGCATGCGCGGCGGCGCATTGGCGGCGCGCCGCCCTTCGAGGCTAGTGTACTCAACAAGACCTGCTCCAAAATGTATTCATTAAAAACTTCTCTGCGTGCGTGGGCAAGCACTCCACACTCACAACAGTTCTTAGAAATTAAAGGTTTAAAATAAATCAACGGGATGAGAAGTGTAGGAATTTCTCTATGGTTTCACACCGGGTCATATTCTCCACGTAGGACAAGGTTTCGATGCACGAATCGGGAGTTGGAGTACATGAAGCACCTGACACGGTGAGGAACCCGAGAACAATGCCTTCATTCAGTACGCCGGGAAAGCACCATATCTTACTTTAACGGGAACAGAAGTCTACTTCAGATAAATCCTGCCAAATGTGCCAAACTTTGTTTTACCTTCAAACCCACAATACGTGACAATTTCCCACTGACTCTCTACGGTAAATTTATTCCACAAGTAACTGAAGCGACCTTCTTGGGGGTAACGCTTGACGAACGACTTTCCATCAATCAACACACGACCAATACCCTTTCTAAAGTTAATAAAACCAAACATGCCCTTCATTCCCTCATTCATTTCAATAGTCCAACCTCAATCAATAATAAACTCCGCATTTTATTTAATATAATACTTCCCCAAATACTCTATGCATGCCCTATTTGGTGCACCACAGGAACCACCAACATGAAAAAACTTCAAGTCTTCCTCAATAAACGGGTACGGCAACTGGCTGGGGCTCCCTGGTTCCTTTCCAACTCCCAAATACAATCGGATCTCGGCATCCCGCAGCTTCAAACCTTGATCGATTCTAATACCAGGAGTTATGGTGTCACGGTGAAATACTCCACAAATAATCTTATCTCTTCCCTCTGGTCACCTGAACTCCCAACCGGCAAATACCTTTACCCTAAAGACAGAATCCTTCAAATCATCCCTAAGTTCAAAAGAAAACTCAAAAAATTCCCTCAAAATCTATCTCACCTACCTCACATCCCCCTCACCGAAATTTCCCTTCCAATTCCACCGAGACTCCAGTTACCCGCGATCAGTGTCACACCAGCACGTCAGGCCTTTCGTCAGACGATGAAGAGAAGACGTCTCCTACCCTCCCTTTCATTACCATCTTCCTCAAACATTCCTATTCCTCATACCCAATCTTCCTACATTAATCCTCATCCCGGTTGCGGCAGAAGCGCGGCAACCCTCAAAAACCTATTACCCCCTTTCCCAGAATGATCTCCCCTAATTAAATCCTACCTTACATGATATATCCTAACTCAACGAAGAAAATCCTTACCCAGCTACACCTTAACAAAACAACCCATCTATACCCTCTGTATACACCTAATATTCCTGCTAAACGGTTCAAATGACAATACCCTAACCCTAATAAAATAACCCTTCCTTAACCATAATAAAGTAACCTTTCTGCCAAAAAAAAATCCCATCCTTTTACTCACCCTTCCCTCCCCAATCAGGCTATCTTTCAATTGAACATACCAACCACGGCCAGAAAGAGCGGATAGCTCGAGATGGTGTAACAGGTTTACTGCCAAAGGTTCGAGGTTCGAGGATGCAAATTATTACCATAAAGGTTGTAAAGGTGTGATTGGTATAACAAAAACTATTTTAACTGCGGTATTGATTTGTATTAAGCCGGGATGCATTCAAAAAGAGTGAATTTCATATTTTCACGCGGAATTTCATATCGCGGCCACGATGAATTCACAAATAAGCTCTAGGGTAGATAATAATTAGGAAACAGTTTGTGGATGTCCCAACCGATATTTCATTCCTTTTGACTTTTAAACCATGGGTCTGTATTAAATTTACTCAGAATAAATGTTGCACAATATAACGCTCAACCCTAGTGTCAATATGTAATAACAATCTTAAATAATTGTCCTCGCAACTATAGGGCGATATTAATGACCACTCATTGAAACCCAGGCGGCGGGCGAGCAATTCATTCTCATTTTGGTAGAGACAAGTTTTCCGTTATGAATCACGTGCAATGTATGCCATCATCATTGGTCGACAAATCTAGGATTGGTTTGACGCAGCCCTCCACTCGATTCTTCTATCAGTCAACCTATTCATATTGACGTAATTCCTCTCTTTCACATCCTTCACGACCTATTCCATATACCTCGTATGCGGCCTTCCTTTGCCGTTCTTCCCTTTCACTTTATCTCGACGACTGTCTTCATTAGGCCATCGTGTCTTAAGACATGGTCGATTAAGTTGTCCCGTCTTCTTTTTAGAGTTTTCAGCAGACTTCTCTTTTCTCCCACTCTTCTTAAGAGTTCTCCGTTTGTCACAAGGTAAATTCCTTTTTTCTTCATCATTCTTCGGTAGCACCTCATTTAGAATGCTTCCACCCTTTTCTTATCCCCTGTTGTTATCGTCCATGCCTCACTGCCGGAAATAAACATGCTCCAGAAGTACGTTCTGAATGCCATCAAAATTAAAGCAAAAATTTCAACACAAGATATTTTTCTGTTCCAAAAATCACGGAAGAAGGTACCTAAAGTATACAAGGAGGTTACTGGAAGACATACTTTAAAAACTTAAATCTGGAGTTTCTCCACACACAACCCTCCAAGTCCCTTCCACTCATGACCACTAACTAGGAAGCGTAGGAGAAGAGAGTAGGAAAAAGGACGGCGGAGATTCAACTGCACTTCTTTTCCTACTCCAATTTCCTCCCGCCATCCATTCCCGCCAGTCCCTTCACTCTCCCACACCCGATCTAATTCCTCGCCCGGCGCCGACAACCGATCCATCAAGCGATTCAGGAAAGTAAGTACAAGGGCGATTAAATCACGTCCCTTGGAACAACCGCCGCTCGGAACATCCCGACTCTCTGCGACGAAAAAAAGCCTTTTACACGTCCCCCTTCTTCGCGACAGCAATTGAATCAGTCTTTCGGCCACACGACGGACAAGAGAGATGAGGAGGTGAAGAAATGCGATGTAAATGAAGACAAATCACGGCCAGGGGACACAGGAGGGGGCGGAGAGTGAAACAAAGGGGATGGGAGAGATCGCTGTCTTCTATCCTACAAGCCGCAGCATGCAACGGCGCAAGGCTAGAGCGGCTCACTCCCAAAGGGACGATGATCGTCTGGACCAAACGAGGCATCGATGATAAAATACTCGTCCAAGAAAGATCAAATAGAGTGTTTGTTCAAGAAGCTACTATAAAAGTTTCAAGGGTAACGAACCGTTAAAGTAATAGCATGGATGTAACGAAGTTCCGCAAACACATCACAGTTAATAGTGCCCATTACATTACAGTGGCGAGAATGAAATTCCGTAATGGATATAACCAACCCAAGTAAGTATTACAGTAGTAATTACTATGGGACGTGACCGACAAGGTCTACAAGATGAGTTGCCGGAGACATCACGATGGGAAATTGTTCCGGCGCAGAGTCAGCAAGCCAGTCTAAGGCTTCAGTAAAGGTACAGGGGTGGCGTCGAGTTTTCCTCACACACCAAAAGAATGATCAAGGCACCCAAATTATATCGGGATACAGGATCACTAAGATTAGAGAAAAAACTCTATCACCGGTAGATTCACATATTTGTTCCTCCCTAGCACAATTTACGACCATAAAATCAAAAGATACCACTGAGATATTCATAAAAATACGTACCCTTTATATGATGATACAATTGCGCACACAACGCATAAGCAGATTAAAATAGGTTGAACCGAAGTTACCACGGAAATAATTAGGATAAAGTAATGTAAATTTTTGGGGCATATGCATGCCTACATGAACCGTTAATTTTATAATTTACCTGCGGCGCATTTCTAATAATCTTCATTCGTGTAGATGTGTGAAAGTGGGCGATGCAGTAAAAGGTTGCTTGAAAATAGACGAGAAGTCCCAGAAAGTCAGTGGATTACGTGATGTAAACAAACCAGGCGGGTTGTGGGATAAATTTGATGGATAACTGTTATAAACGCAGCAATTGCCTGGTTCGCATGCAAATGATTTTTAAGAATCTCAGAAAATATGGCAATAAAACAGCACAATACTGTCTACTCTACACATACTGCGAAAGCTATAGCAAAATTCTGGTGATATTGTTCCACCAGATTCCCAAGGAAAAGGAGCATATTTTGCATTGGGCGATTAAAACTAGTCCCAAAGAAAAGAAATTAATGATTTCTTCAAGCATGCGAGTGTACTCCGCATACTTCTCAGGCTCCGGTCCGTAATGTCTGGCAGGTGTTTCTTAAAAAGTTAGCGGTTCTAACCCATCTCCAGGAATTTTAGGACCTTCTTCAAGGAGCACAGTTGCCATTTCTTACAGCAGTAAATATTTGTGCAGTTACTAGGTTTTGGTGACCAAGAATTCCGAAGATTCCCTTAACCACTGGTTATCATTCACACTTCCAAATAGAGCATTTATGCTTTGCACACGGTCCACACCCAACAAAAATTTTTACAAAGACTTCAAGGAATACATACACGAAAAGAATACCTACCCAGATTTACATTGACAATAGCTATAAGCTACTTAAATATATATTTTTTTGTTTCCTCCTACGAAGTAGAGCACCTTTGCGCCTTCCCTCTACTTTTGGCAGGACGCTTTCACGTAAATTCAATCACCTGCTTCAGCAGACCATTACTCAGAGCTTTACGACGCCACGAAGGACTATATCCTTCCTTTCACAGATGACTCCCTCCGAAATCTCCAATAATCTTAAAGCGCATTTGATTTCAATGTTTATTCAACTTTGCCGATTATTGACAACTGCACCCTTTTCATCTGACATCCTCCATCACAAACAAGGCTCCATTAAGTAAAATCAAGCGAAAAAGAAAGACTAGAACAGTTTCTAATGTAATGACATAGCCATACGAATGAAATTATTTCGTATCTCCCTATTTTTTCTGCAACATACCCCTCACCGTTCGCCGATTATTTCTATGCTTAGCAGAGGGTTACTTGGATCTGTCCACTAAAGGAAAGTTATCATCGATGCCGGGTTTCTCTCCACCCCACCCCCGTTTTATGAAAAATTACTAATTTCAAATAATCTATCCATCAATAGGTATTAAATAGCGTAAATGACCTCAGCTGTCGGTGACCTCCCCCTGATAACACATTACATCTCTACCTCGATCCGCCACGCGTCCAGGGGACGGGTGGGGGGTGGAAACTCGAGAGGGCAGGATGAACATGCAACAGACCTCGGACACGAAAGCACGCGCGTATGAAAATCGAGAAGAAGGAAGACCAGGACGAGATGGGAATTTTTTTCCACGGCATCAAAGGCGGGGGAGATCCATCATGGACGAGAATTGGAAAGACGGGATGCGCGGGTCGCAGTATGGGGGAGGGGGAGGTCGATGCACGTCTTCGATGCATCTCATCTCGACAGTTAGCTGAGATGGGGCACGCCCTCAGCGGAATACGGTGGACGGCAGCGTGATGAAGTTGGTGACTCGGAGTTGAGTTTTTCCGATAAAAAAATATATATGCAAAGAGAGGAGCGCGGATGCGGAACGGAGACGGGAGGACGAGAGGGCACCCCTGCCCTCTTGACCCGCGGGAGTCGCACTGCCCCCGCCTCGGTCGCGATCACCACCACCTTCCGTCCGCTCATCTCCCAACTCGTCCCGACGCGGAAAAAGGGATCGTTTGACCCGCCCACGACCTCTTCGGACGCGGGGCAGCGAGCCGAGTGCGCGCGAGGGAATGACCTCCTCCCCTCAACGGGTCATCCCTCCCGCCCTCTTGACGAGCGCGGACGGGAGGCGGGGTTTTCGTCGGCCAGATCGTCACGTACCCAACACGCGTCGTCGAGAGGCTATCATCCTTTTTGCTGGGTCATCCTGCGAAACCGCTCTCTATCACCACCGACATCCCTTTCCCATCCCTTCATTAAATATTATTATTATTGTCACTATCAAGGAGGATGGTTCGCGACGATATGTTAACAAATGGGAAAAGAAATTCTATTTCCGTTCACCTCAATCAAAAAATGTTTTCTGTGATAAATTCGATCGTCCTTAGATAGGTAAAGAGGCTAAGGAAACGAATTTGTCGAAGAATATCTTTTAATATCATCTATATCTACATTTACACGATACCCTGCAAGCCACCGCGATGGTGTGTGGCAGGGGGTGAAGATCACCAAGCATGCACTACTAACATGCAAACTAGCAACTATAGTGTCTCATGCAACTAGATTGTTAGTATCTATAGTATTTAAGGGGTTATGCATACATCATGCACCACAGACTACTCTAAAATATTTCCACTACCTATCCCTTTGCTATCTGTCTATTCTGTTCTCTTATAGTACGGGGGAAAAATGCCATTTTAGATATATCAGTACGACAATCTACCTCTCTAATCTTATTTATCTGGTCGAATCTAGCATAATACGCTGGTTTTTTTAATATGTGCCTAACATCTTCAGTAAAGCTTTCCGATTGAAATTTCTCTAATAGATTAAATCTGCACTTTAACCTACGCTCTGATAATGATTCCCACCCTAATTCTTTTATTAATTCTGAAACGCTACTCAACCTATCGTAACACCTTTTAACGAACCTAGCTGCTCTACGCTGCACACTGTCTAGTTCTCTGATCAACCCTAATTCATTAGGATCCAAATTATTAATAATTATAATTATTTCATCTGTCTCTTCTCAACCAGAGGTTGCGTTATATCGTACGGAACGTATATCGCACAGTAACGCTATATCTTCATGCTATAACCACTGATTAAACACATGATTCAGGCTTCACTATGTGTAACTCTTCCTTGGTGAAAAGGGAAGAAATAGCTAAAAATGCCGGCGACCCGTTGAAACTTTGTTCGGTGGTATAAAAAGATTTTGTGGATAAATACTACAAAAAGTTGTTCTTTATTTTTCATACATAATCAGCCTAAGATGAACGAAATCCAATGGAAAACGCCAAAGTACAGGGCTGTTTCGTAAATGGTGATTCGAATCTTTGCCTCTGCTGAACCAAGGCCTTTGTCTTTCCAGGTCAATGGGCACAATAATGAGCTGCAAACATATACGATTCCAAATGCAATTTATGGGAGGTACTTTGACACACAGTTATTTTTCTGTACCACTTAGGTATTTATCTGAGAGCAAAAATGGCATTTCATAACAGAAATTTGCTCAATTTATCGAATGTCCATCAATTGTCCAAGCTACGTGAAGGTAAAAAATTAGCACACAACATGAATACAAAAATCATCTCTGGACTTGCGTGGATTGCAGACATACTCCTTACAAAGGGTCCATATTACATAAAGGGTAGGTACATACTCCATCAATTGTGTCAACCCTTTTCATTCGACGTAGAACTACCTATAAACCAACCACCAATTTGGAAAACAAATGTTCCTGCGTCATTTTTATTTTCATTTATTCTAGCTTGAAACTTAGCGAAATCGCTCTAAATTTGTTTTTCCTTGTCCTAACTCTTATCTATTCACAAAATATCCAACCTTTAACCCAACCACAACTTCCTACTGCCTCTGCTTACCACCTCCATCTGACCTCTCTTAATTCCTTCCTTCCTCCAAATTTCCCCCAGTTACTTCTTCTCTTATCCCAATCTACGACTAAAACCACGTTTTATCAATCAATTTTGCATCAGAATATTTTCCCAGGCCACATCTTAAACTTAAGCAACAATTGAAAAAAGTTTTGGAATGCTCCAAGTCCTGATGTTATATCGCACCGACAAATTTAACTGGATTGGAGAAATGCCGTATCCTACGACAAAAATGACGGGCGCCTTACCGACATGACTACAACGGCAGGCTTTAACTCCTCTAGTCTACTCTTTTCCTCTCTCCAGGTTTCTGATCTCCTTTAAATAGAAATAGTTTGATTACCAAAGTTCACAGAAGTCCTTTATTAAACTCTATTTCCAGTCCCAACGCACAATTTCCTGTCCTCTGTCAAACGCCTCTTACTTAGCAAAAATCCCTTCCTGATATCAAAGGCATGATGTAAATTTCCGTTCGAAACAGTCTCAAAGAAAGGTTTGCTACGGCTTAAGATAACGCTCTCCTACTTTTAGGAAGATGACTTTATTAAAAAGTCATCTTCGTTCACTTCAAAGAAATTCTAGTGATACTCTTTTTTCCCAATAGACCCAAACCCATGACGTCAACGCGAGGAGAAATAGAGATTTGTTATGCCGGGGACCGTCGCTTCATCTTTATCGCTTTCGCAAAGTATTCCCTGTGGAGCCATAAAAGGGAGCAGCATCCCTTTATCGAGCGGTGAAAGTGGAAAATAGCCCCGTGAGAGGACCGTCTGAATGCCGCTCTCTCCGTTGTCAGGGGTAACGCATGGGAAAAATGTTTCCAAAGGCCTATAACTTTCTACCCTTTTATACCCCCACCATAAATTGCATATTTAAGAATCTTTTGGAGATTCCAGTTATAGGATAGAGCTTGTTTGTTTATGAGGCGAATTTCGAAGGGTTCGACATGAAATAAGAGTAAAAAAGTGTATCAAGATTTAAAATACGCTGTAAAAAAGGGGGAGCGAGATACCTCCTCCATTTTAGGGGACCTAAATATTTTTGCAGGTAACACTAACGAGAAGAAGGGCTAACGAGGAGGGAAAAACGGAACATTTGACAAATTGTTTTACTGAAAGACTTATATATAGCACAAAAGAGATATGAGCTTTAACACCACCAGAAAAGAACCTTATTTGCGTGGGTAATGGCAAGATTTACTAACGAACGAAGATACCGTGTTGAAACCGAAGCTGGGTTTGATATATGGGTGTAGAGCTCTTCAAGCACCAAGCGTGTGTGAACGGCAAGTGAACTTCATACATAGGGGTCGGGAGGCTACTCCCTCTCTATTTGCCACGTGTTGTCTCCCAGGAAGATTCGGTCCCAAGAAAATTACTCGGCCCAAAGAAAATTAGTTTAGCTTGACGTATCCAACGGCCTTTCCTATCTGTAACCTCAAAGCATAATGGGCTGAGGGTAGTGTTACCAGCGTTCTACTCACATTAATATAAAAACTTCTAATTTCCTAGTCCACACAAGAATAATATTTGGAAACCTGGAAATGATATAGATCGTCGAAACCCGGCTCGTTTAAAAATATTTTTTCTCCTGAATTACAAAATAAAATTTTTCATTTTATCAACGAATAGATTCTAAGGAGTGACACCTTAAACCACCAATAAAAATAATACACATGGCTATCATTCAATATTACAGCGGTATCGAGAAAGGATGCAGAGTGGGATCGATATTAATAGCTGAAGGGACAAACTGACAAAGATTATGATTAGGTGGACTTTCAAATAATGTAACCAAAGATCACTTGAGGCCGTAAACATAATCCTAGACATAATGATGAAAGAGCAAAATAATGAAAACATTGATTATATTTTAAGATAATTCAGCTGGTTGAATAAGACTAATGGGGTAGTAAAAATCAAAATAGTAAAATGTTATTTGCACAGGCAAAGCTAACTGAAGTATCTGCTCAAACAGTAAAAGAAAATTAGCTTTAAGCATGGGAATTGAGTTTGTTATTGAAAAGTTGTTTCTATCACAAAATCATCACAAGAAACTTTACACGGTTAAAGCAGCCCAACGTAGGGGCAGCGGGGTAGATTATCACAACCTCCTAGATAAAAACTGTGATACAACCAGTTGAGAATCTCTTTAATCCAAAAATCAGCGAGTGAGTGGAGTTGGTGGTCTTATATTCATCCATTTACTCACAATATGCTATGAGCCATACTGAAAGAGAACTATGCTTCTCTTCTCAACTCTCTCATTTTGTGATGAATACCTGTGGCGCAACTGGCATGCCCACAGTCGTTTTAAATTAAAGCACACAGGAAGTCATAGAAAAAGACGATGGAAACCACGCAGCACAGGAGAGTTGCATTTTATGAGTGGCTGGTGAGAATGGAAGATACGAAATTAACCGGAAAATTTTGAATAGCGAATAGATTAAAAGACAAATAGCGCATGGCTCGTGAATCTTGAAGAAGACTCGCGAGAAACGGGGAATACTTGGGAAAACAAAGTAAAACGTGACGTACTCAGGAGCAAACTAATCACGGGATCCTAGTGTGCAAGTTTACGGATCTCTTGGGAGGAAAAATCTAATTGTAAGACAGAGAAAAAGTGGACAAACAAAATAAAAATATTGGATAATAAAAGGGCACACAGATAGAAAATGAAGGAGTATAGAAAGATGAAAAGAAATAGCAAACAAGAAAATCAGTTGAACCAACGTGATCCGTGTCCAAATCGAAAAAGGAGAAGAATACATGGGATATCATCCCATAAGCGGCTACGTAAAAACATTTTAAATAAAAACACGTCAACAATAGTTCTTAAGAAATGACTGCAGTAGTCAAGGATTCTTTATCAAATCTACTTATCCTAAAAGTCCTACAAGGTGTGTAGAAGAGCTTACCCGAGTGTTGATTCTACCTCATATCACACACAAATATTAAGTCAGCGAACAGGGGGGGACAATAAAGGAAGGCCGAATATAGTAGCATGAGAAACGCATAAAATTAAGCTCGTATCTATCACCCGGCAACCAATGATGGGCATTAAGAAAAGACTCTCGCAGGAGAGAGAATTAAGTCCCTCCTCTTTAGTCCCAAGGCACGCACGATCTGAGAGCACATTCATGCATGAAACGGAATATTAAGCGGAGGATACACAAAGCTGCACTCCTAGCTGGAGGCATGATTTATGCAGGGATAATAGTTTGACGAGTGGTTGGTCACTCCATGCTCATCTTAGACCTCTTATTTGGGCGGTTTCTGAGAAAGAGAGAGACGTTTGGGGAAGAGAGGCCGGAGAGAGATGAGCAAACATGAATTTTTTTTCTGATACCCAAATCAGTCACACGCGTTTTCTTCTTAACCCGGAGCTGTTTCCTTATAACTCGTTACGGATGACTGGTGAGGGAAGAGGCGTCCCTGGCCGAGCCGGTTCACAGTTAGTCGGAATTGCTTTCGGGCGGAGATGAGTGAGCGCTTTCGGAGGCGATGACGGAGGAAGCGACGAGGAATTTGACGGTGGGGGCCATTGGAAGGGGAAAGGGGTCACATGAGGATGTCGTAATTTGACGATCCATTGAGCGAACAAGTACTCACGTCTATGTCACCAAAAGCTGGGGTCAGCTACCTTTTGAGATGAAAGGGCCAAAACCTATCCCTCACAAGTGTTCAAAAATTATTCAAGAGCCATACATTTATTTTTGGTAGTAAGGAAAAGTTACACATACATTATAACATTTATTATCTAGTATTATTTAATTTAAAGCACTATACCAAGTTGGCAGTATCAAATAATGCTATAATAGTCATTTATTGTTGGTAATATATGCCTCAAGAATGAAAACCTTATTATAACTATGGGTGTTTTCAAGTCTGTTTCCGCACTAATAGGCGCTTCAGACCGGGAGGAAAGGTATAGGGATAGGGATGGAAGGGATAGGGGCTGAAAACCTTAGTTTTATTGTCGTCGTAATTTTAAGTGAGAGCCATATATACCTACACACCCCAAGAGCTAGGTGTAGCTCGCGAGCTGTAGTTGACCGACCCCTAACCTAGAGAATCTATGGAAGGATCAAATCATCATCAAACTGTCACTTATAGATGAGCAACTACTAATAAGAGTGTGCGTAACTACTAATGCGTACGTACTATAATAGTAGAATACGTAACAATTAACGCCAAAGCAAGATTTTGCTCCAACGTTCCTCCATTCCCTAGAAATCCTGCCTATGCCTCGCCACCTTTTTTTTAATCACGCAAATGACCTCAGGCTTCGACCCTCCCTCCCTCATAATTTTCACCACAAAGATGAAAGATTGAAAATTGGTGTGATACATGGCAGTTAGAATTAAACTTTAAAAAGTGTCTTGTAACGAATTTTTGGAAAAAGAATACCTCTCCTCCTAGCACATACAAAATAAGTAATAATGAAATGACAAACATGGAAAATCCATTATATATCTTGAAATAACACTGACAGATGTTCTTTCCTGGGGTAGACACATACGTGAAATAATGGGCCAAGCTAATCGTAAACTGGGATTCATCAAAAGAATATTGGGTAAATGTGACGATCATGTACGAGATCTCAGCTACTTTTCCCTTGTTAGACCTCATTTGGAATATGCTGCCAGTGTATGGGATCCCTACGAAATCGGTCTAAATATTGAACTTTGACGTGTGCAGCGAAGATCGGCAAGATTTGTAAAGGGACGATACTTTTTTATTTTTATTTATTTAATAATTTTTTTAAGTTTACCCAACATGAAAAAACAATAAATGGGGTAAACTTTTTTCACAATTAATCATAATTACAATCATAATACAAGAAGAACTTAATGCACTAATAGTAAAATTAATATACGATAATTATATTAGCGTAGCCAGTCTATTAAATGAATTAAAATGGGAATCATTGTCAGATCGCAGGTTGAAATTTAGACTTAATCTCTTAAATCAATTCCAAGACAATATTTTCAGTGATGATGTCAAAAATATTTTGCGAACCCCAACTTACTATGGCAGACTGGACCATAATCATAAAATTAGAGAAATTGATTGCCGAACTGATAGATTAAAAATGTCCTTTTTCCCTCGTACAATTAGAGATACGGATAACGGTAAATATGTCCAATCGGAGAGTAGCAATGGATAGCATTGGTAGCTGCATGTTGGTATGAGTACTTAAAGCTGACCCTACTAACAGAATGTTAGTAGGGTCAGCTGATGTAGCCCAGAGTGCAGGTCAATCCGCGGGGGAAAAATCGTGCAAGAATTTGACAGAACATGCAGAGTAGTTTTAGAAGGTCAGAGAAAAACACATGGAGAGAACGAACATGATAATTCATCAAAGGTAAGAGGTAGACCAAATAGTTTGTCCGTCAAAAAATTATCGAGGAAAATTTTAGTTGGAAAGGAGCACCAAGAGAGAAACAGATTGGAAGAAAAAATTTCAGTGATAGTAGTGAATTGTCGTAGTATAAGAAATAAAGTAGCAGAATTTCACCACCTCATTAAGAGTACTAATGCAGATATAATCGTAGGTACAGAAAGCTGGCTTTCGAAGGACATATCAGATCATGAAGTATTTCCGAAGTGTTTTACAGTATACAGAAAGGATAGAGTAAGCAGAAACGGAGGAGGAGTTTTCATAGCTGTGAAGGACCCGTATGTCAGTAGAAGAGAACTTATTTCAGAGCGAAATGTAGAAAGTATTTGGTGTTCCGTTAAAAGTAAAAGTAGTAACGCAAAAAAGATATATGTAGGTGCATATTACAGGCCACCGGACGCAGACGTCAATTCTATAATAGAGCTAGAGTCAGAGATACGCACATTACTTTCTGGGAAGAATGATAGAGGAATAATAGTAGGCGGAGATTTCAATCTCCCCTCGATAGACTGGAATACGTGTAGTTTCATTGCAGGAGGTAAGGATAAGGAACATTGCGAATCACTGTTGAACACCTTTACGACACATTCTCTACAACAGCTAGTAACAGAGCCGACCAGGGGTAACAACATTCTAGACTTATTAGCAACAAATATACCCGAGAGAGTTCTAAATACAGTTACAGACACAGGAATTAGTGACCATAAAATAGTGCATGCGAAATTTATTGTAGGCGTTGAAAGACATTATAAACCAAGGAGGAGGGTGTACTTATTTGGCAAGGCAAATTACGACGGTATGAAAGAGGAATTAAGGGAAGCGTTTACTGTATTCAGCGAACAAAGCAAAGGATTAAATACAGAGGATTCGTGGAGAGAATTTCTTGAGGTCACCCGTAACGCAGTTCATAAATACATACCAAGTAAATATATTAGTGATAATACAGAGCCAAGGTGGTATAACGCGGAGGTTAGGAAATCACTAAAGCGACAAAGGGTATGCCACGCTAAGATGAAAAATGCCAGACGGGGTCTATCGGTAGAGGAAAAAAATGAGCTAGTTCAAAACTATAAAAAATCGAGAGCATTAGCAAGGAAATCATGTCGGCAAGCGTTATCACATTTCAAGAGCAAGATGTTAGGAGAATATTTAGATAGCAATCCTAAAGCGTTTTGGTCATATGTGAGAGAGCTTCAGGGAAATAAGTCCACAGTGCACACACTTAAAAATGATAAAGGAATCAGAGTCACCAGCAGTGTAGAAAAAGCCAACACTTTAAACACCTTCTTCCAAAGTGTATTCAACTCATCGTCACAAAACGCAGTGGAACCACCGCCGAACACTTTCAGTGAGCAAATGCCCGAAATAAACATTTCATGTCGCGGAATAGAGCAGCAGTTAAAAAGCATAAGTAAAAACAAAGCACCAGGTCCCGATCAAATTCCTTCCAGAGTTTATAAAACATTAGCTTCTGAAATAGCCCCCTATCTAGAAATAATATTCAATAAAACACTAAAGAACCACACAGTACCCAAGGATTGGAAAGTAGCTAACATTACACCTATATTTAAAAGCGGTGATAGGGAAGAACCTAGTAACTACAGACCCATTTCACTCACGTCAATCTCTTGTAAGATATTTGAGCACATAGTAGTCAGTTCGATCATGGGGCATTTGGATAGTCAGGGATTACTCATAAACAGCCAGCATGGGTTCCGGAAAGGTAGATCTTGCGAGACACAATTAGCTTTATTCGTACACGATATTTTAGTCCACGGCGAAAGCAGTACTGAAGTTGATGCGATATTTTTAGATTTTAAAAAGGCTTTCGATAAAGTTCCTCATGACAAATTAATCTTGAAGTTAGAGAGTTTTGGTATAAATAAAGACGTTGTATGTTGGGTAAAAGAATTCTTAAGTGGGCGAGAGCAGAGGGTTGTCATAGATGGTATCATGTCGGACACAATCGAAGTCACATCGGGAGTTCCCCAGGGTAGCGTAGTAGGTCCGCTTCTATTTCTTTTATACATAAACGATTTGGGTACCGTAGTTAGTAGTAACCTTAGACTTTTTGCAGACGATGCGGTGGTGTACAGGGGTATATCAAACGAAGAGGACATGAAGTCACTTAGCAAGGATTTAGATGCAATTGAAGAGTGGTGCGACAAATGGCAGTTAGAACTCAACCTTAAAAAGTGTGTAGCTATCAATTTTTGGAGGAGGAATAATTCGATAGAGCGATCCTATAGAATTAATAACACGAAGATCGAAAACGTTGAAACCGTAAGATATTTAGGTGTAACAATCACTAAAGATTTATCGTGGGGAAGACACATAAGGGAAATATGCGGCCGAGCGAAGAGAAAGCTGGGATTTATAAAAAGAGTACTTGGGAAATGTGATGAGAAGACAAAAGAGCGATGCTACTTTTCACTAGTTAGGCCCCACCTTGAGTATGCAGCCAGTGTATGGGATCCTAATGAATTAGGTTTGATGAGAGAACTAGACAGTGTGCAGCGTAGAGCAGCTAGGTTCGTCAAAAGGTGTTACGATAGGTTGAGTAGTGTATCAGAATTAATACAAGAATTAGGGTGGGAATCATTATCAGAGCGTAGATTAAAGTTCAGATTTAATCTATTGCAGAAATTTCAATCGGATAGCTTTACTGAAGATGTTAGGCACATATTGAAAACACCAGCGTATTATGCTAGATTCGACCAGATAAATAAGATTAGAGAGATAGATTGTCGTACAGATAGATTCAAAATGGCATTTTTCCCCCGTACTATAAGAGAACAGAATAGGCAGCATAGGAAAGGGATAGGTAGGGGAAATATTTTAGAGTATTCTGTAGTGCATGATGCATGTATTAACCCCTCAAATACTATAGATACTAACAATCTAGTTGCATGAGACCCTTTAGTTGCTTGCTTGCATGCTAGTAGTGAATGCTTGGTGACCTTCACCCCCTGCCACACACCCTCGCGGTGGCTTGCAGGGTATCGTGTAGATGTAGATGTAGATGAATGTTTTAGCATGTTTGCTTTGCAATTTCTGTCTTTTTTAAATAGTGAAGTTCTGACTAGTATATTAATACTATTCCTTTTTTATGCATGATATGTAGTGCATGTTTGGTGAGAAATCACCCCCTGCCACACACCTTTGTGGTGGCTTGCAGGGTATTAAGTAGATGTAGATGATGAATCATTAGGGCTATTACCAACCACAGACTTAGTAAGTAAAACAAGTATTATGTACACCTCAGAGACCTCGCGGCCATCGTACATACCTCCAGCATCCGAGGCGAGAACTGGCGAGAGGGCGAAGGAAATCCGAGCGGGGGCGGAGGGGGGGAGGGAGAGAGGGGGCGGGTTTGGAGTTGTGGGAGCGCCTGCCCTGAGGGGGGTGACGTCACCACACGACCGTACCGGGAGAAGGAAGAGAGGGGAGGGGGTGGTGGCGTCGCTGGCGCCTGTTCAGCAGCATACTCTTGCACTCACTCATTCCCTCAGACTTTCCAGCTGCAACTCTCCCTTTTCCTCGAAGGTCATAGCTCTCGGCTTTTCACTAGCGCATAGGTGCGACGAAGAAGGTTTGATCAACGAATTGGCACGCGTACGAAATATATTGGGGAGATTTGTGAAAAGTCGTTCAGATATTACTATGTAAGTTTCAAAAGTTCATAAGAAGATCTTGGATGGTAATCGCAATCAGACCGGTGGTTAGACACAACCTATCAAGTAAAATTGAAGGTGATCTATTTACCGATGGCGTTCAAATATAATATGACTACTTGTGTAAGCTTTAGGCTACATTCCATCAGAAGATTGGAGATACACTGTGGTAAGAATAGATTTAAACTTAATTTCCAACAGGAAACGACAAAAAACATTAAGGGGAAACATAGTAACCCATGGCCAAGTGAAAATAAGGTAGATTGTTTCAAAGAACATTCAAATATGTTCTTAACTCCATTAACTGATGACAGCTGAACCCTTTTATTATTTATTGTTAGGTAGTTTTTAACGGTTTTTATTTTTGTCAGTTTCCTAAGAAGTACTTAGTTTCCTACTCAACTTAGCATTTCATTAGTTAATCGGGGGTCCATTCCTACTCTACTTCTCCCTTGATACAACTGTCTGATGCAAATTATCTACTAATATATTTAAAAAATGTCATACCAATTAATATTAGGTTCTAATTAGGTTTGGAATGACTATCAAATCGTACAGTAAATTACAGAACAAATGAATAAAACTTGCTCCTTTGAAACTTTGTGACGGGCAGGTTCTCTGAAGATGTTACACATACATTAACATACCAGAGTAATATGGAAGGTACAATTATGAAGATAAAATTAGGCAGATAATTAGGAAGACAGGAAGGATCAAAAATGACTATTTTCCACGCACGATTAGGCCCTTAATAGATTACAGCAAAGATACATAGGAAAATTAGGTTGGTTATTGCGATTTTAATGTAGAAGAGCAATATATTATGGTAGAAGAGTGCCCACCCCTTGCCACACACCGTCGCGGTGGCTCGCAGGGTATTAGGGGGCGTCCATTAATTAAGTGAGGCGTTTAGGGGGTGGGGGGGGAAGATCGAGCCGAATCTCACCCAATCTCACGTGGGGAAGATCTCGGCAAATATCACGTAATTTTTTTCCCGCAAGAAACAGTGTAAAATTGCGAGAAAACTGGGTTAAATTACGTAAAACATGATTCACCACTAAAATATGGCTAAATCCTACACAATAATATTTATCACGGTTATGCGAATGCCATTAAGTAGCACAGTAGCCCCTCGATTGTTTAGCTGCCACCGGCCAGCCAAACGCGCGATTTTCTCACTGTGATTCTCGACTACGTTCTTAGTATTCTTATATACTAGTATTAACTAGTCTTAAATAAAAATGATTAAGCAAATTATAATTGCTTTTTTTATAAATCCAACGCAATCAAGTGCAGATTAACGTATTTGCACTAAATACGCATTTTGAAAATTTTCACGTGAGATTAGGGGGGGGGGGGAGGGCGTCGGGTTGAGCCAAATCGTATGACATCTCACCAAAGGGGGTTGGGGGGTTGAAAAATCGCCTCACGTAATTAATGGACGCCCTCTTACGTATAAGAGAACACAATTGGCAGCATAGCTAAAGGATAGGAAGGTGAAATATTATTAGAGTATCTGTGGTGTATGCTGCATCTATTAACTACCAATCCCTTCCTTACTATGTAGATAATAACCATCTAGCTACAGGTGACCCTATTATCTAGCATATTTCCCTGTAATAGCCTGTTTGCATGTCAATAGTGCATGTTTCGTGATCACCACCCCCTGCGACACACCTTCGCAGTGGCTTGCAGGGTTTTGCCGAGACGTAGACGTAGATGTATAGTCATTATTTAACATATTTATGTTTTAAATAACTGGCACACGGCTTATTTAAATGTAAGTTAATTAATTAATTCAGCGATAGAAATCTTTACTGATCATTAATTATCATGTGACTTCGCATATAAAAAAATTAGAAACACGAGTGTCATAGCAACTAATCTCTTCAAGTATGATAGATAATGCATGTTTGTTTTAGATTCACTCCCTGCTACACACCTTTATGGTGGCTTCCGGGGTATTTATAATGCAATGGAAAATAAAAGATTGAAACTTTGTTAGGTTCCTTTATATTTAAATAGGCACGACCCGGGTTTCATAACGTAGTTACATCTTCAGGTCTGAACCTGATCTACCTGAAGATGTAACTACGTTATGAAACTCGGGTCGTGCCTATTTAAATATTAAGTGAACCAAATGAAGTTTCATTCTTTTATTTTCCATTATGGAAAGGTATCACATAGTTAAGCCTGAAGTTATCAGCTATATTTATAATGTAGATGAATACTCAACCCCTTTCACACACCGTCGAGGTGGCTTTGCAGGGTACTCCGTAGATGCAGACTTCTCTGTACTCATTCCACCGGGCTTTCCAACTGCAGCCCTCCCTTTTCCAAGAAGGATTCCGGCCGAGGTGTGAGACACCACCGATGACGTCGACCACTACGTGCCTCGGTGTGGATGTTCGGAGGCAGGGAGGGAGGGTTGGCTCTGGAGCCGCAAAGGACGAAGAGGGGAGCGAAGAATGGAAGGGGAGGGGCTGAGTCATCGCGGGGCGTCACCGGCGGTCATCCACGGCGCCGCTCCACCACATACTCATTCCCTGCTCACACTAGTGACGGAATTTTTCAACGGATCTCGGATATAACCTTGCCCGCGCGATGCGTCAGGCGAAGGCAAACGGAGGACTCATGGCAGGGAATTTAAAAAAATGTGCATGGATCCACGACGGGAGGATATTGCGAGAGACATCTTTAAATTTAGTGCGCGATGTTCTAGTTTCGGGCGGAGATAATGCACAAGTTGACGTCATATCCGCGTGAAGCAGGTTTGGATGCGGAGTAGGAACGCGTACACAGAAGATCGGCGAGAATTGTGAAAGGCCGTAACATCTACATCTACATAATACCCTGAAAGCCACCACAAAGGTGTGTGGCAGGGGGTGATTTCTCACCAAACATGCACTACATATCATGCATAAAAAAGGAATAGTATTAATAAACTAGTCAGAACTTCACTATTTAAAAAAGACAGAAATTGCAAAGTAAACATGCGAAAATATTCTGTTAGTAGGATCAGTTTTAAGTACTCATACCAACATGCAGCTACCAATGTTATCCATTGCTACTCTCCGATTGGGCATATTTACCGTTATTCATATCTCTAATTGTACGAGGGCAAAAGGACATTTTTAATCTATCAGTCCGGCAATCAATTTCTCTAATTTTATGATTATGGTCCAGTCTGCCATAGTAAGTTGGGGTTCGCAAAATATTTTTAACATCATCACTGAAAATATTGCCTTGGAATTTATTTAAGAGATTAAGTCTAAATTTCAACCTGCGATCTGACCCCATTTTAATTCATTTAATAGACTGGTAACGCTAATATAATTATCGTATCGTCCCTTTACAAATCTTGCCGATCTTCGCTGCACACGTTCAAGTTCGTTATTTAGACCGATTTCGTAGGGATCCCATACACTGGCTGCATATTCCAAACGAGGTCTAACAAGTGAAAAGAAGCTGAAGGATGATTACTAGCCCGTACTCTTATACTCTATATTTACATGATACCCTTCAAGCCACCATAACGTGGCTGCCATTTCACACCCTGCCTTTGAGTTTGCATCAGAGACCACGCATAAAAAGGATTAGTAATCATATTCTAGTCTAAAAATCACAATTTAAAAGAAGATAAAAATAGCAAAGCGAGCATGCAAAAACCTGCTGATCGTAGGGGTAGCTTAAAGTCCGTATACCATATGCAACTTCCTATGTTATCCGCTAATACGCTTGTATTTATACTATTAGATATATTTACAGTTATTCATACCCCTAATTGTACGAGGAAAAAAGGAAATTCTGAATCTGTCAGTTCGGCAATCAATTTCTCTAATTCTATGATTATGGTCTGGGCTACCATAGTAAGTTGGAGTTCGCAAAATATTCTTAATGTCATAAGTGAAAATATTTTCTTGGAAGTTAGGTAAGCGACTAAGTATAAATTTCAAACTACAGTCTGATAATGATTCTCAATTTAGTTCATCTACTAGACGTTACAATACCAGGCTATCTAACAAGTAATCACTTCAGAGCACAGAGCACACAAGAATTCGTTTTTCTCACGACAATTGCACAGCTGCCTTGAAAGCAAAGTTGAATTATTTCAAAATAAATACGCACCATACTCCATTACTGACAGAAAAAGTTATTTTTGCCTAATTGTCTTCACCAGGGCTGCGACCTTTCACACCCTGCCACACGCCCTTGCGTTGGATTGCAGGATTAAATGTAGATGAACACTAGCTTGAGGGATAGGATTGATGGATTCCCAGGACACCTCTTATGGATTCGTAGGTTCCTATTTAGACCACTTTTAAGTAAATTGGAAGCCGATCATCAGCCTACATTGGGGTGAAGTTAAATATATTTTTAGAACTACAGCGTATTTGAGTCCATTCGATCACGAAAATGACACCGGAGATAAAGATTACCATAACTAAAACTTAAAAATACCTTTCTTCCCACTAGCGATAAGAGGTCATAATAACCAGGTGGATAGATGTAATATAAGTGAACAAACATGTCCCCTTACAAATTCATTACTCTTTGGTTTTAGGAGGCCATGTCTAAACAGCCTTCAACTTCGTTTATCAAACCTACACTACCCACTTGGTTACCGCACCAATTACAAAGATCTTTTTTTATTCCAATCCCAAATAAGGACGCATTACCAGTCACATCATATCAATCCTCTCTGTCGTTCCCCTGTTTAAATTTTTTCACTTCTCTTATACTATACGTATTTCTTTCCTTTTGCATTTTACAGGACCATGTGATCTCCAAAGAGCAAATATTTTCTACAGAATTCTTTCCCCAGAATTTAGCCCTCTGACAAGGACGTTGACTGAAGCCTGTTCTCCGACCGTCTTCAGTACCTAATCACTCACTCCAACTACACCCGTCCCATAACCACTTATTCGAAAACATTTAAATCACCATGCGTCCGGAGAAAATTACCAATTCAGGTCATAAACACATTATCGAGTAACGAATCAAAAGGAAATATAAAGTAAATACTAAAAAAAAATTACTCATCCCAGTAGAAACAAGAACATCGATACACAGATAATAATTATTCACTACCAAATGATGGGCAATCATGTTTTAGAACCGTAGCTCCAAAGAGGTGGTGTGACCCGTGAGGGAGAACTCGAATCTCAAGTGGGATTTGGGGTAAAATAACGGAGATGTAAAAATTTTAAACGTGACGGGATTTCATATTTTTAAAAGAGTCGTTGGATATTTCATCAAATGAGTAATGATGACGGATTAATCTTCATGAAAATGATGCGTTCTTCTATTTCAGATAGAAATTGATAGAAAATACATTCGCACTCATATACGCTGAATGTAACCATGACCCATTCTCAACACTCCGGGATAACCCACTTTCCTGTCTTGGCATCGGCAAATATAAAATCTCAGTAGATTACGCACCGTGCGACGTCATCAATCGAATAATCGCAACCGTTTATCTGGGGCAGGCGGGAATCATTTACAGCCAAGCATCCTAGAAACTTATTCACTACAAAGATTCAGAAGCGTTTGAGATATATGTCAGCTTTTATCAAGTGTAAGTAGATACAAGCAATTATGTCAATGCCGCGGGTAGCAAAGGCAATCCATCAAAAACTAGCCTTCCTCGAACTTTTAAATGCATTCTCTCGGATAATTACACTACATAGAGGAGAAAGGAGGGATTTTTATGCGTGGAAATGAAAAAATTATAAAAACGAAGAAATTTTCAACTCCTCTAAAAAGCGAGGAAGACCGTAATAATGATTCGTTTAGTTCCTCTTTATCGGAAACAACGCTTCCAAAACTTGTGGCGAGAAACAATCGTAAAACAGGAAACCCTGATACGTCCCCGACGCGGATTCCGGAGGAGAGCTTTCAGAGCGATGAAGAGGCAGTAATTTATATCCACTTAATGAAACCGAAGGGGAGGATGAAAGTGGGACAAACAGGGACGACAGGGCCTAAACAAATCAAGGCATTTCCTCCTTTCCTTGAAATGGAAATTTACTTTGGTTCATACTACTTCACTGTAATTGAAGAAATTAAGTTTTTTTTAAATTCACTATCGCCTTGAGTTTACGATGCCTGGTCTCATTTTATAGACATTTTCTACAAAAGAAAGTCACACGTTTGTAATGAGAAAACTGAGATTACTTCACGAAAACTAAATGGTACATGAAAAGAAATAAGGACCATATTTATACGATGAAGTGTCCCGGGTATGTGCAAAGATTCACCCAACTTGGAGTTGAATGTTTTTTTGTCATGAGTTTTTCTCAAATCCAGGTACGGCTATTCATATCAAATGAGCTCGTTTAAAATAAATAGCCATAGTAGAACTAATAATAAAGATTGCAATTCCATTTTCGCTTGAACAGAAATACTGAATTAGTCTCAATGGGTGAGAAAGTATTCAAGTAGGCCACTTTAGGCCCACGGCGTCTAACATGATTCTGAGTCCCACACAAGGAAAGTTTTCTTCAAGGGAGATCTTTAGCATGAAATAATCGTTCATTACCAGACCAAAATGAATGATCGGTCTCGAGGCGAAAGGCGTTGTTTTTAACGGGGCTGAATGCTAGAAACCTCGTGCGGGAGATAGTGGGCGCTAGCCTCCTGCCCTCGGGGCATCTCCACAAACAACCATCCCCACTCCAAATGTACTCCTTTCATACTGGATGAAAGTGAAGGGAGAAGGAAGACATTTAACGGTTAGCTGTATTTCATCCGAAGGCATAACTTATAACATCATAGACATCCCCATTTGACTCTCACGGGGTTTGCCTCGGGGCGACGGTGTATGGCACTGACTTGTTATGTTTGACAGCTTCTTATAGTATCTTACTTATCGCAGTTATGAATGCGAGGTGGAGGACTAATAGCAGAAAGTAAGTCACTATCGCATGAACCATTCGCAGAAGTTATGCATATTCTGCATGAGATAACTTCTAAAAGGAATTAGGCAGTACCTGACATTATTTTATCCCTTCAACTCTATGAAAATTGGAAATTGCATCAACTCACTCTCTATCTCTTATTTGTCTCTGAGAAAAGAACAAAGCTGACATCTTTTTGCAACCACGGCGAATTTTTTTCGGATAACATTTTTCTCATTATATAATAAATCTTTATCCGGGGCTGAGAATATTCAGGATTATTTTTTATGCCAATATAAGGCGATTTTGAGAATGAAAATCCTCACGTATCCAAAGTACTCGAGTGACAGTACGCTTAGTGGAGTCCCCGAAAAAATGATTCACAAAAAGTTAACGACGAAGAAGAATTTTTCAACGGTGTGTAAAATATAGGGGCGCCTTACTGAACCTTCCACAGAATATCTTAGTCAGCCTGACGAATCAAACCAACATTTTATTTATACTAATCATATCATAAGTCACTAGCAAGGACAATCATTTACATGCTTGGGAAATGACCGCACTAAAATAAACAACGCGAGTTAGAGGAGTCATAATGGAAAATTCGTCACTATCGCATGAACCATTCACACAATGCGCATGTGACAAGAAGCCTAGTGGCATCAGGATTGTCATAGCGTGAATGCCTCTACATGACGACATGATTTAACGAAAAGTTGGCATGGGAGAGAAATACAAAGTAATTATGTGCATGGAAATATTAATGAAATATAAGCCATTCTCTAGTTAAAATATCAGTAGCTATTTTCCCCTGATTAAGAGTGAACAGATTTACATCATATAAATTCATAATATTTGTAATTAAGATAAGTTTTATGAAAATAAATTGATTTCCACTGAACCACACACAGCGGAGCACATTCCTTCCAACTTAATGAATCTTTTTATTTTCTTATAGGCAATAATTTTTGAACATATCATAATAGGGGGCTAGTGACTAATATACTGGCAAGGACTCAGACACGCCTGACGAAACACAACGACGGGGATGTTTCCGCAATGATAAAACGTTGGTCATCACACATTAAGACATACAAATAATTCCTTTCCTCTCTTGAGATCAAATTTGTGGCGAGGATTTTTAACCTAACACTGGCGTACAGACTACGACAGGCTCAAGAAACACATTTCCCATCCCTACGTATTTAGACACCGGACACCCACATGTCCAGTGAAATCAATTACAGTCGAGAATTTATTGATAATTACCGGAACGTTACCCATAACCCTCTTTGACGACACAACTCATTCCGAAGGACGATAAAAAAAGAAAAGGATCATAAAATTTTAAAGAAGGCATAGTGTGAGCGCATACGCTAGACCCCTTCTCAATGTGAACGACGGAGAAGGATGGGCACAGACTTCTGGACACGGCGGCCGTGTAAACACTATACTATTCGTGCCTGCCTTGCCGCTAGGAAAGAGAAGAAGGAGGGTGTCTGGAAGGAGAGGAGAGAGCAAAAAGAAGTCGAGAAGACACACCACTCCTCTCGGATCTCCCTCGAAATCACCGCCGCCCCCTCAAGGCACACGCGCGAAGGCGAAGAAAAACAAAAGAGCCTCACATCGCGCTACATCTCGGCCGGCAGTGGGTGACCGTATCATCACGGATCCCAACGCATTCCCGAACACATCTTCCGACTCACCGCGGACATCTCACGGGAAACATTCCGAGCGTCAAGAAAAAAATGTGTATCTCTCGCACCACGGGTTAATTAAGTTAAGGAAGAGCCGACCACTCCGACAGAATTCCATCCAGAAATGTCTTTTTCTTCCTTCTTGCCTCACCGTATTTCGGTGGCTTTTAAAAAAAAAGGCCCCAACCCCCAACTGCCCCCCCACCCCCTGGCGACCTGGCAGCAACGACGAGGAGAAGGGGAGGGACCGAAAGACGCCGCCCCCGAGGCTCCACGCGCATAAATTAAACCAAAGCCTGACAAAACATTACATACATTCTCTGAGATAGCTTAGGTTCTCAAAATATTTCACCGTGGACGACGTCAGGAAGATAAAGAATACATTTTTTTTAAAACATCATACAGCGCAAGGGCGTTTTACTCAGACTCGGGACGGGAAGAACAGGTACTTAAGATGAAGATGAAGCAGAACGTATTCGTTACCTACACTATCATCATTACCTACACTAACATCATACAGCGCAAGGGCGTTTTACTCAGACTCGGGACGGGAAGAACAGGTACTTAAGATGAAGATGAAGCAGAACGTATTCGTTACCTACACTACGCGGCATACACTCCAGATAAACCAAACCACCAAATCTTCCGTGCTCTAAAGAAATAAGAAGATAATTACGCAATACAATGCTGTCCGCTTAACACACGTACCTTTTACGCACGCGGCTATATTTTATTTCACAATAGATACACTGCAAATAAACAAGCGGAGGAGTTTGATTCATATCATTATCATCAAAAGAATTCATGACATGAGGCCAATAATTTTTTCCCGAAAGTCTTCGCGTAGTAAATAAACAGAGAGGCAGATGGTTGAGTCAAAACATTACGATCGTCTAGTCTGAACTACGACTGTAGCTCTTAATATAGCAGTTGGATAACGTGCCCACATGTCAACCAAAAGATCACATAGATTCGATAACCACCTTGCATGTATTAGTATTTGTTTAGCTTTAGGCTTGATAGCACGATTTTATCTCAGCAGCCGATGCGGAATTTTACCATTGCCTTTGTTGCAGCCGCATAACTGCATTTATTAATAATGAGAGTATGATTGCGGAAGCGTAACGACGTGGTAGAGAGAAAAACGACGGAGGAGGCCAGTCAAGGGATCTGCACAACCAGGATTTATGAGATACATCACTTTATTGAACACGAAGACCAGAACTTGAAATAATCCAAGCATTACGTACAAAAATAGGACCAAATTTCTTCTGCAAAATTCTCATAAACAGGAGTCCCTATCTGGGACCCCTGGGCGAGAAGAGACAAGGGGAAAATATAAATGTCACGTGTTTCACAATCACACGTGGAAGAGCCATCGCCCTAAAAACGCAGAGGTGAAAACACTTAATAACCATGAACAGAAAATACATCGGAAAATAAAGGTGTTACTGCGGACATCGGTAAGGAGACGATGCACTCCGTGAAAGCAAATTGACAAGTATCTGAACATTTGTTCAGTTGATTTATTATGATGTAGTTTTGTGTATTTAATGTAAAATTATTTATTCAGTTTATTCACTTCAAAACCGTTATTCGTGTTACTACGAATGGTTTTAGACTACCTCGTAGTTGCAGAAAACTCCACAAGCAAGAGGCGTAGGAGCTTAGAAAACGACTAATAATAGATTAATAATAATACCATTTTCAGCGGAAAAGACTTCCAGAGATGTAAGAATGTTCATGGGCGATTATAAACACACGTTCTATTAAATACAAATGTAAGTTCAGGCAATGGATATTCCTGATGCCTCGCTATGTATACTATGTACCTGTTACGTCGTTAACAAGGCTGCCACCGTCCCAACATTTCACTGAGCTTTTATCAAATGAAATAAATTATCTCGTAAACTGGGATTTCTCAAACCAAATTATCTGTCCATAATGAATACATTTAAAGTGAGGGGGGCGAATCGTACTTAATGAATTCCGTTTTCTTTGATGAAGGAAACTACCCAATTATTTTGTGTGCCATCAACATTAATTAAAAAACGAAGAGATTTAGTATCAATCTCTCTCCAGGTGTAACGGGAGGCTGGTGACACCCCCACCCTGTTGAACCAGGGATATGGCACAGCCCGTCCATCCTATTCGGTCTTACGTAATTTATGGACGGCCGTATTCCCAGCAAGACCCTGAACTTCACCGAATAGACAGTGCGTAGAAGATCAAGTCCATGCATGCTGCCGTATTCTCACGCTCGGAACGGAAGTCAGAGATAGGTCAGCGCTGTCCGAAGCCAGCCAATGAGAAACTCGCGCGCCATCAACAAAGCGCTGCAGAGGGCCACGCACCGACGTACTGGAAAGCCAGTTCCGAGCTGCATCTTGCCTGATGTGTGGTTGCCAAGCCAATCATCTTACTGGTTTCGTGGCAATGGTAGGAGAAAGTCCGAGGAATAAACCGTCACTTCATTGATTCCAGGGCCCACAGGAAAGAATAAAAGGGGCGCGGAAAAATATAGGGAACTTGGGAGACACTGCGCTCGCTCTCGCCTGGAGGAAAACCACGCGTGGAACAACATCGTTCTTCCTTTGTCTTATTATTTTGGGAGGGAGAATTTGACATGGTCTCGAGGTAAGGGGAACGTGTGCGTGTGGAAAAGACTGCCATTAGAGTGAGAAGCGAAGAGGCCGTGGGAGAGAAACAAGAGGATTCTCCCCGGATTCGAAAAGGGGGCTTCCTGAGGCAAAAAGGTGGCTAAGGGGAAGCATGTGAAGTGGAACCTGGTCGATGCATTCCGAATCTCCCTCCTCGCATTTTCGCTTCTTCTCAGAGTTAGCTGGGGCTTGTTGCGGGGGGAGGAGGGGATAAAACGGTAGCACCCCAAAGTCCCAAAGTGAGAAATATATAGCTTCCGCCCCCTTCTCCTGGCAGAGTCGCTTGGATTCGGTTAATCGAGTGAAGCAACCGCATAAATTTAGATTTAATTTCTCTCCCCGGCGGCCAAAGAGTAAAACTTTTAACGAGCGGAGATATCAACTCTGTCCTCCGCGTAGTAAATTTAAAAAAATCCGCCATCGACCAACTGTTTGAGTTCGGATGTATCCGTGAGTGGTGCCTTCCGGCGGACATACCACCTGCGGGGACCGGGCTCGAAGAAATTCTACGAGGCAGTCCTTTGGATAGGACCTGCACGGAAGAGCAGTAATAAAAACCAGGTAAGACGCGCGCTTGGATAAAAAGAACTCACTCCCATGACTCACCCCGAATCTCGGTATGACTGTACCATTTAAGAACTTCCTCCGCCGGAATCATTTCGGGGAAGGGGGAGGAGAATGCTTTCTGGTGGAACGGATGTATTAAAAACTCCAAGGTTATGCTTTTGAAAGTAGCTGATTGGATATTTCGCAATTAACGGGCACTCTGGATATCTAGGGCACGATCACGGATATCCGCGCAGAATCGCGTCATCTTTGTTGTTAATTACGGATGTGAAAGCGAAAATGCAACCCAAAATTCTTTTAATTCAGTCCCGCTCTTCGAATAATCCAATCACATTTGGTAGAGGAAGTCACTAGAGCATTTATAGTTCACTTCTAGATGAGCCCGCGTTGTGGTTAACGATAGCGACAGCGCGAAAGAAAGACACACGATTCCGCCCATTTTTAATTCAAACCTATTTTTTCAAATGTTCCGCTCATGCAATTGTTGAATATTTTAAATTTTGAAATTCACCTGGTTGTAAAGTACCCAAAATTATTTGATGAATATTTTATAATGCTAGGTACGCTTAAAATCACTTTTTCGATTAAAAATACGTGCTTTTGCTTGAGAGCCAAACATGTTGAACGCTGTTGGATGATTTTCTGTAATTTGCTATAAATTCACATAAAATATAAAACTTTTATAGGTCATCTTGGAAAAGCAAGCCGACGTCTGCTGTTTAAAGAATGCCTTTAGCTGGCTGCAAATAGGGAATGCACGAAGTATCGTACTCTCCAAGAAGGTACTCCAAAAACGCTACATTATGCATTTCAATTGAGTCAGAAACAATGATATTCCAATGAAAATCAACAGCCAAACACATATATGTGTTTAAGAAGATGAAAAATCAGAAACTGCAGCGAAGGAACATAGAGAAACAAGGACTTTTACTGGCGCCAGACACGTAACCAGAAATTTAGCGTAACTTGAAACAAATCAGCTCTGCCCATTCGGTGCCGATGTGTGACAAATCTCTTAATTTTCAGTTATTGGTATTTACTTTTACAGTGCCCATTTCTGTCTCTTCTCACCGGTAAAGTTCACTGCTTATTTTATTATGAAGCAGTTAATTTGACCGGCCTCAGAACAGAAGTTCAATACATACTTACATATCAGATTGAAAAGAACAATTATGTGTGTGGACACATGCACCAAACTGGTGATCACGTTTCAAGACACTTAACACTTATTATACGCAGTGCAATCCGGATTATGATTAATTAAAAGCAGAACAACAAAAGCATTGGGAAAAAAATTCAGGGGGGGGGATGAAGCACCAGAAGCCCCCCCCCCCCCCCTGGATACGTGCCTGACTGGCGCCCACTGATCTAACTGATCACAGGGTCACATATTTTTCCGTAAACAGCCGCAGTTTCAAGCTGCGACCACATTAGAACGACGAAAACACAACAAAAGGCAATTTTTCAATGTTACATCCTACATTACAACGAAAGTTAAAACCACTGTGGCTGGCTACTTAAGGTGAAGAGAATCATCCGGGACGGCGATAGATGATCAAAGAGGGGGAGTGGCAGAGAGGAGGGCAAGACGCTAGACTGGTGGTCGCTAGTGGCCTGCAAGGGGCCAAGAATCATGATGAGAGGGAGGCGTGGCGGAGGAAGGACGAAAGGGTGAAAAAAGAAGGCCGCGGACACGGGCAAGGGGGATGTTGGGAAGAGGGAGGTCAGTGAGAGAGAGAGAGAGAGGAAGAGGAGATTTCCACTCCCCTCACAGCTCGGGGCAAGCTGAACCATCAAGGAGGGGTCTGCAAGAGGATGAAGGCAGGAGGTGTGAGGGAAATACCAAGGGGAATGATGGGAATGCGAGCTGAAGGACTCCGCGCGGTGTGAGCACGACTGAGAAAGGGTATGGATGCGGGCATGCTACTTACCTGCGCAATAACCAAGAAAAAAATTCAGAATTACTCTTTCTTCCACTGACCATTAGTGACTTAGCGCTATTATGACTTAAACTACAAAAACACGAAGTGCCAATGTAGGTTCAAATCGGCACAGGATTTTTTTTCTATATTCAACGTGGGAAAATCAGTACCCAGCAGTAGAGAACAAGAATAAAGGAAGGAGTGAGACAATGTTTTAACCAGTTTTTGCTTCTTTTCAGCGTCTACATCGAGAAAGCCATCAAAGAAATTAGAGAGGGTGTTCAGGAAGGAATATTCACGGAGAGAAAATCAGTAAGCTGCGATACGACAACGACATAGCGGTCATGGTCGAGACAGAAAGAGATTTAAAGAATACTAGTAAGCATGGAAAGGATAATGGTCAGATACCACCTAAAGATCTTTAAAATGAAAACATTGGTATACAGTAGCAGAGAAGAGACCAAACCCAACGTTGAACTAGGAAAACAAAAGCTTGAGGAGATGAAAGAGTGTAGCGGACGAGGAAGCTGAGTAACCATTGATGGGCGAAGCAAGAATAAAATAGTCAATAGAATAGCCTAGGCATAGACTGCACTTTACCAAAAGGAGAATCTCCTTGCAGCTGGGAATACAAGCGTGGAAGGCAGGCAACACTTCATCAGAAGACACATCTAGAGCATGCTTCTTTATGGCAGTGAGGCATGGACGATAACAGCAGCAGAGAAGTAAAGACTGGAAGAATTTGAAATGTGATGCAATAGAAGAATGACGAAGGAAAGATTGACCGACCGAGACAAACGAAGTAGTCTTAAGAAGAGTGAGAGAAAAGAAAAGCCTGCTGAAGACTTTGAAAATAAAACGGGACAACTTAATCGATCATATCTTGAGACATGAAGGCCTGATGAATACAACCGTCGAGGGGAAAGTGAAAGTGGAAGAACGGAAAAGGAAGACTTTTGAAAAATTAAAGAATTACGTGGTGGGGATGAGGTTAGACGAGGTTAGGTAAATTCGCACAAAATCTAAAAAATGGCGCAACCCACCTATGGATTAGGACCCCCAATGCAAAGTTGATAGGGACCCACGCCGGGCGGGCGGTAAACCACAGAGGTCTTCGTACGAGACGCCAAACTGTGAAGTAGCAGAGCTAGGAACGCAAAATTCAATTTGTGACAAATAAGGAACTGGCAAAATAAACTCCAGAGAAGCAGGCCAGGAAGTCGAAAATTTCCCTTAAGTTGGTTATCTGTGAGCTGCTGAGGTTAAAAAAAGATCCGTTCCGCGCACAATAAGCTCATGACCGGAAGTTGCGGAACTGAATTTAGCGCCAAAGGCGCGCGTGATAAGACTAAGCGTATGTATTCCAAAACACAGTCACAAGGCACTGACGGATTGGAATGCTCCGCGGTGAACACGGAAGTCGGTTGGAAAGAGTGAGAGAGAGATCGTTTCCGCAAGCAATTTGTGCGGATGTTAATATTTACGTGCTTGGGGGAGGGAAACAAGTGCGAACCGCCCGACATAGTGCGGAAAGTTGAACCGGACGAAAGTGAAATCATGCAAATGAGTTCGTGAGTTCATTTTTATTAGTATCGCAGGGGAAAGGACCGGCCTGGTGAATTAATTAACCGTCTCCGGTACTCTCCAGCATGTTGATGAGCCACGTCGAAAGAGAAGGGGAATCAATTTATTTCAAAGTGGTTGGTTCGACGCATATCAAAAGCTACAGCTAGATAAGAATGGTACGGAGAATTAGAAAGAATGCTAATTCCTAAAACAATAATAGTAATTCACAACTGATAACAGAAAAATTAGATGTAAAGTTATCTTTCTGTTTTTTTCCGCGCTCCATTTTAAGATATATTTCCCATTTTCGGCACAGGGTTGGATCCTGACTCAATACATTACTACGCAAACAGAAATACTATATGTTTTTTACACATTACATCCTCTCATTTTCTAAAGATTTTGAAATAAAGGTATTCAAGCAATCCTTACGTTTCATGATGCTTGAATCCAATTATTTTTTGTTGATCACGCCAATTTTAATGAAGAATATTTCATTGCTTCAAATAGTTAGAACACAGAAAGTGTCACCATTTGGCCTGACAATATTTTCTAGCTAATATTCTTTCCAAAGGTAAAACAATAATTAAGGGAATTTTTCTCTTTGTTTCCTGTTGATGACACAACTTAAACCCATCAATACGATTTTCACGTAGAAGGTGATGATTTAGCGGCAGAGGTCGCAGATCGTTCTAAAATACCATCACTGCGCGTCGGAATTGATCATAGTTTCAGCTAAAATTAAGAACGTACACATTTTCCTCTAAGGTACTGTCCGTTCTATGCGTGCCATTCAGCCCTTTAATCGATTCCTGTTCGTACCCAGAAGTAATAAAACCCTATCAAAGTCATTAGCATAAACATTTGTCAGCATAGATTTTCAGAAAAAGAGAAAATAAAAGATTTACTTTTCGGCAAGAATTTTACAGGTTTTAGCTTTAATATCATTCCCAAGGTTTCGGCAAACCATTTTTTAAAACCAATTTAAAATTAAAAAATGTTGTGCGTAGATAATGAAGGCAACGTCGTAATCGGCTGGTCATTAAAATTCAGTGCGGATTATAAAAAAATGTCCTCTGCTTTTAATGTGCCTTGATCTTCAAGTTGTAACTCATATAACGCATTACGCTTCGGGAGCACATAAATTTGTGTCCCCAATAAAACGATAATGGTAAGAATTAGTAGGTGTAAACGGTCATTAACTAAACATTTTTGAGTAAACCAATACACCATGAGAGGGTAAAAGTGTTGTGTTATCAGATGCTCATAATTTCTGTGGGAGGGATAATTACACCCTTAAATTAGCAGCCCACATCTTTAGCCCCGCCTCCCCTCTCCCATCGAGTTCTCATTCTTCCTTGGCCACCATCACCCGCTTCTTCTTACGCACCGAGATTGAGCCCTAAGTTGAGCTCCGATGGAGGAGAGTGGTGATGAACCCAGAGGAAGATGAGAAGGGTGAGACGTTAGCAGTTGCACTCCCTTCCCTTCCTGAACGAATAAGAGGAAAATACTTCTTGCGCAATTGCTATAACATCTTCACGATTTCTACTCTCAGCATTGAACGGAAATTATGGCAGCATACATTACTATAAGTAAACGAAATATCTGTCATGATACGGCAAGACTGTTGATATTAATGCGTTTTAACTGTATCTATTGAAGGTAAGCATTCTATTCGTACCATGTGCAGAAGACATCTCAAGCTTATTTCAGGGAGAGAATGCTACTCCACAGTGTTCACCAAACATTCACTTCGTACAGAAAACTAAGATGTAAAATTCAACTATTTTATATAAACATTCGTTTGATTAATATCCATGTGGCATGTGCAACTAAATTATTAGTACCTAGGTAATAATAAACGTGTGATAATAATTAATAGTTGACGAATCTCTCAAAACATATAACGTTGCAATTCTCATAGTAAGCAGTTGTGCAGTTAACGTACGTTAGAAATATTTAGAAAATGTTCAGATGCATTATATACTACTTTATCAACATTTTGCCCGCCTATACGTTTATGTGTTGCCTATTATGTTCGCCTATGATTCACGGTAAGAATGACATTTAAAAACTAGCCGCTAAAGTGTTCCGCACTTTTCACATTAAATGATTTTTTAAAAACATTTACATGCGTCAGCAATAATAACTCAAGCCCACTGGGAAAAATAATTAATTAATATATTTAAATAAATATCTGACTAATCAACAATCATCACATAACCTTGCAGAGACTAACGATTTAGTCGTGCATGCATCTTAGTTGCTTGTATGTAGTGTTTGCACGAAATAGTATTTTTGTATGCTTGCATGATAATAAGTGTAAATTTAATTCTCTTTTCATTTAAAATTCATGCCTGGGATCATCACACACCCTTGCAATAACTTGCAGGGTATTATGTAGATGTAGATTCCGCGACTCGACGCGGCTACGAGCTGTGCACTTTAATGCCACCGGGAAAAAAATTGCCATCAGAGGTGCGAGAAAGAGGAGATGAATACGCGCCGGAGTGAGCAGATTCAGGACAGGTTTCCGGCCGAACAAAAAGCAATCGGAGCCGCACCCAGGAGGCGATCTCCGGGCTGCACATCGGATTTCCTGCTCACCGGACGGTGAAATCGCGACCCGAGGGCGCTGGAAAGCCGCGCGACGCCCAGCCCAACAGTCAGTTGTTTTTTTTTCTTCTCCTCCGTCCAAATAAACTCGCGCGATAATTTTTCCCTCCCTCTGGCTTGTGAACACATCGCCGCTTTCAACAGCGGCTCAGTCCAACCTCTCGTAGCGGGATTTGGCGACGAAAGCGAAACCATGTATGCAAAAATCGTTCGTCACGCTTTCTTCCTCTTAACGACCTTGGTCCCGTTGAAAATTCTGCTACGCGGAAAAGTCGAGGCTCGTGGGAACTCGACGCGGTTTACCCGAAGGTGGGAATGGAACGTCGGGAGTTGGCTCGCGACTGGAATTGCGGTTCAGAGGAGCAAAACTTGCCCAGCTTTGAATTTGACTTCGGGAGTTGATCTACGGGCGTCCACAAGTTCAGCTGAGGGCAGTAGTCACTGTTTAAATTTCAATGAAAGGTGCGTCGTGAGAATGCAATAAAAGAACTGAGATTCAAAGCTAGAAAATGTTGCACGAGGTCCCTTCACATCAGGGTGACATTCCACTCTAGAGGAAGGGAACTGTTTCCATGACTTATATCAAGGTTTCAACAGGTTTGACCGGCACGTTTAAGTGCCAGAGAAAGGGACTAAATTCCGTGGAACCACAACATTCATCCTCTGAAAATAAAACGGGTATCTCGTTCTTTCGGTCCATATTTCGACCATATTTTCACAAGAGTAACAATGAATTAATGACGGTTGAATACTGTAATAAATGTGCATGAACACAATTTGAGGAGGGATAAAAACTATAATTCAATGAGTGACTTGACGAAATTATGCATTAATATTGACGAATAGCCTGACTGGCCACGAAAACCAGTAAATATTTCAAAACTCGAAAGACCGGAGCCGAGGACCGTTCACGAAATCACGAGAGCTATTTTCGTGTCCAAGGAACCGCCACTATAGTGGGCACTGATTTGACGAACGCCGCGGCGTTATCATTTCAACTCAAATTATCACTTCCAAATTATTCCAAAAAAATATATCTTCCAAAGACCGGCGCGCCGGTCTTTGGAAGATATAATTTTGAGTTAGAGAAAGTGAGAATGTTTACACAGCCAAAAAGCAGTACTGCGGTAGTTAAAACGAGAATGGAAAGTATGAAGCAGAGGGGATTCTGGTACTAGGACCCTGGTAGAACTTCGGTATTCAACGATAAATATAATATGGCGTAAGATAAAATCAAAGTAAGTATTAAAATTCCGCCCGAATAAGGATTTCCTTAAGTTTCAAAGCAAACTGCATTGACCAAGCTGGGTCTACAAGTCATTTAGAGTGATTAAAATGAAACGCTTTCTTGAGGAAAGTATTGGGCGTAATAAAAGCTGTACGAGAACATACTTCTTGAGCATTATTAATCCGTAATATAACTTCCCGCAAAGAGTGGAG
Organism: Platycnemis pennipes; assembly: GCA_933228895.1. Classification (NCBI taxonomy): domain Eukaryota; kingdom Metazoa; phylum Arthropoda; class Insecta; order Odonata; family Platycnemididae; genus Platycnemis; species Platycnemis pennipes. The sequence continues at coordinate 43,186,137 of OW121848.1, forward strand.
CGTAAGCTTGAAATGATATTTCATTCATCAAGCCTACACGAATAAGTTTTGGAGGGACAGGTACACCTATCCACCACCATTAGGCACGTTCACACGCTTACCAATTTACTTATTTCAATTTATTAAATTCATTTATTCAATTGACACATTCAATTTTTCACCTCTGCCGTTCTTTTAGACCGCGACAGAGAGAAAGGGAGAGGTAGGAAGAGAAAAAAGAAGAGGTAGTGGCGACGCACGCAGCAAGCCCCAGGGCCGTGAAGTCTCCACGCCCTGTACTCGGAGGTGGTGATTATCGACGAGCTGGATTGGACCTTTATTGGAAACACCACTCGAGAGCCCGCCGCCACGCCCAATGAATTGCCAATATTGAATAAGAATATCGGAATCCAAAAATTAATTGGGTATTTCAAATTTATGTCATTTTCCCTCCAGACGGGTGGCCACCGCTCACTGAGCAAAATTACACAGGCATAACGGTCACGAAATGCTCATATTTTGCGAAAAGACTTTCCGAATTGGGAATCTCAAGTAACTTATGCAGTTATTGCTTAGGAGTGGCTATTTATTTTAGCTACTTCGGTTATTATTAAATTTTGGACAAAGAAAAAAAAACCTATTCACCAAACAATGCACGAACATCAGCATTCTAATGTCCTGTAAGTTTCAGCAGTGTCGGAATTTACGCTCTTCCATTGCATGAAGGGAAATTAGAATTATTCTTGGAACGAAAGAAAAGTGGATTACAATCAGAGTCGGCATTAACCTACTCACAATGATAGACGCCTAGGGATAAATGATTTTACGCCCCATCCGGAAGGGTGGGACAACGGATGTGAAAGTGCTCTCCTCACAATACGTAGGGAAAGGTGAAACTTTAAAAAAAAAATTAAAGGGCTAAATTAGAACTCGGGTCAACATAATGGTACTCGAATATATTTTCTGTCACACCAACCGGATAGACATTGACAACGCGTTCAGTATTTTGATGACGGAATCTTCAAATATTCCGATCCATCGATACTTATCGATGTACAGGGTCGGCGGAAAGTAGCAGGGTATTGAAAAAAGCGTATAAATATTAAGCTTGAAATGCTTTTTTAATTAAAATTTACTGCATGTGTACCTTGTTAAAAAGGAATACGGATGAATATCTTAAAATTCAACATAGGCGCACGGGGTGTCCGCCAATTTCTTCAGGCGGCCAGGAATGGAATCTACAGTCTTATGGAAGAAGTTGCGTGGGACATAGCGTCCCATATCTGAGCTTCCATTTCTTCCAGTGTAAGAGACTTCGTCCGGTACACCTAGTCTTTCCCAAACCCCACAAAAGAAGGTCACGGGAATTCAGATCTGGGCTACGATTGAACATTCCCCGAACAATCGCCATATTCTCTTGGGAACAATGCGTGGATGGACAGCCAGTTCTTCCTGCATCCTGTGGCCATAAGTTTCATGCGACAATTCTAGACGTATTGCGTCATTTCTCCCTTTCACCGTACACCACCATCTCTCCACACAGACAACGATGAGCCAGGTTGGTGTAGTGGTTAGAGTACTGGCCTGTCACTGGGAGGACCCGGGTTCGAATGCGGGAGTGGAAGATATTTTCCGTTAATAAACCGGCCCCTAATTGAGTGTGTTGTGGAGAACATTTGAGTAAAGTACTTCGTCCGTCGGATGGGACGTTAAGCCGTGGTCCCCTTGGGGCTCTTTTCGTTAAGAGTAGCATAATGCCGACGCCACGTTTCTCTCCACCCTCCTTTCTATTCAATTCTCATCCTTGTACCTTTCCTCCTGGTCTGAAATGCCTAATAGTGCGGAAAAAGAGAGTAGGAATAACGAAATTCTACACTTCATAGCGAGAATCAATCTGCACTTGCTCGCAAACAGAGAGGCGTTCGGTCATCTTTGATACTGTTGGGCGTACCTTCTCTCACGACTCACTGTCAGAACCACGGACGGTTTCAGTGCAAACTGGCAACAAATTTGAATTCCTATTTAATGACTTATACGTACACACTACTTAAATTAAGATTCCAACGAAATTACAATTTCTACAGAAATTTTAATAACATGTACCTAGTTACTCCCCGCCCACACAGTACTAATTGAGAATGAGGGGAGAGTGAGGGAGAGTCACTGTCACTGAAGGGTTCCTTTCCTCCACGATGAGCCATACTTGCCTGGAAGGGCATTGCAGTAGGAGGGCGGAAGGACTCGCCGCCATCGAACGGATGTGCGCCGCAAATTATGAGTGCCGTTGTCGGTTGACGCCTTCGCTCTCCCACACATCCGCCCTTAATAGCTTTTTCGTTTTACATCAGAGATACGGATCTGACTCTTAACCGTTGTGTTGTCTGGAAACAGGAGGACGAGGGCAGAGGGGAAGAAGGCGGGCACCAGTGGAGTAGGCGCCGAGGATCGATGCCGTCGAAAATAAATTATCATACCGAAATGATAAATCTAATTATTCCCCTATATTTCGTGAAATCCTTCACTTGAAGGAAACAATTGGTAACAATTCAAAATAGAACGCAAATTTTTGACAGTGGTTTTACGCCCCTATTTTTAAAATTCATTAGATGCATCCAAAATTATGCTCTCGACAATGTACATACTTTGACACCTGCCAGCATCTTTTCCACGTTTTACACGGAGTAAGGAGAGAGGATCACCCTTTGAAATTATGTTTCAACGAGTTGCAAACGGTAGGATCCTAATGGTTCATCCAGAATCGCAATAATTTTAAATACTTCATCGTCGCATTTACTAGCTAGTCGCGACAAAAGAAAGAGATGCAATGATATGAAGACATGATGGACTTTTCCCCCAGATTCACATGAGTGATGAAGATCGCATTCTTTCTTCAGCGAGAGAACAGATTTTTATCGAACCATGTGCTTGGACTTAAGGAATATGAAACTTCACTCCCGCAAGGCACTCGCTCGTCATTAAAATAACAGTGAACAATTACTTTCATTAAGCTCAGATGTTTATAAAAATGAATAGGAATGCAGACGAGCAAAAAATACAAAAAAAAACATTAACCTTAATTCTACAATGTTTGAAAATCAGTTACATCTATAAAATTTTCGAAATTTAATTCAGAACATTTAATAAAAACATGAAAATAGTTGCAGGTGAAGAATTTGAAAAAGTGTGGATACTTAGCCTTACTAGCCAAATAAACCGGCTCTTTTCCATTTGAAACCTACTTAAAACATCATGACACGTGTTTCAGCTTACAAAGCCATCATCATGCACGTTCTGAACTCTGTATTTAGCCTTAGTTACATGACGTCATCGAGTATTTTCGTACTTTTTGGGCAGCAATACTTTATCGTCATTCGTCACTTTATTTTATCGTCATTATATAAAATAAAATGACGAATACAGTTCAGGTAGAAATAACTGCTAGAAAAAGCAATGGTACATCCATTTAGAACAGCGAATCCTGGCAGAGAAGCATGGTTTCTTAGTTTTTTCTCAGCAGGCGGAAATCCAAAATAATAAACCATGTGCAATGGATCCGTATTACCCACAGTAAGGGAGAGCGGAAAGGAATTCTTCAGGAGCTATTCTTACTAGCTTATGTTCACCTTCACAACACAGTTGCAAGATGGAGACCATCAACACCGTTGCAGGATGGAGACGCCGATACAAGAGAACGGCTTTTTTTGGCACGCTTTCGATGGCCTTCAAGTTACCTACTAGCATTCTAACAGTTTCCCAAAGGTGAGAGATGAAAAATGTCTCGCGGGAAAAATGCGCCGGAGTTATTCGAGAGGTTCAAGGGTAAGACAAAACCAAGCATAGAGGTAAGGAAAATTCAAGCAGCTCGAAACAAAATTAAACTAACCATTCAGAGTATTATTTTAGACAATCCTTCAAATATTAGCTAATTTTTCTAAAATTATTTGAAGAAATAATGCATAACATCGTTGAGAACTTAACAGAAATTCCTTCCTACTTACAGATTTTTTTCACAATATTATCCCTTTTTAACTCACTCGTATTGACTTGTACCTATTTATAACGCCAATTTTTTTTCATTCATTCCTTTTTCACATTTCAACAACTATTCGACAGATGTCCTTGCCCTCATTTCTGACGGACAAAAATTCACGGCTATCAGCTAACAACATGTTTTACCCATCCATTCATTCGGTTGTTCATTTCCACTACGGACATATTGTGTTGGCATATCGAAGTACAGAGAAAAAAAATCAGGTTTTAAGATTCATCTGCAACTGAAGTAATATCGAAGTACTAAACTATGCCTTAACAAATGAAAACCTTGCAAGTCAACTCCCAGGGGTGGATTCGAAGCTGTGACCTTATGGTGTTACCGACCTGACCACTACGGCAGAGGTAATCAATATATTGAATTTAATTAACTTCATACTACGAAAGGTGTTAATGAATCTCTCATTTGAACCCTTCGTGACATCACAGTCACAGTCATCTTAAGAGGCGATAATGTAAACGGGGTGGGATGAAACAAAGGAAATCTAATACAATATTTCACGAGTCCTTCAAGAGAATTAATGATACCAGTTATTGCGTTACTTTGTATAGAACTTGTATTATAGTAGCGGTACCATTAGGTTCTCAGGTGCTCCATTGCTAACATTACACCACACAGTGTCACCTAAATTTAAAGCTAATGATAAATTTAACAAACATACCTCCGGCGAGATTCGAACCTGTGACCTTTGGATGGCCGGACAGGCTCATTAACTACCGCCTTTACTACCACGATCGGCACTTGCTTTTAACACTGAAATTATGACCAATACCATCATTTCATGGTAAAAATATAATTCATAAACGAAAAACACGGGCAGATTAAGTACATATCGAAGTTAGCATATATCATGAGCTGATAGCTTCAAATGTTACTTTTTATGTGGGTAAAATTTGGGGAAACATGAGCATCATGCCGTAAAAGAGCGTGGGATACCCCTCCAGTAACCACATGAATTTTAACAAAAAAGAGAGACCGGGAAGGAAGACAAGAAGGAATGGCGAGAAGGCGGCGTGTAGGAGAGTGGAACTGGGGAGAACTCTGAAGGGGGAGGGATCGGTCACGCGTATCTTCGGACTCCGGATGCAAAGGAGAGGGAGAAAGACAGAAAGAAACGTAAGAGAAACGAGAGGAGGAACTCCAAGAGGTGCAACACAAAGGGAACAAAGACTAAATGGAGGGGAACGGGCGTGATAAGATGAGAAAGGAGGTGGCGATGCTTTCTTCGGAGGCGAGGAAAACACGGGCAGAGGCGAGGGAGGAAATCGTTGGCGGTGTGGGAGGTGTGGCAGGAGGTGAGAAGGCGGAGTCGACGGGTTGAATGTGGATGAGAGGGGGCGGAGAGGCAGGGCTGCCAACCCTCTTCTCCCCTTCGTTTTACGAGAGAACGCCTATTGTCCTGTCAAAATTTTCCAAAAAATGCTGACGCCCCATATCACAAAAGTCGAGAGGCCCAAAATTCGGGGCCAAACAAACAAAAATTACGAGGAGAAAAACATAATGATCCGAAATAAGTCGTCCTACGATAAATTTGCTGCCTTGGCTCGGAAATATTTGAATGCCTCTTAAAGGGAAAAGGAATAATTATCTGGTTATTTAGACAAGTACGTTCATCTCAAAGAAAAAGGTACTCCCAGCCTGAAGTTTAGAAGCAAAGCTCAGCACGATCAACTCAAAATGTCATTTCGATAGCAGAAACATAATAGCCCCTGAACATCAATGGAAAATTATTCGCAGTAAAAATACTGCTGGAATGGTCAGTCTCGAGAAAATATAGCGATTAAACTTCGAATTATAAATTAATACTATGAATTCCTATTATGGCAACGTACAATCACAAAATCAACAATCACCTTATCTACGTAATTTCATCAGTGCAATCGACACACACGTTTCAAGTGAATGCACCGAGCTGCATTACGCATCACGCTGCCATCGTGCATCCGATGCTCTCGGTACCATAACATTCTTCGGTAGCACATGCATATAGAGTCGCAGCGAACACCGAGCCAATGATTCGAGGCAATAACGGAACAATTAGGTTTTTTATGATGAGGAATGAGAACGTAGTACTATTTACACAGAGTACTAAATATCGATCATGGTTTCAACACCACCCGGGTCATTATAAAGGTCGTTATTTAATACAACGTGAAAATAGTACTACGTTCTTCGTTTAGTTCCTCATCAAGAAATTAAGTTGTTTTCACTAATTGACGCCTTATACCATTAATTAATTAGGCTTTTAGCTCACCTAACTCGTGAGGTTATTCCCATATGAAATCTTACTTGACCTTAATGCTATGACAAGTAAGTACATACAACGTGCAAGCCTGAGGCGGGAATCGGACCCCCGAACTTAGCTTCTTAAGATAGAACTGACTATCTCGACCGGCTGGCTGAGGAATTTATTGGCTGACGAACGAAGAGGGAGAAAATATTTTACCCTTTCTATGAGGTAAGTCCATGTTCGACTGGAAAACGAGATGGAGCGATAAAGAATTGTTTGTTGTCCACGACTCATTCAGACACCGCAAACATGGGAGAGCAATTCTTGTGTCAAGCCTCGACAGCAGTGATGCATACTTCAAGTCCCGTAAGGTAGTTGACAGGAGGCCATCACTAACTGTCGGCCGACGGTGCAACGCTCCGGCGTGGCAGCAGGTACTTACACAACGCGTTCAAATGGCAACTCCTTTAGGCGACTCTCGAACGAGGGATGAGGAGAATGCGGTTCGGAGACGCGATGGAGGATTGAAGAAGGAGAAGAGTGTAGGGAAAAGGGATTATCTCTCGACGAAAGAAAAGTAGCTGCGCACTGGAATGTCAGTGGTGGGGAGGGGGTGGTTTGACACTTGACTTCCTGCGCATTAACAAGGTGCGAGGGAGGAAGCAGTCGGGAGGACGGGGGTGAAAGTTTCGCACCATTCAAAAGCAAATTCACCCGGGACAATGGGACGAAGAGAAACGTCAGAGTTTTTTTTTCTAAGATACAAATCACGAAGAGAAAGACTTTCCTTTCGAGGAATTTCTTTGCTGAAAAATAAATAGTCACGACTTATTGTCGCGGTCAAGTGTCGTTCATTTTGGAAAGAAAGGGAGGGATGGAGGTTCTAAAAAATCATTGTTTCAAATGATGGCGAAGGAAGAAATTAGTAGAGAGCATTTTTTTTAATTTCACTTTTTTTGAGCGTTATGGCGGCGAGGAGGGCTTAAAAGGAAAAATCATGAGCAAATGATTTCCTGCTGAATAACTTCATCACGAAAAATTACAAAAACTTCATGCCCCGATATTTCAAGGCAAAAGATGCAAATTGTTAACGAACGATTCCACGAATTATCTCTTCCGTGAAAATTATAATAATTACATACATTTTGTGAGAATGAAAACTGAATCTCTGCAAGTGAAACATATAACTAGAAATTTCTAACTACTCCTACATCAATTCACTACGGGGCTACTGAGGAAGGCCATATTTCACCTTTGTGTATCTTAGAAGTACTGTGGCAGTTTTCGCATTTTACGAGATCTCGTAGAAACGACTCTTAGATTACGATACATCAGAGTTTCAGGTATGGCCTTGAATACAGCGACATCATCATGGCTCATAAAAAGTGATGTAAAATTTGTTTTTTATGGAAGCAATTTGCCATGACCGAATAATCTCTGGGAATCGTGGCCATACACTCTGCCGACAGTCCTTACACACATTTAATTTTAAGGCCTGGAACCATTAAATCTGGTGACGGATTACCTCATCCGACGGTCCTTGCATTCGAGATGAAATTCGATCCCACGAGACTGGTAGAATAACGTACACGGTTTAACGTCCACGTTTTAAAATTTCAATAGAAAGCATAGGGGAAGCTGTTTTAGGTCTCCATATATCTTTAATATATAACGGACCTATTACTCTTGTCTCCATTCTCCCAGTCCCTCATGTCATTAAACTGATAACGGTTTCAAAAAGAAAACTACCACCAGCAGCCTGTGACTAACATATTTTCCCAGAAGACAACACACGGAAAAAAAACCCCACGATTAAACACAACGGTAAGTCCCCATTGAAGTATTTCAAGTATCACTCGATGACAAGTCGAAGGACGGGAATAAATTGCTTTCATGACCTCCGAATGAAAAATGATCGAGATTTTCAGTCAGCCTGCGCACTGCGGCGCCCTGACCTCTCGCGCAGAGGGTCTCATTTGATTAATTCATGACCCCTTTCCCCCCTCCCATCGTCCCCCGGTAATATCACCGGAATTTTTAATTAGCCACTTGAAGTGTCGACGTCGGAATCGTCAATATTAAAACCCCTTTCATCACAGTGAATGAAAGGGAATATGGAGGGGCGAGAAGTTAAACCCTACTCGATCGACAAAGGCATCGCGACGGAGGAACGGGGGTGGAGCAGGGGGGGGGGGGGGGGGGGGGAATTACTTGGAGAGGAAGGACGGTAGCAACCCGGTCGATGATTTTTCACGTGGTGTCTTAACGCTGCCCTTTTCTCGAGGGTGCTATCGCAAGTCGTTGACTCCGGGAAGGATGGAGGCCGAAGACAGGTGCCCGCATGCTGGGAGCGGGCGCATGCTGGGTCGAAGGTCAAGGGGGTCGGCGCCATCGCCGGGCAGAGAGGTCGCGAGTACCGCTAACCGACTCCCTTCACACGCGAGTGGGCGTGCCCTGGTGGCATGGATGAGTGGTGGAGAGGGGAACGACAATTGAAACCGAATACGACCGAGACGCACACGGATGGCATCCAAGCCGGCCCCTTCTGGCGGCTCCCGACCCGAGGTTGCTAGAATGTATGTACTGGAGGGAGGCATCGCAGCTGATTTGAGAATCCAGCGGCCATCATGGTAGGTACGGATATACGGGCTGGCAACCTGCTATACGGATGAAGTTGTTTTTGCTCGCGGTTAAACTTAGTTCTATTAACATTTCTTACGTTGTACCCAAACCAAATACACCCCAATACAAAAGATGCTTTCTTCACTTGGAGCCAAAAATTTTCAATAGCTTGCCACAGAGTATCTGAGGTACCATACACTTCAAAACTTTTTTGAAGCAAGTGAATATCTGGCTATTCACGAGAGATAGCATAAATATAGAGGTAATTTAGTAGTTGTTCTAAATATTTATCCTTTGTTGTAATGCCTTAAAGCAACCTATAACTGTAATTGTATTGTCCATATAATGTTCCATAACACTATAAGTAATTTCTTGTGACAGTGTTATTCTATGTTCAATTGGTGACATTTATTTTATGAGAATGTAAGCTAGTATTGCTGTATGTGTAATTTGAAGGTGAACCCAACAACAGGAAGAAGCCTTATGGTTCACCTAAAGCTCCAAAATTCTTATTCTATTAATTTTTGTATTATTTATATCTTGCTGAAGCAATAAAGACTATCATTATCATTAGTGTGCATAGTAAGTCAAGAGTACTAAAATGGATAATAGTATGCATTCATATCAATTTTTTTAGGCTTAAATTGGTGGTACCACAATGCGATAGTTTGGAAATAATTTCACTTAGTAATATTCCACAGAAAGTTTTATTTCTTCCGACCCAAGTCTTCAACTGTTACACAGTCGAAACTGATAATGCCTGTATAATATGTAGTCAAAACCATGGATCGGAAGAAATAAAACTTCCTGTGGAATATTACCAGGTGAAATTATTTCCAAACTCACTCACTCATTCAGTGATTCAACCCGAAGGTTGGTTTGGATAGGCGTGTGAATTTCACACATTAAGGATAGGTGGGCCAATTGCTTTCCCTGGGCCACCTCGCACTCCGAGGATTTTTCTTCCAAATGCTTCACCCGGTTTTGAACCCGGGACCCTTCGATCAGTAGCTAAGCGCTCACCCACTAGGCCACCACGATCCCCTATTTCCAAACTATGGAATGCATTTTTAAAATTCGTCAAAGGAACAGAGGCAAGTGCGAAAACACGCTAACAAGCGGCAAATATTTAGGCTACAAAGCTTTAATTCAAACCATTTTTATGGAACATAACTTACTCCTGGTGGAATAAAATATATTTATATCTCCCTTAAATAGCCGATGGCATATTAACTAACTCCGCAACGATAAAATTTGAATACGGTTTTATTGTCCGCTAAGTTTTAATGCACAGGTAGTTTCAATAAGAGCCCGCATAAAACGCAATATTTGCACTGAGTAGGTGGGACTTAATCATTACCAAGTACCCCATTCTGGCGTCTATGTCACCCATAGGCTAGCATACCAATGCCTACTTTCAGTGCATTCTGGCCTTCATGCCCAGTCCACTTCAAGCATTCAACCAACCGATAATGGTTCTGCACTGCGCCGAGAATACCATCACCAATTACAGTTGGATCTCGCGACATTTGAAAATGCTGAGCTCCCAGGCTTTGAACAGATCGCAGCATTTGAAAGCAACAAAAAGAGCTCAGACACCCAAGAAAGAGAATTTCAAGACGAATTGAAGTAAAAAATCACGCTCATTTGAAAGTGCTGTTTTTTGCGAAAAATTCGCAGGGTAATATGTACGAGTAAATGTAATGAATAAATGGATTGTTTCAGAACGGGCTCCAGATCTTTGCGCTGAAAACGAAACTATATTCGCCATGTAAATAAAGCACCTTCACATTGAATACTGTTTCTTATTTTAAACTACCATCCTGCGGTGTAGAAGCGGAAGTAATCTAATACAGATATGTACTTATGTTGCATACTATAGATGCAGAAAGAAATCACCATCATACTTGATAAATTTTCATTGTCATAGATCACTAAAAATCTAAAACCGTCAAATGACGGGTGACCGTGTTCCTGGCATTAAGGGATTTCGCGGCTAGTTCGCAACCCATAAATTTGTCAACCCACTAAATTACGAAGAAGTTGTCAATTCATTTAATAACTTTTATAAAAGAAAAGCTTTAAATGTCTGTAGATGATCTAGTCTGTATTTAAGCCTGCGATCGGAAGGTGAATCCCAACCCCTTTACTTCAATGATTCTCACAATACTAAACCAACCAAACACGGTATGGCTAGTTACGTTCAATGATATTGTTAGTTTATCTTACGAGGGATATAACTATTTTGCGAATTTGCATTCAATAATACAGCACAAAGCACACTAGCAAGGTGCTCTAGGTGAGATCCATATCAGCGCAGAAGGATATTTTATCAAGAGAATTAAAAAAATATTCTACCGCTTAAAAAAAATGAGAGACCCATCCGTAAAAGTAATTCATATTACGTCCTTCAGCGATGTAGCCAAAGGTATCAGTCCAGTTGGCATTCGAAGAACAAATGTCCATGGGAAACAGCCAGCTAAAAGCACGGCTCTGGTCTCGGCGGCCTCGCTGCTGTCGTGGGACTGGTGGCGAGACTGCGAACTTGTGAGGCCATGGTCAAGGTCAGGGTTGGGGGACTCAACGCGACGGGCGGGAAAGCGGAGAGAACGACAAGGTGGAGGGAGTGCGATCACCACGACCAAGGCATGAATATTTAGGCTACGGATTTCCACCTAAGAGCAAGCATAATAGGGATTGCAGCACATTCAAAGATTCCGCTTCACGATGTAAAACGAAAATAAGATGTCGTATATGTCTACTTCTTTTATTTAACATATGATACACTTCGCGTTTCACCTCACACTACACTATGAAATTCTCTGAATATAGACGTGACGTGAATACCCTCCGAGGAGGAGGAAAGTGGAAGGGTAAGTTTCAATTACGAGAAGATAGGGCAAGTGGCAGGCACGTAGCCAGAAATTTGCTTCGGAGAGGGGAGGGGGGTATGTCTTGCGTAACTTGAAACAAATCAGCCTTGCCCATTCGGTGCCGACATGTTACAAATCTCTTCCCTTAATTTTCAGTGTTTGGTGTTTACTTTTACAGTGTCCATATTTAACTCTTCTCAGTGGTAAAGTTATCTGCTAAAATCAGAACAACAAAATTATTGGGAAAAAATTTCGGGCGGGGGCTGAAGCACCAGAAGCCCCCCCCCCCCCCCCCCCTGGCTACGTGCCTGGCAAGTGGTGAGGAAGGTAGATGTAAAATTGGGGCGCGTTGGGGGTCCTGTGAATTATGGAGTGGGTGAGGGAGGGATGGAGAGTCATTGCAAAGGTCAAGAATTTGGGATTAGAGTGAAAATTGAAAATTGGTGAATGCCTCTCATAGGTGATGTCGTTCAGTGTCGTTCCTCTTCTTATGCTTTAATATTCAAGGCACCAAACCGAGGCATCATAAAATTCCAAGGCATCCAACCGAGGTCCTTTTTCTTGTAGGTGTAAAATTTTGTAAATAATGTCAGAGGCGTGGGAGGAATCGGTCAGATGCCTTGCAAGTCGGGTGAGGAATTCCCGTTGATCCAACATCTTCTATGTTCGAAGAACCGGTCGTCGAAGCTCGTCCCCGTTTGTGCAATGAGTACACTGCCCACAGCTGTCGCATGCCACTTTGGTAACTGTTAATTTTATCCCTTTTTTATGCATGCGTAACTTACTTTTTCACTCACGAAAAGTAAGTTACGCATGTCTAACTCCAGCGTATTTGGACTTATGGGCCATCCATATTATGACATAAAGAAAATTTTTCACTTTTTTCACTTCCGCCTTCCCGCCTTATAACGCTCTGTGACATTTACCCTGCTAACCCTGTTAATACCCTGATACTCCCAAATTACGTAGCATTCCCAAAAGAACTCCATTTATCGTGAAAAGTGAAACATTTTTTTCTAAATACTTAACCTATTATTAACTGGAAAAAGGAATGAATTTTTAATATACGTTTCTCCCAAAATAACAGTGCCCACCCCCATGGCGATATTGCATCGTAACAGCTGGCTCGACTCCCCATCCCCTTTAGGATTATGTATTTAATGGACAGCCAGTCACTCGTACCGCATCATGAACACACAGAAGAAAAATCTGTTTATTCAAACAATCCCTTCGAAATAAATGAAAAAACAATAATCATCAATCCTAAAGGCTTTTTGACCGACTCTATCCTCGACTCTTGTACAGGCAAATCTCTTAAGAAGTTAACACCCTTCAATATTTTCTCCACACGCCTTGTCCGCGACCTCTTTCAGTAGTTCTTCCCATACACTTGGACACCTTCATCAAGTATCGTGTCTGATGAGTTGCCCGATAAATATGGCGCGTTTCTCAGAATATTTACGAGTTTTATTTTCCCCATGTTTGTTAAAACCTCTTCAGTAACTTGGTGCCTCACACTGATCTTCATCATTTTCTTGATTCACTGCACAGGCGAAAATGCAAGTCTCGCTCCACCGTCGCTACTAGTGATAATGACACACTCCAAATCGAATAATTAATTTCCAAACCTTTAATCACTCACGCTATACTGGAACGTGATAGGACGTAAGTACTTAACAGACAGTTAAGCTAAAGTAAGTAACGGTAGCTTCCAGTACAGCAATAGAACGACGTGATTATAAGTTACAAAGACCAGCTACGAGAGTGAAAAATCTGACTCAAACCCGATATTAAAGATAGGTTTAACTGACGTGTTCTAAAATAAATACAAATGTATCTTCTTGGTACAAACTACACTTAGCAGAAAGGATGCAAATAGGCAAATTAACGATATGCACAATAAAAGGAACTCCTCGGCAGAAATAACGCGCGTATGTCATTCGCGCTGAAACAAAAAAGAATTAAGTTTCAACGACTCAAACCTAAAACTGAACTAACCTCCAACCGATATGCAGCTGCTACTGGCACTGAAGCAAACTGTAGTAGATAGTAGTAGAAAACATCACTCACCTGGAAATGGAAAAGATAAATTCATATTAGAGCCAAGGTAATATAAATAATAACCATTATTTTAAATAAATTGTAAGTTTAAGATTAAATCTGAACATGTGTAAGGCAGAAAACACCAAATTTATCGATAAATATTACGCACTTAATGAAATATATCTACCATGAGACCATCTAGTTTAGCTAAGAATTTTAAACCACACATTATTTGAATGTGGTCATAAAAGGCATCGCAAAATTAACCGTAAATTGCACGACGATTAGAGAATTTATTCTCAGTGAAAAACACAATAATATGCGGAGATTTCATTACAGTCACTAATTACTTCACTAAGTGGTACAAGTTTTCGATGAATTTTAACCCGCGGCACTAGCTGTATCACATTACACGTAAGAATGTGGTGGTTGACATTTCGTTAAGAAGAACCAAAAGCTGAAGGAACGTTTCTAAATTGTGATGTTTTGAAGTTCATCCAAACATTCCTTTAGCAGGTAAAATACGCAAAGTAACTATGTATCTTTAAATCAGACATATTGTACTCCAGATCTCCCAGTCTCCAATAAAAATAATAAAGCATCGTGTATACTCTAGTTTTCCGAGAACATCAAACCAAACAATACAGGTAATCGATGAGTAACACACACAGGGAATGCGTTCATGCTTCTGCGTAGTCATTGGAGGTAATTCATTCTTAATCTCCTCCTTCATGAGTACAGAGATGCGAGGGTTATTTAAGTAATTGATTAGTGTTTCATTACACCGGCTACATTGTCTTCCTTATTTAAAAGTCTCCAATAAAAACAATGGCATTAAAGGAAAAACCACGGAAATGTTGTGGAATTAACTGGTGAACGCGGACCGAGTCGATCAGCGCTGAAACCGCGGAAAGCAAGCGGCCGCGAACGGCTCGGATTTCACGCGACCGCAAAACCGACGATCAGATACCGGGAAATGACTCATTTAAGGCATTCCGAAACGTCGGAAGAGGGGGAGATGGGTTGGGAGGGGGGGTATAAAATGGGAGCTGAAGCGGAGTGGTAGAGGGGCGGACTGCTGCAGAGAGGGCAAGGGATCGCGGGCGTTTTAACGAGAGGGAGGAGCGCAAATCAGGGCGAGATATGAAAATGAGCGACTGGGCGAGGGGAAAAGGTGGGGAACGCCAGGGGAGTGTGGGTCGCAGGGGGATATTTGCATGAGAAGCATTTCAAGGAGAAAGGGAATTGAGACATTGCATCAGCCTCATCAACACTCCCATCCCTCTGCGTTTCGTCGGTCCCCCCTACTAACAGTCGCAGGGAGGCGTCATGAAGGTTGGGTTATCGTGGCACGAGTTGGGGGGGCAGACGGCGGCGTGCCCCCGCGGGGAGTGGGGCGCAAATGACTCCAAAGCAAACACGGTCGGATGGGGAAGGAAGGGTTGGATGCGAAAGGATGAGCGCGACGCGAAATAGGAACGCACGAAAGGTCACACGCAGTGCAAACAGGGCGCGAGGAGGAGTTCCGATTCCCACCTCGGGTGTTTGCAAGCGTCACGGGAGCGACCGAGCACTACTGGTACCTCGATCGTTATCGCCATCCATCCGTACGCGAACTTCCCTGGTGGCGCACTGCCCTCCGACACACTTTTTTCAACGCGTGAGAGTGGCGGTTCGAAGAAGCAGGCGAAATCGCAAAGGAGGGCTTGCACTCGCCTCTCAGCCAAACGCAGCGTTGCGAAAAATCATGAGACTTCACGTTTCCGTTCCCTCGCTTTACAGCATTTTTTTTCCGCTAAACTAGAAATTCTAAAAATTTTATACCTCCGTTTTGCACAGCAAGGGCGTTGAAAGTTGCCAAATGAAAAAGTTTTCCCTGACAGGGAATCGAACCGCGGACCTTTGGCTTGCCGGGTCAATGCGAAGATCACCTCGCTACGTTTGATTCCAGTCCCCAAGAAAAAAATTGTCTTTGGGAATGAAATTCTGGTTAGCGTAATGGTTTGAAAATTGGCTCAGCAAGCCAAAGGTCCATCGTTCGATTCCCGGTCTAGGAAATCTTTATCCATTGGAAATTCTTAATAACAATTGGAAGGTTTTGTTTGCAGTTTTTCTTCAGCACAAGAAAACTGATATGCACCTTCTTTAGTGATTGGTAACACTATGCCTCCATCATTAAACTTTACCTGAACCGATGATTGAAATTTAGCTCCTGTAGATGTAAACAATTTGGTTATATCCATGGAAGAATTCATGATTTTCATTCAGCGCAAATAGTTCTTGGTGATGAGTTAGTATAATCTGTTTCGGCCCAGAGCCCAGTTAAAGCTAGACGAGGAATACACAGCTTCGTACCTAGAGGGTAGGTGTTAGCCAATGAACGTCTTCTATCATGAGGTGCCGGCCGGATGAAGGCCACTAGCCGATAATTACCTTCACGAATGACACTAGAGGCCTGTCTCCCAATACTAAGAGACACAAGCTTATTACGACCTCAATAATGCGTTGAAATTTTGTGTTTTCGTTAACTTACCACTCTATTTTCAACGCGTAGTCCGCTTGGATTGATTTCAATCATAATAGATCCTGTTAGGTGCATAAAACCCTAAATACCAAGTCAAGACTCACAAAAAAATCACTGATACGATGAATACATCAGACTCTTATGCTCCTGAGAGTGTCTCAAATCTATTGAAACGGTAGCTAAATGCTTGGAAGTAATTTTATGTGAGGGTTGATCGGTGCAAACGCCCTAGTATTAGCGAAGTGGTTATTCGTCGAACTGGGGAAAGTGGGGGGCCATAGAGCACCCGTTTGCGTCGAGCTGACTCGATACGATCTCTGCGCGGAGAGATAAGTACTTAGTTCACGCGGCAGCGAACAGCGGAGTAGAACGCGTGCAGGCCTCGCACGCGTAAAGAGTACGCAAGTGCACGAGCTCCCCTTCCGCACGCGATTTGGGACCCAACTCCGTGGACGGGAAGGGTGGATGATGAAATGGCGATTGTGGGGGCCTAAAACGGGGGATGGATGTGAAGGGCGGGGGAAAGAGGTGGGAATGGACACAAACGGAGCGGCACAAGAGTGTTGTTCGGGGGTGGAGGGTTATTGCGGAGGGAATATGGGGGAGGAAGTAGGGTGCGGGACAATCAAAACATTGCATTCGGAAGGGGGTGGAAAAATAGAGAGGGGCGACCGTGGGAGGGAAATGCTTAAGCGAGGGAGGGATGAAATGAGAGGGGAGTGTGGCACGCATTCGTTGGCGAGTGGTCGGGCAGAGGAGGGAGCGGGTTTGGTTAGGGGATGATGTGTGGGGATTGTTCGTCAAAGAGGGAGAGGGGATTGCAGCGGCTGGGGCGGCTGGAGTGTTGGGTTTATTAGTTCCGAAGTGAGAGAAAGGGTGTGTGCGGGCGGAAGCGGAGGGGGGGAGGGAGGGTCCATGGAGGCGGGTTAGTTTCATTCCGTTCACGTTGGAAAAAGAACCACCCGAAAAACCTCGTAAGTTTGTCGAGACGAAATAAGTTCGGATCGACGCACCCCACTGAAAAACAATAGGGAGCCATGAAGTGCCAAATTTAAAAGCTGGTAATCACAAAATAAAAAAGATATATTCTGCTCTACTCGGCACCACTTTTGAAGCACTCATTTTCATCCAAAATTACTGATACCCCTGACAAGGCCCCTGGCGTATTTTTATTCGGATGGAGAGGGTATCCGTAAAATAGTAGGTAGATAGATGGGTAAATGTCTTTATTTGGGCGAGATTGAGACTAAAAGTTCCCTCTTCCATCTAACCCCCAAAATACTAGCATAATTATATATAGATATTGCTATAAATACTTGAAAAATATATAAAATTACAAAAAGAAAATTACAAAAACAAAAAATGCAAAATTATAATTAAAAATAAAAGTAGGGTCAACAACAAAAGCCATTATATCAGGTTATCAGTATTTTCAAACTTAAAAATTGTAAAGAAGGATCTATTTCCTCTAAAGGGGTATGAGTTGAATCCAGAGTTCTCGGGTCTTCCAACGGGTAATTTTCTGCCAACGTTTCGGGATCCGATTCGTCCCTCGTTATCAGGATCAGTAGCCCTGGTGACAAGGGACGCGTCTGGCCTCGAAATAGGCCCTCTGACCCGGTAGAAGACCCGAGAACTCTTCATTTAAAAACCATTAGTATCCGTTTTACGCGAAAAGTCATTCAAACCCGTTCGACTGAAGCAAAATTACAACTCGGCTCTTTCATCATTCCCCATCTCGGGATTTTTTTTTACAATATCCTGTTCCCAGGCCCGGACAAAATGGACAAAACGTCATCTCGTGGGGAGTAGGTTGATTCAGGGGCGAGAGTGGGAAAAAAGGAAACGAGGAAAGTGAAGGATGTAGAGGGGGGGAAAGTGTAAGTGTGCACCGAGTGCTCGAGAACTAGTGTGGGAGAATAGATGATGATGGAGAAGGCGAAGAGGGTGGGGAAGAGGGAGATCTCGAGAGGCATAACGGGCGGAAAGGAAAAGATTGGGTCATCGATTAATCGCTCCCATTCAAAGCGCCGATTGTACAAGAGCAGGGTGAATAGGAGAGAGAGGGTAGGAGAATAGAAAGAGCGGGCACCCACTCCTCGGAGCCCTGGGGGGACGTGTTGGGAAGGGGGGGGGAGAATGAGAAGGGGGAAGGAAGGGAAAGGGGAAAATCAAGGGAGGGAGAGGGTCGGAGGGTGGCTTAGGGAGGAGCGGGGGCGTCGACAGCCGCTGGGCCCGCAGCGTACACTCGGGAGATTGATTGATTGGTGCAGACTCGGGGATGAGTTAGACCTCTGCGGAGATGATATCTGGACACGGAAAAAGTGGAGCGAGTCTACCGGAGATGTCCTCGCGCGGATATAATGTAGCAAAAAGTGGTCTCTCCCGTGAGCAGAAAGGCAATCGGTTTGAGGTACAAATAAGAGGAAGGCTTTTTCCCTTACACACAGCAAGGCAGGCATCACCTTCGACAAATTGTGCGAGGCATAAACGATTTAAGAATAAATTTTGATGGTTTTCTTTGCCTCCCTTATTTGAAGAGAAGAAAACCACAGCCATCCATCATAGGTTGATGGCAGAAACTGGTAATTGCGTTTAAATTCAGAGATGCATCCCTATTTTTCAGAGATTGTTTGGCATTTCAAGTTATCATATCTCGTGGGCATGCAGTAAACGTATATGATTTTAGAATTTGGATGACATCACTATGTTCAGACAGCATGTTCCCAATTTTCTCGCCAGACATGACGTCTTCATCATGGAAAGAAATTCGGAATATCTCCATACCAGAGAGATCAAGCCGGCTCCTCATGGTTGCATTCTGAAGTACATGGGTTATTTTATAACATTATTTGATTCAAGGTAAACTTATAGACTAGTTCATAATTCAAACCCAAGTTTTATGTTGTAAAAATTACACGATGATTGCCGAAGTCTCCTGCCTCCGATTTCAGAAATCACATTCCATTGTTACCACCGTCAATCACACCATCACTGAGAAGCGGTTTTTATGGCACTAGCAGAAGGGCTCGGTTGACTACAATTTTCCTGGGCTCGAGCGAAGTGCTGACCCTTCTCGATCCTTCTCTGACACCCCACGGACTTCCTCCACACATCAGCGAGCAAGCATTACACTCTTCATGACGAGACTAATGGCATTTTTTGAAATTTCAATTGCCCAACGAACGTAATCATGCCCGAATGAAAGGGAAAGAGGGGAGCCTGGCCCTCCTCCTCCAGTCCGGTTTTTATTCCATTGGCCCTCAGGGCTTCCTTAAATAAACACTCGGTCTGCTAATCAATCTCCCGGTGGCCTTGCCTCAAGAGCGAACGACTCCCTTCTGCCTCTCGCGACCAAGGGCATCCGAAGATTGGACCTCGATGTCTGACCCACGAAGTGAATCGATAGCACTGTCAGTGTGCGGGCTCGCGTGCCCTCCCGGGCCCGAGGGTCCACTCCCAAGACGACGAGATGAGTCAATCTCCTTTCCAATCGGGTTTATCGAGAGGATAAGGGTGTTTAAACGCGCTTGTCGCGTTGGAGCAGACCGCTACTGGAGGATAAGATATTCAAGAAGGCAGACGCAGGCGCTGGGGAAGGAGTGAGATGGATTCAAGTACCTACCTCCCGAGAGCTTTTTCTATTTTTTATTTATATTTTTTTGTTTGCCCGGCGGACTGCGTAGCAGAGCGGTCGAGAGATTATAGGGATGGGAGCATTATTTGGTCATCTCTTGAGTGAGGGATAGGGAAGGGTTGGTTCGTGCCTCTTCGCAACGAGAATGAAGGGAAGGGAACAAGAGCGATGCGACGACCGGAATGATCGGCGAATTTTTTTATGCGTCTATTTTCGGCGATGGAATGATAATGGCGGGTGGGGGACGAGTTCCGGCCATAAAATGAGACGCGTTGGACAGTGGGAAGGTTAGATAATGGGAGTATGAAAGGCAGTCGGTCGGATTGAAGGGCCGAGGCATCGCAGCGACGCAGGCTCGCTGTTATGGTTCTCAGTCAACGATGTGTACTGAAGGCGAGACGAAAACGCACGCGCCGGAGTGTGCGCGATGCGAAATTATTCGCATTTATCTTACAGAAATCAAGGGTCAATCCGCTCCCTTTCTCGCTTATGTACATCTACATCACATCTACACGATACCTTGCAAGCCACCGCGAGGGTGTGTGGCAGGGGGTGAAGATCATCACTTATTACACACACCACCACAGGTACTTGTGTTTATGTTCTTCTTTATTTAATGTTTTGAATATTTGTATAAACTTAGTTATTAGAACCATATATTATACAGTTATTAAAAATTCTGGATGCGTTTCAGGGACGATACGAAAGATACGGGATGAAAATAAATCAGAAGAAGACGAAAGTAAAAAAGAAAGACGTGCGATTTGCAAGAACAAAATGCCTATTTAACTATAAAAGTAGGAGGTCAGAAGCTAGAGCGAGCAGGTGGAGCAATTTAGCTATCTGGGTAGTGTGCTGAAGGAAAAAGGGTATCGTAGCATTGAAGTAAGGAGAATCGCATTGGCAAAAGAAGCTTTTTCTCGTAGGCGTGAATTAATGACATTGTTCAGTAGGGAAGTAAAGAAAAGGCTAGTGAATGGGTTGATCGGGGCGTGGCACTATATGGTGCGGAAACGTCGACTTTGCGGAAAGAAGATGAAAATATAGACTTGGGGCTTTTGAGATGTGGGTGTGGAGAAGGATGGGGAGAGTAAAGTGGGTCGAAAGGAGGGCGATCGATGAAGTGCTGGAATTGGTAGGAGAGGAAAGAAATTCGATATGAAATTAAGAGAAGGCAGAAGGTATGTAGGGGTGGATGGAAAAGGTAATAAAAGGGGATAGTGTTTTGAAAGACGTGATTGAGGGAAGGATTTTGGGTAAGCGGGGAACTTTTCTTATACTTTTAGCTTGGATAGAATTGATAACAAAACAAGATGGCACTTTTTCCACAGGTTTGGATAGAATGATGGGAGGTAGGACGTATGAAGGGCAGGGGGTGGGAACAATTAATCTCCATTTACACCTACCTTCATCGCTAGAAAACTGATAATAATATATAAGAATACCTAAGATAAAACATATGAAACGAATGGCGAAAGCGGATGTCCTAAAGAGAGTGGGAGAAAAGGGAAGTACATTGATTTCTTTGAAAAGAAGATGGGAAAACCAGTATGCATATATATTGGGACATGTGGCTCTGATGTAGGAAAACGTCGAGGGAAAAGTAAACGGGAGGAATGGGAAAGAAAGTCTTCATATGAGGCATACAGAGCAAGTACTGAAGGATGAAGAAGAGAATAGATTTGTGAATAGGTTAAACCGATATAAAAATATCGCGAATTGTAATGATGAATATACAGTTAACGGGTTTAAAGTTGTCGGGGAGACTATAAATGGGATAGGAGCAGCTAGGTTTTCGAGTTGTCCTCCGCGTCGATTCATCTTCGAGGCCACAGTTTCGCCGGGGTTGCAGCAGGAGTCTTCAGGTTTGAAGTGTCGGATGCAAGTTTTTGCCCGTGTTATATAGGCCTTGGTTTTACCCAGGTGCGTCCTGATTGGTCGGTGTGTGGAAGAGTCTCTTCCAGGCGTGGAACGCCTCCCTCACCCTGCCAATCTCAAAATGCGGAGATGACTTCATGGTAACTCACGCATAGGACGGACATGCTTCCCATTTAATAGCGCGGATTATAAGGAGAGGCTATTGTGCAGTTTGAAGCAGAGCCTCTTTTTACATCCTCTCATTCATGTATATACTCGGAACCTCTTCCTCAAACGACCCAAGCCCGCTTCCGGTTGTCATGGCCTGACTCACGGGAAACATCGGCAAATTCTAACATTAAATTTTCAAACGAAAAAGAATTAAGGTAGCTCTAGAGCCTTAGAGAACATTTTGACTTCCGCTTTTCCTCCGATTAAAAAGCTGAAAGGAATATGACGTTGAGGTGAAATGGGTAAGGAAAAATAAACCGTTGTCCGGAGGGAGCTCGCCCACGGCTTCCTGAATTCGGGAGGCGATAGCGAGTCAGAAGACAAACATGTCTTCACTCCTTAATGGGCCGGATATGATTTGACATAAATGGAGACACATGGCGGGTAATTTTGGGTAGGAGCAGCGCCAAGTGTTATTCCCCGGGTATATATTTTTTGATCCATCGATTACGGGTGAGCGAATTATGTCGTGAATTAATTCACTCAGGAGGAAAAGGGAATACGATTGCATACGCCCTCCAGCTCTCGAAACGAGTTCTACCCCAAGATGCTAAAGCGCTTTCAATAATAGTTGGTAGTAGTAGCAGCAATTTGGGGGATACGACGGACAGCTATAGTTATTTTCGCTGAAATTATAACGTGTGCTTTCCCGGCGAACTTGCTGAATGGAAGCTTCTCGAGCTGTCCACCAGACCAGTTTCCGCCACAACCTTACCCAGTGGAAAAATAAAGAAGTTTCCATTCATTTGCGCTATTTAAATAATGTGGGTGATTGGATAAAGATAGGAACTAGTCATGGAATGGCGGAAGGGTGGAGCGAAACCCGGCGTCGGCGTTAGCCTACTCTTAACTAATAGCGCCAAGGGGTTCATGATTTAACGTGCCATTCGACGGACATAATACTCAACTTGAAGCCTTCTTCTCTCAAGTAGGAACCGGTTTACCGATGAAAAATCTCTGCCATTTCCGAGATTCAAACCCGGCCCGTCGGGGTGGGAGAACAGTACTCTAATCACTAAACCCTATCCCCTCAATAATACATTCGGAATAAATTTTCAGTAGTTCAGAAGCACAATCATAAATGAATAATGAACGAACACATAAACCAATTCCAATAAAAATAGTTGGTTATCATATAAGATTCAAATTACACTATTCTACTTCTCATTTCTATTGAATGAATCCTAATCAATGAACTATTCCCAGTGAATAACACAGGCTATCTTCGATTGATGCATTATTGAAAATATCAATGAAATCTGTTTAAGGAACATCAACCTCGGAAAGATGCCTGTTCTTAAAATAAGTCGGCATTTTAATGAGATCATGCACTAGCATATTCAGTTACGTATTAGTTCGCATAGGTACAAAAAAAGCAAAAAAACGTACATGAGCGGTATAAGGTTAGTGAAAGGACTTACGAAGGATATTTCAGCATTGTGTATTGTAACCACATCAGTTTCTCAGTAAACGCAAAGTCGGTGCCTGATCTTATTTGAAATTTAGCTAATTCTAATGCAGCTAATTCCTACTTTCCTGCAACATCTGTCATCAGCATCTGTAATATGATTAGTCCACGCGTTTTAAACCAACGAGTTCAATCTTTGAAGACATCAGTTTTAAAATCTGTTTTAAAACCAATTTTCCCATAGTTTTCGTCGAATCCTCTGCTTTATGCAGAAACACTATATCACAAACGGTTTGCGCTTTTGCTTAAGAAAACATAAAGGTTCTAATGCGTTCGAATAAAAAACAAATTATGTATACCGCAAGGAACACGACCATGGTTAAGTCGGCAGAAAATCCTGCTTCGTAAATCGGCAGCAGACATGCAGGGATAAGGGGGAAGGATGATGGCAAGAGATTTTTCTGTGACAAAAACTCGGCCGTTAACGGAAAGTAGGCATCGCGCGCACAAAGACCGTCGGATGTCGGTTGAGAGTCGGCGGCGCCGCCGATGGCTGTTTCCGAGAATCGAACGGTTGGCTTGCCCGGAGGAACCGGGCGGTTATCGGATGGAGGGCTTTCCCTAAACGGGAGCAGATGCTAAGAGTGGGTTTTCCTCACTCTTCACCATGGGACGTTGAGGGTGGGGGCCAACTGCTTTTGGACGAGCGAAAGGGAAGGGCCTTCAGGCAGGTGGCGGGAAGGACCTTAGAGAGGCTTCTCGTGGGCCCCAGGGTGGGGGAAGGAGGTGGCGAAAGGTCGATCCCTGAGGGACCCTTCGTTTTTTACTTACGCCGGAGGGAAGGGTCCTGAGTCTAACAATAAGTCAAAGAGGAGGATACGACCACTCCTTCACTTCCGCGTGAAAAAACCTCTTCTTCCTGGTGGGAACACAGGACAGGATTGCTGAGAAGGAAGTGATAATGGGCTTAATTAGAAGCAAGAACTTTTGTCTCATGATGGTATACGAGTACACAGTTACCCTTCAGAAAATCAGACAAGAAATATACACGGTTCCAAGACTAAACTAAATATATACCTCGTTCTAGTGTATTCCCAATCTGAAACTCAAATACCATGCCCTTCAACGTTCACCTACTTCTGCCAATATGATATGCAACCATACCGTCGCTGGTAGTCATTTTACTATCGATATGAAGAGATGAGAGATGTTGACCACGATTCGACTTGTAAGTACTACATTATATCCAATTACTCGTTGGTAAACTCCGCTATTACTGTGCAAGAACATGTCCAGCGTAGCCAAGCCTAAGATCTACAACATATCAATAAAAATATCAATCATCAATAAAATTCAAGTTAATTCAAACAAAATCAAGCATCAATAAAATCCCTTTGATCGCTGCACGTCTCACTCTTTTTTATAGTATCGCAAATTTGACCAATGGCTCATCATTGGTCACGTCTAAACCTGCCATCTAAAATCAATTACCAGTGATCGATCATTGGTCAGATTCGCGTCAGTATAAATTTGAGTACGAAGTGGAGCAATTAAAGGAATTTTATGAATGCAATGGTACCTCAAATTGTAGACCTGCGGCTCGGTTGTATTCATCCTCAATGGAATTGGGCAGGAGAACATTTTCAACAATCTTCAGAGAGTACTTTAGAAATACTGCAATGAATATAAAGACCCTTCAATGACAATTGAGAAAAAAGGAGGAGAGAAAATATAGTTAAAGGGAGCCTGTTCTCCAGAATAATTCTAATTTTTGGGAAGTATTTTCAGAAAAGAAACGTGGTGCTCGTTTGCCGAAAAACAGTGATGATATTTAAAAAAATCAAGTAGCTGATTAGGTGAATAATAAAAAGAGTTAAATGTACTAGCAAACAATAGACTTTAAAACAATTCGAAATACATACTAGCTGCTTATTTGTTGATTTAGCATTTTTTTTGTTCGAATCTGATTCGAATGAAATCTGATTTGTACTGGTAAAAAAATGCGTATAATCTCAAATATAGGACACGGAATTGTTCTGGTAGATTGAGACGTAATGCTTTAACCACTTAAAAACTAGCTATTAAATGAATTTTACATCGTTCCCTTAGTTCCCTCTATAAGCTTTTGTACCTTTGCGCTCAGGCAGCAAAGGCTGAGGTCCATGGGGCTCTCCTAGAAAGCTGTGTAGACAAGGTACTTTGATAACACATGTGCTCGTATTAACTTCCACCAAATGTCTGACCCATATGCTTAGGGAAATATATGCTAATTTCAGTGAATAAATGCGACGAGATATCACATAGAGTAGAATAGCATGAATTCGCTTAACCAGTGGATAATGTTTATACCAAAAATTACAAGAAGCCACGGTAGCCATTTTCCAACGGAATTCTGAGAGAGAGAGAGATCCAAAGAGTTTGCGGGAACGTCAAATGATTTCCTTCGCGTCAGCCAACTAACTCGAGAATCCCAGGAACGCAACGCGCAATGAGTTTTACGCCTTGACCCATTTGAGAGGGAGGATCGTCGCTGTTGCCCGATCGTTGCTCTCCCTCTTTCCCTCTCTCCTTCCAGAGCCGCGCCCTGCAAACAAGTTGGGCAGCCGACGCGGAGGGGAAAAGAAAAAATAAAGCCGACGCGTACTACAAGGACCCCTCTTGGGCCCGCCCACATTCCCGTGCCCCTCGGAATCCACGGGAAGGATGCGGGGGCGGCAATTGCACGCAGTAGTCAGAGTGCTCGTGCACTTTGAGCGACAAAGGGAACAAGGGGAAGGAGGCTCATGGGAAGGGAGGGGGTGGTCGGATATTGCAGAGCGAGCGAGGGAAGGCGATGGAGCTCGTGGAGACTTTCAATAAATACGTAGTATTACGGTATAATGGAGGATGGTGGGAAAGACGAAATCTCTTTATAGATCCTCATCTTGAAAAGGGGTGATTGTAACTCCCTGTAGCTGCAAGATTCGAGTGAGTCAGGTTGCAAAGGCCCCTTATCGACGCTATAGTTATTTTCGTAATCCAACGAGAAAACGGGATGATGTGATGTTTGGTACTGGCTTCCCATCCCGAAACCCCGGGTTGGAGCCTAGGCATTGGCAAGATCTATTCGGTGTTAAACCAGTTTATAATTTAGTATCGTATGGAGATCACTTCGAATTGAATACTTAAGCCGCCGGAAGGGGTGTTAAACACTGGACTCCTTGATGTATTTTGTTATGAGTAGGCTAATATCAGTACCTAATTTCTCTCCACTCCCAGTATTCCTACATTTTGACAAATATCCACTTATTCTTAATGGTGCATATCATCTTAGAAGTCATTCCCTTGATAACAAAAACTATATGCATCGGCGTACTCTTGCGCTGGCCGTAGGGAATGGAAGGGAGGACTATGCAGCCAAGCCACGTTGTAGCCTATCCAGAATATATCATCACAAATATCCCTTAGGAGTACTGTAAAACAAGCCGAACGACTCTGTGAAGAAATTTATCAATTCTATTCGATAACCATGTGCGTATCAATATAAAATACTATAGTTTTTATTTCCTACAACTGTACCAAATTAAATCTGTCACCAAAAGGTAGAGCTCTGTTTGAATTAATACGTGGACACTATTTGTTAATAAAGGCGTAGATAGATATGAAAGTAATGGGTGTCTGCATAAAATTGCAGAGGAACGAAACGCTGGAGACGTGCTGAGGGACTATTTCAAAATAAAAGCTGACCTGGTGATACTGCAATGATAAGAAGCAAAGCTTGCACAATGGTATAAAATTTTCTTGACAAACAAGAAAACTTGTCTTGGTTCTGTCTTAGGAAACGTATTACAACGAGTCAACAAAATGAAAGCACTCTCCCCTAATGATTTCCCTTGATTGAATTTAAATATAAGGTATTCTCAAAAGTATTTATAAGGTAATATATAATACCTTAACCCTCAAAGGTTAAATATAAGGTAAACTCAAGTTACATTAATAATAAAAAACATTTATTTATTCATTGCTATTATAAGTATTATTATATAACGCATGATATAAAATATACATAGGCTTTCGGGATTAACCTTACTGACACCCTGTTCCACTGTCAGAAATTATTTACAACCACCCGCATCCACAGAGCACGTAATTGAATTATAGCTAAGCGTTTGAAATACATTAATCTTGCTTGCTTAATGTATTTCGATTTGGGAGGCGTAGCAACTAGAGTTTATGTTTACTGAGATAAAGGGGCCCGCAGAGAGGAGCTCTCGGATAACCCGGACATTTCCCCGCATGCCACCTGGCCGCTTCATCATTGATATATTCTAGTCACCATATCATCCTGAAAACCCACAGGCAAAAGGATAGCAAATGCCTCCTCCCTTCCTTGATTGATAAGTTTAGCGCATAGTTGGACTAGATGTTAGATTAAAGCTAAACAACCACTACAGTTCCCACCATATTGATCTGTAAACATAATAGTAAAAGCTGATTACTGCAGAAGCTAGATCGAGAAGAAACAACGCAAGACGTGACATTCCCGGAAGTTCAATGTGAGCAAAACTTCCAACTTCCAACCTCCGTCCTCAACACATGTACAACAACCTCCAGCTCTGTCAATCGTCACAATTATTGGGAGTAGTTAGTCAACAAAAATGCACTAAACTAAAATGTTCCGAGCAGCCATTTTAAAGCATCCGATTTACTTCCGCGAATAGCATCAATCGGACATAAATAATCGGGATATTTGATCACTGTACCGATGGGCCACGTACGAAGCGGTGTTTTTGACATGCTGACACATTTCTTACATTTCTGATTTTACACTTTCTCATTAAATAAACAATATTTTTAGACCCAAATAATTCAAACGCTAGAATAATATGAAAGAAATCTAAACAGAGGAGGGTGATTTAATTCGATTTTCCATTCAGATGGAAGATGATAATTTTAGAATGATGTGAGATTGATATGTCAAAGGGAAACATGGCCATAGTTAATTTAAACGGCTTAAAAACTTTGTGACTTCCACAGATTTATGCAATCACTCGACCGGTTTCGTCTGTCACGCCATCTTCAGGATTTAATTTCATATATATGGGTTGTAAACCTATAGTGAAAGTTTTTCCAAGCGATCATCATTCATATGTAGTTAGTGGATGAGTAAAAAAATCTGCGGTTACATTTTGATATTAAGCATTGGAAATTTTCCAACTTCTGCCAGTGCCTCACTGTTTGAAGGAAAGTATTATCACGTTCCTATTCAGGAGTTAATTACAAAATCCGCAAATTATGGGAGCACAGGGAGCAATTTGATATCCAATTTCCATTCTCAGACAAAATTAAAGCATTATCACCATGTTCACATTAATTACTGTCGATACAAAATGAGCTGACAAAAGATAATGATTTCATCCTGTTGACATGCCAAGCAGTGCTACTATGAGATCCAATATTTTTCTCTAAGCCACGACATAAATTTAACACTTCCTTCAGCTAACCTCTAACTATATCCTCCCAGGAATCATAGATCATTTTATCTACCTAACTTCCGTGCTATATCTTATACCGCATTTTTTAATCCAAAGCAGTTCAATTACGCCCAAAAATAGCACATGCGCGTTCGCAAACCTCCGAAGTTAATTAAAGACGGTCGATTGACACTTTCTACTCTTAGCAAAAGGAGAGGGCAAACAGGAAAGGAAGCTTTACTTAAGCAGCGTTATCCGTCACAGCAGGAAATGGTATACTATCTCCTTTTCACTATCAATCTTTGTGAACATGTCCGAACCTTAACCACAACTATAAGGAAGCGTCCGCTTCGCACAATAAAATAGACCCGCAAAAAATGTTATCAATCGGCTCGTATCAAATTTTTCGACCGTGAGCATGGGTGGACAACGATGGTAATTCGAAAGGTGTTCGGCCTGAGACAGAGATCACGCAACTTGGATCAAACGAGTATATTGTACATATTTTAAGTATTATCCTTTGCATGGGGTGCTGCAAAGTTTTAGACGTGGGCATTCAGGTTCTTCTCCCCATGTGGCGGTCTAGCAAAGAATTAAATTCTGAAATTAACTTCATTAAACTGAAGTTCAAATTGCAATTAAGTACCATGAGTTGAGGATTTCATCCCAGCGGACAAATTAATTCCACATTGAAGGATTCTTCCCTTTCGTTTACGACGTTAAAAAAGGTAGGTTGCTGAATTAAAATGTGGTCGTACATGAATACAATATGATAAACGCTCCTGACGGCCAAAATCCGCAACGACCGACGAAAATATCAGTAAAATTCATGATGCCGCACTACATGAATGGCGAATTTAAATGCGCGAGCTTGCTAACACAGCTAACATCTCCATAGGCAGTATCCAATACATAATTCCCGATGTCCTTGGTATGAAAAAATCTTTCTGCTCGATGGGGGCTGCGTTTGTTAACAGTGGACCAAAAATGAATTCGAATGAACACGTCGCAAGAGTTATTAGCCGTATTCAAACACGATCCCGATGAGTTCCTTTGACTTTTTTTTAACAGTAGATGAAACATAAATTCCCCAATGCACACCAAAGACGAAGCAGCAGTGAAAACAGTGGGTGGGAGCTGGTGAAAGAGCACAAAAGAAAGCAAAACCGGTTCCATCAGCAGAAAAAGTCATGGCTACTGCTTTTTGGGAATCTATTAGTGTGAAGCTTATAAACTATTTGGAACAAGGCACGACTATCATCAGAGCGTATTATTCTTCTTTGGAGTTTAAGAGTGTCATTAAGGTTTAAGGTCAACACCTAGCCAAAAAGGAAGTGATATTTCACCAAGAAATTGCGCCTGCACACAGAACTGGGGTTGATGTTGCAAAATTCCATGACCTGTACTTCAAAGTGTTTCTACCAGGATCATATTCACCTGTTTTGGCTCTCAGCGTTTATTTTCTCTTCGAAAACTTGTCTTGTCATGCTGGACGAAGATTTACTTCAAATAATGAGGTAAAGTCAAAGACAAACACTGATTTTGCAAAGTTTATCGTATTATATCGAAAGGTATTAAAATGCTTGAAAGTCGTTGATCTAAGTGCTGAGAATGGCAAGGGGACTATGGTCAAACAGAAACACAAGTGTTTGCAAAAATCTTGTTTTCTCTGTCGCGAATTTGTCGAACCACTCTCGTAGATGAAAACTGGAGCCTCACACTGATGTGAACCAGCTAAGCAAGATAAATGAATGACCAGGAGTAATATTCACCCCTATGACATCAGAAACAAACACTCCATTGAAAGGTTACTCTTATACGCGACGTAAAACAAAGGAGCAACATTATAATTTTGGTCTAAAATTGTTCAACCAACTACCTGCTAGTTTGTAATCAACTTCCATTGAGAGATCTAGGTCCAAACTTGTCTCCACGTCAGTGCTTAGGGTACATAGTCCCTTATACTCACTGAAGAGTGTTTTGAATATTTTAGTACTCATTATACTGACACCCGATGAATAAGTATCATGTATAAAGCCTTCTCGGATGTACCAACGGCTCAGAACTTTCGTAATGTCCAATATGGGACCCCTAACTCGGTGAAACACCCCCCAGAAACTTGGTGCAGTTCATGCTCCGAAAAGCACCCGAACTTACTAACAAGTGTCTTTTCAATTCCTCACTGATGCTAACCCATTAATTTTCATGTGTCTTGCAAGTTTTGGTGCACCTTTATGATTTGATGAGACATTTTGCGACATATTTTCCATAAATTCCACTAATAATGAGATTGGACACCCTTCTTGTGTTTTAAAGAGTAATAAGGATAAATGCTTGCCGAGTACAGACTTTAACCGTTGCAATTTCCCGCCTTATTATTCCCTTTTATTATTTTTATAAGTCATGGGGCGATAGTGCAGGTCTCCAGGACATAAATATCAAGTTTACGCTCGCAAAAGCATGCGGATGGACTCTCCGAATGAGAGCAAAAAAATATCAAGATTCAATAAAAAGAGTAAGGCTGCGGAAGTAAGTCTTATAGTCAATCGTAAAAAGCTCGAATTCTTGGGTACATACAACTTGAGTTGAGAAATAAAGATACTAGGAGATGCGCACGGAGAAACCGTTGCTGCGAATTTCAGGTCGTCGAACGGCCACATCAAGGATGTACTTAAGACGTCAAAGAACACTGTCGGGAGAGACAGGTCCTGACAAGATAATTGCGACAAAATGGAGCTGTGCGAAGATGGAAACGTTAAGAAGGCCGCTGACTGGTCACTGAAAACGTTCCGCAA
Source organism: Platycnemis pennipes (assembly GCA_933228895.1). Taxonomy (NCBI): domain Eukaryota; kingdom Metazoa; phylum Arthropoda; class Insecta; order Odonata; family Platycnemididae; genus Platycnemis; species Platycnemis pennipes. Next base: position 43,217,840 of record OW121848.1, read on the forward strand.
TCCTTGGAAACCTCTCTGACTTCCAACGGCAATGTCGACGGATAGAAAATGAGCACCAATGACGCATTTCCGTCGATTCACGCAGCCGTATAAATAAAGAATAAAATCCGGTCTTGCATTCGTGGAAAAACATTTTTAACCAGGCACAAGTACTAAGCAGCATAAAATGTTTAGGGGTTATAGATCCTTATCAACATAAACAACCTATCCTACTACTAACTCATCTACCTACTTATTAAAAACTCGTATATTCTTAGAAGATACTTTTACTTGCACGGACCTGGTACGTGGGTTATCAGCAAGTTTCTCTTATTAAACAGTACTTTATCTATAACTGCACGTTCGTTATTCATGATATATGATTATTCAAACCCATCTAAATACCCTCCACTTAGATTACAGCTCTCTTAGTAGATAGGTTTACGCTCCACCCGGTGAGCCGCAAGGCACCACGAGAACATGTGACTGACGAAGGGATACAAAAAATAAATCTTCCATTTCGATACTAAGTATGAACATGACTTTAAACGAGCAATATTTTTTACAAGCCACAAAAATAAAAAAAAATGGATTAAACCACCTGGGTCTCAACAGCTTGCACATCGTCTTCACCAACCCTCTGAGCGTCGAAATCAGGGATGAGTAGTTCTTCGTTCTTCTGGCATCAGATATTTTCATAAAAATAATTGAATACCACTAAGCAACCCTTGAAAATTAATCATCCAGGTTACGAAGCCAAGGACACGTTACATACTAACTAAATGTACAGAGACTCAAGCGTAAATTCTACGTTGTGAGGATGATTCATACCAAGAATAGCTAAGGGGATGATGATTCATATTAAGAATAGCTAAGGGGATGACCAACAATACTGAAAACACAAACTGTTTCATTTCCAAAATATCCACCGGAATCTAAACATACCATTACCATTTTTCCCACGCAAGAGAGGAAGAAAGAGCATTTTAAAGTAAAATCTTGGATTAAACTCTTGAGCTTTACAATCGCAATCTATTCCCGAGTATCTCCCCCCTATTTGAACTCGGGACAAAAGCGTGGGAAGTAATTTTGAATCGCACTCCGTACCAAACGGGACAGTACTCAACGGTAGGAAACTTGGGCCACCAATCCCTTACGTAACACCCTTCCCAAGGAGATAACGCGAGCCAACCGTCTCTCCTTTTTTCCTTATCGCACCATTTCTCGTGAGCACTCCCTCCTTCGTAGAACCCTCGAAAAAATTGAAAATAAAAAACTCGGGGTTCAGACCCGCCGCGTACGATTTTCGCGCCAGCTGCCATTGACTCCGATATGGCGAAGGGTGGGGGTGGGGTGGGAGGAGGATAAGGGTGAAAACGGGCGGACAGCACTGGCTGGGGGGAGATACGGGCCCTTCGTCTGTGCACATACTACACGTATTGTCCTGAAATATGACAGCGGCCGATGAGGAGGGGAGAGCGATCGGCATGTGTTCCAACTCTCCTCCCGGCCAAAACGCAACCGTGCAACGATGACCTCGGCTTTTAACGCACCCCTTAACGATGAAAGTAAAAAGGTCAACTAATATTTCACATGTAAGAGACCCTCACCCACTTAGACTTCCCCTTCATTACCCTAATACAAGGATAGAATACAATACGGACTTAAGAGCATGTCATGCCATTAAACCTTAAAAATTAAACCTGGGACAAACAATGCCAAGCCGGACAATAGATCACCGAATTCACCGATCGCGGCATACGTCTTTGTGATCGTAGACCAAGAAGTCCCAGGAGAAAAGGGGCAGGGGAAGAATGTATTAGCTTTTTCGTCAGCGTTAATCTGGAAGTAAAGAGTAAACAAAAATATGTTCCACTGAAAGATGAGGGCAATGATTGATATGAATAAAGCGAGAGTTAACCGAAGCAATGCCATTACCTAAATGATTTATTTTTAATGGTCATGATTTTTCAGTGGTTTCAGTTGTTTATAATAAGTAATGACCATTATTTTTATCCCAAAATGCTTCACTAAAATGAAGCCAAAGCCATAAAAATAAACATAATCAAGGACATTGCATTGCCTGCTCTATCGAATTTTTATAATCACCATAGGAACTATAGCAAAAATTTGTGGAATAACGGGCAACCCCAGACTGTCACAAATCAATACCGATCGTTTGTATTCCATCTCTCGATACATCGTCATACCTCCTGTTGGCCTCATAGCCAGGTCGGTAGCGCCCAAGCTTATTAACCTAAGGGTCGCGGATTCGAAAACCACTTCTGATATGGGCATTGCATAAGTCTTAAGAACACCGTTCTTAAGCTACTCTTAAGCTACAACCGGTATTAAGCTAGAATAGACGCTACAATGTAGCCGAAGCACTTGTAACCTAAATCTACTAAATACTTTATGCTTCCTCTGCGCCTGCATGCTAACGAAAATTCTCATTCTTCTTGCTCCTTCCTTTCCCATTCTACTTCTCTTGCGCGCTTATCAAGCATTCGCCCCTTTATCACACTCTTTTATCATTCCGGCACTTACAAAATTAAAAGTTACTGGCAAAATACCGTGAAGAAATATCTGAAACTAAAGTACAAAACAAGAATGCTGTGGGGCAATACACATCGTCAAATGGGGACGAGTTTCAACGAAAGGATCGCCGAACATAGGAGTTAGATTGGAAATTCCTCACTCGCAAGATATCTGACTGAGTCCACCCATGCTTTGGATTTTAAATACCATAGAGCAGTGGGAAATAATTCAGCATAAGGAGAGGAAGAACATTCTATTGAATGACCACACCTTTGAGCGTCATTCACCGATTCTATTTGTAACTCCAAGGTCTAATTCTTGTAATAACTCTCCCTCCTCCCTTCGTCCACCCCCATTTAGCAAAACCCCCAATCGGCCCCCATAATACCCCTGCCGAAGTCAACCTTATTCGCTACTTTCTCCACTTCCCTGTACTAAACCCACTCTTCCACCTTTCTTCCCCCTAGGAGGGGAAGGTATATACTTGGCAATGGCACTAGATGTCCAAAGCGTCGTAAATTGAAAATTCAAATAAACACCAAGGAAAAATAAGTTGATATGTTTCTTACATCATTCCTGTACTTCTCAAAACTTCCACTATCATTTTTTTTAGCCTTCCTTCTATGTTTTCGACAAAACTACTTTTCTCTCCGAACATGTTCAACACTTCCTCATTCGTAAACTTTTTATAGGTGGAATAATCTCAACAGAAAACTGAACCCGCCCATGACCGGAACCCTCGTAAAATTGACCGTGCTATAGTTGAGACCGGAATCCGGATGACGCAGGATATCTTCACAAAAGGACGGGGTTCACTTGATTCTCATTCCACACGAGTTGACCTCGCGATTCTTACGGAGACCAGCCAATTTTCCCTTAGTATCAGAAATAGCGGAGAGCACCTGTGTTGCTAGAAATACATGTCCAATGCTTTTTATGCCTGAAACCAATTCCAGTCGAACTTCGCCGCTGAGGAGTTATAATGAAACGCAGAAACGTATTCGTTCCGTTTTCCATGAAATGGATTTCCTGAAAAATTAAAATGGGAACTCTTTGAAAAAGAACCGTGTGCATCCGACTCATGAATTCTCCTCAATGCAAGCAGCCTCTATCTCGTTAGCCTGGCGAGCAGAGGTCGTTGGCTAATCCGTAGGCCGCGTTTCAGAATACCGCCAGGAGGCAACAAATTTCGTGTTGAGCCGGAGATTCTTTTCCTGCTTTCAACGCGAAAATATTCAAACATTCGGAACGTGAACACATTACCCGACTCCGCAACAGTGGCACCCATTTCTGGTACATATTATACTATGCGTAATTAATCAGCCCTTATCATCATTGAAGGTGCTTCATTCACTGACTTAGAACGTATTGGGCGTATAAATTATTCAGAGATAAAAACGAGGGGAATACTCTGGGAAAACTTCATTTACCGGAGATCTCAATATGTGATTGATTTTATCTGAATCGCTCTAATTTAGCAGTGCATTGAAATAGAATGGATCCGCGACGCAGGATCCGACTAATGCAAGTTTCGAACTATGCATTCAGCAGTAAAATAAACTCTATTTTCCAGATGTTCCGCAATTATTCAAAGACTTGCTAAGGCGTCAATTTCCTATCCCTCAACTACTCTTGCCGCATTGAATAGCGTTCGGGCAATTGTGATGAAAATGAACAATAATTTTTAGAAGAAGTAAACTTTTATCGATGTGTAAACCCAAAAGGAGCTGAACGAATAGAGTTAAAAGCGCGCTAGACGGTATGAACATAATGACAACACGAAAATAACGACTAAAAAGAAATGTGATGCGTAAAACAGTTTTCGTAAGGGATGAAAAATAAATGGGTAGGTACTCAACGCCTTCACTGTTGTGGGAATAATAATATTTTATTTAATTATATTCGTGCTCTCCAGAGTGCCCAAAGGTCGTAATTTTGCCAGCCCTCAGGCACGTAACTGTTGAGTTCCATTGTTTGGGTACGATTAGTGACGAGTTAGTCGCGACGGAAAACGATCCTGAGTACTCAAAACACATGTTGTGCCTACGTGTAAGGGGGCATATGTAAAACCAGAAGAACCAAGAGGTTGCATGGGGACATATGTAAAACCAGAAGAACCAAGAGGTTGCATGGGGACATATGTAAAACCAGAAGAACCAAGAGGCTGCATGGGGACATATGTAAAACCAGAAGAACCAAGAGGTTGCATGCATGAGGAGCGAGAGGCCTGCATGAGCAATAAAAATAAGAAATCCCGCATTTTTATTCTGATGGAATGAAAAGTTATGCTTTACCTGATGGTATGTCTCGGCCTCCGATGATTACAGCAGAAGAGAATGAGAATGATCTAATACTATCCTAATAGGGATAACTTATTCCGCCCCGAGAAGACAACTACGAGGCTATTTCAATCGAGCAAAAGTGTTTTTCCGGTAATAAGAATAAATAAGCTGCTACCATACAAAATAAAGAGTGAAGGCTTGTGTCCTATTACTTTACAATTAAATTAATAAAATAATTTGAGTTTTCTATGATAATTTACGAAACTATATGGTTTTTTTCGTGAAAATAAGGTTTTTCTTTAGGCTATGCTAATTCTCACACTCAAAACAACGTTATTTCGAGTATTATTCGTAGAAAATTAGAGTAAGGAGATGGAATTAGGTGTAGTAAAATGAACAGGGGAGAGGAAACTTCATGAAATGGCGAAAATACGAAAAAAAACAGTCCACGATACAGCACCCTGCAAGCACCAGAGCACCACTTACACGAGGGTGAACTGCTCCGAGTTCGAGCCAGTATGGGAACGAAGAATCGTGAGGGGCGGCCCGAGGAGAGAGGGAATTGAGAGAACGGTGAAGGAAGGAGAACCGACCTCAAACACTGCAATCACGGAGGAGGGATCTTTATGGGCGAGCGACGCGTGACGTCGAGGAAGCAAACACGGCCGACCGCGCCAGGTGAGGAAAGGAAGAGGCAGGTGAGTGTGCGCGTCTGTCTATGAAGGAAGATACGGAGCACATCTGGAGGGAAGAAGAATTTACCTCCGCCTCAGGCCGGAGAGTGAGACGAAGCGTAGACCCGGATTGCGCACGCCGATTGGAGTGAGTTGAAGTGGCCGCGAGGGAGGTGGAAAAAGAGAGGAGGGCGTGACTAAACAGGCGGCGTGATTAATTCCCTTCGACGGCAACACAAAGGATGGTTGGTCCCTTTTTTTCCTCCTCCTCCCACAATCCTCTTCACTCCCCCTACCCCCTCATCCTTACCATATCCCGCAACACAGGTTGAAATGTAGACTTAATCTCTTAAACAAATTCCAAGACCATATTTTCAGTGATAATGCTAAAAATATTTTGCGAACCCCAACTTACTATGGTAGACTGGACCTTGATCACAAAATTAGAGAAATTGATCGCCGAACTGACAGATTCAAAATGTCCTTTTTTCAGATAACACTGAAGGCGTCACTTTGTGGAATTTTACGATATTCATGGTAACGAATAAAATTAGACTTTTAGTCAATTCCACACTTTTCTGAACCTTGAGAGTGACAAAAAATTTTGTCGAAATAGGTCAGAATATAAAAAAGTGTGGAATTGACTAAAAGTCTCATTTTATTCGTTACCATGAATGTCCTTTTTTCCTCGTACAATTAGGGATTTGAATAGCGGTAAATATGTCCAGTACGAGTGTAGCAATGGATAACATTGGTAGTTGCATTTTGGTATAAGGACTTGAAGCTAACCCTACTAACAGAATGTTTTTGCATGTTTGCTTTGCTATTTTTATCTTTTTTTAAATAGTGAAGTATAGAACAGTGTATAAATACTCCTTTTTTATGCATGATATGTAGTGCATGTTTGGTGAGAATTCACCCCCTGCCACACACCTTTATGATGGCTTGCAGGGTGTTATTTAGATATAGATATAGCACCAACGGACGCATCATCCACTCCACACAACACCCGCCGCCGCCTTCTCATTTCGCTCCGAATGCAGATAGTGGTTCTCCCTGCGATCGTGCGTATTCGGAAATAAGGGTTGGGTCCGCGGAGGGAGGAAGGAAGGGAGACTCTCGAGAGCACGACTGACCTGCTTCCGCGCCACTCCAATCGCGAACCGATCGGGAACGAAGTCGGCACGAACGAGCGCGTCGGACAAGTCTCTCCGAACGCTGGCGTGCGATGGGGAGGAAACAGGCGCAAGTCGGCGTGGGAACGATATCGACAATAACAGCACAACCGCCGCCGCTTCCTCCGAGCGCGAAATAGAACGACGCCTACTGAGAAGACCATAAGGAGATCTAAAGATAACAGGAAACCGGGGACTTTATTCCTAAAGCTTAAAATTCCTAAAGCAACTAGTACTAATAGATTCAAAATGGCATTTTTCCCCGTACCTACTATAAGAGAACAGAATAGGCAGCATAGCAAAGGGATAGGTAGGTGAAATATTTTAGAGTAGTTTGTAGTGCATGATGCATGTATTAATCCCTTAAATACTATAGATACTAATAACCTAGTTGCATGAGACCCTATAGTTGCTTGTTTGCATGTTAGTAGTGCATGCTTGGTGATCTTCACCCCCTGCCACACACCCTCGCGGTTGCTTGCAGGGTATCGTGTGGATGTAGTTGAAAACTAAAATGGATCATTTTTGTCAGGAAATGAATTAATTGATGCGCGAACGAAGCGGACGTATGACTAGGTATGGGTAATGTAGATGTAGATGTAGATGAACTTTCTAATACTGTATCGGGGACTTGAGGTACTTGCCGGGGACTTGCCGCAATTATTCGTCGTAGTATTTGAATTACGTTTTAGGCGCTCCAACGTCCAAGTTTAAATCCGTGAAGCAAATGATGTTAATCCTGATACAAGCACAATAGACCTGTTCTGGCCAGGATTCGAACTCACGACCTTTGCGTCTTCATGCGCGCACTGCCCCCAAGATAAAAAATGTTTATCCGGGTTTTACCGGATGTACGAATATTTCATTTCTATGAGCCTATATTTTATGATTGGTATCTACTGAGTATATCTACCGGGTATTCTGAAAACAACGTCGAGGGTGTGCGGCAGGAGGAAAATTATGTTTAGGTACCGATACAAATCTTGGACCCCTGAAGCAACTGAATGTGTATTTTTGAGTTAATAGTTTCCCAATTAGGAAGCAAATAAGGACCTCTCAGCATAGACGATGTAGTCTCAATCTGACTATTTCAACAATTATTATTAGTTTTCTACGAGTGAAGGTAGGTCTAATTGGACAAAAATTCTTTGAAAAACCCCTATATTAAAAACGTGTCTCTTCAGTCCCGCATATCTCCTCTATTTATCATTCAAACCAATTGTCTGTTTTCTCCTGCCCCGTTTACACAGCATTTTTCCCACTGCCACGTCCTTCAAAACACCCTCTCCCCTTTATCGACTGTTCCCTTCCACACCCTTTACCTTGTCCTAATTTGCCCAATCAATTTATCCTGCCATCCCTAACACTTCCTCGTTCATCTTCTTTTCCACCCACCTTACCCCCTACATTCGTGTCCATATCTCGAAATACCTAAGTTTTTTCCATCTTCTTTTCTTCTAAGTCCATGATTCCACGCCATATAGTGCATACAATGCTAGTTTGACGTTCTTCTAGTCTTTTTCATACGTCCCTACTCAGCAACCCTTTCATTAATACTAGTCTATGAGTAAGTTAATAAATATTAAAATAGGCGAGGAGTTGATTTATAAATGACCATATGATCTGATATAATTTTTCTACGTAAAAAGCTACATTTTTAGGCTTGAAAATAGGAAACAATAACGATAACTAACATTCATTTTCACTCGTACAGTAGTACAAGATAAAGCTTTGGGAGAAAAAATCACGTTAACATGTAGAGAAATGAAAACGTTTTGAAGTCTTTGTTCCGTCAACTCATTGACGTGACTTCTGTAGAAACACTAGGGCCATTTTCATAATCACAACTACAGTCTCGCTTCTACTGCTTATGTCCTAAAATCCACTTCTAAGCAAATCGGTGTGCACAATCACCCTGCAAAGGGTGTATTACAACGCTGCATACCGCTTCGGACCATATCGTGGAGAATCTGTACACCCTTTTGAACTCGAAATAGAGATTTTATGACTAAAGCAGTGGAAGTGAGATTGTAGTTGAGATTCTGATATGTCCCAGCCAAATTCAGAATATCAACTCAGTTCTCTGCGTAACGATGAGAAGTAATATTTCCTTTGAAGATAGAATATATAAACCAATTTAACGCGTTGTTGGGACTTTAGGACGTAAGCAGTAGGAGCGAGACTGTATTTCAAATGCTGAATATGACCCCAGGTCAACATTGAAGACACTTCTTACATCGAAACCGACGGTAGGCTGCAATGGAATAATACCTTGGCTATCAAAGATGATTAATATTCATTTAACATGAGTTTTCATATATCCTGGGACAAAGTGGAGATTCTCCTTACTGATAGCTACTCCTATTTCTTCCTTTTTCAATCGTAGTTATTAAATGAGGCATTTCATAATGTCATTCCATTTCCGGCAACGATAGAAAACTTTTACAATTTAAACCACTTTTATGCATGATGAGAATGAGGAATGTTTTCCCCTCTAAAGGATCTTCGCTGAATGTTAAAACCAACTACTCCGGATGAAATTTCTAGATTATCCTCCCATTTCCGACTCTCCGATACAATCACCTAAATCCTTTTGTAGTGTCAGAGTGGCGTCCTCCTATTGTTGGGCAGACGCTTGTATATCAATGATTGACGTTTTATTTTTATGCTCCATTTTTTTCACGGGTTCCATCTGCCTTTACCACTCAAGAGAGAGCAGCCTTTCCACACACGAGATTAGACGGGAGAACGAGAAGGCCCCAAGGACCTGCCCCCTTCCTCCCCCCCACTCGGCAGGTGGTCCTTCCGCCGGAAAGCTTGGGCGGGGGGTAAATGGGTAAATGTGTAACGGTCTCCGTCGAAAGTCCTCCCCGACCCAAAGGACACACGCTCTTCTCTGAACGAAGGGGTCGTCCAGAGACTAAACAATGAGCTTATTCAATCAAGTACTCCTTACACACCCTGCCACAGTTTTAAAAGCAATAAAAAGTATCGGCATGAGTGATCGTTAATGAGTAGAGGAGGGATGTGTTGAATTTAATTTTTTTGATTGGCCAATTCGTATTTTTAACAGTCGGCATGTTCGAATCAGGTGGGAAAGTACCTTCCTAGCAGGGAGTGCATTGTTCTTTAGAACCTTTCCTTCAGGGGCCATTGCAAACATTCCTCAGAACCATTATACGAGCAATTTACCGTTTCAGCTTCCAACCAATTCCTCACTACTTATTCTAAAGCGGGTAAAAAGTACCATTCCTTACACAAAAACTTCACCCCTAATCACTGAAACAATTGCAATCACCAACTCCATCGATCGAACGCTACGGCGTGCTGGAATGAATTCTTATATCGGAGACATTTACATATCTACATGTACATAATACCCTGCAAGCCACCACAAAGGTGTGTGGCAGGGGGTGAATTCTCACCAAACATGTACTACATCTCATGCATTTAAATATATGTGATCCACATATGGCTCACATGTATCACCATACTCTGAGATGGATAAGACACCACCCATTGAACCGACCGATTGTGGTGAGCGATTTGGGCCAGGAATTTTAAATAGCTCAATGAAGAGCTATTTCGGAAGCCATAGCACCCTACAGTATCAGAGCTCATGAATCATGTATGGTGATCGAAGTTGTTCTGATCGGATAGGAGCATAAACCTCCCCCAGAGAAGTCGTTGGATAACATTTTAATACTCCATTTTCAAACCCCAGGGTCGGTCTGGTTGGCGTGGGTAGAGATCGCCAAGTACCCAGATCAGAGGCGCTTGACATTTTTACGTCAGGGTGAGGGGCAAGATCCTTTCCCCATACTTCCTGTGATTTTCAGTTAAATCTGATTCCCAATCTTTCCCTCAGAATGGGCTTCATTTTTTCCCGGCCAGTAGCTGAGCGTCCAACTCAGGAAGCTACCAAGCCGTACCGAAGCGATATTGATTTAGAGTTTTCCAATTGTGTCAAAATTATATTCGTCCATTTTGCGTCGGCCACGAGGGCAGCCATTCTAAAGGTCGCGAGTTCGAATCTTATTTTAAGGGAATATATTGAGGACCATAGCATTAGTTACCGAAGGTGGATGTCCAAAGTAATACTACTTTCTGGGGCGCTTGATGCGACGGTCGAATGTTCCTCGCTCTTCTTTTTCCTGGATGATTAGTGTAGCGTGTGGGATCCTTCCGTAACAATAGGTAATCGTCCCATCCCATCCTGGGGAAGGGAAAGGGTGGGGGGGAGGGTCGCCCCATTTGTTCCCGCCGTCCATCCAATAGCTCACGATTTCTTTCGAGAATGACCGAGGGGCACCCGAAACTCACCCTCCGAGCCCCTACCACACCCCTGAGGCAACGCTGGGAGCAATACTTATTTGTAATTTTTTCCAGGGAAAGTGACCGACAGCTAAGGATATTTGTGCCATTTCGGATAGGTGGGTAATTGGGTAAGGAAAGGAATTTTTAGGGGACGAATGAAGAATGGAGAGAAACCCAGCGTCAGCATCAGCTTATTCTTAACGAAACACGCCAAAGGGCCCACGGCCCATTCGACGGACGAAGCACTGAGCTTGAAATTATCTTCACACACAAGGCACCCAAGTAGGAGCCAGTATATCAATGACAAATCACCGCCACTCCCTGGGATACAAACCCGGACTCACGAGATGGGAAGCTCGTACACTACCCACCACACACCAACCCAATCCCCAGCGGCTAATACTCCAGAAGGGGAGACGTATTCCTCAGGCGTGTGCGTCTGGGGTGAGAGTAGCATTCCTGGGAGAGGGGGCGAAGGAGAAACCGCCCAAGGTGGAAACTCCCGTCCGGAGGAAACGGCCATTTGGTTGTGGCACGGCGGTAATCCGTGGTACTGTGGGAGAGGGGAGTTGCAGGGATAACAGCCAGGAAACGACCGCAGGGTTCCTGTAATGGGAGGAAATCTCCGCAGGGAATAGCAAATGGGATGGAGGAGAGAGGGAGAGGTGGGAAGAATGGAAGGAGATGTGCGAGAGACAGCCGGACGGATAAGCAGAGGGAGGACGGGTGGAAGGTGCATCTGAGTAACGAGAAGAAAGGGACGGCACGGAGTGAGACGACGAAGGAGAGGAGAGAGAGGCAGAGAGAGAGAGAGAGAGGAACTGGAAGGGGAACTCATTTCGTACGAGGGAGGCACTGCGAGACGAGGGCAATAAGAGAGATCTTTGGGTGAGAGAGAACGGTTTCGGTATTGCGGATTATACGAAGATGGCTCCGCACCGATAGTGCGCAGTTAGGACGCGGGAAAAGGGCGGGAGAACAGGGCAAAGGGAGAGGCTAGTAGGGGGGGGGGTGAGAAAGAGGTGGAAGAGGTCTGAGGAATAGATGAGGGCGGCCAAATTAATACAAGGAGAGGCACGAGAAAAATTATGGGCGGGAAAACGCGAAGAGATGGGAAGGGAAATTATTCCAATAAGGAACGAACGTCGAAGAGAAATACTGGAGATTATGAGAATTGGGGGGAAGGATTGCAGCAGATCACGCGGAGAGCGAAAAAATGCTACCAACACATGAAAAATTCTTATGTACCATCGGTCAGCACTGAGGAAAATGTAAGAAAAGAATAGAAAGAAACACGATCGACAATTTTGAGAGGACACAGACTAGGACATTTAAGAACTGTCACTATTGTATAATTCCTAAATCTTGAATGACATGTAAAGTAGTAGGTGACATGTAAAAATTCACACTTTGCCAGTATGCCTCAATGAGGCTTGCTGGACAATTCTATGATGCTAACTTTATAAAGAAGACCATCAAAACTCGAGGAAGAAGACTTCCGACTCAACCGAAATCTGAACCCTAATCTCACAATAGTAGGTAACAGATGCGAATCCCTATGCTATCAAACTACAAGTCATGAAGTGTGGTTCGTGAAAAGTGGGAGGTTCGTACAGTAATGTGCCAAATGTTAACTTCCGATGCCTAAATAAATACATAATTCTGATTTTGAAAAATGAAGACGGTGAAGGTTTCTTATGTCTCGACTTCCAATTATAACGCCTTTACAATCGGCTTACTACATATTAATTATAGGATTGGCTGCGAAGGTAGGCCACAAAGAACGATGTGGAACTAAGAAAAGGGGAAAAAACGTACAAGGCCAAGAAACGTAAAAATATTCCTGATTTCATACCGGAACAATGCTCTTCAAAATATGAATTAATGACAACTGATATATGGTAGGCAAAGAGTGGATGGAATTAGACTACCGACACCGTTGAAGAAGTTTACTTGAAATAAGTTCACATGGATGCTAACACTCATTATCAAAGGAGAAAGTTTTCTAACATATGATCACCATGAAAATAATAAATTATTATCCCTGATTACTTTTTGCGAATATGTATGCCTTAATGCAGCAAAAAAGTGCTAAACACGTTTAGATGAAATCGGTAAAATGGCTTGCATTGAAATGTTGCATAACAACTAATATGAAATAAATTTAATCTTAGCCATTCCCCACATTATTTAATCCATCCTAACAAGTAAAGAAGGATATAAAAATGGATATCCAAGTTAATATGAAGGAAATAGCCGAAAATGAAATTTAAAAGAGCTAAGTCATACATACCGTAAGGCTTCTGACCAGAAATGATAATCCGGTGGCCATGGATCATGGATCCGGTGGCCATGGCCATGGTGTTTTAGGGTGGTCCGTAGTGCATGATACATGTATTAATCCCTTAAATATTATATATATCGGCGGTCTGGTTGCATGAGACCCTGTAGTTGCTTGTTTGTATGCCAATAGTGCATGCCTGGTGATCTTCACCCCCTGCCACACACCCTCGCGGTGGCTTTCAGGGTATCGCGTAGATGCAGATGTAGATCAACTCATCCAATTTCAAAATTGACACAAAAATAGTAATTAAAAATTCTTTACTTACAATCTACTCAAAATTTCAAAAATTGTAAATCATCCAGGAAGTGACGCTGCATAAATCAAGCAGGAAAAGTGAGCAAAGACCCCATAATATTACGACCACAGGGTAAGGATCAATTCTAACCAACAAGTGAAACATAAAAGGCAAGCAGCTGAGGAGAAGGATGTATGTTCAGCCTCGAGAGCTGATTGAATCTCGTGCGAGTCCATTGCTCACCTATTCGGTCCAGCCTCGGAATGGGAGATGGAAGAGACGGAGTTGAAGAAAGAAGAGAGCAAGAAAGAAGGAGAAAAAAGGTGAAACGCACGTGAAGTGGTCGGCAGAATGTACCTAAAGAACGGTGGCGGGAGAGATTTCTTTTGAACAGGGGGCATCCAAAGGGAATGTAAGGGGAAACGGGATGCCGAGATCTTTGCCGACTCCCAGTTTCATACAAGGCTCGGGATGATGGGAGAAAAAGAGAAAATAGTCTCCCCTTGAAGCTCCCTCGGTAACCCTCCTATGCAGTGGTTTGCGCATGAATTGGATACGCACTCCTTTTACGGAGAGGGTGCAGGTAAGCGAGGAGCACAGAGGGTTCCAACATTGAGAAGAGGGTGGGGGAGAAAGGGGGAGGATGAGGGATGGGGAGGGAGGAGATGTGGAGGAAGGAGAGGCACCCTCTGTGGGGCCGAACGAATCGTTCTACGATATCCCCTACGATAAAAGCAAATATCAAAGAGTACGGCGATTCACCAGCGACACGATAGGCATGAGCCACACACACAATAACGCCCTTATCGGATACAAATCAAGCAAGATCGATAAAGCGGTTCACGTGCATCATTGATGATAACAACCGATAACATCGTTACGATTCGTCATCGACTATATTTTCTTCTCCACCATAATTACTTGAAATATGGCGATGTCGACAATGTCATCCTCGATATCACACTGGAGATTTACATCAAAAATATCGCAACACCAAAAAATCCTCCGATATCGTGGTATCGACGACAGCATCGTCGGTGTTGTAATAACGTCATCAAGACGATAGCTATCAACATCCTGTGCATTGGTTCTTTTCGTTAACCTATCTACCTGGCCGAGTGAAAAATAACGACTCGTTTGAGATGCATCGTATCAGCCCCGACTCAAAGGGAGGGGGAGGGCAAGGGAAGGGAATGAAAGGAAGGGCAAAGAGGTAGTGAGGAAGGGAGATATGGTATTGGGGAGTGGGAGAGGTGGAGCCGTATTACGTTCCACTCTCTTTCCCCTTTTCTTCCTTCACAGCGTCGAAAAGTAGTCGAAAGGGAAGGGAAGACTCCACAACTCATTGATAGTACTCCTTCCCTCCATAGCGACTACAACACCTCCCTCACGCGCCGTCCTATGAGAGCCACGTGTCTTGAATCCATGCACTCTGCACGGTCGCACGCGTTTCGTCGTTCTCATCGATTCACGCTCGACTTCATCATCATCAAACACGAGCGCAACGATTTCCGTCTTTCGCATTCGGAACGTTACGGGCCCGTGGATTCGAAAAGAAAGAATGGGGTGGGTGCTATCTTTTCATCGTCCCGGCCGGAGTTCTCCGAGGGGTGGGCCAGGCGCGCGTTGGGGTTGGTTCGATTGATCGTTTCGCTCGCATCGGAAACGGAGCCCGGAGTCGTCGTATCCCGCCGGCCGATTAGGTGGGTCGCTCGAGAGGAAGCGCGTGGGGAACCCACAGTGGAGGGATCAGATGTAAATTTCCCGACAATTTGCTCTCAACGGGAACAGATGGCCACGAGTCGGCCACAAAAGAGCCCGGAGCGAAGGGCGCAAGGAGGAGTCTAGAACAGCGGTTCACAAAAACTGGGGTACGAACTAGATGCATTAGGGAATACAGTTAAATGATGGCGGAAGTATCAGTAAGCACAATCGATCGTCTGAAATTAGGCTTCTAGTTATGGTCGATCAGCCGCCATCGCATTATCGACGAGAAAAACTATCACACATGGGCGATAACAGCCGCAGCGAGGTCAAGGATGGCTGCATGTGAAATGTGGTGCTGCCGAAGAATGATGAAGACAAAACGGTACAACCGCGTGACAAATGATGACGTTTTAAGAAGAGTGGAAGGAAAGAGAAATCTTCTGAAAACATTAAAAAGAAGACGGGACGATTTAACCCGCCATATCTTGAGACATGATTGAGGCCTGATGAAGGCAATCGTCGAGGGACAAGTGAACGGGAAGAATTGAGAAGGCAGGCCTCTCATGAGCCATATGGGACAAGTTGTATAGGATGCAAAATACAAGAATTATACAATATGAAAAGGTTAGTCGATAGGAGAAAGAATTGAGAGAATTGAGTACAGAGCTACGTCAAATCAATCTAAGGACTGTTGATTGATGATGATGATGAAACTATTACATTGTTAGTCAGATACTACAATACTAATTTCAACTCTAAACGAACAGAAACTACATCTAGAGCTAAAGTACAAGCGTTTTTATGTGAAAGGATAACGCATGGGTAAGGGGTACAGCTCATCTAAATGTACAGCCGAAGGTTACGTTAGGAACTGCTGGTTCCAAACCGTTAGTTAGTTATTCAGGGGAGGCGACCGACAGCTGAGGTCATTTGCGGTTCCCAACCGTACAGAGTATATAAGAATCTCGGAGAGCGTCAGAATACTTTAAATTCACAGGGTCTCTCCGAAGATTAAGTATCCGTGGCCACCCAGGCTCTCGACTACGTTCACCGACAAATTGAGCGGGCTCATTTAGATCCAGGATAATTCATTTATTCCAGCTCTTACAGATAATTCGATTCTTCCGGACAAAATACTTAAAAAGAGGAATGTAATTTGGTCATAATGATAAAAATTACAGAAGCATATGAGAAACAACAATTTCGGAAGCAATATACCTTCTATATATAATTCACGTGTGCTATTCTCCTAACCAATAGGTTTAAAATACCCAAATACCAAATATTTAAAGGTAATGGAGTATGGCAGAATGGCAGTAGCAGTATTTATCCGGGTGAGATGACAGACAGGTTAGGTCATAAGGGCCACTTAGGGTAGGAAGGTCATTGGGTAAGTAATACTTTTTCAGGGAACGGAGAAAGGGAGGTTAGAAACCTTACGTCTGCATGCACCTACATTCAACAAAATACACCAAGGAGGCCACAGTTTAATGTCCCATCCAACGAACGGGATACTTCACTCGAACACACTGTGTTCTCCACACAGCACCCTAGTAGAGACCGGTAAACCTCAGAAAAGTCTGCCAATGCCGGGTTTTGCACCCGAGCTTTCGGGATGGGAAGCAGTACTCTAGCTGCAACACCAACCCGATCCCCTTAATTAAAAACGTTTTGCACTACAAATTTAAATGTAGCTCTCTAATAACACCCTTAATGCTTGCATGATTTTTTACATTACAAGGAGACAAGCACGAACTGATAAGGTGAAAAGAAGTGCGCAGTATTTCCTAGGAAAATCGCGGTATATGAAGGTGAAAACGGGAATATTCATCTAATTATTGCATTGATATCGAAATCAAATACTAAAGTGACATTTGGGATCACAAATATGGCTCCGACCCGATGGCAATCTACAAATAGGTGGCTCCATGTGCGAACAGGAAATGACGCGGATGTTGGCCTGCTGTTTTGGCGAAAAGAAACAGGACGCCAGTCGTCGAAAGCGAGGAATCCAGCGTTTGAGGAAAATGAGAATTTGATATTCTAAAAAAATTTGTTGATGTTATTCCCTGAGCAGAAGACAGTAAACCACCAATAAGATAAATAGCACCATTGAGGTCACGTGGGTAACAGGATGTAAGTAGAATTATTATCGGGAATGGAGGGATGGCGGACAGAAACCCGGCTCTGTCATGATCCGATTCTCAGGCACCGAACGGTCTAGTGTTTTACACTCCATCCGAAGGAAGGAGTACTAAATTTAAAATGCTCACCACAAAGCATTCAAGTATAGAACGGTGTATCACTGACACTTCCAGGATTCAAACCCGGACTGGCGGAACTGAAGACCAATACTCCTGCCACCACACCGATCCAAACTCCGCCCGATCCGAATTATCTCTCCTGACATTTAATCATGTCATGTTTCCAAAATCCTAAATTAAAAACACTGTAAAAAGGCAGCCACTACTGATATCGAAAAGAACTTGGAGCTACACAAGTCATCCAGTCAAACGGATATAAAAAGAAAAATCTCAAAAACATTTAAATAACAATAAAGAGATATGCTTATGAATTCCACTGATTTAATGTCGATTACCGACCGGTAGTACCGACATTAAATCAGTGGAATTCACTAGTTTAGAGCTCTTTATTACTATGGAAAAATCCCACAAAATAAGAACACAGTCACTAAGTTTTAACTTAGGGATACATATCGAGACGTCTTTCAGCAGCAAAAAAATTGGTACGCGTTTTGCGGAGGGTCTCACGAAAGGACGTGGATTATAACAGGAGGAATTTCCTAGGGCAACGGACCCGTCCGAGTAAGCCTACGGAAAACATAGTACGCAGTCCGAAGATAATCCCCCAAACCCGGTGGTCTCTTCTGCGCCCAGCAAGGGAGGATCCGGAAGGGGGATCTTATTGCGACGGGAGGATCACTCGAAAAAGCATTCGACTACGACGGAGGACGTTGCGGTAGACGCGCGCGGAAAACCCCTGGAGAAGGCAGCCGAGCAGTGTGTGGCGGGAGAGTTTTGAAACACGGAGAGGGACTCTGCGGGCGGGAAGAGAGCTCTACGGCATAATCTCTCGGGATGAGGAAGACGCCGCCGAAAGAAAGAGGGCAAACAGAGAAGGGGAGGGGAGCGGAGTTGAGCCGCGTTAATGAAAGGAAAGCCGCCGGCGCCTGTTGACGTTGGCCCCATTCCAAAGCGAAGGATGTGTGTTTTGAAGTCGTGGGCATGCAAATTTCCTAAGGTCCAACACACATTTCCACCACGCCACCCCGTTTAATATTCGATTAAAAACCTTTGGCGGGCGGTTCGTGGTTTATTTTTCCATGAAGTTTTGGATAGTACGCAGATTCCCTCCGATGGGGTTGTATCCCCACCGACGTTTTCATTAAAAAAAATTTTTTTTACTTCCGGCCTCGTGGCGTGTTGCTAACTCATGCGCTTTCCGCAAATTCCTCAAGCGAACTGATGCTTTCTCGTTGGTCGAGGGATGTGTGTGAAAGCATGGTATTCTGATATGACTTGGGGGTGATTTATTAGACGAATTGAAGAGTACATTCATGTCCATTCGGACTGATTCACCTATCAAAAAAATAGGAGTTCACCATATCCAGGTGTCTATCCACTTTGGACAATGGCTATCATCATAGCAATGCACACTTTCTCGGCCGCGTCTTGGAAAACGTCCACGTCGCATTCGCTACGATATCATTCTCCTTCCCATATCTATCCTGCCTTCTAAATTTACCGCCAGACTATTTATAATATCTAGTGATTGGTCGTTGGTCACAATGTGTCCAAGGTATTCTGATTTCGGTGATTTCATTATTAACTGCATTTTTTTACTTTAATTTTTTCTAGGGAAGATTGATCAATAATGTGAACTGCCCACGAAATTCTTAGAATGTCTAAAATGGCCAAATTTCAAATGTCCCAAGCTTCTCACAGTAAGTTTTGTCAACGATTCATATCTGCTGGTAATTTCTACGGGCCTCCCCATATTGTTCGCTATTTTCACCAGCAAACACTTTTTTTACTTGAGTTAACTGTACGTTGAAATTTCTAAATAATTTTCACTACCCGCAATATGATTTCGTACAGTCGAGGCCACCGGCAGACACCAGCGTATTTGGCATATATTATGTGATACATCTACGCGCCATTAATATTAATAACGATGATTACTGATGACGACTGATGACTAAGGCCTCTAAATAAATTCACTCAGAACATACAAAATACAATCCTCACGATACAGTATGTCGGACACACTGTTTGATTACATAGTCTTCAGATTCCTCTTATTTAGTGCATATGGAAGATTATATTCTAGTATAAATTAATAATTATTATTAAATTTTGTTCACCCTGTCCAATTTCTTTCAGCATCCCAAAATACATTTTGAGTATTAATATTCTTTATTTATTCTAAGTTTTTTCGTGGTAAATAAACCATGCAAAAATATCGCAGCCAATAACCCGGCTACTCATAAAAATAATTTGCATTGTTAAACTTTTCTAGCTTAATTTAAAGAAAATTCAATATCAATTATTCTATTCCGAGCTCATTCACAGTACTCTCAAATCTCATGTTTTCTATGTTTACACATTTTTCTTAGTTTGCGCATTTACTCAATGAAAAATAGGTATTGAACGTAGTCACTGAAACAGCTAAGCAAGCAACAAAATCCGTCGCCCCAAGACATGTGGTAATCGAGCGAATGTCGGAAGCATATACTCCCTTGCCTCCACCTTACTGAGACTCACAACCCACAATCATGGGCTAGCCGAAAGCTATAAAAGTTCATTCAGGCTAATGCCATAGTGCACACAGAGCGAATCCGTGAAATTCGATACCTTAATCGCCCGCAAGACCAGTTTCTCGATGGAAATCCGCCCATTGCTTTGCCTTCACGGCTCTATGGTCTCGGGCGCGGTCGCTGCAGAATAGAAGGACCCTTCGCCCGGACCTCGCGCTGCATTTATTAAACTCCTCTTGGTGTGTGTGTTCCGACCAGAAAGAGAGAGACGGCGTGGTCGTTACGATAGTGGACCCGGGGGGTCAATCGGAGAGGGCGAGCTTTGTCCAGGGGCACGCACCCTTTCCGAAGAAAAGGAGAGGCAAGGGGGAGAAGGCGTTCTCGCAAACGTCCCCCGGAGCCAGTGGAACGAGAATAATAAGGAGAGGGAGAGGACGTAAACGGGGCGACGAGTGTGGACTGGAGACGGGAGAGGAGCTTTGGATGCTGGGAAGACGTTTGAGTGGCGAGAAGAAAGAAAGAGAGGGGGTTCGAGGGGGGGGAGGGACGTCAATAATGGTTATCCCCCCCGGGGGGTCGCGTTGCTGGCCCCTCCTCCGATCGGGGGCAGGGAATGTTTCTTTTATGCGAACCCTTGCGAACTCCGCTCGCCCCCGGGGCTCACAGACGATCGCCCCTGCACACACGGACCCAACTTCCTCCGAGATAACTTCTTCTCCTCTCCTTCAAATGCCTACTTTTCCTTCCTCCCGCTCTTCTTTTATCGCCCCTGACTTCATCTCGCCGTCCTCCCCTTCCCTTCCCCATTCATCTCTCTTCCCATCCGTCGTGCTGTCTCCTTCCGTCCATCTCCAGCGCAACCTCAATCTTACCCTGCTCTCTTTAAGTTGTCTTAAAGCATCCTCCTCTCGCGAGCGATCTCACGCGTCGATTTCTCGTTCTCATCGTATGCTGGGAAGCAGGAACCCAACTTTACTCACGCTTTCAAGATGTACGCACGTTAGAAGATTTTTGGGATTTTATTTCATAGCAGCTACCCGCTTTTTCGCTCAGAGAAAGCGAAAATACGTACGCCAAAATTGACACCCACTCGTGACTTGTTGCTTCATCATCAACGTTACTCGTTAATTACGGAAAGGCACACTTAGGTCGCATCACCTTGGGGTATTGGATTCGGAAACGTGTGAAGAAGTAACTGGAGCTTCGTTCCGTTCCGCAAAAGTTTACTACGCTTCGATTACCACCTGCCTTTAGGTTGGAAGCCATGCATCTAACTGACGAGCGAAAAATACGAATCTTTCTGTCTTGCGACAGAAAGCACTATCCACCTTTCCAAAAAGGAGTACCTTCGCATCGCCTACATACGTTATGGTGCAGTGAAGTCGAAATCAGGCACTAGTTCTGATCCCAGATCGCAATATAATGTCGATGCGATATACTTTTGGCACCAAAGCAAGGAAAATTCCGCAAATATTAAATACTAGTCGTTAAAAAACAACACATGCCTACTTCAATGGAGCGCATATTATTGGTCAAAATTTCCGCAGACAGACTTATCGTTAGAGCCTCTCCTTTCTCCATTCTCTTGCATGTACAACCATGAATGGCAAACCTTGGAGTCACTTGTTATTTAAATCACACGCGAAAGTACAACCACGCCTTCACCTCCAGCTTCCCGCGTACATAAGAAAAGTTGCGCATTCCAGAGATAGACATGTAGGAACAGCACTTTAGTCACTTTTTGGTGAAACATATTGAAGTGAGGGAACACCCAAAGACATACAATACATGTTTCACTTCAGTCGCCTGTTGTTCCCAGATGATGTAATTTTACGCAATGCCCAGATGCATTCTGCCGCGATTCCCAGAGGAAAATTCTCACATAGCCAATAACCCAGAGTCCATACACCGAACGATAAAAAATATAGATTCCTCTTTTCACCTCCCAAGCTCCAAAACCGATTCAGGGCTGCCTGACATTAAAATTCATAATGTAAGTTATCTTGTTGCTGAGTTAAATTTACACTGCTGCGCAGAAGTAGCCTACTATACACCTTCTTCATGCCTGTGTAATGCTACGCTCTTTACGTTTCAAAATTATATATTCGGAGATGGAAGGTACCTACGTTGTGTTCCTCTCGCACGAATCCATGAGCAGATATCTCGAGATGAAAGAGGACATAGTTTTTTCGCTTCTTTCGCGTCCTTTCCTACCAGCCCCCACCCTACACTATCAGCGCAGGCCTCTTATCCATTTCCCCCCAACTTGAAGAACGAGGCTTGACCCCTCTGCATTCATCCTCCTTTCCTAATCAGCCTTCGCCCACCCATTCCGTGAAGCCTCCCCGACCTCCCTCCCTCGACTCCCACAGACCATTTGCACCCAAGGGCTTCTTCCCCTGCGAGCATTTTCCTCCTCCACTCCCAGATAGCGAGCATCTCCTTGTATCCATCTCATCCGTACCCTAACCGCACGGCAACAACTTGCGTCACTCCCATCTTCTTCCCCTCTCGGGTCTTCTCACCGTGAAAGGGATCGAATTTAGTGCTCACAGCGTCTCTAAACAGACATCGGCATCGCTAAAAATTGATATTATGGGTGAATAATGTGAGTCACAGGATAATGTTTTTAGCAACTACACAAGCACGTATCAATTTGAGAAAGAATTAATATCCAACTCGATGAAATTAATGGTGGAGGCTGATACCTTGTGGAAATCCATTGTAGGAAATGAAGTGATGATACTTAGCACTTATCCACATAAAATATTTTATTACAAAGGAGTCAACATGTTTCGCTGCACCGCAGCATCATCAGGACTGCAGACTCTGTAGCCCTGATGATGCTGCAGTACAGCGAAACATGTTGACTCCTTTGTAATAAAAGATTTTATGTGGAAAAGTGCAAAGTATCATCACTTCATTTCCTAATATCCAGCTCACTGCCTGAAGGACGACAAAATAGGCGATACCGTATTTCTTTGAGCAAGTCCGCGCCACACCTGTTCCTAAATATAAAGATTGATCGCTCATGATACGTTACTATTTTCACAACATATTTAAAATCCACCATTGTTTCGACAGCTAAACGTCACTTCAAGCAAACGTCAAACGTCAAACAGCAAACGTCATCAAGACACTTAGTTGTCGGCCCCGTCGTTGGTTTTTAACATTGTGCGAGAAAATTAACTGTCCTTTGTGTCTTCCTCATCATGAATATAACTCATTTCCACAAAGTGAAGCCTGATACCATTTATTAGTTTTATATCTCGGATATATTAACTGGTTTATTACTGTGAGGTGAAAGGAAATAACTCTGTGCCCTGAAATTTTGTTTCCTGAAATCCCTACTTTGAAATAACACGAAGTTACGGGCTGGCGAACTAGACCTGACGCTTAACAATTGAGGTGGCCGAGGATTAATTTCGGCTTCAGCAAGTGGCCGACATTGTAGCGAAAACGACGAGTGGACAGCACAACACATTAATTCATTCCAACGCCTGTGAAAGGGTATGGATCACGTTGATTGCGTTGATTTTGCGTTATAGAGTGCTTTAAAGTGCGTTTCCCTTTCGGCTCTTCCAATCCTAACCCACCAGCAATATGGCATTCATGCATAGTTCGGGAATTCGAAAATTCTCTTAAATAATGCACCACCTAACAGCACGTTCGATATTATTAGACAGGGTACTGAGTGATCTAAGGGTCATCATAAAAACAGGTCGTGGCAGTGAGATCGGTAAAGCACCGGCCATGCAAACCGAAGGCCGCGGGTTCAAATCTCACGTAGGGCATGGATTCGTCAAACCATTAAACTTAATATTAAATTACGTTAGATGGCATGTTACTTCTTGTTTAATGCCATGCAAAAGTAATCGCACCCTAAGTTTTTAACGGTCAATACCCAAATCCTTCGCGAAAATTTGAAAAACATAACAGAGAAGAAATCGTATAGGGTCGAAAGTACAGGGAGCAATGAAAAGTAAAATGCTTATATACTATAATCTTCATACTGAAAGTTTGTTGGAAAGCTCTGAGACGATTAACAATTTTCAACATTGAAATTTCCGACAAGACTACTCAGTGACTTCAATTCAAAAGTAAATACTATGAATATTAACTCTGATTAGAATCTGATTACTTTATTTCATAAAATTAAATATTGATTTCGTGACATTTCATTTCAGATTTAAAGCAAAATACAATCAATTTAAAAGCAGAATTCTTATAAAAAATAAATGCAACCCAACGTAGAACAGGAGAATCTATTGGAATGGGAATAAAAATCTTTAAAAAAAGTCACATATCTCTAGGGTGTATGCAATGAATGTTGATTCGGTGAAAAATATTCAGGTTTTATTACATGTAGAAACCAATAAATGAGAAACCCGAGGAAAAAATGTTTGAAGACCGCTATGCTTTCATTCATGATGGGTGCAATATGTTAATCTTTTTAACGCTCAGCATGGATTTTAGTACTTTTTTTCTCCACTAAATTCATCTCATACCACCGCACATTAATTCTAATTCATAAAACGTGGAAAGGGCTCAGATTTTTTTGTGTCCATCCAGGAAATTCGCACTCATTCGGAATAGTAAGTTTTAGATGCATCCGCGCAGAGTAATCTACCAAATGTTCTGGAGTGCCATTAGTCTATCTCTACTTTCCGGAGAATGAAGAGGCTGGCATCATTTCCGCTCTATTTTCTCCTAAGAAAAATCGCTGAATATACATCCACATTTCCTCTATCCCCTCAGTTACGAGGTTCATATTGTACGGAAAATAGACCACTAGGGAGTACAAATACACTTTGGCTACAACTCAAGTGACTTAAATTCAAAGGCAAACACATAACAGACCCTTTTTCTTGAAAGCCACAATAAACGTACGTTGAAGGATGTGAAAGAGAAGACATACATACGTACATATGAAGAGACTAGCGGAAGGGGCCAGCTGACTTTCAACGGGGGGCCATGGCAGAGTTGAGGCATATTCACGCAACATAAAAGCCAACAATTAGCAATAATTAATGGTATAAAACCGTATTGTGCCTGAAACCAATTAAAAGAGAGACAACGTTGAGGTTCTTAAGGGTATATTTCTTTGTATATTTTACATGCCTTGTGAATTACCACTAAAGGAGCCTAAAATACCTAAAACGTACGCAAAAATGGCAATCATTCATCAGCATTTCAGGTTCATCACCGGCAGAGCTACGGCATAATTAGGCAAAAAGACGCCAGCAATGGCACAGTGGTTGTAGACCTGCAACATTAAATGTCTATTGATTATTAAAATGTGTAGTATAATTTGAATGCTAGTTTACACTTCGTGCTGGTCTTCTTGAACTCAACCGTGCAAATAGTGATTAGAGTACAATTTATCTCTCGTAGGTTCTTACTACAACTCTTAATTTAGTCATTTAACATGAAATTTAAATGAAATCAATTAAATCGGATTGGAATGGGTTTTCACGCCTGGTTGCCAAGGAAATTTTTATTGTTGAAAACGAAGAAAAATTGACAAATTTGGAGTTAAAAACGGAATTTTTAGTCAATAACGTATTGTAAAAGAAAATCAAATGAAAGAATTAAATTCTAAATACTTTTTTCCATGCAGTGATAGAAATTTTCATTCATTATCTTGAGTTAAACTAATTTAAAAAAGCAAAAGAAAAAAACATCTGCATCTAATTCAATGCTTTTCTTATGGGAGTAAAATGTAAAAATAAAGAGGAAAAAACGTTCCTAAAAATTGGTTTACGCAAAAATCCTTTCTTAGTGCGCCCCTACGCTACGATAGGGATACTTTCTGAACATTTCACGTTTTCATCACCAGTAGTTTGGGCTGTTCGTTGATAAGAGAATGTGTCAGTCAGTCAGCCAGGGCATTTGCTTTATACAAGAGATTAGCTGATAGAAAAATTCATAGAAAAGCTGCATTAAACCTATCTCAGGATTGCTGGTTAATGATGATGACGACGTACGCTACATTTTACGCGCATTCTTAGGTTTTCAACATAGTTTATCTTTCCATGCTTCACGTCAACGACCGTTTTATTTTTAGAAGGAAGGGTTTCTTTCCTCTATAGATATGGTGTCGACAGAAGTTAAGAACGTCACTTCTCCCTGTGGTTTTACGCGGTGAACCACGAAAATGACTCTCAGAAAACGATGCAACGCGTCTTGATGTAAAAAGTGGAAATTCTGGAATTACTATGTGCGACAACCGAGAGTCATTTGTTTGCGACATTTTTCCATCTACCATATTTATATTCATGCATTTTAATGGTCCCACTCCATAGCCAACCAAGTGGGAATTAGATTTTATACTACGTAAATTAATGAGAAAGACCCCACGTAGTGATGAGAAGTCCATCAGACTGAAGTCACACGTAAGGTACACATGAGTTCCGGTTATTTCGTAGTGCTTCGCATGAAACGCAAGTGAAACGTGTTAAAACTGCACTATTGGTATTTCAAAAACGAATCAAGCCACACGCATGCACAAAAAATCCTGAACGACTTGAAGAAGAAGTTTTACATCATTATGATATTTTAAGACAGTAGCCATTACTGTCTTAAAACATCTCAATGGCAGTATCTATTGAAGAATATTTCAAGGTATGTACATACTACCGACTCTAATAATAGAATATTTGGCTTAGATACAGCTAGTTCAGAATATTTTCGACGAAAAATCGCCCACCTATTGGTTTACGTTTTCTGGAATTCCGTTTGTTGTGCCTATCGGAGCTTTCTGCAACGACTCGACCCGTTCCACCTGATGAGTTCTCCCCAACGATGCTCCCCGATCCCAACGACTTCGTGTCCGTCAAAGGACTTCCTTCCCTCCTACGCAAGTCTCTTTCCTCAGCCATGAGTTTTTTCTTCTCGTATATATAAGCTTCTTCCAGGAAATGGAAACAAACTCCGCCCGCCCCCGTCCTTTCGGAGACTGAATTTCCACCCCTTGGGCAAACACTTCAAACACGACCCTTGTAAGACTTCCATGCCTTTCTCAGCCTCTCCCCCACGTCAATGGCATATGGTCCTATGGTGAGTCCCTCCTCTACGCCCACCTCTCACTCAAAAACTCAACACATAAATGCGTCAGACTTTTCCAAACTTCCCGTCTCCTGTTCCTCATCGAGTCAGTTTCTCTTCCGAGGGCAAAGGGTCAGGCGACGTGGCGAGAAAGAGATTTAACCCCTTCAAGAGGGACGCACACCACACAGCGTGGCTTAAGGCTTCACAGCTTAAGAAGAGGAGGGATAGGGAATTGAGCGCCTTGAAGCAAGTGATTTTTTTCCATAAGGCGTCAAGGTCAGGGGCAAAGAGATGGAATAACAAGGGGTAAAAACCTCTACCAAAGGAGCATTTGATCTTGACATGTTATATAGAAATATCACAATGCATAAAACTCTGATTTTGTACGAAATCGAGATATTAATGTTCCAAGAACGACAAGTAACACGTAAATATGAGATTGATTTAACTTCCTCCGCATAATAAACTGAGTAACTTGCCGACCACGGTTAAGGTTCAACTTTACGTTAGAGGGAGCGATATAACCTGAGACGAAACACCTATACACATAATTCTACTACCGAGTTCTACTACTTTTTCAGGAATGTGATGGTATTTCCCGAGAGCTCCTTGTAAATTATCCAATACACGTTATATCTCTCACTCATAGAAGCAACTTAGTCGTAATTCGAGAAAAATTTCTAGATAAAGAGAACAGCCCTAATCAGCAGAATATTTAATAATACATTACTTACAGCCACCCATTCAGCCTCCGAACCAATTTCTGGATAGAAGACAGAACACCAGTGAAGACTTTACTAAAAAAGCACAAAAAAATGCAAAAGGAATCACGCGGCGGCTTCTTGTTCCCAGAGATGCGAAGGAACAACATAAGTGAGTGAATAAATAGGACAATCGCACAAGAGAGTGGATTTGTGGTGAAGGCAGCAGTCGACAGCGAGAATCCAAGATAGAATACCGTAATGGATCTCGTTTTTCGCAGAGAAAACTTCAAGGCAGCTGTCTCCCTTCAAAACAAATGCCGCAACGCATTAGGCCGTATCGCATTAACATCTACTCTATTTCGCCGTTCCATTTCTCTAATTCCTCCTGAAAGCGTTTGCACGAATTCGCCTTTCACTCGATGAGCACTAAGACATTCCCTTGGAGCACAGCCTTACCCGAACTACGCTAATGCCTACGAAGTTCGTTCCCAGCCAGAGGACATCAAAGAAAGGATGACTTTCACCGCTAATTTCGAGTCTAAGTTTACAGCACCGAGTACGTGATTACCCTCGTTAATATTAAAGGGTTTCGCGCAGAGAAATACAAATGGGAGCGTGGGAGTAGTCAGCATCAGATTCCATCACCGAGTTGATACGTGCATCACATCAAAGCAAAAGAGATGCCTGAGTGCTCTGATTATCATTAGAATTTCATGATAACATTTCACCAAGGTAGCCCGCACCAAATCTAAGACCTTTCGTTTTGCTAATAAGTTGTTCATAAGTTAGAACGCGGATATCTCTCAGCGGTATTTTAGGAATGAACACAGAAAAAAACGCCAGAAACTTCTCCCGATGACAACTTCCCTGCGGCGAATTTAAAAGATGCTACGGAAGAATCTGCTGTAGTTGCTTCCCATACTTGAAAAAAGGGGATTATATGACTTCAACAACAGGTAGATACAAGTCATAAATAAAACCTGCAACACTTTTCCGCACAAATTCTTTAATAAAACCCTACCAAGATTTCAACGACTTAGCTTTATTTCCAAGGGTCAAGGTAGATCCAAGAAATGAGTTGATTAGCTTATATCTTCAGTCCTGTTTAGCACCAGAGAATAAGGAAAAATTATAACCTAAACAGGCATCGTGCACGAGCATGACTTATTTCCTGGAGTGGCATGGGATTTTTCTATCAGGTTTAAAACACAAATGTTAAAATGATAGGGGAGACAACTAACACACGGATAGGTTTAATACGTTTTTCTTCCAGCGAAAAATAGGAGATGGCAAAAGGCAACTAATAACCGGATAGATAGATGTACCTAATATATTCTAGTGCGTAACGCATCAGAAAAAGTTTCTTAGCCGCAGTCACTCATGTTAGACTTTCAGTAAATGTGGATGAATGCATAGTAGTATTTGCGCAAGGACATAGAATAAGCAATAGATGAGGATTTCATTTACATTTCCTTTGAGTAACCAGGCCAGTATTTTTGCAGTCAACAGTTAAAAAAATATTTAAACAGTTCACCAGTCATTACTATAACTTCATCTACATCTACGTAATACCCTGCGAGCCACCACGAGGGTGTGTGGCAGGGGGATTGAACTTCTGGAAACATTGAGGCTTAGGTTGAGGATCTTCTTCACCAAATGCACCTCTTCGTTTTCTTGTGTTACAGTAAAATTTTAGTTTGATCCGTGCACAAATGTAAATTATATATAAGTATATGTATAATTTTAAGTATAAATACATTAAGACTGATTTATCCAAGAAACACTAGGGCTCAACGATACAACAGCGCTGTTCGGCGAAACCGCGGTTCTTCTGATCATGTGTCAACCGTGAAGTTCATTATCAAAGGATATGAGCCAGTTTGTTCTATCAAACCGAATTCCCATTACCATTGCCAATTACGTGTCATAATGAAAACATTTGTTTCGCTCGTATAACAGATGGACGAAAACATTACCCTCAGTGTTATATGACTCAATTATAATTATAATTCCTGCGAATACGCACAGGATAAAGAAAGATCTGGTGCTTTCCCGGCGTGTCTGCAGCTTCAGATTCAGAAGCCCTGAAGACGATAACTGAGTCGGGAACCGAAAAGTTGGCGGACATGGACGCAATAACCCGGTGGAGGACTCGAGATACCTTAACGCACGTTTAGGATAGTTCACTACCGTCGTACAGAAAATGGAAGATAATAAAAGATCAGCTAACATCAAAAGTTCATACTGTCACAGGCAACTGATCACATTTTAGATGAATTCAAGCTATTGAAATAGGAATTTATTTAAACCCACAATGGCGAATGTTCCTTCTTTCTACGTGGACTGTATTCACCTGCTTCTATGTGTTTGGAATTGTTAAATGGTTGATCACAAAAACGGTAGCGCGCAGAATATACTCAAATCACAGCTGTTCCAACGTATAATGGATATCGTCGTATATTTCTTGTGAGGCTCAGCACATTCTCGGATATTTCTACTAAGGTACAGTCCACTGTGCGGCGCAGCGTTTCGGAGTCCATTTAACGCCGTTTGCACAGTCTGGAGAACGGATTGATTCTCTGTGAGCCCTCTTGTATTGCACCACGCAATATGAAACAGGCGCCTCTTTGAGAAGCATGCATCCAATCCATTGACAACTGAATAGTCGATGAGTAGAAAACCCCGCTTGGAAATGATTTAAAACGGGAACTGGGAAATATGGAATTGAAAACTGTATTTCCAAAGATCCATATTTGGAAGAAGTTACACATCGCATTCTAGTGAGTTATCGGAAACATGTAGATAAAGAATGAAGATGCAAATAATTGGTAAACTACATTTTAGCGGAAAATTAAACCGTTTAATATGCACCTACCTTGTTGAAAATAAGCTAATACGCATTGAAGTTGAGCCCTTAAAAATCAGGAAAATATCAAAAAATGGGTATATTTAGCAGGGAATCCGATGATCCACTCTCGTAGGTAGGATATAACTCTACAAGTATAATCAGGCATAATCTAATACTGAAATACGTAAAACAATCGAACGTAATACCCATTTTTTTAATTCCACGTTTACGGGCCTCATTTTCCGGAGCAAAACGCATTTTGAGATGCATGAGCGAGAAAGTAGAAGACTTCTCTGAGCAAACATTATCCTGTTTCATCAGGACAAATATCTCTTCCGCAAAGTTATCATTTCACTCCACAAAAATCTTTTAACGTCTTCGATTCCGTCATTGTTGGCACGAAAAATGTATTGAGCACAAGATTAAAAATAATCCTATGATAATATTGCGCAAGGTAGCACGTAATAAGTAATTGTCCTAATAAATATTCAGGAGATCAATTTCTATTCAAAGTGATAGCCTAGGCTTCATCGGTAAACTTGTCTTATCCTACGCACATGGCATAGCACATGCAGGAAGAGGAAGTAACCTATAACCAAATATTGTATCGGACCCTAAACAATGTTTACCAAAAATCCAATCAATATATTTACTGCGAGGAGCAATAACATAATACAAATAGACTACTTTCAATTCCAAGAGGTGAATGAGCAAATGCACCGACTTTCTAGAAAACTATAAAAAAAGAGAACGCTCTGAAGTTAAGACTTACCTGTTTTTGGTTATTCTAACATTGGAAAAATTTGAATCAGCTTTAGAGAGATGAAATCATGCAAGGGGAGTACAGTTCACTCGGAAATATTAGGAGAAACGGCGCTAAACACGGCTGTGACTCCGAGGACAAAGGTAGGTGAGTTAAAATCCGTGTTTCTCAAATTTCAAAGAAAAATGTCGAGATTGGATTGGAGTTTGGAAGAAGATACTATCAAACGAACAGGTAGGGTATGAAGTGATAGACGCTAGTGTGTAAAAAGATAGATATTGGCTGGACGCGAGTAATAAAATGGCGTACACGATAGACAATTGTTTGAATAGGTGCATGGAGGTGGAAGGGTCAGCTTTAAAGTCAGACTCTCAGGTACAGGGACATGTTTCGGCACAGATGCTTGGGATAAGGGGGCGTGGTGGAGATGGTACGTACAGTGTTACCAGGGGGTAGGAAAAGAGAGAGAGAGATGGGGGAAAGAGGGAGGGGGTTGGTCGTAGTGCTCGGGCGGGGGTGGGAGAAGGAGGTGAAGTGTCGGAGAGGGTGGCTTTTTGTGGATCAATACTCGCACTGCACAAAGTGGTGCGCGAAAGATGAAAGGGAAGGGGAGGAAGAGGAAGTAAAAGGGACACGGAGAGAGAGAGAGAGAGACGTCGAAGGGATGCAGGGTGGAGGGAACTGCCGCGAAGGATTAAGGACGTGAGTAATACCACGCGGGGAGCAGCGAATGGGAGGAAGGGAGAGAGGGTGTAAGATGGAAGAGGAGGGAGGAGAATAAGAAGGAGCAAGGGAGGGGAGAAGACAGGGGAGGGGGACGCACCGGAAGAGAGGAACAGGAGGGGCGGATCAGGCGGGGGTGGGCGACGCGGAAGCAGGAAGCGGAGGGGTGAGGGAGTTTCGCTTCCTTCGAAGCGTACGCACCGCGTCGGGGGGTTGGACTGCGCGATACGGCGATGTATCGCCTGCCTGGTGCGATTCTCGCGAAAAATCGCTATAGCGATGCGAAGACGATCACCAAAGGCACAGAGATCTTCCATTTTCCCGACAGGATGAACACTTTAGTATATATATTGCATAGAACTCACCTTAAAAGGACTTCGTAATATTCCAGTACCAATTTTCACTACTTTGAAAAATATTACTTCAATACAAAAAGAAATGCGAACGGGATTTCAATACCTGAGTCTCATAGAAAGAGGAAGATGCTCTCCGCCTCAGTTCCTATTTTTTGTAGTTCTGCAGTAGTTTCCAGAGTGAATACTAAACATATCTTGTCCTTACCATTGCAAAATTTTGATGAATAATCGACGGTGGCAAGATATTGGGTTGCATGCATCAACATTAATGAATAATACGCCTCAAATGTCAATCTTACATGACGGATAATTATAAAGTACTTTTAAACTCTGCATGAGTTTTCTTTCCCGTTACTCTTTGGTATAACACTGATATGGCAAACCAATATTCTACCAAAACCCCGTTAATTTTATAAGGCAAAAAACAATTATTACTTCAGAAACAAGGGGAGAAATATATGATAACTAGCATAAGGCGCTTATATATTGACGCGTTGTACCGTTTAAGCGAGGATAGGGTTATGGGAATACGAAATTAGCATCAATCGGGTTAATTTCATTCTGATGCTAAGTAATAGGGTAAATGCCCTGACGTCCACTGGCATTCCGAAGGCGAATCCTAATTTGCCACCTTCAGCACATATCGAATCGCGATACCGAATTCCGAAGGTCGTACATCTTACGCCTCTGTCGTTGGTGGCGGGGGAGGAGAGCGGAGACTGAGGGTCATGGGGGCCAAAAATTCATGTCAGACTGTAAATTCCAGGGTCCCACGCATAAAAGAAAGATACGACGAGGGGGCGAAAAATATGGACGGACGCGACGCTTTCCAATTATTCTCTGGCACGTGCTTCGGAGTGGCGAGGGGGACGGGATGCATTACGCCCTCGCTTCTTTATGTATTTTTTTCTGGAATTTCGGTGATGCATATCGACTTCACGAGACGAGACCTTACCTTTTCACGCAACGGCATAGGTGTTTCGGGGTAATGAAGAGAATAATTCCGAAATTCAACTTAAGATATGGGGCTTTAATCGGTGAGAAACCAAAATTCTGACACTATGAAAATATCGAGATCGTGATATCAAGGTCTCCATAAATATATAGTCACTAACGAGCCAAAATCGGGATTTGTCGAGGCTGGTACGCGAACATGTCGTCATTACCGAGCCTTTATAACACCCAGTCTTAGGTGAATAAGACCCTAAACCAAGCTTCAACTCGGATCACAACGACCGCGTCGATACTTCGTTTAGAACCCTTATCAGATATACCTTAATATTTCTTCAAATAATCCGATACAATTTTTAAAGAGCTAGCCCAAAACCTGTGTAAGCGCATAATTGCATCACATTGAGTGAAATTCATTCAACGGAATTTACTTAAGCAATAACGTTTAATATTTTCGTGAGAAGCAAATATTGAAGCAAAAGTAAATAAAGTAATCTGCATAAGGCGTAGTATTAAGACTTCAATCACGCTTATACTTTTGAATCTCATATCAACGGGAAAGCGAATTATTTCACAAAAAATAAGAGGCTTTCTTAGAACGGATGAATTCTAATCCACTAAAATTCTGGTATATCAAAAGAAGTTAAGAAGAGACAAGTGACTTTCTCGATGCATCAAGGTTTACAGGTTAGCAACTAATACATATATATATATTCGGTACGGAAAAGAGAAACCATAAAAAAACCTATATTTCAGCGTCTATAAACCGTTACAGAAGGATAAGGTTCAGGTAGTTGCTAATAGCAATAAAAATGAGGTATGTGTGAAAATATCACGGGCAGAAGAGTGAGGAATCTGACGAGGAGGTTCTAGAAATCTTTTCCGATGGACATATTCCTTATTGTAATAGATACGAAAATAAAGGGAGAGCAACGATATAGACGAAGAATTCATGTCCGTTTACATTAAACTAAGTTATACTTTTTCCTACGAGTACATACAACATTGAAATGACCAAACAATGCATTTCAAACCCCTGTGCCCGAAAAGAAAGAAGACTTTTCGTAAGTAGCACCAAACACTCTCAGCTGTTCCAGCCTGTTTTTTCCGCAGCACCTGCGTTTCATTTCTTAGCCAAACAAATGACTGGCATAAGCGGCCAAGAGATGCATTCAACTCTCGAAGCGATTAGCGGTCGTCAGTGTGAGGGATTTGAGAGAGAAGTCGACCAACAGCTGAGGCCATTAGCATCATAATGGGTGGGTAGGAATTATGGGTAAAATCGGATAAATGGAGAAGAATTCGAAGTCAGACTGGTCTAATCCAAACGGAAAGCACGAAGTAGTATTTAATAGTTTTTAGATGATACAAATGCACTATTGCGTTGCCTGGCCAAAAGTTCTTTTTGCTTAATCGTTAGATAAATACGATATTATGCCCGAAATGGGATTCAAACTCACTACCTTTGGATTGAGCGCCAGGCACGATACCTGACTACCGCGGCAGGTAAGAACGCACCTCTAGAACTAAGAACCCACCTTCCACTGGACGGAAGGTGATTGAAGTATAAAAAACGAAAAATCGTGAAAATCATACGCCAACAATGGCAACAACGAGGGTAGAGATTTTACACAAAATAAAACCCACCTTCGAATAATTTTTACTCATAATAAAACCCAAAGCCTGCAACTTCGGCATGCAAAGCCAGCACATCAACCCCTTTCCCTTAAATTTAACTTCCATTCCGTCTTCTTTATGAGGCGGGGAAAGCGGTCGCCGCGCGAGGACTCCACCCGTGAATTAATTCATCGGTCCAACGTCCCGGACTTGAAAATCGTAAGCGCAGTGGAGTTCGAGGGCGAGAGGCGAAGTGATGAACGGGAGTGTGGAGTATGAGAGGACGTTGACACGGGAGATCGTTGAGACCTTCTTTAATCAAACGGGAGAGGGTATTCCTTCCCAGAAAACGCAGGGACGGTCGCGGCCATATTTCCACGGCCGTCCTATGAGGGGAAGTGGGCGGATGAACAGCTGCCATCTCAGCGGATCCATTTATCCCAGGGGCGGGGAGAGAGGCATTATTTCACCCGAGAGAATAACCCTTCCGCCGCCCATTTTTCTCGCCTTCCCCCGCGAGCCAAAAGCGGCCCTGGCGCCTGCAACCAGCCCCTCCGTGTTCCCGAGGCGCCCGGAGGATGAGGGGGGACAAATGGCTCCGTTTTCAGGGATAAATCCCACGAACGGATGAGTCCTGATCACGGAGGCCCTTATTAAATGAACTGAATGGTTTGAGGTTATATTACTGCCGCTGTGAAAATGAACGGACAGCGATGGATGAAAATGTTGCCCTAGAGCAGGAATCAAAACAAGATACATGTGCTTTCCTGGCATATACGCAGATCACAAGTTTGCCCCTGATTCACAGTTCCTATGCAAGAAATCCTGAAATTTGCTAAATGAATCGGGAATGCAGCGTCATGGTCTGCGCTCTGGTCTAGAACGTCAAAGGTCCGTAGTTCGATTCTCGGTTTAAGTGTTCTTTTATTCAGAGGATTGGCTAGCATTAACGGCACATTTATCTAGAAGATCGTCTAGGAGAAGACGCGTTGGTCCAAAGATAAATCCTT
Source organism: Platycnemis pennipes (assembly GCA_933228895.1). Classification (NCBI taxonomy): domain Eukaryota; kingdom Metazoa; phylum Arthropoda; class Insecta; order Odonata; family Platycnemididae; genus Platycnemis; species Platycnemis pennipes. Next base: position 43,253,890 of record OW121848.1, read on the forward strand.
TCCTAAACAAAACGCATTACAAAGTGAAAAGAGAAACTTAGTCAATCATTCCAATTGTACCTCCAGCTCTTTAGTGCTCGTGGTGCACACATTATTTGAGTGAAGAGATTTTTACCCATTCCTTCAGTCTTCTCTTCATGAATAGGGAAGAACTCATTATCATTATTGTTGTTTTATTGAATGACAGCAATAACAGCTGTACATTTTATTTTATCATAATTGGCGTGTATATTTTCTGAGTATCCAGTGATATTTGCCACAAAAACTAAGCAAATTTAAAAAAATATGCAATGCAACGGTTATATTTATATCTGACGATATCGATACATAATTTGAAGTGATCTTTTCAAACAGTTACACCACTTTCAAGTCTCCAGTGATATTTGTCACAAAAGCTAAGCAAATTTAAAAAAATATGCAATACAACGGTTATATTTATATCTGACGATATTGATACATAATTTGAAGTGATCTTTTCAAACAGTTACACCACTTTCGAGTCTCCAGTGATATTTGCCACAAAAGATAAGCAAATTAAAAAAAATATGCAATACAACGGTTATATTTATATCCGACGATATTGATACATAATTTGAAGTGATCTTTTCAAACAGATACACCACTTTCAAGCGAGGATGATGACAAGATAATAATTAATTATAAGCGGAGAAATAAAAAAAAATACCAGAAAAATACGAACCGGACACTACGCAAGCAAAATCATAACTTCACATGAATGGGCTTAACGTATCAGCTTAGTGAGGAAAGCAGAAAGACTATTTAAAAGTTTCCTTTGAAAAAACAGTAAATGTACCTCCGATGTACCTCAGACTTATTGAACTAATGAAATCAAATGCCAAAGGGCTAACCGAATGATTCTCGAACGCAAGCTAATCATAGCTGATAACTTCAGGCTTAACAATGTGATACCTTTCCACAGTGGAAAATAAAAGAATGAATCTTTGTTAGGTTCACTTTATATTTAAATAGGCACGACCCGGGTTTCATAACGTAGTTGTATAGTTCGTAGTTCTAGTTTCATAACGTAGTTATTAACAACCTGAAGATGTAACTACGTTATGAAACCAGGGTCGTGCCTATTTAAATATAAAGTGAACCTAACAAAGTTCCATTCTTTTATTTTCCGCAAGCTAACCACTCGAGTTTTTTTTTTAAATTCAATATGCATAACGCAGTTTTCGCCACCTTCTCCAAATCTCCATCCATCAACTCGTCCCCGGGGAACCAAAGTGTTTGCCCCAGGAAGTTAGTCCACTTTCGCAAGCGAGACTCCTTTCACTCGGAGACTCGCAAATCACTCCTCCTCGGGAGTGGGAGAAAAGGGATGCAAGGAAGTCCCACAATCCTCTTTCCCCTCGGGCCAGACATCATAACTCCATTCCACCGCTTCGCCATTTTCCCCTTACCGTTCCCATCACCCCCTCTCAGATGCTTCCGGGAAAATCTAGAGGAGACGGCTGGATTTATTTTGTTAATTTAACTTATTTATTTTGAATTTCATTGGATGAGAGCCCTCAACAAAACTTTCAAATATTTTCAACTTTTATTGAAAACTCATGTATTAACGTTTATGGCAAGGTCAAGTTTTCATTTTTGTGTAACAATGAAAACAGCACAATAATATCATTTAAATATCTAGCCATTTAAAAGCGTTGATATAACTATTGGCGAACTACCATTATTCCGCAGACTCCTTGTTGAAATGCCACGGATATGTTAAAATATAAAAATTTTCAGGGTTTACATTTTGCCATTAGCAGGTTATGTTCATATGCTACACTAACAAAATGATTTACGGATTAAATACCTAGCTGAAAATGCAAGTGCGAAAATCAATAAGACCTAAAAAAAAAGCTGATGGCATGGTTTTTAGCTGGAAGAATAGGGCAGGAAGGCAATGGTCACGTCTGTAACGTTTTAATCATAGGTAAGGCATACGTAAATCAAATTTCACTCTCTCGCAGTAGGATGTTCGAAACGATACTAAACAAGGACGCGAGAGGGGCATCTACGTAACACCCAGCAAGCCACCGTGTGGGATAATGTGAACCATCAACAGCCATGGATTTCAAATCAAAGAGAATCAAATTTACACACACTATTATGCTGGCATACAAAAATAATTGTCCGTACATGCACTATTCACATGAAACTGAGACCAATAATACTACTAATTTGTTGAAAATGTTGGATATGCGTTCATGAGACACGTGTTACTAAAGTTATAGTGTATATAAAACAATTTTATAGTCATTGATTACTCAGGAATTTCTATAGCTGCATTTATTAATTAATTTATATTTACCAAAGCATGCACAGCGTGTCCAGAGTATTCTATATATTTTTTCCCTGAGATTTCCAGGTTTACCAGGTAAATATTTGGATTTTCCAGGGTCTTATTCCACTTTGTTACCGACAAATTTTGATTGAAATCGGGTTGGCAAATCAATAAGCGTACGTGTCAAGTAAAAGAAGCAGGTAAACAATAAGAACACTTAACGAGAAAAAAGTCAATGATTTTAACTTCCATATCCCACAAATCAATTGCCGAAAAAAATGAAAAAACATAGATCCGAATTTCAGTGCAGGCGATCAAACCGACTCTCGAATAAATCAACCTTAAATACCACGTGACTCGTACGGCAAGGAGAACTTGCATGCGATTGGGTTGGGTAGGACTGCACATTGAGGGGCGAAACAGGCGGCGAGCGGGCACACAGCAACGAGTAGAGTAACATATGACCAATGAGCCCAGCGCTGCGTTGAGCCAAGCAGAAGGATGGCAATAAAGTGTGGCAAGAAAGGATGGTACTCTGCCCTAGAGTTAATTGGCCGCCATGCAATTTCCAGGCGTTTTCAGATAAATACAAAAATTCCCTGACTTTTCCAGGACTTAAAATTTCCCGGTTTTCCAGTACGCCGGACACCCTGATGCACGAGAGCAAAGTGGCCTCTGGCCGGAGAAGGGACAATGCGAGAGTTGGGAGGGGAAAAACGGGCGATGGATGCAGCGGTGATGAGCGGGACCCGCAACCGGAGAGGGTCTCGGAAGTCTCAGGGAATCGCAGGGAACGAGGATTAAGAAGGAGAAAAAAACTTTGGATTGATGAAATAATACACTCTCCATATGATCGGCCAATCACCATCCTATGCCGTATTCAGTTACCTCAACGGTTCAATTAATTTTCAGTTAATTGGCAAGAGTTTTAGAATCTCAAAAGGATCGTGTCGAAAGGAGAAATGCAATCCCTTCTGTGTCTCGCTCCGAAGAGGATACACTTACAAATTTTCGCCGCTGGCATTTCATGTTGGGAACGATATATCCAGGAAAAATCACGGACTCAAGACGACGTCTCGGGTCGTGCACACACATTTTTTCCAATGAGCAGTGACCCGAATGAGGACAATATCATCGAAGGCTACTTAATCTCTTTCCATCCCTGAGAGCCAATTCAGAAGCGAAAGTTTTCCGCACACAGTCTTCATTCCCAGTTATAATGATGACACGATGCCGAGACTCAATTTGAGATAAATGTTTTCGTAATTTTTTTTAGTTCCTATGGAGGATCTCTTGTTTCATTTTATTTTATTTCCCGACATTAAGGCATCCATTAGATCAACTTTCACGTAGGTAGCACCGCAATTACACAGATACTTTCTCACCAACACTCGCCCTGATGGGTCGCTGACCTTCGCGACGAGCGTCGAGCGAAGCCAATGAAAGAGCCCTCACCGCATTGAGGAAGTGGAAATTGGCTCCGGCGTTCGAGACACGACGCGAAAATTTACCGTGTTGAAAAAGGAGAAAGAGGCCTAATGGCCACGGAAAAAACCACGAGAAAATGAAGCGTATAATTCGTCCACGAATGTTTAAATTATAAAAGAAAGCGAAGGAAATCTTGCTTGCGCAATTACCTCTGTCAAAGTGAAGGAAGAGGACACATATTCTAGTCCGCAGATTGGTTTTCTTAATTAATCTAGTTGGCAAATTGAATGCAAATAATTAAATTCAATGCATAATCGCTGATATCAAGATGGAGTTTTGGGCTGCGGGTGGTCACAATTTTAAAATTAGAATCACATTATGTGCGGCAGTTATTAATTACCCTCCTACACTGGAGTTATTTCTGTGAGCGCAATAATATTTTTAAATAACAAATCAATCATAAGAGCTGTTTTATGCGACACTTTTAAATATTATAGTGACATTGAAACAGTAATTACGAAGTAATACAATCGCAAAGAGAAAATTAAATCCAATTCGGTTGACATCCATCTAAAAAGAGCTTTCTCCTAGCAAAACAGCAAGGGCGTATTTAAATACTGCTGCATGGCTTAATCTACATCTACATAATATCCTGCAAGCCACCGCAAGGGTGTGTGGCAGGGGGTGAACCATCACCAGACATGCATTATCATTCAGAGATAACACTTACTACCAAGCAGGTATGAAAACAAGTAGGTACTACCCCATTTAAACACTACGTACATGAAATGTAGAGTCACAGTAACACCACGATGAAAATATTAAGCATGCAGCCACGAGAAATGCGATCATCATATCACGTGTAGATCATTGTGAAAGTACACTCATTAATTTTGATAGCATAATTACAGAATACAGAAGTTTTATGCGAATATTGTAAAAATATCTTGGCATTTAAACTAATGTATCTGATTTTACCCCAAGAAATTGGTTTATGGCAACCATAATTTTATCACTAAACTAGTTATAATCACGAATAGAAAGTAATATGACTCTTTATAAATATAATGGCTGGGCTTTAAAACATTCCAAGCAACATTCTTCTCTTTTCATGGAAAAATATCAGCTCCCAACAATATACGTGACTGCTCTATTTGAAAATATTTCACAGCATCAGCAAAAAAATTCAATTATAAAGTAAACAAGAATGAAAGCGCTTATTGTGTTATTGATTGAGTAAGCAAAGCCTTGGAGGAAAAAAAAAGGAGTTTCGACTAGGGGAATGAGAGAAGAATGGGCGACAAAAATTAAATTTGGGCTCTCAGTTCGATGATGCAGTCGATTCCATTTGCCGCCGTGGATACAAACCACAGGCCGATATGACAAAGCGCTTTTCGACAACGCCGACAAGGGGGCGCAATTAGCTCTCGGAGTGCTCCTCTCTCCCCCAAATCCAAAAGGCCCTTCCTGCCGCCACTTCCCCAAACCCTGGAACGCGGCGAAAACCTTCCTTCCCTCCCACTTGATAACTCTTCTCAATTGATCGCTCCAGACCCGGCGTGGTCGAAGTATCCCATTTGGAAGCGATTCGCCCTCCGGCGTCATTACTTAGGCGAAATGGTGGGCGCAAAGCGGAGCAGATATCGCAAACACGTGCGCCCGCATTGCGAGGGAATTCATCGCGCAACAATTCGATACCAAATGGCACCACGCGCTAGAGAGTCAAGTGCCGTCGATGAATATGGGGACTGGAGAGGGGAAAAACATTCGCGATTCCCAATCGATGAATAATTTCCGAGTGAGACACTATCCACCCGTCTGCACACTTTTATCGAGTAAGGGAAGGGGTGATATTGGAACTATTTGCACTGTAAAAAGTTTATCTGATTTTCAGAGCGATCTGAATTTAAACGCAGTCTGATTTTGCGGAAGTGGTCTAAATTTAAGACTCAACATGCGTGAAAATTAGATACACCTCCGTCTTATTTTAAGAACCTAACTACTGTATATTGAAAATAAGATGGCTGTGATCTGAAATTCAGATCGCCTGGGCTAAAAATAAGCAGGCCTTGGTTGGCTCCGCAATTGAAGATAACCAGCCAATAGCAAAGATTGATGGGAGGAGCGTAACCAGGGAGCAGGATGTCAACATGGATTACAAAGCGTAAAGAAGTCAAATTAGAAGTCTAGTCAAATGTCATTGTAAGTAGGAGAAATAAGTTTCGTGCGATGAATTAATGGTGTGAGAATGTGGCGTTGATACTTAGTCTGCTAGCAGAAGGGAGTCAGGTGTATCTGAGTGACGTATCTTGAGACTAAACTTCCTTATTTTGTCTACGTGGCAGCGTTGTAAGAACTAATAAATAGTCGCCCTCGTCAAGTGACAGTTCCTGCCTCGGTTTGTAGATACTAGCACACATCTGTGGTATCAAATAATTTGTATGGATTACTTTGTTTCCAATAAAGGTACAAATTTTCATATTATTTTTGAAGTTATTGCTAATGATGTAGGATCTTGTTTTTATTGTTAATGTGTTCCCAATTTCAGTCCTGAAATCTTTTTCAATGGAAATTGTATGACTTAAGTTTGCTCTATCGAAGAATTTAGTCCGTAAAACAGAATCTTCGAATAAAAATATGTAAAGTAAGGGTTTTGGTTCGTATTCGTGTAAAGTGTTTAAATATGTTGTGTTTATAATTAGCCATCCCCTAAAAGTAGGCTTTAATTTCAATAGCAACCCGTATTGTTACATGGGACTTATTTTAAGATAGCCCCATACTGAATTTAAGACAGCCTGGGTCTTAAATTCAGCATGAGTCTATCTTAAAATATGTCCCACTTGGTCTGATTTTCAGTCCTGCACCTGCATTATTTTTAGACAAGTTAAGTGCTGAAATTCAACATACTTTGTATTAAAAATGTTGCACCTGAAATTCAGATCACTTTTGTACCTTAAAATCAGATAAACTTTTTACAGTGTGAATAATAGTTTTCTACCAACTAGGGCAGGTTTCGACAGCGTTCCTCCTCTATTTTGAATTTCATTCATCTGTCCACTCCATCTCTACGCCATTTCTCTCTTCAAGTCGGCACATTTCCTGGCACATTTCCTCTCTTCGTATTACCCATAAAACCTTTTCTCTTTGCTCCTCATTCTCGCTTCCCCAGCATTCTACCTACGATTACGACCTTCGGCATTCCATCATCACTAGCTATGTACACCATTCACCTACTCTATCTACTCCTAATTTCAGCCAGCAATCTTCATTCCTCCACGACGATGATCTATCTTCCTTCACTCTTCCGCACTTCCGTCCACTACGTTGGTCTTCTACTATCTAAATGGTACCTTTTCTTTTTCTACCTCATGAGATTTTACTCTGTACACTGATAAACTTTACTCTGTTCCTGCTTGGTTACATTTTTTATTCAGGGGAGGCGACCAACAGCTGAGATCATTTGCGCCATTTAGGATAGGTGGGTAATTGGATAATGGTAGGAATTTTCAGGTGGCGGAGGAAGGGAGAGAAACCCGGCGTCAGCATTAGCCTACTATTAATGAAAGACACGAAGGGGAACACGGCTTAACGTCCCGGACGGAGTACTAAACTTGAAATGCCCTCCACTCGACACACAAGTGGGGACCAGTTTTCTACTGAAAAATCCGGGAAGCGAACCCGGGCCCTCGGGATGGGAGGCCAGTACTCTAGCCACCGTACCAACCCGATCCCCTCACACTGAAGCCCATATATGTTACATATATGTACCATATATAGGGCTTCAGTGTGGGCCCCTACTGTTATCCTTTGACAAATTTCTAAAATACATTCGATTATTTATCCAAGTACCCTAAGTTTTCCCGCGTTAAAAAACAAGCTCATCCATAAGAGTATCGCACGTAGCAAGCCGTACCTCCGTTATTCCGTACCAACCAAGATGACCGCTGTCTTCTCAAATCAGCATTGATGCCCCCTCCACTACATTCTAACCTCCTCGGTTGAAACACGCCCTCGACCTGAGGACTGCGGTTTTTATTCGGGAAACAAATCCTGCTTCCTGGAACTGAAGGCAAGCATATCTGCCGAGCACGACCGATCACGGCAGACAACTTATTCGCAGCCGAACACACGGCGCGAATATTGATGGCGGCCGCTCGTCGGATTGAGAAGCTCCTCACGAAAATGGCCCCACTCACCCGGCGGCGGAATTGCCGAGAGAGGCAAAGCCTCGGAGGTGGAAGAACGGACGCTATCTAGCGCGCGCACTCGTCATTAATAAGCTCGTGGTTAATTGAGAACACCGAGTACAAGGGTTGGAGACCGTTGAGAGCAACTCCCTCCGAAATTAAGGGCACTAAGGGAATGGGACCACGCCCTCTGAAGGGACTGCGAGGCGGGGGGAAATGGTGAGCGGGGGAGGGAAGAGGAAATACGAGTTCTTCCTCGTCGTGTTTCAGGACTGGAATTCGTATTCTGCCCCACCATCCTATGGAATTAGTATTCATATTACTCCGTCGATACATCTGGACCCCCCACAGAGCGCACAAAAGACTGCAGAAAATTCTACCCACAAAGCGGATGGAATAGAGAAAAACAAGGGATGAAAAATAGCAGAGGCTCTCAGAATAACACAGCAAACGCACTCTGAAAATTTTAAACGGGGTAAGTGCCCAATCTTTTTTGCCGTGAGCATTAATGTTGGGTGAGAATAATTATTTCTCAACACCAAATTTTAACCTGGCGCCTTTTCCGTTGCACCATCAAACGTTCATTATTATCTCCTTCTACCTATGTTTTTCTAATACTTTATATTTTCTAAAATTTGTTCTAATTTTCGAATATTCGAAAATTCTAAATCGAAATTTCTAATGCAAATCATGCCTCAGAAATATGTGATACAACATACAATCTTCATATATTCATTTCTAGAAACGGAAGATAAAGAAGGCTCGGATGTCGGAAGGAATAAAAAACAAAGTGGAGAAGGAATGAAATGAAAACCATGCAGTGATGTTCAGGCTGAATCTTTCGCAAAAATTAGAGAGAGAGAGAGACTGAAGATAAGAGAAGATTTTCTAGATATAAGTACATAAACTCCAGTACACTACATTAGGTTCTATCATGAATATAAAATTAGGTGTATAGAGAGTAGCACAGAAGTTTAAAGTAGCATTCTGTCCGCGTACAACAAGGGGCAAAAATAGCCTAAACCGAAATTACCGTGAGGACAATTAGGATAGTTGATGCAGATTTCAGGCAATATTTGCATATTTGCATGGGACATTTGAAGTGCATGTGTGTTGTTTCATTTGAATGAACTCGCATGGTCTGCAAATAATGAACTTCGTGCTGCCCGTCCCACATTATATTAGCTGCAATCTGATATACATTAGTATGTTAACTATGTAACGTATTTTTGGTGATTACCCACCCCCTGTAACACACCCTACAGGCAGCATTTAGCGTGCTCATTAGATGTAGCGGAGAAGAGAAATGAAACTTCACATCCCGTCCCGTTCGTGGTTTGCGAATAAGTTCGTCACAAAGCATAAACAAATAAAGATCTTACGTCTCTCAAGAGTGAAGCGGATCACGAATGACGGAGCATGTCTCCACAAAGGGCTCAGACGCAGCACGGAGCGATGGGATCAGAAACTCGGCGCGGACGCTCGCATTTCATTTAAGTCGGGGGAGGCGGGCGGTGGAGGTAATGAGCTTGAGGGCACCCCCTTAGTTTCCGAGTCCCGAGGGAAGAAGAGGTTTACGAGGAGGCAGGACGTTCGGATGAATTCTCACACTGAACGGCAGCTCGCGGAGAGGGAGAAATCCCAAGCGAAAGGAAGGTTTTCTTGGGCGTGTTCCCTCAACAGCTTGCGAGAGTTACGGCCCCCTTTTGCTCGAGACGTATCTGCGAGAGGCGAAGGCCAAGGGCGCCGCTTTGCGCCGGAGAAATACGAGAGAGAGAGAGAGGAAGAATACCTACCACGCATGGCAGAGAAACATTCGCAATCTCGTGGAGCACGAGCAAGAGCGACTGCGAGTGAAGTCACCAGGACATTAACAGAAGTGCAGCACAGGTCACGTTCTCTTAGTCGCGCACTTTCTTCCACCACGGGGAGTGTTAAAACACAGCCGTTTGAAGTTTATGACTCCGAATCCATAGCTACGCAACAGTTCATTTTCAGCGAGGATAATGCACGCCGTTCCGAACCCTCGACGGTCGCTCACTTCATCGAACCTCGATAGCTCATGTTCTTTTTATGAAATGTGATAATATAAGTTACAAGGGATATTTTTGGATAGAGGAATAAAATCATTCACTATGTGAATCCAAAATCAAATAGTGAACCAGAAACTCTCCATCTCACTTAGTTAATCCTTACTGAAATTATGTCAGCCTCCGATAGAAAGGTGACAAAGTGCAAAGGCAAATGGAAAACATTTTTGTTAGAAAATATGGTAACAAAGTGTTTAGGTCATGGAGCTGTAACAAAAACGAGGAGAGAAATAGAGATAAAGCGAATAAAATATAATAGGTAATGGTTTAAAAGAGTATGTAACCGGAATCAATTAATTCTGTCGCCTTTCCGAGAGTACTTTTAACCAATCATACATCCTCCTTTACGCATTAAATACCTACTCCTTTTTTCTACCATCTTCAATGTATGAGCAATTTCATGTACATTTAATGAAAAGAAATAGCGTTACTATGCAACTACTGTTGCTATACAATTTCCGATTATTTCTATCCTAAATCTCGTTTTCATTGTGGCTCTACGACGTAAGGACGTCAAAATCTTACTCAGGCATCGGTACATTCGGCTCATGCTACAATATGCTAAGCAATTCCCAATAAAATATTCTATTTCTAGGCTGAGGCTAACATAAATTTCAAAATTATAAAATAAACTGTCATGGATATTTTCACCGTAGAAGGTTAATAGTTTCATAAGCCCGGTCTAATATCAGTAAGAATTATTTCCTAATGAACGCTGAAGACAATGCTGAACGGCCATATGATTTCAAGCATTCGTTCACTCTTTCATATTTTCGTTCTTGACACTCGAATATTTTGTACATTTTGTATTTTCAATCATTTTATGCAAAAACTGGCCCTTAAAACTTCAAAATTATTGCTAAGGGGTATATATGTGGTAGGGGGTAAATATTCACCAGACTTTCACTTTTGTCGAGTGAATAATCCAATTCTTAGTAACTACACTGCCATCATACTCTCAAGTCTGCTAAAAACACAAAAGAAAAAGGAATTTTTCTCATACATAGCAGAATCTATTTTGAAATATCAACATGCGAGGCGGCACAGCTCTGTCACAAGTGACACTTGTACCTCGTACATTTAATATCTATAAATCACAATTGCTCGAAATGTCACCCAATGACACCGGCTAAATGATGACGTTGATTTATCTCTTTAATGAGTGCCTGAAGGAAGTCGGCTATCGTACGATATAAATCACCCCATTCTATAACCAGTTTCCCGAGTGAATATGGAAACGAGAAAACAGGAGGTGAGTCACTCAGTGATCGCTCACTAAACAACCTACAGCTCCAAGGGATATCAACATAGTATTTCAAGGATAAAGGTAATGTCTACCGCAAATTAGGAATGTTTCCTGTAAATGAGGTGACGTAACTAGATCCCTCTTGGACATCGCCAAGATAATTATTGAAGTTCCATGAACAAATATTTTCTTTTAATAATTCAAGCATTTGCAACCTCGCAAAGAAAGCGTAAATGGGCTCGATAAAGCAATTTTGTAATGAACATTTGATGAAAGACGCTCCTTAGAAATGGAAGCTCTATTCTTTTAAATCAACTACAAGAAATCACGGCAAATCTGACCGTGGAACCGACCTTGCATAACTGCTACGAATAGCCTTATTGCAAAATTATAAAATCCGGAAAAACACTACGCCGAAAATTGATTAAAAATTTGAAGTTGTGCATATTATTCTACCTTGATTTCTTTTTCACTCTCCGCATCGCTCACGCATGAAACAAGTTGACGCCCTTCCCTCTACAGAGCTTTATAGAACTCATCGCGAGGCTCGATGCTTTGAAAGAAAATTATAATTTCACACCCCTCTCACTTTCCTTCTCTACAGTGGATTTCGTCTCCGTCACAACCTCATATGTATTTTCATTCGCGAACGCTGACGGTTGCAAAAGGGAGGGAAGAAGTGTCGGGAGCCGGTGGTGATGCCCTCTCTCAGCTCAGTGCGCCAGTCAACACCCTGTTATAATCCTTTAGGTGCTTCAAATAAATGTACAAACATGCCGAGTTTCATTCGTTAGCGAATCAATAACGCCCTTAACGTCATTCGTAGGTCATCTGACAAGCATTTATCGACACCTACATTTTATCTTAAGAGCCGCCGCAAGGGCGTGAGACAGGGGGTGGTAGGTCACCAGCATTGAAGTTGAATTTTAGGTAGATAAAACCTTTTTATGTATAAAGTTAAGTATGGCGAGCAACGTATTAGAAAGAATTATTCCTTACTTGCGTTGAAGTCAAGCACTGTGCGTGGGAAAAACCAATTCTTGTATTTCTCGGTACGAACGTTGCTCTCTCTTAATTAGTCGCTTTTTTCCGTCCTGCTTATCAAGTGTTGGGGTTAATTAACTCCATACATTTTCCGGTGAAAAACTCTACCATTTTTACGCAAAAAGGCAAAAATGGAACGTGAATTTTTTCCGTGAAATCGTAATACGTTTTCAAACATGTCCAGATGAAACGCATAAATACATACAATTGCATCGCTAGAACGAAATGAAAGTTTTTCTTTGGCCAGACTTGTGTAATTATGATCATAACTACTAGTTCTACTAGTATGGTAATGCAGCAACTACAAAATGAATAGCTCGATTTCCCCAAGTATCCCTTGCTACAAAGTTCTCAGGGCCGTGGAGCATATATAAAATACTAAATTATCAAAGTAAAACCTTTACTTGGTGAAATAAGTACTTCAAAGCCAACAGTAGGATCCTCACACCTTCAAACCGACATTCATCCACTGAATCACAGTCATTATGATATTCTAAAATACATATTTTAGAAAAGTATGATTGTTTAGCAACCTTGAGAGATAGGTAACCTTTCCTTCCCCGAAAAAAATATATGCAAAGCTTTTCACGTGAAAACAAAACAAGTTCATAAAACAAACGTTCGCTACAGGGGGGCCTGGCGTGGAGTACGGCATCGTTAAGGATGGAGCCGATGAGAACAAGGGAAACGGCAACGAGCGGACGGACGGAGAACAAACGCCCACGCCACCAAGGGACTCTCAGTCGCTATCATCTTCCAAGACCCACAGGCAAAATACAATCGATTGAAAAGAAAAATATTCCCTAGGTGAAATTAAGGTCAATTACTTTTATGAAGATGCCAAAAGCAAGTTAAAACAAAACTCAGTCTTACTTTGACTGAAAAATTTAGATAACAGCAGAAGGATACAGGTAATATATCGAATAGGTTCAAAATGCCGTATTTTATACGTACTATAATGGGCAATGGTTGCTGTACAAACATTTCTCAGGGGTTCCACTGGATCAGAGGTATTATTAATTCAACCTAATTATTTAGAAACGAATAATTATAAGGGATGAATTATTGGCTTCATTATCTCAGCCAATATTTCTGGCTGAGTTAATAAAAGGCCTTGACTTGAAAACACCCAAGACTATCATACAAAATGCGGGCAGGGAACATACTAGATGATAATAATAGGTGTCATCGATGATACGGGAAATTAGTTAGGAAACGTGCTTGTTAGGTAATTTGCATATCTGTATGAGAGAAATTGTACATCATATAAGTGTGCTCCATTCTGATATTCTCTCGAACATCTGACATGTAAACACAATAATTTCCAACTATAATATTTGAGCAGTATATGTTCCATCTGATGATATTAAAAGCTGTGTTTCTAAGTGAATTTATTTTACTTGACAGTAAATCCGGTCATGTAGAAACTAACAATAGAATTGTGATCGGAAAACCGTAGTAGTTGTCTGGAGTGTATTCACCGCCTGCTATACACTCTTGCGGAGGCCTGCAGGCCCTGGCCAGCAGTGCAGGGTACAATGCATGTGGAGATGACTGGACTCCTTCAATGGTCCCCAACAAGCGTGCTCTTACCCTTGTTCCTCGTCGAAGAGCAAAGATGGGACGATAGATAGGGAGACAATGAACGCCCCTCTTCGGAAGGGATGGGCAATCAAATGAAAACTACCATCATCAGCATAATAGAAGACTGTCGATATTATTAATCTCAGGACCCTATCAATCTGACACCAAAGGTGCAGTAGCGAATACAATAGCGAAACACACAAATATACAAGAACATCCCGAAGCGTACTATATTTTAAAAAAATTACATTTTTCCAGATTACACTCACAATAGAGGGTTCGTGGGGTTTCAGAAATTTTGATTTTTCACAAGTTGAGCCCATCCCTACTCTCACACCTCCTGCGACATACCACAGTGGGAAATCTTATACCTCAAAAAGAATGCTAATATTGATGTGGAAAATAAATTCTCATTCCTTGAAAGCGAAAAAGTAAAGCAAGCATCAAATAATTCCGTATATGTTGACATTTTGTCGCCGTAGAGATGCTAAATCAAGCGCTATTAAGATACATGGAAAGCCAACGCATATATAAAACGGCAAACTGTTCGAATAAATTTCTCAGTTCATGGCATTCATTTCTAATAAAGTGGAGATTACCACGAGGAAATTCCCCCCTGAAGGATGTCACTGCTTGTGTTTTGCTGTCGTGTACGCTCATTAAAAATTTTAGAGCTGCAAAATTTGCAGATTTTATGATCGGCTCGAGCATCGAGACAAGATGATCAATATACTCGAAACGAAACTATGGATAAGCTCACGACTTTGGAAAATAAACGATGCAACAATTATCGAGTTATTATCGAACAGGAATCATTGACATGGGCTCACGTGAGATAGTATCTCCTCATCATTCCTTCACGGTCGTCGTCAGGGGGGTCGAGTAGGAAAATGTCGCTGGCATAGCCTCTCAGCGGGTGAAGATGGAGATGATGAGAGGTCACCCGGGGGTTCACGAGCGCTGCACGGGGGCTAATGAGGATGAGAGGACCTCTGAGCACGAGGCTGGGCGTGGGCGACAGAAATCGTCCTTTCAACCCTCTCTAAACTCCCTACGGCGGCCGATGATGAACGCTTTCAAACCCTCTTCACGAGAGAGAGGGAGATCGTTGGATGTACGTCCTTCCCAGACGTTCCGAGAACGTCTCGTCACCCGGCGGGTATCACTCTACGTTCGCCAACGATCTGTATCCCCAAATAGGTTCCGCCGACGACGGAATCCTCGTGAGAGGAGACAACGTGCTGCTGGGGCTGAAAAGATAAGCACTCACGTCGGAACGAGGATTTTAACCTCATCGTTCTCGCTACAGCCAGACGGAATGTATGAGTGTACGCGCGATTCTGATATTGCAATTCAAATTTGTTGATCTTATTCTCGAACTCGACGATTCATCAATCAATAAATGAAAACACAAAACGAAAACGTGTAATAATAAAAAAATAATACTAAACCTATTTACCTTACGTCATATTTTCTATCAAAGCCCACTCATTATCTCAATAGCTTTGCACTTGTCGCGAAAATGTATGCGCATGAAATGTTAAAACGCAGTGATATTCAAACAAAGACTGATTAGGTACCGTAATGAGGTATGAGTTTCCAACGTATAAGCCTTATGATCCTTAGGTGAGTTAGTAAAACATTTTGTAAGGAGTCCATACCTACCTATTGAATCATTTGATGGTATATTAGTACCTTTTGAAACCTTGTTATTTTCTACATTTCTCAGGACATTTTCCTGGAAAGATTTTACCATCACACGTCCACCATTCTGGTCCCTTCCCTAGTAAGCTCAGACTGCAGAAGGTAATGTGAGGAGCCAAAAGCAATGGCTGTCTTCAGCTACTTTATAATTCACTTTACTATCACTGGCTTTTAAATTTGCAATTTCCAAAAGAGTTCATTGCTTCACACAACTCTCTATCCTACGCCTGGAACTACTTCAACATTTCTTCTACTGAGAATATCTTCCACGCGCAGCTTTGAGGGCCTACACCGTCCTTCATTTCAGCCTTAGTTGATACTGTTCAGCATTTCAATCCTCGTTCGCTCTCTCAATGAATTAGCCATGCCAACACCCGCACACTGCTTTTATATTTGCCCAGCCTATGAACGTCAACTCCAGGTTCGTTAACGACCTATTCATCGTTCACCCCAATTTTATCGCATGAACTGAAGAGCATCTACAGAAACAATAAAAATCGCCAGAAACGAGACGATTCACTCGTCTATCGTTTAGATAATTTTTCGTCGTCACCAACGCAGAGAAAATCATGAAAGACAGAAGAGTCTGGCAAGCGGTAATGACCTAACCGGCAGCATTCAACGTCACCTTGTGGTATTTCTTCGAGGAAAAAAAATCGGGGGAATCCGAGGAACGCGACGGGGTGGGGGTGACGGTTATGAACCTCGGACGAGATTATAAGAAGAGTGGGCTTGATGATAATGAAAGGAGAGGAGGAATGGGGAAGGGGAGGGCGGGAGAGGTGGGGAGGTCTGAGGAAGGGGGCCGAGAGAGCATGGGGGGATGGGGATGAAAGATCCCTCGCAGGGCCAG
The DNA here is from genome assembly GCA_933228895.1 of Platycnemis pennipes. Classification (NCBI taxonomy): domain Eukaryota; kingdom Metazoa; phylum Arthropoda; class Insecta; order Odonata; family Platycnemididae; genus Platycnemis; species Platycnemis pennipes. The sequence goes on from OW121848.1 coordinate 43,270,325, forward strand.
GGAGATGACAGGCCGTAGGGGACCGCATTTTCAAGGGTAAGGATGGACGACGCAGGGAATAGGGAGGGGAGGTGGGATTCTCCTCCCCCTTCACACAAACAGGCGACCCCGAACAAAAAAGGCCAACGGGTGCACGAGTCCCCCGCACCCAAATGTCTGAAACGCAATAAAGAAAATCTCTCCCTTCGTGGAAAACCTTATCTCCGCAGCCCAAGCAAACCAAAAGGCCCGATGGTTCACCTCAGAATACACCCCCGCCATTCTGCCCTTCTTAGAGTGGTGCGGATCCTGCGGTTTTCCTCGTGTTAGGATGAAACTAAAGAGCGCAGCCCCTGAAATAGTTAATGAATCGCCTTTGATATTACTGTAGCTGCAGAAAAGGACCTAAAGAGAATATTTCTCCGGAGTATCGCTGTTTTCCATTGTTTTTCCCCAAATATTCCGGAAATTTGATACGTCTGGAGATGATTTCTCTCAATTTCCTTGGTTTCCCTCAATTTAGGAGCCAAAATAACTGATAATCACGTCAATGCAGCAGTGAATAAAAAATTAAGCATATCATTTCTAATACTTCCCCGCATAAATACGGTATCCTTACTCTCACAAAAGAACTACTATTTCTTCCGTACATATATAAAAATATTCATTTTCCACAAGTCGGTTTTGAAATAAGTTATCGCTCTAAGAGCCATCAAATTTGCAGAAGGTTCCGCTCAACAAGAAATCCAGTTTTCAAGACACATTTCCATCCAGGATAAAGGTGAAATTTTTCCTTTGCTAATTGTCACGTACTTTTTCAGGGACACATTAGCATGACATAAACATGACCACATCAAATAAGGACTATTTGATTAATACGAAGTTTTCACAGTCGCCCGAGGTAGCAAAGTCGGAGGAGCGTCGACTTGATCACCCTGGAGTTGAGGAGTCGATCCCCGCCTCGTGCATGGATATGCCTTTTGTCTTGGATTAAGATAAGATTTGAGCCAGATTAGTCTTTGCGACATGACCTAAGGAGCTGAATTACCTCAAAACCTGTTTTTATAATCTGACGAAGGCTAATAATCGTAAAAATAAAATAAAACTCTGCTGTATTTTAAATCAAAGAAAACTTTGCTATCGACCAGTCGAGCGGTATATAATAATAATTGTGCGGAATACAACAGTTTTATTTTGTTTATATAATATCGAAATTTCACCGAGTTAACTAGCCTGCTAATGCTATGAAAGCTAATTAATCAATTACATACATATACATGTCGTCACGTATGGGACAAAAGGAAGATCAATCTCGTTCAATCTATATTTTTCGAGATGTTTACCACCACACGAGACGACTTACGCTAAGGCTCACATCATGCCGGCGGGTGTGATGAGCAATTTTATTTCCCTTTCCGCTTCATCTGTTTGCGACGAAGGATTAAAAGTTTCCTTGTAAGCTGTCACTCTGACATTCCATAATAAATGAACCATCACAGCGAAATCATTTGATTTAACTCACTGCACCCTGAAAGTCCGATCACAGCACGCAACACGCAGATTCAACTTGTATGCGCACATTCGTTTAAAGTCATTCATTTGTCGATGCAAAAGAGAACTGTAAAAGAGAGCAATGGTGAATTCAAATGCCGCGCCAACGGTGAATTCAGGAATCCTTGGAAAACAAATTAGATGGATTATATTCTCCCAAGCGTCAATTTCTCATTGAAAGAACTGCAGCACGAGACGTAATTTGATGAAAATGGCAGATAAACGGCCGATGGAAAGGATTGCTACGGGAGCTGCTTTCTGCCCACGTTCACTAAACCCTCTCTCTCACTGACACTAATCAGTCCCGCATTCGATTAGAGAGATGAAGTTGCTCTGTGCTCACGAAGCCAATCCCGAAGGAATTGGAAGCAACGGATTTTGCACTCCATCAAGAATGGCGGTTTATGGCATCGTGATATGGGTGGACATCTTATTTACTCCCATTCCTTTTCCCTCTAATCGAAATAAAAAAAATAGCTTTACGAGTGACTGAAGACAATCACTCAGTTAAGCAACTAACTCACCTAACATAAATCACCTTTGAGAAATGCTAAATAACCCTGTCCGCAGAAAACAGCATGCGCAAGTATTAAAAAAAAACTAGTACGTGCATATTTTGAATTGTAAATAATTAGATGAGGTAATGATGATCAGGAATAATTATTACTGCGAGATCTAGGACGACAAAACCAAACGACAAGAAGAATGAAAAAATAAAATCACAGTAATATACACAGCATTTATAAGCAACACGAGGAACGCTTGTTTATTCGAAAAATAAGAACAGTTGAAGACAATATGTGTTAACGAGAACTGCCCCAAAATTTTCCTTTGTTATCGAGAGACCTTCAATAAAGCCCATGTTCCCATTGCAATTCGTAACATATCAAACTCCCTTTACCGTGGACGAATTACACTTTATTTTCATTTGTATGACATGTACATACTTGCTCGTTCTTCTTATCAATGATTGCATTACCTCGAATCTTTTTTAGCCCACATTTTGAGATTCTTTTTTTTTTCCCCCAAAGGTCTAATGTCTAGGTCTAGGAATCATATAAACGAACGCTCCACAATCCGTAGAACGAGGGACATTCCGTTTATACCTATATTAATCACCCAGAAGTATTTTTTAAATGCATACAGTACGTTCCAACCCTCACATTTTCCATGTAATCATGACAATGTAGGAAGCAGAGATTTAGAAAGTTGTTAAATTCGAAATAGTCTACGAGAAAATTATTGGAAACCCTTGTACTGATATTAAGTTCAAGTGTCACCGCTTAAGGAAAATATGCACGGAAGACCTTGACTCCGGAATAGCTAGGAACAACGGCACAGAACTTCGCCAAAGGAAGTACCCAATTACTATTCCGTGTATTTCGACGTAAAATATTTAAAACTTCTTTCTTTTCACTCAGGGCATCGGGTACCAACCTTTACCGGTGCGCGAAGTTTATACCTACCGGTACACAATCCTGTAGTCTAAAATTCATCATCACTCGAGGCCAAAAAGGTTGACTAACACTGGCACAGGGAAATGCACTTTCTGTACTCCACCCAGCCAACAACAGGTCGCTACCCAAAAGTTTACGAGAGGAATTTTCAAGTAGCACCTTGATCACACTCGCGCTAACCACATGGGTTATCAACTACTTGACACCTTCGCCCGTGCGCATAACGAGAGGTAGCCGAACGAGATCGTGATATGCCGGAATGGAGCTGAGGTCCATCCGGGGGACTCTGGGACGAGAGCCTATTAATAATGCCGAGAGCCACCACCTCCATCCCGACCACCAAGATCCCATAGATTGACCGGCTATGGGCACTCGGCGATAGGAAGGACGGCCCATCGGTGGAAGTGCTTGGCGCTTGGTGAGCGAGGGGAAGCAGGGAACGGGGGATGTGTGGGGAGGGTGCGGGGGCGGAGTGAGCATTGGGGTGCCCACAAAAGCAGCGCGGGGAGAAGGGTGCGGCGGCCATTTGCATACGAACACGCCCGCGTACACACAGGGGGCACCACTGCGTCCCCAACAGGGGAGCCAAACCCAAAGGCATGCCCACGCACGCACGTCCTGATGAAATATCAACTCCCAACAGTTTCACGAAAATGTTCGCGAAACAGTGCGTGAGCGGAAGAACAAGAGCTTTCCCAACGAACTCCCTCTGAGGAGCTTTATACGTGAAAACCAGAGGATGACGAACTCGATTTATCTCGAGGCTGTTGGACGGCAAGGTAAAAATGGCAAGAAATAAAGAAACACGATTCCCTTCTTTGTTTTCAATCCAAAGATAGGTTGACTGCAGTAATCTATTCTTCACTAACCAGGCATGCCATGGTTACACCCTGGCACTTCTTAATGTCTGAATCTCTCTTAATTCGGCCCATCCTCGGTCTTCCTGATGAGGGGTTTTCTTCTATTTTTCCCTCTAATATGTTCTTGACCAATCCATTACCTCTCAATGTGTGTTCTACCCAAATGGTTCATTATGTCCCAATTTTCTTCATATGCACCTTCCTGTATTCGCTTTTCTCAATACACCACCATTTGCAATCACATTTCGTTCATTTATTAATCGGCATCCTACGTCAACACCAACTCTAAAAGATACAGTCTCCATACGAAGTTTTTCACGTACTTCCTCCATCTTTCTAGCTACACAACCTCTGAAAACAAAAGTAGTCTCTTCATCATGAATGCTTCCTCAGCTTCAGCTAAGCGATGTTTACTACCCGAGAAGGACACATGCCCCTGTACATTTTCGATGGCACGATAGGGTAGTTTGGGTGTTTTTCCTTGAGGGCATCATCTGTTTTGTCGTGTGGTCGACTAGCTCGCCTATAGATAATACAGTAAGTACAAAGTGGAGAAGAATTGAAGGCCATGAAAAGGAGAACATATAAGGGATGAATATATGGCTAGTGGATGACGTGGAGCGATACTTTAGGATTATTGAAGAAAAAAACTGAAAGACATTTCTATGCTTAGTTTCTCGAAAACTTCAAGTTCCTCCAAATTGAAAACAACACCATCAAGCCTTCCCAAAACATGCATGACTTTCTCAACATGCAAAGATAGTTTCAACTGAAATTTTAGAGAGAGAATGAGCATTTTCTGTCAGGGATGTGAATACATGAAGAAACAACTGCGATTTTTATCTTCAGGTCGACATTCCACAGGAAGGGCAGTCCACTGTTTTTATACTAACCGATAAGATCCCTACAATTCGCCTATTAATGATACGTTCATTAACTCTCAGACTATATGCGATCTGGAGCGCCCTCCACCGTATTTCTGCCTCTTCATTACCAATTCTGGTTCTTTGCTTTGCATCATTTACTCGTGTTTCAATTATTCAATTTCTTACCAAATTTTGAGAGCTTAATATATCTACCATTGCACGGTTCTTGTCGTCGCAACTTATTGCAAGTGGATATCATTATACCTCACGACGGCCGCAGGAAGGGGAGGAAGAAACACACTCCTCTCAACAACAACCAACCAAGCATTCATTCATTCTTCATCAGTCCCCTATTCCGTATATTTCACTGTAATAAACCAATGTCAGCTAGGCTCACACGTAAGAGAACGAAAATTGCACTATGCATTAAAACAAGGGCATTTATCATTATTATCTACAGGCAGGAGGTGAATAATCATCAAGCAAAAATCAGCATCGACCAGAAGGCAAATGAAAGCAGATTGGCCGTGAGGTTCGAACAATGAACACGGGACTTGTATGGAAGATTTGTTGAGTGAGGGTGCAGAGAGGGTATACGAGGCAGCGCTACATCCTCACCACGCAGCCAGGAAAGGCGAACCAAGCAAAAAACAACGTCGGAAAGCGAGAGGAAGAATTAGTTAAAGATGAAAGATGCATGGCGGAGACAAAACGCAGTTCGCCGATCGATAATGCATCTTCCAGTGCTTCGGGGACGTAGTTGGAGGGTTTGAGAGGGAGAATTCGAACGCATTAAGGGCGGACGAATAGGTTGAGACCCGCCACTTCGACGAGGGTGGACGGGGGAGGAGGAGACTCGGAAATGATTGATAGGAGCGCATCGTCGGAACTAGAAGCCGTCGTCAAAGGCGAGGTCCGTAATTGATGTCCTTCACTACGAGTGCAGGTGCGCCAATAACACGGCATGCGTGTCCGAGAGAGACAGAACTAAATCGAGGATACACGAGGGGAGCAAAAAAAATATTGGCTGGGACAAGAAAAGCGTGGGGAGCGGAAAATTAGCAGGATATATTTGGATAAACTCATGGATTAAAAATTATGTCAGTGATAAAGTAAGAGGAAAGCCGTAGGGAAAAGACTAGTGCAGCCATTGGATTGGTGAACATTCAGTCCGACCGAGCATTACAACTTAGAAACCTGAACATAAGAACAGTTTGCTTAATGACTTTGATCATGTTGAATTTCGATTATGAACATGTACCGAAGGAAGTAGTAGTTGTAGTATTAAGAACGGGCTCCAACGGCAAGCTTTATAGCGCAGTGTCTAACCCACCTAAACGCGAAGCTTAAACCTAAGACAAACGGAACACACATTCCCCAGGCGGGATTCGAACTCACGACCTTGGTGTTGCCAAGCTGACCCATAATAGACCACAATACCCCGTCAGACATAAACCGAAAGAAAGACCAAATAATGATATAAGACGTAGTAAGGGAGATCAGTAAGTCATAGGGAAATTTTAAGAAAGATAAGAAGTAACTGCAGATCATGAAACCTTCAGGTGTGTAGATGAAAGGGTATATGACGAGTAGCCGGGTTGCACGAGGTTTGTTAGAGAAATAAGGGTAAGATTGTGAAGCAGATGTGGATTCAGTTAATTAAAATCTACCCAACAAATACAGCATCAATAGAAAGACGACTGGAATAACCAATAGGAAAAGCGGCCAGACAATTTTGGTCGAAGTGAGAAGGTGATCGATGCTATAACAGCGCACCCCACTGCGGAACTTTCCTCTCAAAAAAGCCCTGCTGAATAAAATATGAGACTAATGAAACATCGGGACCCTGGCCTCGATAAAGGAGTCCGTTTTGACTGACTGGCCCATCCATTCTTTAAGACCACTTCCTTGAGCGTCCCTCCCTGCGCGCACCCCTCCATCGACTTCCCATAAAAAACTTCTTTCTTCAAGGGCAAAACTTTTTCTTCTTTCTTCGCCTTTCAAGTTCATGAAGTCCGATATCAACCATTCTATTCCGCACTTCCAGAAGCCAGTAACGATTAATGAGTGGAAAATGGAGTCGAGCAACAATAATTCTCCCCAGAGAGAGAATCGGAAATCGATCAGAGGCCTTGAACCGGGAGGAGACGAAAATATATCACTACCCCGGTGTTGTCCCTCGACCAGATGCATTAATGCAATAATATGTACTCCGCCTCGGGTATGAGCACAGGATGAGTTCACGTAGGCTGCTCAGACTGCGAGATTAGCGAATTACAGCAGCGCGATATGAATTTTAGATCACAACAGCGTACGTATGCATGTTTTACATAACGACCCTTCGTTGAGCTGATTAATGTGGCAGTGACTACTTAAATATTTCAGAATATACGAGATTTTATAACAAGTTTTTATTACCACGCATGGGCAATTATGCAAACAAAGTGATGACAAATTTATGAGAACCTCTTACTGCTATCGCCGTAAGTAGCCGAAGCGGTTCAAGACGCCAGAATCCGCTTTCCCGAATCGTCCCGATGGGTAAACAGAATCTCAAGAGCAAACATGGCAGTGATTACATCAAATATTTCGCACAAAAGAAGAGACTGGACAAAGTTCTATGCGACTATCCTGACTGCCTACTTAAGCTGCGTCACGTGTTTTCTACAAGAAACTAAGTTTTAAAGTTGAATTTATAGATAATTTTCCATCGATACTTTTTTGTGAATGAATCTTAACTCTTTTATCATAAAATAGATTCTGAGTGTTGTGATATAACCGCAGCTGACAATGAAACTTAAGTCTTACCCTAACTAGTAAAAAATAGAGATGTGCTCAACTGTTAGTGTCCTATTAATAGATATCACTCAGCTGAAAATAATACAAGCTTCTCCAATGTAGATTAATCAAAGATAAAGTCGAGCTTAATCAAAAACGGTTGCGGCAATCGTCGGCTTTGCTAATCAACGAAACGCATTATTTAATTCATGGCATGAATAGACCGTCACATCGCATTATATCGTGCATCGCTGCAAATCATCGGCTGCCGTCTTCATAACACGCAACGAAATCACATCAATATCGCATATACAGTCAATATATCGCAATATCGCACATGGCTCGCATGGTGAGGGCTCAGGGGAGGAAGAGGGACGCTAATGAGGCGAGGAAGGGGTGCCTAATAAGGGAGGAGGGGTGGCTCCGAGGCAGAGGAGGGGGGAGACCTCGCCCCCTCAACCCCCTCTCCCTCGGCCTCCCACCCTCGAAAACTCATTGTTCGCCCAGCCATACGGACACCCACGACTCTGCTGACACTCACTGCCGCTGCGACCCTCACCACCACCGCCACCAGTAGGGAAGGGGAGAGCGACAGGGGGTCGAGTTGGCTCGGGGAGCGGGCGGAACCAGAATGCGAAATTTTCCGAAGAGAGGGCCAGCGGGGATAAATTTCAATTATGAGGGAGGCGATGGGCGGGGGTGGAAGGTTGGCAGAGGAGGGGGGAGAGAACAGAAGGGGGGGTTGGGGGCGAGGGGAGATTTCGAACTGCGGGGGAGGGCGGATATGTACGCACCAAAATTAACTCCCCGAACCCGACACCACTCTCCCACCCCCGTCCACACCCTTCGGCACCCACGCCACCCTCCCACCCTCCCGTCGAGACTGTTAGCGGCGGGCATTACATCTCTATTACACCCACGAAAACTCCCCACGGTGGGGAGAGCTCCGAGAGCCAACTCACCTACGGAGGCGTGGCACGCATGTTTTACGCCAGCCGTAATGACTAGCTGTAACGGAAAAGTCCTCCTCGCTCCTGAGAATCCGATGCTCTTCGCCCATTTGCAGCGGCTCCTCCCGGCGCTGGCCTCATAATCTCGCGTCGTTATACGCGCCTCGGCGGATAATTGACGAGCAACATGACGAGAACACCCGCATCATCAAAGGATTAAACCTCCATCATGGACAATGACCCGCTTAAGATGTGACGAAGGGAGGAAAACGCATATAACAAGCGTACGAGCTCCCTTTAGCGCGCTATTCTTGTGGAAGTTTAGCGGATAAGCACCTATTCGTACGGCCTCGACGCTTACAACGTGTGTAGGTCGACCAAGCGTACTCGCTGGGGACAAGGGAAACTAAGAGAAAAATTAAAATGCGGTTCAAAAGATTAAATTACATGTTCTTCTAAGGTGGGCCTTGGACTATCTAGTAGCCAAAGTGATACCCGCGATACGACCTCTCTCGCATGAAAACGAAATGTGCATATTCTTCGATAACTCCTTTCTTTACAGGAAGGTTCCCTTTGAAGACGGAGTCCTAGGCCCATATTTAGAATGTCAACTGCAGTCTTGCTTCTACTGCTTACGTAATAAAATATCAACTGCGAATCGTATTGGTGCAAAGATTATACCTACAAAGGTAGTATTACCACTCAGTGTGACGCTGAGAAGTATGCGTACCACACTGATTATTATCGAGGTGAATTTGTACACCAATTTTAACTCATAATAGAGATTATATGGTGTAAGTAGAAGAAGTGAGACTGTTATTGAGATTCTGAGTAGCATAAAATTAAACACCCGGGTGGTGAAGGTCAATGCACTTTCTACAATGCGAATGTCAACAAATTATTTTAAGGCACAAATCATGAAATGCCTATAGTTCTTTGGAGTTCTCTATACCTTCAATCAAGGAATTCATTTGATTTTCCCATTTCACATTCCGTGACTGACGGTCGAACGAAGCCGAACGAGCAGCACAAGAAACGGAAAATTCCGAATTCGTGAAAAGAAACTCCAGGCTCGGAGCGCCCGAACGAGGGAGAAACGAAAATAACGCCTGGGAATGTGGGCTGAGGCACGAACTGGGGAGATTCGGACCCAATCACGACCTCGGGCACAAAGCAAAGGGCATGGAGTCCCGCTCGTCAAAAATCTCGAAGCCGAGCCCCATCCCGACGTGATCAATAGACAAGAGTCCCGGTGGAAACCCATCAACGGCGGCCAACAAACGAGGGGGCTATTCCTGCACGTCTCCACCCCCGATGGAGAATGCCCGCCGCGTGTCCACCGATGCACGTCCCGCACGCGTCGTTTGCAGCCGGGAATGAGAAATCTCGCATCGGTCACCGCCACACAGAGGGAACTCACGGCGCGAAGATCAAAAGGACGCGGAATTGAGGGGAATTAAATGGAGCGTCGTCGTAGGGAGCGGGGGAGGCGGAGCAGGTGGCCGCTGTGCCGGTTCGTACGGTGGGACGGGTAGCAGCAGGGAAGAGTGGAGGGGCGGTCTCGACGCACGAGCAGAATAGGCCTCATGCGCTTACTTACGCCTGAGTCAACTACCACGCATTATCCTAGCATGCTCTGCCCATTGAGGTACCTTAAATGGTCATGAAGTGGCTGTAATTCGGGGGAGGCGACCGATAGATAAGGCCATTTGCGCTACTTAGGGGGGAGATTGAGTATGAGTTGGATTTTTTAGGAAACGTAGTAAGGGTGGAGAGAAACTCGGCGTCAACATTAGCCTGCTCTAACCGAAAGGCGTCAAGGGGCCCAAGGTCTAACGTCATATTCGACGGGCAGTGTACTGAACTTGACGTGCTCTCCTCGCAGCACTCAAATAGGGAACATTATAATAATTAAAAATCTCTACCTCAGCTAGTATTCGAGCCCAGGGTATTGGGACATTACTCGGTAAGCCCAAAGAGGGAATGACTGAAAAGTATAAAGATGTTTTAACTGGGATTTGGTTGTTTCCGCAGGAATATTTGTTGAAATTAAAGGCAAGTGCATTGCCAGTGTCTAGACCTCCTGATGAAAGTCAGTACTCTAGCCACCATAGTAACCCGATCCCCCATATACATAAAATACGTCTATAACACTTACAACCAGATAAGCATATGTCTGTACAAGATGTTCTTCCTGAGATCCGCAATATTCTACCCTTCTTCACCCTATCCAAAAGGCCAACTCTCATCCTTAATTTTCCTCCAATATATATGCATTCTCCTTTAAACCACCTCCAACAAAAGCCATTACCCCAATCACAACCTCTCCTATCTTGTACCGCCTTCTTCGAAATTTCCTTCAGGAGCATTATTTTCTTCATTTTTCTCCGAACGCCTGTATTCGAACGTCTATTTTTGTCTCCATCGTCATTTCTATTCCTCTATCCACCCAATTCTTCATTGTCTAGACTGTGACATTGTAGAAATCAACTACCAAGAAAGATTCTAACAGAAGGGCTGTTCACGCGATGAATACGTATCTTTCTATATTTCTTCTAGAAAAGGCATTTTTAACTGTGGGACATAACAGTCTTGAAGTGTATGTAACCTGCCATAATAAATCCCGCTGACAATTAGGAATATTACATAATTTGTTGGCTTTACATTTTGCACTCACCCAATTTGGTAAAAACATGGCATTTTGCCGACCATTTGAGAAGATTCAAACGTTCCACCACGATAAAAATCCGAGTCTTAGGTTTCTGCAAATGGATACAAATTTGGGAATCGTATTTATATTCGAAGCTGTCTAGCAAAAGCTAAATTTTTCAACACATTCATTCATTCATTTTCCGAAACACGATTGCAATAAAATAAGGGAAAGATAACGAAAGAAATAAGACTCGCGATAATTTTTTTTAGATAAATCAAACGGCAAAACCAAATCTTTTAAGCGCTCGTAAGCGTGCTGTATTCCAGTAAAATACCTGTAAATGCCTTTATGTGAACCACGCGACCAATAAGAGCTATAAAAGCTGAATACGATAATTGGAATTTACTAAAATGGTTCAGAATAAAAATTGTGTTGGCTGAAAACGCTTCGGAATCATAGCCAAATAAGGCTAATTACACAATTGTGCGAAACGTTTCTCCTACATTTTAAAATAACAAACCATACTCAGTGAAGATCTCGCAACACATCTCGATTCCAAACATTTCCTCCCTTAACTCTATCTATACGTATCTGAGTTGGCCTGGGGTAAGTCTCCAAATAGGGGAAACAGCACAGAAAATGATAGCTTATTTAGTGATCAGCAGGACATGATCGCTTATCGATCAGTAGCGGAAACAGCCAGGTATATTCCGTTGCCTTGAGCAGACCAACCAAATCTAAATTCTCAAAACTTATCTCGACCTCACCATCAATTTTTTTTGTTTTACGCGATATTTTGCTTCGTATACAGTATTATTATGAATAATCAAATTTCCCGCATTAAATCAATGATTATATCCCTACATAGATTTTTGCGAATTTCCTGAAAGGGTGATGACATATTTTTTTCCAGCTCGCCCCATCCAGAGCCAAACATCCTCCATCAGATGTAACCGGAGGGAGGAGGTAGTGATCACTGGATGAGGATTGGCATTGCCCCCTCATTCACTAATTTCTCTTCACAGAGGATAAGATTCCACCATGTTGCGATATCTGCTCCTTTTCGTTAACTATCATCTGCTACCGTAGTGTAAAAAATATACGTAGAACTACGCGTGAACAATTCGAATTAGGAGATGGCATGAACGGTATGACATGTAATGATAACACAGTAGTCACACAAGTGAGATCATTCTCAAAGGTAACTGAACTTTTTAAGCTCGTGTACGATGTTTTGATAGAAAATTATAAAAAAATTAAAATGCGCTAAATTTTTAATCGTAGCATTTTCTTTTAAATTAACGTGATGACGCTTGTGATGTGCAATTGGTCTGAGCAGTCGAACCACCATAATAAACCCAATCCTACTACTAACCTTTATGTCCATTAAAAGGCGATTTGAATATCCACAAAACGCTTTAAAAGAATAATATGAATAATAACACACAAGGAAGAAATGGCTTGGATGGGAGAAGATGCCCGGAAGGAATAGAGTAATGCAGCAGCCCCTGACCGCGTGAAGGTGACCGACCCTCGGAGCAAACCGCGGAGAGTAGCGGAAACAGAGGATGTGGTAGTTTCCCCCACGACGAGAAGATGGACGGCGACTTTGAGGAGACAGGAAAGGCTCGAGAGAAACCAAAAAAGGAACGAACCAAGGGAAGGAGGAAGGGTAATTAGTGGCGTAAAGATTAAGGAGTCAGGATCGGGCGAGTTTGCGCGGGGTTGGGGACCTGGTGCGCTCGGAGAAAGAGCACTCGGCCATGCAATGGACATCCTCTCATTGTCGGCGAGGGCATCGTTGGCGTCTTGTTCATTTCCGCAAGACGACCACGGGGCTCCCTCGTGTCCACCGAGATTTCATTGTTACTTTTCTCCAAAGCCGGGGCTCCAAACAATGGGCACAAATACAAAAGCACCTTCGTGGATCAGGATAGATCTTCATTGGCGATGGATTAAAAAAATTGCATTCAGAGGTTTTCAAAAATTCCGCGGGGCTCCGAGGATAAAATAAGATTACAGCAAGGTAGATTAACAACTTTCCCGCATTACTTTATGCCCATTACATATTCAACGAGTATCGCCATAAATATCAACTGCGTTAAACTACCTAATACTAATATTGATTTGTCGTAACTCTACAATCGATATTTCTATTGGCTAACCCTATCATATGAACAAAATTCTTACACTCAAATATTTTATTGTTTGATCCATCGTATCTTTTGCCAGCCGCGGTGGTTAGATCACCTATATGCCGGTTTTGTGACTCATAGGTTGCGGGTTTGAATCCCGCCTCAAGCATGGATGCTGTGTTCGTCTTAGGAAAAATACAAGGTTTGAACTTGCTTAGACGGTGCTATTAAATCTTTAGTACTTTGCGCTCGATTTAAAGCTCACTATCTGTAGTGTGCCCAATGTTTATTATCTATGGCTTATTATCTATCTAGCTTGTTTGCATGTCAATATTACATGTTTGGAGATCTTCATCCCCTGCCACACACCCTCGCGTGGGTTGTAACGTAGATGTAGATTTATGGCCACCAAAACCCGAAAGTTTTTCCTTCACTTGTAACTAAAGGAAAGTATGCTGGTTTCCCATAACTTCTATCGCTCAGTATAAAAACATCATATCATTCTTGAACATTCATCCATTCATCAACTATTATGAACCTCATTCACTATCTCTGCAAATATCACGGACACAAGATGCTCACTGTAGATCACTATAAAAAGTAAGTGCGATAAGTTTTACACCTGGAAAATAAGATTGCCAAAATACTGCCATACAGATAGATTTAAGAAGAAAGATCTGGTGCTTTCCCGGCGTATCTGCTGCGTGAAGGTTTCTCGGGTCCTCCACCGGGTTATTGCGTCCATGTCTACCGACGTTTCGATTCCCGACTCGGTCATCATCTTCAAGGCTTCTGATTTTAATCTACCTTCTTCTCACGGACATTAAGAGGTCTTAGCAGGTATATTGCACCTGAATAGACGGATGTGATGTCAGAAGAGTGGTCTGCACTCCAACTGCTACATTTAAAGACTCCGTGGTGCATCTGGAAAATGTATATTATGGTACTAACCCATGTTAACGATAGCTTCCACGCCCATTTGGGAAATAATACATGTAATCCTTCCCAACATATATATTCAAGCAGTAAAAACCTTCCGTTGATAGTAATCGTTTAGCAGCACGTGCCTGAAGCATGGATAGTCAACATTTTCCCTCTTTAAGTGATACACTTTTATCTAATGGTTATTGCCCTTGGCACATGTTTGGCGACTATTCACTCACCACTGAATTTCGTCGCCATGGCTTGGAGGAAATTGAGTAAATAATGGTGTAAATATGAATATCGAAGTTTCCAATGACCTTGCGTTATTTTGTTCACTGATTAATCTCATAAAACTTAATATTTCATGTGGTGCTTGAAGTCATTTTCAAGAGCATGCACGGTGGAATTGCCCGGGCCTACGTCAAAGGAAGTTAAGCCTTTAATACGTTGACATGAAACACGGCAAGCGTACACAGCTACGCACTTGGTCCACTCAATTCAGGGTTCCATTAATCTCACGTTTAAATACCCAGGGGAAATGAATAAAGGCGCCGCTCCGCTCTATGAGGTCCACTTTCTCCTAGAGCGCGGTCACGCGTTCATTAATAAAGCTCATTTTCCAGTTCACGAACTTGACTTCGAAAGTCCTTTGTTTAATAACACCCATCCGGTTGATTGCCCGTTAAGGGTGGGCATGGAAAGTACTGCGTAAGCATGCCATATCTCTCGCGCAAGCAGGAAACGGGGACCACACGGATACCTTTGATAATGAGAACTCAATGAAAGGGCATATCAAAGTCAGCCTTTGAGCACTGATGGAAAATTATTAACGAGAGAAGAAATCGAAACGCGGGAGAAAGCTCCAATCTCGTTTTTTTTTTCACTTCACACTACCACCGAAATTGAAGATACCTGTATAAAATTATAATATCGAGTAACATACAAGCTTCGTCAAATTAGGTTCACATTTTTATAACATGTTGTAAGTGGTCTCCTGCTCTTGACCTGGGCTCTAACGGGGCAATTTTTTCATCTCGTAGAGGTGTTCGGATGCATAAGGGAATGACAACCAAGACTGATATATTAATGAATGGCTACAACAATAGATGGTTTAAGTTTCCCATTTTTATCTATTTTTCGCTAAAATTTCAACAATATTACAATCAACAGATAAGACACATTTAGAGGTAGAAACCAGATAAAGTTCAAGGTGAAAATACACCAGCACGTTAGTCAATAATCTGTATTTTTATTCTCGGATATGGAAAATAATCCACCGACCGTCAACTTATTTACGAATTATTTTAACAGAAAAGGCTCCAAATGAAACACATTTTCTTTTTTTTTTAGATGTCCTATTTTAACTCCACATCAGCACATTGTGGATCCGCCGGAGAATAAAAAAATAGGCCTTACGGTACTCCGAGAACCCCGCTGTCCGGATGAGAACACAAAAAAGAACGTCTCCGCGACAAGGAAGACGAATCGATCTGCGGAGCACCGAAACTTCCGAGTGGGCAAGAGGGCGAATTTGCCGAAGGAGGAGGGGGAGGAGGACAGCCGGAAGGGAGGAGAGGGTCAAGAGGGTTGGAGGAGAAGAGGGAATGAGTGTGGGGGGAGGTGGGCCGAGGTCTTGGTCAACGGGAGACCCGGGGGAAGGAGATGAGGGAGACGCATTCAAAAGAAGAGGGGCGTGCGAGAAGAAGGGAGGAAGAGAGAGAGAGAGAGAATGAAAACAGGATCGCAGCTGGCCCCTGTCTTGCGCTATAGGAAGCGGCGCAGATGAGGACTCATCTCTCCTTACGCACGAATTATTCCCCCGACCTTTGGAGAATGGAAGAAGGCGTCCAAGAGGAGGAAGGGAGGAGGGATTTGGGGGCACGGCAAGCCCTAAAGGATTCTTCTCCTCTTCTCCTACTTGGAAGGGGGTGGGTGGGGACAAAGGGACCGATGAAAGTCTCGTTGCCCCTCAACATTCGTGGTGAACGGAGGAAGGACTGAGGCTGCATTTTAGACGCAAGACGGCGAAGTTTGGGGACTATATTTACGACGAGATCGCAGACCCATTCGAGACCTTTAAATTAGGAGCCTATATAAGAATATAGCCGATCGTTTATTTGAACACCATTCAAACCGAGTATAGTTATCATACACAGAGAACAAAGCATTGATTGAGACCTATGAGCTTTCGAAGAATATTAAATATTTTGAGAATTCTCTAATAATACAGCCTATTCGAAGACACAATATTTGAATAATGACTATAGAGACGGATTGACATGTGTAAGAGGTATGTCTATAAATTATATAATTGTAAATGTCTTTGTTTCAGTTGCCAAGAGTTATCAGATCGCAAGTCGCAAAGACCAGGTAGGTGATTGAGCATGTGATTAGTTTTTCACCGTTTTCATTTTCGAAAGAAATTAAATTTTCCGAAGAAAATAATGGCGATGATTTGCCATTGCGCAAAAGGTAGATTTCAGAGCACTAGTAGATGTCTCCGCATAAGAGAGAGAGAGAGAGACCCGAGGCCAAATTCGCGCAAAATCCTCGGTGCCCGCTTCAATACTTGCGGTGCGATTTCTGTTTAGAACACCATACGTATTGCAGCGGGACTCCAGATAAGGGCTCCTCAACTCAAACGTAGCTTCAAATGAAACCGTAATCCTGAAGTATTATCTTTGACGCAAAGGAGTACAAGGCGGAGGAGACCAAAAGCCAACGTCAGTTGCGTGATTAAATAGGTCAAAGACACTGCCTCGAGCTTCGCTTCGAGCTTTGCTCGACGGAATACAACCACGACAGCGGCGGAGAATGCACTGCAGCTTCGCAGGAATATATTTGAAACACGACGATCCACACACCACACGATGCAGTAGGGCGTCGAAACCATGGCCGTCTTTCAAATAAATATTTTTGTGAATGATTTATATCATCGAAACCATTGTCGTGTACTTAAGTTTGTGGAATTACGGTACTGCCAACATCTATTATCCCGACTGATAGATAGTTGAGTACAGGTAATAATTTTATTTTTGGGACCGGAGCCAGGATGGAGACAAACCTAGCGCCAGCGATAGGTAAGACTTTACGAGAGACGTAAAGAGGCTTCTTCTACGCGAAGCGCATTCCATTCCGACGGTCCATTCGACGCGCTGAGCTACTAAGTTCCTTGAAAAATCTTTTCTCTGCCCGAATACCCACCTATCCTTACATGGCGCAAATAACCTTAGCTGACGATCACCTCCTCGAATAACCACCGTTGCTACGATATACTGAGTGATTCATCCCTTTCATTATTTCACGTTACTAAATTTACTCAGTGTGAAAAATTCGTTACCGATAGATAAATGTTGTCAGCACATGCTCGATGACGACTCACATGATTCCGATAGCCATGACGCACAACTTAAACTTTTTTTAAACAACCCATTATATTAATGTTCCACACCGACAAAATTAAGTTGGAGATGGACGTTCCGTAACTCTTTGAGCGCCCACCGCTTCATACCATCTAGAAAACCCACTGGGAGCCACGTCAAATTGTCCCAACTCTTAAACCACCAGGCTATCTCCCCCGTCTAACAATAAGAAGCACAAAGAGTTCGTGAATCCCAAAGAAAGGCGAGAAAAACTGACGGGAAGAGAATCGAAGGAAAGACCGTTGATAGGGTGGAATACTACTCGCACGAACACAAGGCTTATCCCACCCGTCTCTCCGATTTCCCCTCCAACCGGTGACCCCTAGCCCTCAGAGGAGACTAGGGAGCCTCGCACTCTCCCTTACGGGGCACCCTGCCCCCCTTTCTTTGTCCCCGCTCTGCACCAACTCCCGCCTCGATGGAGGAGACGGGAGAGGGCGGGATAATGGGACGAGAAGGGTGGGGGGAGAACACGGGAGGAGGAGGCGGGGGGGCGTGGAACCATCTCCCACGGGACGTGTCCTTCCGGGGGCCGATCCAAGCGAAAAAACTTATCACGTACTAAAGCATTACGCCTAGGGGGAGGGGTTGCAGTGGAATCGGGTCCCCTAGGGGGTAGTAGGGTGGTGCAAGGGGGTGGGAAGTGAAGACCAGGAGGGTGCGAAGCAAAAGCTCCTACGAATTGCGTTATGCTCCTTACACGAATGATGGCTGAATTTGTGGCAGGCCATTGTCATCTTTAAGACACGAAAAAGAAAAAAAATTATCGGTGTACTAATCTATTTACGTCATATCGTTCAAGTTACCGTGAGGGTGTGTGGCAGGGGGTGAAAAATCACCAAACATGTACTACTTACGTGCAACTAAGAGCTACAATGCTACTTCATCATGGAAACACGCTAGATATAGGAGTCATGGGAAACTAAATTAATATCTGTATTCATCTCGTTTCCTAACTTTGAACAACTCCTACCTATCCAAGCACGTCTGCTGAATATGAAATAGAAGCACCGATACAGTTGAAGGGAAAACATTATAATAACCACAAAGTTGATTTTTGCTAGTCTACCTTTCCAACTTCTACTTCCTCCGACTGGGAGCATACTTTATACAGCAGTAGAAGACCCTCATGTTGCCACGCTAATTTAATTTGCTACGATATGTATATATTTTTACGATGACACCAGATACCTGTAGTACCAGATTTTTCGATCCTCAACCCGCCACCAGAGCGCCCTAGACCCGCCCAATCCTCCTCTTTTCTCGTCGTACGCTAATATTTAAACAAAGCCTAATGTATAACGACCTGTTGATTTAATTTCGATATGAAAATAAACATATAATATGGTAAAATGTTCAATTCTTATTTATTTTGACAGATCAAATCCGCGGAAAGGAACAATTAGTACAAAGGTGACATCTATGAAACACTAAGAGCAAAATTGAACAAAATATTAACTACTACAAGGGGTCATCAGTTTAGTGTTTTGAAAAACAATTGTTAGTATTTCTAATGATTTCTAAACACACGGTATGTTTAAACAAATGCTTTATTTGACTCCGACTTTTACCTCATTGAATTTTCCTTTTCAAATGAGGAATAACTTCATTGTAAGTTCTAATGTTGCAATGCTCCATTAGAAAAAAATAATATTTTTCATTGAAAATTATATTTTTTACAGGAAATGAAGAGTATTCAATTGACAGAGAACATATTTTAGAAGTGCTTAAATTAATGCTTAAATAATTTATTTTTCTCAACAAATTACAAATATTGCTAACTGCTCAATCATTTTGGTAGGGGCTCGCGTCAGGACTATGGTCAGTGATTCTTTGCTGTTGCTAGCTCAAGCTCATTGGCAGTATTAATAACCATTCCAAAGAGACAGAAAACATTTTTAGAGTAGCTCAAAATTTTAAATTGAGAGTGTAAAGCTTTCCATGAAACAATCTATCTCTTCAAGTGTGATGCACCCAGTCTTCTCGTTATCTTTACTTTCCTCCTTTCCTTCTTTAAATAATTTTTGAAATCCTAGTAGAACTCGTTAACACTTATTTATTTCTGATTTATTGATTGCTCTCTGCAACTCCAGCCTAGGTACCTAATAACGATATTTTTCGCGGAAATCTGCCAAACGTGGGGCCGATTGCACTCAGACTACCACCCAATCAGTTAAGTAATAATAGTCTGAGTGGTTGCACTTCAATCTGACTTAATTAATATCTACATCTACATGCTAGGCAGGGGGAAACTGTCGTACTATTATTAACGGTTGAACTATTGTTTATTCCAATGTTTTCGTGAGTTCTACGGTATCTATCGGTATAAAATAAGGAAGTTAAGGATATTTTTAGGTACCCGCCCAATTTCCGGGGAGAATGGCCCAACCAGCCCGAGTAAAGCAGAGACCCTCAACTCGCCCAATCTGGCACCACTGCCAGATACATATTTTGGCAGGCCGTGGCGGATGAAAATTTAAGTTTGGTACGAGTACGACACACTCTTCACTCTCTTTCACAAGGAAATTCACCTGTTAAAAGTCGCACACGATGTATTTTTCGAGTTCAAAACGAAAACACACGAAGAAACCAAAATATGGATTCACCGGACAGGAAAATTTTTACAAGCACCGATTGAGAATTCACCCAGGGGAAAAACGTTGAAGATAAAGAGATAAAAATCACAATGGGGTGATTGGCATGCTCACTGACGACAAAGTGCAATGTGATGGGGATCGAAAATCCCCTAGATTATCAATGTCACTCCGGAAACTGGTTTCAACGACAGTAAGCTAGTAATTACGTGACCAGGTTCGTGGAGCGGTCGTAATCCGAGCTTTTCTCACTGCTGCATTGGAAAAAATATCCGAGTAAATCTATCACGGCTCTTGAGCTTTTTATGGCTGGCTGGACGCGAAATCAGTCCGGAATGATGAATTTGGTGGTAGCGGGAGGGAATGAATTCTAGATGGGAATAAGGGCTGAGGAGCGGAAATGGACGATGCACCGGAGACCCTGAGATTTTTTTCAACCAAGGATCAGCACAAGGGTGTGGAAGGGAAAGAGGGTGAACGAGACGAGGGTATGAATTCCAAGGGTCAACAGCATCCTCCTCGGAAGAAGGGGACGTTTATACATTAAAAAAAAGATTTATTCTCCTCGCGAGACCTTCAACCCTCCACGTTCTTGCAATAATTCATACCTTACCATTACCCTCGCCCTTAGATGTCGATCCCTAACCGATCTTGACGTCGACGCCAATGCACGACAGTGCTGATTTTAATCAAAAAGACTTTCTGTCGAATGCACCGCGGAAGGAAGGCCAGGAAAAAAACGAATCCGATCAAAGTCCTCGTTCGGAACCCCTGCGGCGAACATGAACCTTTAAAAATCCCGAAGAGGAACCGTCGCCAACCGTAGTGTTGTCCCACGGCCTCAACTAAATCGAATCCCAGCACTTGAAGGATGAAATTGCATGCAACCCAAACTCAGTTGAAAAAATCTTCTCCAAGTTATACGGATCAATGCCGTTTGATGATTGTGCACCGGTCGTTTCGCCTTTGGCTGTTCGGAGGAGAACCGATGGATTTCTAATATTAGATATTTACGTCGGAGAGCCTGCATGACCCACAGACGAGTTTTGAGCTCAACAGGGAGGCGCTTTGTCAACCAATACGTTCCATTTCCGACGCAAATTTGATATCCATAGAATGGAAAAGTTTCGAAGTACAACCAACAGATGATCATTGAAGCAGGATGCTTACCTACTCATCACTACCAGAATGGGGGCGTTTACTCGGAACCGAAATCGCAATTTTGTACACGAAATAGTTAGTTGGAAAGGAAAAATGAATTTTAGTGAAAAAATTAATCTTCTAACCCGAGCCATTCACTCGTAAATCAAAAATTAAAATAAGCAAAAGGTGACGCCCACCGAAGAATCTGCTTTGATACCACTGACGCCATTTTCCTCCCGTCCTAGACTGCTTTTAGGGGAAGGAAAGGGAGTGGAGGGTGGTTCTCGGAAGGCCTACTCGCACAGATCCTTTCGCAACAGCTTCCATTGGCAGAATCAGCTGTCTCTCCCCAATTGCGATAAGGCGAAGTAGCTTCGCGGGAGCAGTTGTGATTGGACGAAGTCGAATACGTCAAGAGGTTGCACCACGCCCACTTCTCTGAAAGGGTTAAAAACATCAGTTTTTCGCCGCTTATAACTCGAGAAATAAATGACGGATCAAGAAACGGAAAAATACGGGTCTTTTCATTTTACAAACTCTATCAGATTCGGCAATTTAAAAAAATGGTAACGACCCCATTTAATCGAATTATATTCCTATGAATGAATGGATGATTGAAGTAATATTTCTTGAAACAGGGGAAAGGTTTCGGCTTAGACCCCTAAACATGACTTCTTCATGAAACCTTCTCTTAGTGAAAGACATCAAGGGTACCACAGCTCTGTGTCACACCCGACGGACGGAGTCCTAAATTCGAAGTGCTCTCCATACAGCATTCAAGTAGTGGTCAAATAACCAATGGAAAATATCTACCACTGCCGTATTTAGCAACCCGGACCCTTGGAATGCCTGTACTCCAACCATTACTCCTGTTCCCCACCCCTTTTGATGGGAGAGAAATCGGGGGCGGATGGCGAAGCGTGACGGAGGGATCGACTCCCGGGGCGGGCGCCCCCCGCGGCGATCGGCATCACGCGCCCGATACCCACTCCCCCTGTCTCTCCCTTGAGAGATGGGCCCGAGCCTCGGCGACCAAAGCGACAAGGGGATCCATCCATTCAGGGGGTGACCGCGAGGAGGGAGGGTCACGAAGGGGTGAGAATTGATGGCGCAGTGCGCGAAGGGAAAGAGGTCCGGCCACATTTCACATCCGCAGGATCGGGGGCCTCCGCGCTCGAGCTGAAGAATGGGAGAGCTTAATGCCTTGGGAGGGAGAGAGCTCATCTTTTTCTCCAGTGCTCACCAAGCATTCGGCCATCATTGCACGGCGTGAAGTCTTCTGAAAGCCGTATGTACTGTCCGTTGCAAAATTCCGTCTCCCGAGTTTGAAGACTAATATCTCAAAGACGGCTCAATGGATTTGTAAATGAAGAGCACCAAATTAAAGCTTGTTTCATTTTGCGTTTAGTGATTTTCACAAAAATTTTCACCGTTCGTAATAATTTTAGTATGTGGTTAAAAAGGGAATTTTAGCGCATGTTTCCAGGCACCGGACGGTTGCATCGCATTTGCGGCTAAGTAATAACTACACGGATCGAGATACCAGAATTTCCTTTTTGTATATTGTAGCAAAGATCTTTCTTAATTCTCACACGAAATTTCATATTATTTAGTGCATTAGTATTTTAGTTGTTGATGAAAAAGTAGTAGTAACTTCGGATTCTCATGGATAAAACGTTGCAGGAGTGGCAGCAGTGACTCGTGGTAGGCAAACCATACCAAAGGTTAATTGCAACGGCGGGTAATTGGATACAGGTAGGAATTTTCCTGTGATACATCTACATGATACCCTGCAAGCCATCAAAAAGCTATGTGGCGGGGGGGTAAATTAACACCAAACATGCTTAAAAAGGATTAGTGATTATATTCCAGTCTGAACTTGATAATTTAAAAAGATTAAAATAAAAAAGCATGCACAAACATGCTGTGAATTGAGTTAGCTTAAAAGTTTTATACCAATCTTTGCTATCCGTTGATACCCTTGTATCTATTATAGGTACCATTGAACATATTTACAGCTATTCATATCCCTAATTGTACGAAAACAGAAAGACTTTTCGAATCTATTCGGCTTGGAAATCGATTTCTCTAATTTGAGGATCATGATTCGGTCTACCAGAGTTAAAGTTCACAAAAATATTTAACGTCATCAGTTAAAATACTGTCTTGGAATTTAGTTAAGAGATTAAGTCTAAAATTCAACCTGCAATCTGATAATGATTCCCATTTTATTTCATCTAATAGGCTGGTTAGCCAATATAGTTATCATACCGTCCCTTTGTAAACAGTGTGAATCTTCGCAGCACACGCACTAGTCAGTTAGGAGGTCACACCTTAACCGTTGGAACACGAAACCTAAGTATATCTCTCGAACCTTCTGAAACTTCGATGCTAAAACTATTGTTTGGCGGGCCAAGAGATGAAGCATGAAAACGTTTTGATACATATCATCATCTTTGGTCAACAATCCTAGGATTGGTTAGACGCAACCCTCCTCTCCATTCTTCTATCGGCCAACCTCATCATATTAACGTAGTTCTTCTCTTACACGTCCTTTACGACCTGTTCTATATAACCCATACGAGGCCTTCCTTTTCCATTCTTCCCGTTCACTTTTCCCTCGACGATGGTCTATATCAGGCCATCGTGCCTCAAGATATGGCCGATTAAGTTTTCCCTACTTCTTTTCAGAGTTGACAGCATACTTCTCTTTTCTCTCACCTTCTCAGGACTCCTCGTTAATTACTCGGTCGATCTATTTAATCTACAGCATTCTTCTGTAGCACCACATTTCGAATGCTTCTACCCTTTTCTTCTCCGCTGATGTCATGGTCCATGTCTCTCTGCCGTAAAGTAACATGCTCCAGATGTATGTTCTGATGAATTGTTTCCTTATTTCCACGCTTGTACTTCTAGCTGTAAGTAGATTCTTCTTTTGGTAGAATGCCCTCTTTGCCTGGGCTATTCTACTAACTATTTCTTTCTTGCTTCCTCCATCGTTGGTTACTCGGCTTCCTAAGTAATAGAACTCTTTCACCTCATCAAGTTTTTGTTTTCCTAGTTTAACATTGGTTTTGGTCTCTTCTTTCTTGCTGTACACCAATATCTTAGTCTTCTTATTTATCTTCAGCTGATATCTGGCCATAGTCCTTTCCATGCTTACTAGAATCTTGTTCAGATCCCCTTCTGTCTTTGCTATGAGAGCTACGTCATCAGCGAATCACAGCATGCTTATTTTTTCTCCGTGGATAGCCACTCCAGAAGACTTCTCTTTGATTTCATTGATGGCTCTCTCGATGTAAACATTAAACATTACGGGAGAAAGTGCACAGCCCTGTCTCACTCCTTTCCTTAGTTTTGCCTCTTTTTCCTTATTTGATTTAATCACAGCTACTTGGTTTTTTGTACAGACTGTGGATATTTCTTCGGTCATTGTCGGACACTCCAATTCCCTTCAGAATTCCAAGCATTGAATCCCAATCCACGATGTCAAAATTCTTCTCTAAATGCACAAATGTAATGAACGTCGGCTTTTTCTTCTCCATTCTCTTCTCTATGAGCAGCCTAAGGGCCAATATTGTTTCCCTTGTACCCTTACT
Source organism: Platycnemis pennipes (assembly GCA_933228895.1). Taxonomy (NCBI): domain Eukaryota; kingdom Metazoa; phylum Arthropoda; class Insecta; order Odonata; family Platycnemididae; genus Platycnemis; species Platycnemis pennipes. The sequence goes on from OW121848.1 coordinate 43,295,236, forward strand.
TTTCCTGAATCCGAATTGATCTTCATCCACGAACTCCGATCTTAATATTGATGCTCCCATATCATACTTTTCCACTTCGCTTTCCTCTTCAATAGCTTTTGTGCTGAGTTTTTTCCGTTGCATAACTCTTCCAGATATTCTTTTCATCTCTTCACTTTGTCCTCGTTTTCAATTAAAACTTCTCCATTCTTGTCCCTTATGAAATTGTATCTTGCGCTCCGCTCCTTGAAGTGGTTCCTCACTATCCTGTAGGCAGCTTCCACTTTCCAAGTGCAACGTTGTTTTGTACATCTTCGCATAGATTCTTCATCCACATCTCTCTAGCTTTCCTTGCTTTGCGACTTATTTCGTTCCTTATTCTTTTGTAGCAAAGCTGCCCTTCTTCAGTTTTCGCATTCTTGTACTTTCTTCTTTCTTCAATCAAGTCTAAGACTTCCTCCGTGATCCATTGCTTCTTCTTGACAACTTTCTTCTTCCAAGAACTTCTTTTGCGGCTTCCAGTATTACACATTTAATGTTTTCCCGACGCTCTTCCACTGATTTCTCATTTAGGTTCTCTCATATGTTATTTCCCACTGATTTTTGAAATGCCAGCTGATGTTGAGCCTCCTTTAGTTTCAATACGTGACATATATTCTTCTTCGTTTTCTTAAATTTCTTGAATTTTATATGGCATTTCATCATCACTAAATTATGGTCACTGTCGATGCCTGCCCCAGGGCAGCTTTCGCAGTCCTTCACTTGGTTTATAAAGCTCTGCTTCACTAAAATGTAGGCTATTTCTAGAAATCTTCTTCTGTCTCCTGGCATTTTCTATGTGTATCTTCTTCGGTTGTGATTTTTAAACAATGTGTTGGCAACCACTAACTTATGTAGTGTGCAGAACTCCATCAGTCTTTCTCCTCTTTCGTTTCGGTTTCCCAATCCGTATTTTCCAGTTATTCTTCCATCTTGACCTTCTCCGAAGATAGCGTTCTAGTCTTCTAATAAATTATGTTTTCTTCGCCTATTACCAGTTTTACAACTTCCGTGATATCTTCGTAGACGTCTTCCACTTCTTCATCTTCATAGTCCGTCGTAGGCATGTAAAACTGCACCACTACGGTATCCACAGGTTTTGCTTCAATTTGATATACATGTACATCTATAAAATATAAGGACAGAATCAAATTTTACTTACCTATTATTTTCGTTAAAAACGTTAAAATAAATATTGAATGATAATCGTAGTTTGGGCACCGCTAATCTAAAGTATTCTATTAGGACTCCAGTACAACAATTTTCAAATATCGTAATGCGACATTTATAGCAATCAGCACCCTCGCGATGGCTTGCAGGGTATCGTGTAGATGTAGATGCATTTTGATTTCTCTCTATAAGCAATGCACTGAGCATTCGACTGCCGGCAGCTAGGGACTTCTTTTAAAATAATGCCACGTAAGTTTCACCTGAAGAGTTGTGCAGTGAAATTTAATCATTCGACTTATTTGAAAGCTCGTTACCCATGTAAGATATGTCTACTAGCACTACATAAGTCCAACAATCAACTCTTTGTCATCCTATGCTTGTAAATATTGCACATACTATTAAAATACATTTAAGTTGATGTGGCATTGTAATAATCGTGGTCGCTGGAATTAGAAATCCAACTTCCCTTGTTTTATATCGTAAATACAAGCTAAATAATGGGTGTTTCTAGGAATGATTCAATTTTTATGAGAAAAAATAATACAACTGTTGTGGAATCACTGAATACCTAGCGGTACTTTCAAGGAAAATGGAAATTTAACACATGACGCTTTTCTTCCATTCCTTTGAAATGAACATTAAATATCATATAACAAGTTAACATTCTTCACCCAGCCACAATTTCTCTTCGGCGAAAATTCATTTTCAAACGAATCCTTAACTTCAGGTGTAGTATACCTACGTTCACATCCGATTCCCAAAACGGCAGAAATTTTCGGAAGACCACATAATTTTCGAGCAGTTTCCGCCTCAAATTCGGCGAATGTGTTTTCCTCTAAAAGACTGATTTCACAACGGGGACATTTAAGAGCGAAATGATCTCCATTGTAAGTTGATAATGGAGTCTCTATATTTTAAACGCCATTACGACTTTCACCGCTTCATCCAGCCGAGCATGGAATGATGAACTTATTCCCTGAACATCAATACAATGGAGACGAGCAACTCTCAGAAAGCAATTCAGCCTCAATTCCTTTCAGCGAGCGAGAAAAATTAACAATAAAGCATATAGGAAATCATGCGCAATCGGGGATATCAAAGGAAACTGTTTGACGGCCGCAATTCCGGTTTTATGAATCAGTGAGAGCACAACTGGCCTTGTGCAAAGCGTTTGTTTATTCCACTCAGCTAAAATTTCGCATCGTTTCAAGGAAAATATAAAAAAAAACTTTTAATACAAGTTTCCGATGCTAAAAAATAACTTTCAATTCTCTAATGCGTATTTCCTGCTCCCCTTTCAGCTGAAAGGACACATTATTTCAAAGAGATGTCCATGAAGGAAATTCATTAATAAGTAGCACACCCATGTTGTATCACAGCAGAGCGAGGAAAGAATAATCGAGTAAAAAAAGCTGAAACACGGAAGGTACATACCATAAGTCGAGAGATTCGGATGAAAACCTATTTAGCACTGAAGGTCGATAAATTATAACTACGGCGGTATTTCAGTACAAACTGAGCCAAAGAAAAACCCGAATGGAACACTAAATGGAATCAAGGAAAAATATTCTAAATTACTGAAAACACTAAGTTTTGACCGTGGCCTAAATGGTTGAAGGACACTTCGCCATTTAAGTGGAGTACGAAAATAATACATTAAAAACAGGAATAATATAGGAGCCCACTATCTTATGCACGGCTTTCATAACTTAATGATATTTGATAGCTATATCCGAAGCTTCCTTAAGGTAGTGGTGCACGGATCATTAGTCATGCAGACTGTTAAGGGATCCTTACGATATGTGCATAAATAACGAACTTGATTGAGTGAGGCGAAGAGCGGCAATATTTGTAAAGGGATGGTATGAAAATTGTATTGTTAACTCCAATTTACTATGGTAGACTGGACCATGATCCTAAAATTAGAGAAATTGCTTACCGAACTGACAGATTCAAACCGTCCTTCTTCCCTCGTGCAATCAGGGATATGAATAGTTGTAAATATGTTCAATCTATATATATGCAAGTATATCGATGAACTGCATAGGTGGTTGGATGCTGGTATAAGGACTTCAAGCTAACCCAACTTACAGCATGTTTTGCATGTTTTACTATGTTAATCTTTTTAAATTATTAAGTTTAGACTACAATATGATTAATACTCCTGTGTACGCACGTCTGGAGTGAATTCACCCCCTGATACACACTTTATGGTGGCTTTCAGGGTATTATGTAGATGTAGTTGTACTGGTACTGCCGTTAAAAAACCTTTCCGTTTTCCAGACTCCCAAGAATAACTGAGACAGTGTAATACTTTGTTCAGGCTAAGGCTCTACTCACCAAGTTAACGTTCACGTTAACCAAAAGTAAATATTTACCAGGTAGTATGCACAATACTAGTCCTAAGAACATATTATCTCAGTTGAATTTAAACACCACTTGCTAAGCTCTCCATAGATGGCGAAAGAAATTCTTTTCACTCACTACGTAATGCCCTAACTTCAACTTCTGCTCAATTAGAGAGATGTGAGAAAAACATATCTTGACACCTTACTAAATTCTCGAATAAACCGTTAAAATATTGAGCATAAAATAATGAGACCAGTGCCAAGCCATTGGTTCAACGGACAAGGACATCAGAAACGATATAAAGATTCTGTCGTTGCGTTACCACTTAAATGTGCCACTTAACTGTATTCAAAACGGGTACATCCGTTATAATACGACTTATTGATTCATCTATGGGACAATATTCCATCAAAGTACTTGAAACACAAACATTCCCAATGCACCCTTCTCCCATTGCACATCCAAAGCCCGAATTATAGTAATCCAGCTATGCTATTCAATTAGTCAGTAACCACAAAGATAAACTTGCTATAACAGCCTTCGGCTGTCAATTGGGAACAAAAAAACCACCGTTATTCATTGCCGTGCGATGGTGACCATCTTATTGATTGAAGAAGGATATTAGCTAACTACATTTAGGATCTAAGATAGTTAAAGATCCGGAAAGAGACGGATTATTTAATCTTAAATATATTTCAATCTTTTTTAAAATGTTATGCATCGACCAGAAATATAGCTAATAATCCTTTTTAAGCATGATATGAATTGCATATTTTTAAATGTTTATGGTTCGACTAGAATATAGCTAGTAATCTTTTTGAGCATGCAAATTACAAAATTATTTGCATTAAAAATTAAAATTACAAAATGCATGCATGTTTAGACAGGATATTTCTACTAACCCTTATTAAGCATGATATGTAATGCATGTTTGGTGTGATTTCACACCCTGCCAAAAACTCTTATGGGTGCTTGCAGGGTATTGCGCAGATGTAAATAAGAACAACTATGTTCTAAAACTGCAGAGGATTTTTTCACAAGAAGAAGCACGATCTGTGTCAAGGCGAAACGAAAAAGATTCCTGCAAATTCCACCAAAAACGTCAGCAACCGACATCACATATCCAGCAGTATTTTTTAACCCGGGCACTGCGAGCTCTTCCATTCACGAAAGGCACTCTCGTTTTCCGAGAAATCCTCCAAGTGCACATTAGTCGCAAATTACCGCGTCCGCCTGACGCGTGTGTGGCTCAACCCCCAAGCCTCGTCGTCCACCTGCACTCTCAAAAGCATCCTCGCGGCGTCCTAGCGAAAGAGAGAGAAAATCCCAAAAGAAAATAAAGCGAGGCGGATGGCAGACGGAGGAATTAAAGACCTAGTTGACCCTCCTTGAGGGCATGGAAGTCCTCTTTTAACTTCATTCATATGTAAGGGGAGAGTGCGAAAGAAAAACCTCCCTCCGGAGTCCCTCAAGGCCACATCCTCCCTCCCACTCTCTTCCAACTGAAACTCGTAAGTGAGGAGGCTCAGTCGAGTGGAGATGATGGAAGTGAAGTGCAAAAGGGGAAGCTGGGGGAGGGACTGGTCCACTCGCAGGATGCAGGGATGAGATGGACGTAATTGGAGGAGGAGGTGTCGTCGCTCTGTTTCGCGGGATGCGACGTTGTCACGGGGGAGGGAGGAAGAGGAGGGTGTCAGTTAGCTCGATTAAGACATTGGAGAATGAAGCGCCGCGAACGCCAATGGCGAGCGTCTGCGCCACATCCGGGTGGTATGACGACGATAAATGGAACCCTCGTCCAGAGGCGACAGAGCGAAGAAAAGAGGGAGGGAGCTCCTTCGATGCAAATGAGTTGCAATGCAGCAGCACAGTGCAGCTACATCCACAAAATCTCCGGAAAGTGACCGCGACGGAGGGTGGTGAATCATCACTTGACTTGCATAATACGTAGGTGCACGCAGCTAAAAGAAATACTAAAGCGCTATATCAAAACTTCACTTAGCAACCTGACTGACACCAAACACGCGGAGTTGACTATGAAAAAATAAACTTTTAATAATTAACCAAGTGTATAAAAGCCATAATAAACAATAATACCCTTATTATTATGTATATACTAACCATCTAGCTACATGTAAGCCTATTAGCTACCATGCTTCCATGTAGTAGCTTAGTTGCATGTCAATAGTTCATGTTAGGTGATCTTCACCCCCTGCCACACACCTTCGCGGTGGCTTGCAGGGTATTGCGTAGATGAAGAAGTAAATATGTCACCCATCTAATCAAGTCACACCATTTTTGAGGCAGTCGATCTTTGCATAAAAATTGTCTCATCGAGGCATGGCGACCCAATGATAAATTTGACACCTCATCAAAATAACTGCATTATTAATCACCCGCCAAGATACGGTGTACTTCAGGGAATCCCTTTGATCACAAGAGAAATAATGTCTGAGAAGATACGTCTAAATCTACGAACGGCCAAACAAGCCACCTCGAGGATGTATGGCAGGGGGGAATGAATAATCACCGATCATGCACTACCAATACTGATTAATTACACTAACGCGTTATTTTTGCATCCACCAGGCAAGTGCTAGGAAGGGATAGGGTTTAGTAATGGGTCACAAATTTGTTGAGATCCATTAAATTTTAAATCCCGCTAGGCACGTAAGGATGGGCGAGATTAAGAGTTACATTTTTTAAATGTTGGGAACGGAGCCAACAAGGCGGAAAAGAAATTATTTCACATGGCAAGAGATTAGACTGGACGTTAACTCGTCTGGAATCAGGACCTCGATCATGGATGGATCTTCATAAGGCGTGCGCTAGCGTTATCGTTATTTCTTTTACGCCAGAGATGTACGGCAGATCGCCATTCTTCATTTTTCGCGCAGCACTTCAAATTGCTTATCACAATCAGTGGAGCGAATTTTATAGACGGTTATTGTTAACCCTGAGCTACTTTAAGGGTAAGCGTCAACGGTAAAGATTGCGATAACGCGAAAGATGCATCCGTGATTCCACACCAGGATCGCATTCCAAATTAGAGATATGATGACGAAATGAAATCGCTCAGGAAAAGAATTTAAAATAGTCTAAATTTCAAATAATTTTAATAGTCACTCGGCGGAAGTAACACGAAGTTACCCATTGCCTGTGTACTTACAGAGAAGCAGGAAGCGCGAAAAGTAATAAACGGGTCCCACTGGAAGAAGGATTGAGCCCGTGATTGATTGTCACGGTCGGTTAAGTGAGATATCATCGGGGGACGAAATCAGTTAGTCTCCTTACAGAGAAGGAGGTGAAACCAGAAACTCAAGTTTTTTCACAGTTAACGGAGCAGATAGCATCTAACACTATGAAGGAGGGGCGGAAACCTGTGATCAGACGCGAGCTTGGAAAGGAAAGTTTCCAATCGGTCAATCACATCGCTCAATCAAGTATCAGTGACAGACTCTCCATCTACTACAAACCCAGCAAGCTACCGAAAGGGTGTGTAGTCGGGGGGTGACTACCATCTCGCACTTACTACTGTCACGCATATCACCCCATTGCTTTTAACTGTGAGGTTCTTGGGCCATCTACTCCGACATAAGGGGCTATAAAACTAATTAATAAATACGTCAATTTGGTTACGGCTGGTAGGTCGTAGGTTTGAAAACTAACGGTTATGAGATTCTGATGCACTAAACAGTCACAATATTAAAATCGTTAAAGCCACGGAATACAAAATTATAATGGCAATAGACTCCATGACAATAAGTCTGATTACAAAGGGACCCGAAAAAGGAAATTTCACAAGTTTTTTTTGGCCAAACGCAACGTGAACTCTATCCAAAGGCGGCTTTGACTTTCCATTAGGTTATGACACCGGTCGTAGTTAAAATTGTCTTTGTTTAATGCAGAACATACTCATTAATGTAAACCACCCAAATCTCAGATAATATTTGAAATTCAGTCACTACCTACACCACAGTGTAGAATAATCATAGCCAAATTATTGCACATTACAACTACCTTCGATAAGAAAAGAATAAAAATTAGAAAATTTTTCGATATTTTGAAGCGGTGTATAGATAGCATAAAAAGCATACCTATTGGCACAAAATATAAACAGAGACCATTTCCACACATATAAGAGCTAGATATGAATTACGACCACACGTTTCATGCGATTCCACATCGATAAAATTTATCATTTAAAAATCTAAGGTTTTCCATGTTTACCTGCCGACGAAAAGCACATGCAAACAGAAGCAATTTACTCCAGTCATCTACATGAACACAATACCCTGCAAGCTACCACGAGGGTGTATCGCAGGGGGGGGATCACCATATATAAACTATTGACATGCAACTAGGCTACTACAGTCTGAAGAACAATAGTTGCACTGACCCTCTCCTCGTAATACATAAGAGCCGCAGATCAGCAAAGGAAATATTCATGAAAACATGACCGGGGGTAGCAGAAGCCCGCAACTTTCAAGCAATAAAGAAAACGAAACGCTTTGGGCCAAAAAACCTTCCGACTAGGCCCATGACTTGGCAGTGGGGCGAGGGAAGGAGAGGTGAAAAGAGAGGAAGGGTCAGAGAGGGAGAGAGATTTGCCCGATGGAAGTCCATTAATCACGCCTGGACGGTCTGATCCGGGTCCAGAGGATCCTTCGTGAAGCTCACGCGCTGGCCAACCGAAAAGTTAACCACGCCAATCCCGCGCGTAATCACTGCAGATACATCTCCTCTCGTGAGCCCTATTTCTCCCACTCGCTTCGCGAAATAACTGCGCATGTTTGAGACAAAAAAAAGAGAGGAGATATGAGGGTCGTGGGAGGATGATGGAAGTTGGAGAGCGGAAGAAAATTTATCGTTCTTTTGCACGAAAATAAAGGTTTCTATGGCTGCGTTACGTTCTAAGAGGTAGTAAGCCGAACTCCGAAGAGAGTTTTTGCTCGTCGGAGAAGCGAAAACCAGAGACCGCTTGCTGCCTTTAAGGAGAAGCAGGCACTGCCACATTGAGCAGCGCTTAATCCTGATCGTGTCAAACGCGGGACATTTAGTTAATGAACCACGTCCGAGAGGAGAAAAAACAAAGTCTGCGCAGTATCAATGGCGGAGAGTCAAAGGTTATACAGGGAATGAGGGGTGACTGACTGGGAGCTTTTTCGTGTTTAACCAACCGGAGATGCTCGAGCACCGTCATACCACTAACATATAACTTATCAATTCATCAATTTCTATGCGAGACCAATAATTTGGACGGAAATACAAGAGAAAATGTTGAAATATCCATCTAATGTTTGGGTAAATGGCACTAAAACTTTAAACCATCGAAGAACTAAATGCACCTCTCAGATAACGAGCAATATTAAATATTTTGCTAGAAAGATTACGGCAAACAAAAGACTTTTTAACCACCCTGAGAGATAGCAAGGACGAAAAATTAGCCTCATATCTGCAATGGAGATCGCGATTGCCGAACAGGCAACATTTTATGCAATGTTGAGGCAATCAACATCCAACCTCACAAACACTATGATAAAGTGAAAATAAACATGAACTGGAAAGAAAAGACAAACTTTGCAAATTTCACTGAAATAATTTACTCCCGACCCGGATTTCAACAATTCCTTTTTCGATTTTCTTTCCATCATGGAAAAGTTTCACAAAATTACCCCTGAAACCGTTCGGTTTGTTAAGAGTGCAAACATGTACTGGTCATTTTTTCAACTAAATCTAATCCAGCACATTACTCCGTTTTCAAGCTCATGACTAAGGGAAAAATCTGATAAAATCCGACAATTTCGATATGAATTTGAGAATTTTTTGGTTCAAAGAAACCATAAATGGATTCTCTCCCCTAAAAAAACACAGGAATTGCATCAATATTGCCAGGATCGCGATGTGTAACTCATGTGTGTTAGTGCCCGAAACAGAAAGATGTCGAAGCAAACATAATAAATATGCTTTACAAAGAATTCCATTCACGAATAACACAGACATACACACCGACGGTAGTGCCGTTTCATCCAGAAAACTCAAGTGTTGCAACCATAAAATCTGTCAGTAGGGTCCGGTTTAATAAAGGCTATTTTACGTACACCATCAGTTGACGTGAGTTGGGTTGCTATGGCAGCTGTTGACAATTCTGTCTAAAAGATACAAAGTTGGCATGTAAGTGAACAGAAGAAGAATGATTCCATGATGCATAATAAATATCGAATATATTAAACCAAACATTAGAAAACCAGAGCTATAAGTAATATAACTCGCCGATTATCCTCACTGTCAGGTCGCTTCCAGATTCATAACGACTGGTTATAGTTTCTCCCCACTATCTGGAGGAAATGGGTATCTATTCACCTCATAAATACGTCAGGTCACGAAGTGTAAACTTAAACTGCATCGCGGAAGTGTAGTAAAAAAAGCACAAGGTTCAAAGGTTATCATTTCGCAGGAAAGAAAGAGGACCTCAGAAGGAGCATCCCTCATTACTTGTGGACGCACAAAAGGCTCTCCAGGGCCTTTTCACGAACCCTTTGCCAGTCGCGAAGGCCGGCCATTCATCAACCTCCAAAACGCCATGGCGTGATTTATGATTCTTTCTTCATTTTTCCCATGGACGCCCTCCGCAACCAACTCATGGGAAATCATGGGAACTGAATTTGCGCCACGTACTGAGAGAACTTCCGTTTAGAATTCGAAAATGCCGCTTCCGCCCCTAAGTGGAAAAATTTCCTCGACTGAGCCACACAGCCGACAGAGACGACTAAATAAGCCAGTAGCAACCAATGCTTAAAGGAGAACAGCTAAAACAGCGTTACGCGAACACAATAGAGATAGTATTCCTTCGAACGATCTGGTAATTTTCAATGCTGTCCCAGTTGAATGCGATAAGAATAATCGAAAGGAATATTGTGTTGAAGCAGGTAATAATATACAGTATTTTAGGACTGCGAAAATTATGCTGCAAGCATTTGTACTGTGTATTGCCCTATTACAAGTCATATTTCTGCCTTTATAACAGTATCATGCCCACTCACTCTGTCCGATTAATCCAATTTATTTAACTAAATTTAAATGATTTATCCAAAAACTCTCCTTTCCCCTTCCCGGCCTTCAAATCCCAAAACTCTCCAATCCGCAGCACATGCCTCCGAATCCCCCATGCAGCTCCTGCCTGCTCAACACTTTCTCATCCTTCACCATTCGGTTTATTATAGTGTAGGACAAAATAATCACCGATTTGTCCCCTTCTCAAAGTAGGACAAAGTGATTAAAAAAACACCAATGAGCTCAAAGTTTTGGAAATGAAATTAACGACTGTATCGGTCATGTTTCTATTTACCATTGCGTAAATTACAGACGAGTCTAAAGTTATTTAACTACTGATTGTCCATTGCCCATTCGTCTGATTACCTTTGGGCCACAAACAACACTCAAACTTTACTCTGAAAATTAAGAAGTTTTTCTACATCGAGGTGGGAGAGCACGAGTTTATATCGTATTACTTCGGCTGTAGGTGTAACTATTACAATTCTGTGAGATACGGAGCATTGATTTTTAGCTCTCGAGACACCAAATTTAACGTGCGAGTAAACTTAAGCTGACAAATGAAGAAGTCCTAAGAAGAGTGGGAGAAAAGAGAAGTATGCTGAAAATATAAAATGAAGACGGGACAAACTAATTGGCCATATCTTAAGACACGATGGCCATTTGAAGACAATCTTCGAAGGTAAAATGAACGGGAACATTGGAAAAGGCAGCCCTCGTATGAGTTAGATAGAACAGGTCGTAAAGGACGTGAAAGAGAGGAACTACGTTAATATGAAGAGGTTGGCCGATAGAAGAATCGAGTGGAGGGCTGCGTCAAAAGAATCCCAGGATTGTTGACCCATGATAGTGACACTGTAAGCTTAAGGCAAAAGAGACAGTGAAACGTACACATAGTATACAAATGTTTTCCTACCCGCGCACAATGCGGGATCAGAATATATGCCATGCAGAAAGTATGGATAGGATAATATTCAGGTAAATTTCTTTGTATAAATGTGCACAAATGCCTTCAATTCGCTATATTTAATAACACCGCCCCTGCTGTGTTTGCTGTAATGTCAGCACTAACCACAAGAAAATTAAGTAGCGATTATCACACACTTTCACCTAATTCTACCTAGTCTTTTAGTTCCATGCACATACTGCTCCAATAATAGCGGAGTGTCCCGTAAACACACACATGATTCCCAACGCAAATCTCCCAACAGACATTCCCACGGTAATTTCAAAAACCACTGCTCTCTGGCTATCGTACTCCATGGACGCAGAAACCGCTCGCTCGCCGCATAAGGTCTCGGATTCCGCAGCGTACCCCGGAGGCACCGGACACTTTCCATCCACAAAGGTGGGAGAGCAGAGTTGAGTGGCCTTCCTGGAACCCTTACGGCCGTCCGCTTCCAAACACTACACGGGCATCTACGAGGTTGTTTTCCCTTTCGCCGAAGCGGAGTAAAAAATGTAGGCGCACATATATTTATCGCGGTCTATGTGCTTCGGCGCGCCGGTTCGGTGCCCATAAAGAGGGAAAGAGAGACGCAAGAGGAGAACATTGGGCCGCGATGGGCTCTCCTAGGCACTCGTAGGGAGGGAGCGGAAGAGGATAAGGCGGACGGCAGGGAGTGCCTGGAGATTTTACGCGGGAACGCTACGCTCGCGGAGGTGGGCTTAAAAGGGTCACGAACTCCTCTCGAACAAGAAACTCCTTTGAGAAACGAGTCTGTGGTTATTTTTTTGCGATCGCCTCCCTCCCCTACTACCCCTTTTCCCGACACCTTTCCCCTCCGAATTCCGAACCACCTTTCTCCCACGTAGGCCGACACGCCTTTTCCCGCTCCTCCCCACTCCTCCGAAGGTAAGAAAGACACGAACACACGCACGCAAACACACAATTCTCTCTTTATCTCTCCGCCTTCCTTGGAAAAAGGACTCTTTTGTTGTCCCCTCGCTCCCTCCTTGCGTATGTATATTTCCCCTCATCCCATCCCCCTCGAGCCTTCAAGACCCTTGAGCAAACTCTTCTCGGGAACCCTTTGACGAGAACGGGGCGTGTCGCACATGCCCGAGTCTCCGGGACGGAGGGGAATTCCCTCCAGTGCTCCTCCTTTCGTAGGCCATAGGTTCACCTGGGATTCTTCGAATGCTAAGTGTTTGGCCTTCGTGTTACGAGATCGAAGATGGTTTCAACTTCGGAATGGAACGTGAGTGTCAAGCGACGAATGGAACTATGGTGATCATTTTTTTAACCCATTGTTTCATGAAACAAAACTTATCGCCGCTGAATTCATTCAGCGTGCTGGACTGGAACGCTCATCCTACTTCGTGTTTATTTTTCTTTTAAGTTATTGAAAGGCGACCAACAGATGAGGTCATTTTCCCCATTAGAACAAATGGGTAATTGGATATGGGAAAGAATTTTTTTCACAAACGGAGAGGCTGGAGAGAAACCCGGCATCGGAATGATCATGATCTTAAAAAAAAAGACGCCAAGGGCTACGGTTTAACGCTCCATCCGACGGGCAGAGTACTCGCTGAACCTGAAGTGCTCATTCACAGGGCACACAGGTTAGAACCGGTATAACGAGGAAAAATTTCTGACACTGCCGGCATTTGAAACCGGGTCCTTTAGGTGGGAAGCCATTACTCTTGCCACCTCACCAACGCAATCTCCGTGTTTTCTTCGTGTACCAGAAAGCAAAATAGTTGTGCAGCGACTGTCTCGAATGGTTAAGACTTGAACTTAGAAGCTATTTTTCATATAGAGCCGACATGTATACTTGTGTTATGCGCTCGTTCTACCGCACCCGAGCTTCCCTCCTTCGAGGTTGCTAGGCGCGGCGACACGCCAACAAAAATGGGTTCTTGCCCTTAGCGTCGGACTGGTCAGAATAAGTACACCACACTGAGTTTCTCAGAATTTATATTATGACAAATAGGATTGTGATACAAAGCAGTGGGGGAGTGTGCAATGAACCTTTACACGGGAATAGCCGAGAGAGAGGGGGGTAATGTGGGACAAAGCTTAGATCTTACCAAGGAAGCAAGAACGGCTTCCTATGATGGATTCCTGTCGACCGACCCGACATTCGGGAACGAACTCCCGAAACGGTCTCCTGCGCCGCACTCCTCGAGTACTGGCTGCACTACAGTATATATAGGGCCGAACGAAGGTGAAAATTTCCGTCTCTCGGGACACAAATAGGTATTTGTCTCCCGGACACTCAAGATCCGTAAAAGGTGAAAATCCCAATGAGGGCAGGTGTATGGGAAAGGAATAACATTTTAGGCTTATTTTGGTCTCTCTCTCAATCTCCGAGTTCCGGCGCACAACATCACTCCCTGCCACGCAAAAATTGTGGCGTCTCTTACGAGACGGTACACATTTTAATCTTTAGTACCAAACAATTAACTAGAATAGTGTTCCCCAAAACATATCATAAATTGATTAAGATCAACAAGTTCTGGTTAGGGATTTCAAATTTGAAAATCTAATACACTTCATACAAAGATAAGTCCAAGATTCAATAAGAATCGATGAAAAGAGCAAAAACACATTTTTCGTTTTAAGGAGGCTGACAAAGGTTAACAACAGGTTATATAATTTTAAATTTTGATGTCAAGTCCTCACTACACACAAAACGATTATATGAAACACAGAAAAGGGAAAATTTCACTGCACTTCACTGGACGGGTAGGCAACTTTTTGAATGCTCGATGAACGCTGTGGCCAAAAGTGTGGCTGCGGAGTTCATTTCGTTCAGTATCCGAAGAACCTTGAAGAATCAGCTTTTTGCGTTCTCGTCTGGGTTGAATCCATGATGACGACGTAAGTGATGTATGTCTCGTTCTGCCGTAGTTGCCGGAACGAGCTGGCTGACAGGGTGGGCTCGTTGTACCGCAGTAGCTCCTGTTCAGGACACGGACGCTCCGTTGGTCGAATCTGCATCGCTCTGCGTCGTGCTGAAATGAAGTGGTCGGCTCTCGCCCAAATTTTGGTGGAAAGTGAAAGTGGAGCGGAAGGTGGGTGGGTGGCTGCACAGGTCCTCTGGTTCGCGATGGCTCCTTAGGTGTTTGTGATGTCCGGCTGTTTCGGGAGGAGGGGGTGGCCGGAGAGGTGGATGGTGGAGGTGGAAAAGTGGGAGGGCTCAGAGGGAATTCGTCATATAGCACAGACGGGAGATGGGGGGTGGGAGAAGGAGACAAATTCTTTCCTCGGTGTTTAGCGGGAGGTTGCACTTGAACTTGGCTAGCTTGACAGGGAGGAGAGGGTATTTTCGCTTCTGGGGGGAGTTCTTTTAACATTTCCTTCAAATCACCTGGGAAAAGATTCTCGACTTTATTTGCTTTACCACCATGAAGGGAGTTAGGAACCGAGAAGTTATCGGATAATGTACCGACTATCGTTTTTTCGGGGAGGCCTAATACCTGTTCGGACAAATTGACGAGTTTTATGGGAATTACTCTATCCTTATTTCCCTTTATTATTTCTCGTCCCGACATTACCCCACTAACGAGATTATCTACGGGTTCCATTACACTTTCATTCCCTATTTTCAATCTACGTTGATTACAAATAAACTTAGTCATTACTTCTCTATGAGGGGGCAATTTCAATTCACTTAGAAGGTGCACACGACATGAATGCTTCCCTTTTCTCTCAGCATTGGGGCCAAATAAGTACTTGCACGTCTGCAAGAACAGCAACAAGAAGCTTAGTACAAAATTGTTAACACCTGAGAAACAATGGATACCGAATGAAATACTGATAGAAAGAAAATGAAACAAAGTTGGAAAGGACACATGGTAACTATTAGCGAAAAGCGCATGCAATGAAGAAACGACTTCTTGGAAAACATTGCTTATATAGCTCCATATGTAAAAGAAAATAGATGAACACAAATTTTTGAAAGAAATATTAATATCATTGGCAAGATAGTTCACTGGCTTGGATTTCCTTTTAGGCGATGCACGCTTTTTACTCAGTTTACCCACAAGGACAGGCGGGGTTTCTATTTCCCTTAAATAAATGACTTCTTCCCTTATTAATAGTACCTTTTTTGCTAAGTCTATTCGGCACTTAATTTTCTTAAGTACGTCTAACCCAATTAGACCATCGCAAGATACTTGACACAAATCATCCACTATAAAAAATTCATGGGAAAATGTACCGCTGCCTATGCTGAATGTAAGTTTGCGCGTACCCAATACAGGAATTTGATTACCAGTGATTCCGAAGAGCTTTGTGTGGGGAGGGTTAAGGTGGGTGGAAGAGGGGAGGGCACTCTTTTTGAGGATGGAGACAGCAGCTCCGGTGTCGATGAACAGGGAGAGGTCTGCATCAGGAAATTTGGCTCTCACCGCGAATCCGCGACCTCCTGGGGGGATGGCGTTGGCGACTGCATGGCTGATGATTTCCGGGGTAGAGGTGCTCCTGTTGTCCAACGCCGCCTTGGGGTGGAAGTGGGTGTCTCTCTTGTTTACCGCTTCCTTGGCGCGTACTCCGCACGGTGAGGGCCTCCGGCGAAGGAATGACCGTTTGGGGTGAAAGTTCCTCGCGGCCCGCGGTTTGTTTGCGGCTTTTGCGAGGGCGGGAACGGTCTTCGTCGTCCTCTTGGCGGTGTGCAGGGGGGAGTGGAAGGGAAGAGTTGCGGTGATCGGGAGGGGGAGAATGTGGTTATTAACCGTATTTCTGGAGATATTTTGACGGTTTTTGGAAAGCTTGGGTGGGGAAGAGGTCATTCTTGGAGTCGGGGAAAAAGGAGGGGAGGGTAATATTCTTGACACCTGGCATTCTCTGGCAAGATGTCCTTGTTGTCCGCACTTGAAGCAGTGGAGGGGGCAGGCTGGGCAGTCCCAGGCGAAGTGGCCGACGTGCAGACACCTGAGGCACTTCGGTTGGATCCATGCATCGTGCGGGATGGGAGAGGTGCGAGGAAGCAACACGGTAGATTCCATAACAATTTTCGCTTGAAATCCGTTTTATACTCTCTTCTTCACGACACGTAATTCTTGTCGATTTTCTCAAACTTTTTGCATCCCGCTTTTGCAAGTTTTTGGCAAGATCGGCAAATTCACGGATACTTTCACTTCGCGCTAGGATACAGTTCATTGGATCCCTTGGTCGGTCGGTCGACAGAAATATTTTTCTAAAAATGATCTTTAATTTTATCCCACGTAAGTCCGGAAGTTAATTAAGAAGGAAATTGCTTTGCATTGCCTAGAGCTTTAAGTTCCATGAACAATTGAGAGGGGGAGTGAAGAAACTAGAAGGGTGTCTTACGCTGTACACATCGACTCCTGTGTGAAGTGAATAAACACTCCCACAGTACTTAGGCAAAGAAATCCAAAGGATTTCATAATCCCATGAGTTAGGGATGGTAGTAATCCCACCGCTGCCACCAAAATGTTATGCGCTCGTTCTACCGCACCCGAGCTTCCCTCCTTCGAGGTTGCTAGGCGCGGCGACACGCCAACAAAAATGGGTTCTTGCCCTTAGCGTCGGACTGGTCAGAATAAGTACACCACACTGAGTTTCTCAGAATTTATATTATGACAAATAGGATTGTGATACAAAGCAGTGGGGGAGTGTGCAATGAACCTTTACACGGGAATAGCCGAGAGAGAGGGGGGTAATGTGGGACAAAGCTTAGATCTTACCAAGGAAGCAAGAACGGCTTCCTATGATGGATTCCTGTCGACCGACCCGACATTCGGGAACGAACTCCCGAAACGGTCTCCTGCGCCGCACTCCTCGAGTACTGGCTGCACTACAGTATATATAGGGCCGAACGAAGGTGAAAATTTCCGTCTCTCGGGACACAAATAGGTATTTGTCTCCCGGACACTCAAGATCCGTAAAAGGTGAAAATCCCAATGAGGGCAGGTGTATGGGAAAGGAATAACATTTTAGGCTTATTTTGGTCTCTCTCTCAATCTCCGAGTTCCGGCGCACAACATCAAAATGTTATGGCTGGTCCGACCCACACCCGAGCGTCCCTCCTTCGAGGTTGCTAGGCGCGGCGACACGCCAACAAAAATGGGTTCTTGCCCTTAGCGTCGGACTGGTCAGAATAAGTACACCACACTGAGTTTCTCAGAATTTATATTATGACAAATAGGATTGTGATACAAAGCAGTGGGGGAGTGTGCAATGAACCTTTACACGGGAATAGCCGAGAGAGAGGGGGGTAATGTGGGACAAAGCTTAGATCTTACCAAGGAAGCAAGAACGGCTTCCTATGATGGATTCCTGTCGACCGACCCGACATTCGGGAACGAACTCCCGAAACGGTCTCCTGCGCCGCACTCCTCGAGTACTGGCTGCACTACAGTATATATAGGGCCGAACGAAGGTGAAAATTTCCGTCTCTCGGGACACAAATAGGTATTTGTCTCCCGGACACTCAAGATCCGTAAAAGGTGAAAATCCCAATGAGGGCAGGTGTATGGGAAAGGAATAACATTTTAGGCTTATTTTGGTCTCTCTCTCAATCTCCGAGTTCCGGCGCACAACACTTGGTGTACTTCGCTAACTTAACGAAAAACTGATTATGTACTTACTAACAAAATAATTGCTAGCTCAACGATGTTGCATTTTAAGTATTGAGTTACCCCCAGCCACACGTCACTTGTAGGGTCGAGTTGGATGTATTTTTGTGGAGGCTATTTCGCTGCAGTAATTTCCAGAAGGTAATGCACAGGACTGTCAGTTCTATGGCCACTCCTTTGAATTCCAACCCATGCCACGAATTAGGCCTCAAATTCCCACTCGAGAACGAATGCCGAACTGACTAAATAATTTAGGTAGTGTGACAGAATACTTAGCAGTTGGTGGGCACGAAGACACTTCACTTCAATACAATACTCACACCTTTAAGTGATAACAAATTCGACATCTGGATAGTCCTCTTCTATGAAATCCTATGCTCGAGACGACGATGGGACATAAGGTAGAAGCCAAACACGAGGAATGCTCACTCACTGAATGTCAAACCCACTGGGCAAATATTTCTTTAAGCTTCCCTCTCTCAATCTGGTGCCCGCTCTCGGCGTGCCCAATGGAACCCACATCTGCCCATCTATGGCTCATGATTTCCCCAGGACTAGGTTAAAACAGAACAGAGAAGACCCCTTTTTGGAATAGGACTGGAATATAAACCATTGGAAAATGGGTTAATTGATTCTGATAGAATAGAAGCACTATTATATCTATATGTCTATATCTACGACATACCCTGCAAGCCACCTCGAGGGTGTGTGGCAGGGGGTGCATCCACACCAGGAACAATGGCACAACAAACAAAAATGAACACCACAAAGCAAGTACTACACCTTTAAAAGTAATTGGGGAAAAAAGAAGAAAAATAAGAAAAACTGTCATAAATGGAAATATTCCTAGTCATCATCATCGGTCAACAATCCTAGGATAGGTTAGACGCAGCCCTCCACTCCATTCTTCTATCCGCCATCCTCTTCATGTTAACATAATTCCTCTCTCTCATATCCTTCACGACCTGTACCACATATCTCATACAACGCCTTCCTTTGCCGTTCACTTTTCCCTCGACGATTGTCTTCATCAGGACATCGTGTCTTAAGATACGGCCGATTAAGGTGTCCCATCTTCTTTTTATAGTTTTCAGCAAACTTCTCTTTTCTCCCACTCTTCTTAAGACTTCTTCGTTTGTCACTCGGTCGATCCATTTTATCTTCATAATTCTTCTGTAACACCACATTTCGAATGCTTCCACCCTTTTCTTCTCCACTGCTGTCATCGTCCATTCCTCACTGCCTTAAAGAAACATGCTCTAGATGCACGTCCTGATGAATTGTTTCCTTACTTCTACGCTTGTTTTTCCAGATGTGCGTAGATCCTTCTTTTGATACAATGCCCTATTTGCCTGAGCTATTCTACTGCATATTTCTTTCTCGAACATTCCTAGTGCTAAATTAAAAAGACATTATGTATGGTGATGTGGGAGAAAGTTAATCCACTCAAAGTTCATGCATCACTCTACTAAATAAAGTGTTCAAGGAGAACATTTAATCTGCCCGCATTAAGGTGAAGGGGATATTCAATTACACACGATCTAATTACGCCCGAAGTTCAAGTATACGAAAGGAGCACAGAACAATGGTGGCGAGAAATTCACTGTCACAAGGCCGAGGCCAGTTTCTCGCAAGAAAGGCATTGAGGTTGTTCACAAGGAAGTCCTCTCCCTTTCTTGGAACCAGTCAAAATAGCCGTAAGGCTCACGAACAAAAATCAGACTCAAAACCCTCACATCTCGTGACAGTCTCTCGCACATCTCACGCACGCGGGATGGGAACACTTGCGAAATATTCTGACCAACAGCCACCACATGTACAACATCCAAACAGTACCGAGATCCCAGAACTCTCTCCAGCTGTCAACACGGTTCCACCCAACCGAACTTCGAGCTGCTGCCGAAAAACAAGAGACGATCAGAGCGCGAGCGTGACCAAATTTGCGGAAGACGGCGACGACCTCTTCGAATCGGCACACCTCCCATTCGATTCCCACGCGAGATGAGGTCATCGGAAGTCGCCTCCGACAAACGAGCAGGCGTCCCGGTCACGAATCGGATGTATAGAAATTTGACCGCGATCTAACGAAAAAGTCGCTAGTGCCTGAGCGCAACCAGAACCAATTTGCTCGGAAACCTGGTAGTTTCCACTTAAGGCGATGCGGCAATTTTCTGACGTCGACGTGGCCTGGTTGTGCCATTTGAAGAGACGTCCATATCCTAAATGTACGGTTCTACGGACGTGTCCGACGGGGATGTTTTTATTTTCAAACGAATTACGAACTTTTTTTTATCGAATTTTGGACACTTGCACAGGGGGTGGCGTAATCCAATTTCCGTCCGCCGAATTTATCATTTCCGTCAAACCTCATACGTCAATCTAATTTTAAACTAATGTGTTTTGGTGTAAAAAACGACGTTGCAGATAAATATAATACCGAAATGACGTACTTTGAAAATTCTGTACAATAGACATAATTTTACAAAAATTAACATGTTAATGATTCTAGTGAGCTTGGTACTATTTCAAGTACTTGCTGATGTTTGCAGTAAAAAGAACAAAATACGATAATGAAATAAATTGATGCAGCAGAGTATTTTATTGTCAGGCTGGGAACAATAGCCACCAAGAACAATTCAACAAAATTCTAAATCTTTAGCGGTTATCATTAGCTTCACTGTAAAAAGTTGATCTGATTTTCAGTGCGATCTGAATTTAAGCGCTGTCTGGTTGTAAGTCAGGAACACGGATTCAAGGTGAGGAAGAGGCAGGAACATGGATGGTTGGTACAGGAGCGGTTGAGCAGGAAGCAGAGGAAGCAGGATTCTGGATGGTCTGATTTTCAGTCGTTCACCTGCCTTATTTTTAGACAAGATATTACTGCTGAAATTCAACATACCCTGTCTTAAAATTGTTGCATCTGAAATTCAGATCGCTTTTGTACCTTAAAATCAGATCTACTTTTTACAGTGTTTTACAAATGTAACAATCTTATTTTTCAAATATTCCTATTAGTATCATAACTTTATCATTGCATTACCACTGCTGATATTTCAATGGTAGGTAAGAAGTAGATGCTACTGATAGAGATTAAGAAAAAGCAGAGGGTTTATTTGAATACCGGAAGTGATTGAAAACTCTGAAGGATTAAAGACCACAGAGAGTTGAATGCTACTACTAGTAGGCAAGAAGAAAAGAGGACGTCGGGTAGGTGAAGTGACTAACTTAGGGGCCCCCCAACTCGAAGTCCCAAGCTCGAATCCTGCAATAACATATT
Organism: Platycnemis pennipes; assembly: GCA_933228895.1. Classification (NCBI taxonomy): domain Eukaryota; kingdom Metazoa; phylum Arthropoda; class Insecta; order Odonata; family Platycnemididae; genus Platycnemis; species Platycnemis pennipes. The sequence goes on from OW121848.1 coordinate 43,316,651, forward strand.
TTTCAAAGGCATAACGGTCCCAAGTTGAGTGTGGTATGGAGATCACTTCAAATTCATTGGTCCATCCGTCGGAAGGAACACCGTTACACCGTGCACCCCTTGGCGTCTTTTTCTTACAGTAGGCTAATGCCGACGCTGGCATTCCCTCCGTTCTCTCTCCACTCCCCAAATTCCTCCCTCCTTTTTAAATATCTACTAATCATTAATGACACACATTATCTAAACTTGAATCTTATTCCCTAATAAACACCAACAGAAAAAAGGGAGGAAGTAGATTTATGTACATGTTTGGAGGTTAAGAGATAGGTAAAAATGATTTCGGTCAAAAAACAGCAATAGGAAAGGAATTGAAGCCTTGGAAAATAAAAAGGGGGGAAGACGTATCGCATTAAATTTACGTACATTATATACAGGCACGGGAATCTTGGTGGCCTGGTGGGTAGAGTGCTGGGCTGAAGGTCGGAGGGTACCGGGTTCATATCCCGGGCATAAGCTTCTGGACGCCCCCACCTAAAAATCCTCGCGATTTCTCTTTCTGCAATGATTGAATTTTGCACGCCAATGTCTTAGTAAGGGGTGAGCTCTATCGTCACCTATCAAACATCAACCTTCGGGTTGAACACCATTAGATAGGCACAGACCAATAAATGTGAGGTTTTTAAAAATAGTTTTGCCTCACTAGGTCGAGAGTCAACCTCATTAATGAAGACGAGCACTCAATAAATACGTTTCTCATATTCCCACGGCAGCGGTCACCTCGTCTCGCGGAGAAACCTCCCGCGTCCGTCCTAGGAGACAACAAACCCCCATCCCCACGAGGAATGAATCTCCCCGTCCGAGGGAAGAATGGACGCCGCCGTCCGCACCGGAAGGATGGGACACGCGGGTTGATGCCTCTCGTACTAACGGGACGAGTTTCCGTACGCGTCTGCGGACTGGAGCGTACTCCCTCTCCCATTATGGAAGGGAGAGCGATACCGGAATCGCTAAACGTCGCTCCTTCGCCAGACAGAATCCTCTCTCCGGGTGCAACCGATTCATTCCCATGCACGCCCCGTCCGTGTTATTTTCAAGATCGCGCGGCGGCAGCGGAGGAAGGAGTAAATCTTGGTGGCGGGGAAGGGGGAGGTAATCGCGTGGAAATGAGAAAACAATCGCCTTTTATCCCGTGCAACGGAAAGGGCGGCCATCGCCGTGCAGACAGGTGGCTCGGGAAAAAAAAATGTAACGTGCCTTGGATTCGTATTCCCTCGGGCAGAAGGCTGAAGGGTTTCAGTGGAAGAGAGGAGAAAAAACGACCGCCAACTGCATAAGAGCTCATGTACACGATAATCGAACTGTTGGAGAAAAACCGATGTGGCGAGTGATCACTCCGTGGAGCGATAGGAGCACGAAAATTAATGGCTTCACATTACTTCCACTTACACTAGCATCGACCGCTTGTACGCTCCCTAGTAATCGCTCGCAGTAAATTTGAATCCCCTGAAATAAACACCCAGGTAGACTATACTATTTAACCGCGAGAGTGTATGGCAGAGGGTGAAATTTACCAAACACGCAGTATTTACATCAACTACGAGCTACCAACTAAGAGCCACCATCACAGACTACAGGCTACTACGTTCACGCGAGGACAGAATGAAGTTAATTCCTTCACAGAAAAGTCACGAAAAACAGTAATAAACTTGCGTCTTACATGAAGTTTTAATCCTTCTCTCACTAGTTTTGCGTAAATATGATGATCACACTTGAGCATTATTTTGTATTATCATCAACGCTGACAACAAATAAGAGAAAGCCCGGGGGATCGATAACATTTGACTCTCTTCTTCTGCAACAGACACTACGAGCTCTTTGAAAGTTGGATGAGACTCATAGGCTTTAATTTTTCACTTACCAAACAGTGAACATGGATGATATTGCAAATCTTAAGCACGTCGAAGAGTGAAAGTTAACCTTAAACACTCGGGCTTTGGCAGAGAATAATGGGAGAGAAAACTTTCTCTTGACCTTTCTCAGTGAAGTGAAATATGTACGTACGAGATTTGAGACTGGCCGTTTCGCACAACAAATGCTTAAGCTCATATTAAAAAGTGACTTTAACTTTTACGTAAAACAACCAAGGTACTGGCCGTTGATCACACCAAACGAGTACAATATCAGTTTTAAGATTGCTTTCGTGAGGATAAGAGCCATATTATTCAAATATTTAATACGGTATATAAAAGTAATTTAATTCACCTTCTCATACTCGAGTTAACCAAGAGGCTATCGGGAAAGCAAAACAGAGACGAAAGTTGTAATGGAAAACATTATCAATGTTAGGATAGAGAAGGCCTCTGGTGTAACTCGAGCATGATCGATACAAATTATCCGAAGAATAGCGTGAATTCGGTACAGTTCACTTGGCTATACAATTTATTCCTTGCTAGGCTATTTCTAGAACCCTTAAGACCTTTTTCTCCTCACCAAGAACAAAGAAATTGTGGCTATAAGAAGAATAAAAGTTCTATGTGACAGTTGGCAGGTCCTCAGGGAACCGTTTCCTTTTCAGGTACATGAATCTCTGTTATTCACGCCACTTCTGTTATATTGAAAATAAATACGACGAATAAGTATATTTTTAGTAATTACTTTTAAAATGTTGGAAAGGTTTTGGAAGAACTTATTCCCCGGCGGCCCATCATAATCCCCTGAACTTCAGTCACCAGTCATTATTGGCGTTTAATCATTACTGGTAGGTACTTGGAGAATATATTCTTGATATCAACTCATTAATCGATCCTCCTTGAATATCCACAGTCATTCTTGAAACGTAACAGAGAATGACACCAACATAATATTCCCCTTACCACATATTTACTCTATTTATAAATTCTAATATCCATTATGGATACCGAAGGTCTTATTCTTTTCTTTCTAACCCCACACAATCCAATTTAGAGTCTTATAATTCTCTACACTTCCATCTTCTAAGTTTTCTACCTCTTTCGAGTCCCCAAGAAGAATTTCTTTTCCTCCACCACCGAAACTTGACTAATCTCCCTTTAACTTCTTCTATAATCTGTTTATAATATCAATCCCTCAAATTCGTGCCTGAAAGACCGAGAGAGCATTTTTCGTCAAAAAGACAAGCGGCGATCTTAAACGATAGGCGGCCACCCTTTGACAGCCACAGCCACCCTTTGACAGCCACAGCCACTCTGCCGTCGCACGTTGGAAGCGAGAGGAACCGGTAATTTTCAACTTCAAACTCGGGACGAGACGCGAAAAAATAAATGAAATAAAGAAACGCGAAAGGAAAGGAACTTCCCTCCGCCCCAATTACCGAAAGAAGGAGCTGAGCACGCGCCGTTCCTCTTCAGCCGCCCCGAAAACTGGAACTGTCCCACGTGGACGGAGGTACCGGGAAGGGGGGGGGAGGAGATGGGGAAGGGGGGAGGGGATGGGGAAGGGGGGAGGGGATGGGGAAGGGGGGAGGGGGACATTCAATGGGACCCCTCGGAGGGTTCCCATCCTTTCGGAGAAATCAAAAGAAAAATAACGTAAAAAAAATAAAGAAAGCCAATCGAGTAGATACGAGGAACGATGATGTTGTTCTTTCCGAAGCAAAATCTCGACCTTATTTGCGATTTCAATGCATAAGCCAGAAAATGCATGTAGGAGCACTGTAACATTCCTCTGAAACAATCGCCCATCGAGGGGTTCAGCCAGACCAGATATACATGATGTATTGGCCTTCCACGCATTAAAATACAGACTACGCCACCAGGCGACGGCCGCCGTAGTACCACGACTCACACCGACAATTAACCTGCGATTAATGGCGTGAGGACATCTACGGATTATTTCAGTAAAACTGTGGAGTAGTAATATTTATGCTATTACTAGCAGGCCTGCTGCCTGCTTTGCAGGCACTTTTCATAAGCACTTCGTATGCAGAGAGAAGGAAATGGCTATTTTATAAATAGAGAAATGTGTCCCACCCTAATTACCCTAAATGTTTTTGTGCTTTTTTCCACACCATATTTTCAGTACCGATATGTTGTCTCCCACACTCAAAAACCATGTTTTTTCGCATTTTTCTCTGCACCACAAACTGCTAAAAATCCAAAACTACTACCAAATCATACAAACAGAGAATCCACACTCAACGCACCAAACCTCACTCTTTTAGCTCAAAATATGGGAGAGAACAAAACAAAACGGATAAGTACAGAAGGACTAACTGACTGACTGACACGTTACAACATTAATATACTCCAATTAACCTGCTGATTTAGCAATAAACATTAATACATAATAAACGTTTTATAGCCTTCTTTCAACTATAAGAACAGTACTTAAAAACGCCTAGCTTTGAAATTCACAATTCACATACAAGATCGGGGCCGGTAGGCAAAAATTGTTTTATTACACTATCTGCACACTTTTTTATTTCACTATCGCATCGAAAACGTCAATTAATATTTTCATACTTACAAAATTGATTAATGAAACTAATTCCACTTTCTTCAACTGCTTCAATACAATTTTTGCCCCTATACCAAAAACGTAAACACATTTACTTAGCAACTAAAACAAATTTGCATAGCAACTGATTTCCCATGTTGAAAGATAGGGAAAAAAAAACATTTTTCTCTTGCATTTTTCTCTACACCACAAATTGCTAAAAATCCAAAACTACTACCAAATCGTGCAGACAGAGAATCCACACTCAACGCACCAAACCTCACTCTTATAGCTCAAAAATTAAGAGAGAACGAAACAAAAGGATTCAGAATGACGGACTGACTGACATGCTACAAAATTAATATATATAGATACACTTTTAGTTATCCTGCAAGGCACATAAAGAGTGTATGGGAGGGGTGAATAATCACCGAACAAGCACTAATAAATGCATTGCAATTTTAATTATAAATCACTCACAAAGTTAATATCGACAAATCTTGCTCCCTTTTTGCACAGCATGAAATAAATTGTCGAGAATGATTACACGCATGCGTTTTAAATTTAAGGCATGCAGGAAAAAGTCAAAAAAAGATACATTATCTGTCCTAATAATACTCTGGTAACTTCAGCTAAATGTAAAGTATTCTTTTGCTTCTGACACCGACAAGTACTCTTAAGATATCTAGAGGGTGTATGAAAGTGAAAGAATTATCACCAAATCTGCACTGGGGATGTGCGAATAAAACCTATGGTACTAAGTAGTAAAAATACTTAATATACTCATTCATATTTCACTCGATATTTGAATCTACGAAATACTGGAGTCCAAAGAACAAACATGACTTCGTCTACACTGATACCTTATTGTTCCCGGGAAATTAAGAACATTGAAAGTGCATCCTTTCGACATTAGCCCAACTCTCGACGACAATCAAGCGTTCTACTATGTACATGACTTTTGTATATGACTGTACGTCGCCAACTACTTTCGGTAGGAAGATTATTCACAGATGACTTTAAGCTTCAAAATCTATGACATAGTAGTTCAAATAAAAATTAAAGTTATGCACTTCGAGCTTTTTATCTATCTACGGATAATAATATATGTTGTTTTCCATTTAAGCAGAGTAATTAAAATAAGAAAAATAATTTTAAAAAAAAGCAACTAGATCTTTCGGAAATCTGGAGGAGTATACTCCTACCTCTACTTCTTCCAGAGCTGGTAAATTCAGATACACGGTGAGTTAAATTTCATTTATAAACTTATACAAAAATTGCAATATTGAAGCTATAAATATTAAACAAGAATATCTGATACCTGATGGGACAATTCAAAAAAGAACAAGCCTCTGCATGCATGCACACAAACATTGAACTACAGATGGTGAATTTTGCTGAAAAATTATTCTCTCACACCATTTCTCAATCACACCAAAATAATGTTTCCTCCCATTTTTATTACAAGTTCCTTGATTAGGTAAATAATTTTCACGTCTTCACCGCACAGATACTAAGCTATTTAAAGAAGTGAGTGAGGAAGCGAATCTATTCGCGAATAAAAACACACAACACGTCAAACCATTAAGTATGTATTCTACACAAAAACACACAAGTGCGATACAGCCAGGGGATAACACCGAAACAAGGGCTCAACAGAAAAGCTTGAAGTGTATTTATCCAGTGGAGAAAATGCCAAAACTATTAATGTTTCATCCAAGAATCGATGCAGTCAAAATGTTTGAGGGTGAAGCTTCGACTTCGTTCTATTTCGACGCAGTCAGTCAGCAACAGACTTGAGGATCCAGGAGGTGAGCGTCCTTTCGTTCCCCGAACTCTTTCTGGTACAGAAACAAAAAAAAGTTGCAAACGAGTCTTAACTGGCGGGACCCAGTGACCGACGACCCAGTCGTTTGGTCGTATGGAAGCGGAAGGGAGCGGCCGTAGATTAAAATGAGAGAAAACAGAAGGGTGGAGTGAGAATGAGAGACTACAGGCTCAGAGAATGCGGGAGAGGAGGGGGTATAAGACCGGTTGAGCGTCTTCCCGTGGTCAGTGGCCGAGTCTCCCCCTTCAGGCCGGAAGACGGAGAGAAAGGGATGCTGCTGTCCACTAAACATTGGCCGACACCCTCCTCCCTCTCTCCTCAGTCTTCGCAGTAAAGCTTCGGATACTCCCGACTCTGCGGCGACGGGGATATACGACAAATCCCAGCAACAACGCGATGGTTAGAAGCATGGGGCAAAGACCTTTCTCCCCGGACAAGCATTCTATTTTATTCGCAGGGCTTGAAGAAAAAAAAGGGTCTTCCCTCTCTCTTTTACCATGGGTGTTCTACCAGCCACCGTAGGTCGGACATAAACATTTTGCGCATCCTCCCTTGACGCCGTATACATCAATAATTCATACGATGCCCCCCATTAGCTCCTCTAATAGGTTTAGGAAGCTTTGGATGGCATGTGGGACGAAGGAAGGAAGTAGCTAAAGCTGCTGTATCTAAGATACCATCTTAAGCCCTTCTTTGTGGAGTTACGAAACCGGTCGTGATTAATGAAAAGTGTGGTAGCAAAAATTAGTTTTTTTCATTGTTTCACGCTGGATCTCTTTCCAACTCCACTTCATCCTGTGCAAATATTCTTAGCATTTACGCCAATGGACTTTTACTCCGCCATGCATATTCTATGGACCAAAATCGAAATTAATGACGAAAAATAGTGAGAATCGAAGCAAATCGAGAGGAAATAACTTTTTTCTGCAGCCTGGCGACAAATTTCCTTGTAAACTTTAGTGAAAATCATGTATTTCCATGACCTTTAACGAGAATAAATTTTAAGTATCGACATGATTTCATATTTCAGATGCAAGGAAACGGCTGCTGTAACTGCAGGCGATATTTATTATTCAGATAGACATAATGATCTGGTCGGATCCTCAGGCTAAGAAACGCGGCCACCAAAGATTCCTTCGATGAATGATCATTGCATTTAATATTTATGTAGCTCTTCACTTTTCGATAGCATTTACACGTCATGGGTAATGGCATTTTTCGAAGAGACTTAGAGAAAAAGGAAGAATCGCATTCGCATTTTGACTTGAACAGTCGAGATGCAGCCTGCATGAAAGAGAGGAACGGCGAAAAGAAAGCAAGAGAGAAAAAAAGCGGTCTTCAAGCAGGGAATGGTGTGTGAGAGAATATATATATACAAGATAGCGGAGAATAAAGTGCACGCGATGGGTTCTTGAGAGGGAGTTGCGGTGGGAAAGGGAGGACGTATTAGCCTCGTTCATTTTGTCCTGCTCTCCCTTTCACCCAGAGGGATTACTCCAAGGCCTTAAAGGCAACTGCGCCCGACCACTTTCCCACCCTGCCCCACCCACTCATAAAGAGATTCCGAGAGGCGAGTCACCTCCCTTCCCCCTTCGCTCCCGTCCGTCCATCCGACGCGAAGAAGCAAAGCCTCCTCTAAGACTCCGCGCTTCCAAGACGCTTAAAAAGTTCCCGCCTCACTAATCCTCGCTCGTGTGGTCATAATTTCTGAGTCATTAACCTTGAGAGAGACGCCACGCGAAAGAGTGATATCTCGTTACCAGAAGAGTTCGAGGGTGTTAGGATCCGAAGCCTTCCCGAGACTCGCATTTTAAAGTGGTGAGGGCACCAGTAGTGTTTAAAATGGATTTTTCAAAGTCTTCTGCAGGTGTGAACAATATTACGACTACCATTATCAATATTTTTCCTAATTTCTGCTGACGCATACATATTATAGAATAACTTGATGGCTTTGATCCCGTTTTTGCCGGCGATATCAAATTCAAAGTTGTATGAAATCTGCAATACATTTCAGAATAAATTAATAAATGCAAAACGGTAGTTTTTTGGCATAAGCGTGTTCAAGCAGTCTAATAAAGCCATAGGTATGCATCAGAATTACACGTTTTATTGATGAGGACAGAGCTCTCTATGTGTATGCGCAAAGAATTTAAACATAAGGAAAAAGAAGCTTTCTTCCACGTGCCACCCATGTTTTCTCATGCCAACGAGCACAGATAGCTTCGCACTTTGTATTTGTGAACCATCAAATTTTCTCTTTTTTTCTCTAATTTTTGACCCCAACTTCTTAGTTTAATATGGTCCTTAGTGTGCCATAAAATTTCATTATCTTCATGCCTTATGGTTCATTGCATACTTTTTGCACTGAAACGCACATAAGTAGCCTTACTTAGCTCACTGGCTAACCCGGGATTTATCATCATCTTCATCAACTTTTCTGAACATCGTTTCTACATCAATCTCAACCAATACCTCCTCTCCTCCTCACCATTTCCCCGGAATATACGTTAAAAATTATCAGCGGTGGCGGATAGTACTACCTAATTTCCCGTCCTCGTTTTGCCCACTCGGATTCTCCAACCGCTACCCACACTGTCCATGTGTAAATTCCAAATCAGTCTACTGCCTTTCCATTCTATTGTTATGCACCGCGATATTTCCATTAACTTTCCTACCTCACTCTGTTGAATGATTTTAAGAAATCAACAGAGCACGCAAAAAGATTCTTATTATACCTGCGTTCCATTCTACGTTCCCATTACTGCATTTGCATCCCAAATAATTTCCCATTCAGAAATCTAAAGTGACTTTCTCCCTAAATTCCTTCGTTATTTTGTACATCCTTCGAGTGATACTCGAAAACTCGAAGTACTGATATAAGACGTAGTGAAGTACGGACACCACCGCATGCGACACAAAACTTGTAGTCCTATCTTACGTATTCGCATTTCCTTGTTTTCCTCAGATTAGTAAACGTTTCCGGGCCGAGGTCATCCAAGTCTACGTCCTTTCTCTCTTTTTTGTCCAACCATTGGCCTATTACCACCATTTTAAAGTTTTTCCTAATTTTTTCCCCCCATTTAGAGAGGAGTTGCTTGGTAGGTAATTCTGCTGAACCCTGCTTCTGGACTGAACCCTGTCCTTAAAAACCCTGCTTCGATTGGTAATTTTTCTGATCTACGCGCCTGAAACACGTCACCGATTTCCACTTTTTGCTGGCCTCTCTCCTTTTTGCTCCCTCTTCTACCCTTTGACCAAAGGTTTTCCAATCTTTTTATCTCGGGCTATATTTCATGTAGATAGCCATTAATTGGACATTCATGGACATTGCCACTAATTTCCTGCAATAAGAAAATAGAATGGACGCCGTAAAGACCAGAAGGGAAGGAATATTTCGATTAGCCTATTTTTCAGTATAGCACCCGTTCCAGGTCTAATTTCAAGTATGAATTCTTACTTTATACTGCACTGTCTAACCTAACCAAATCTTAAGCTGAATCCTAAACAACTCACGCGACATGCATGCACATGGCTGGATCCGAACCCGCGACCTTTGAGTTGCCGGCCCGGAGCTTTAATGTACTGACTCACAATACCGGCTTGAATTTCATTAAATACAGAATTAAATGCTAATTGACTGTGTGACCAACAGGCACGTATCCATGGGGGGGGGGGGGGGTGGATTCTGGTGCTTCAGCCCCCCCCCCGAAATTTTTTCCCAATAATTTTGTTGTTCTGATTTAACAGTGAACTTTACCAGTGATAAGAGTACCAGTGAGAACCAGTGAGTGAGATACCAAGAAGAAGAGATAAGTATTGCGCGATAAAAGTAAATACCAAGCACTGAAAATTTAGGGAAGAGATTTTTAACGTGTCGGCACTGAATGGCCAAGGCTGATTTGGTTCAAGTTACGCTAGAGTTAGCCCCTCCCGAAGCAAATTTCTGGCTACGTGCCTGATGACCAACTGAGAGAAGTTCATTACTCCGTAGTTTCTTATGCATTAGCAGCAGTCAAGATCGTGAAGGTCCGATGATGAATCGCCCCGCGGCCAGACACCCTTGAAATCGCTCTGCAGATGCAAGACGAAATCCGTACCCTATCAGGAATGAGTCAAGCCCCCTTGACCCCTCGCAAGGCCAGACAACCTTTTCAGCTTCCCTCCTTTTCCATGAACTCTCCTGCTCCGGACACACCCACGCGCCTTCACGAAAGAGATAACCGCCGCCCTTTCCGACAGACAACACTCCCCCATCATCATCCCTCTCCACCCCCGGCGACTTCCTGGGCCGCGCGTCTAGACACGCAAAGGCGTCCGAAGACGCCGACGCCACGTCCGACCTTTTACTTTCCTTCCCGAAGAAGCAGAAGCTTCGGCCGACGTCCTCTCCCTTCCATCATCCTCAGCCACCCTTACCTCCCTCCCACGCTGGCGCGAGAACACGCACGCCCGACCCAATCCCAGAACTCTCTCCGCCGCCGACTCCAACAATTTCAACCTTTTTGTCTTCCTTCCTCTCGGTGCACTCGCCCGGGCAGGTCACGGAATCTATTCATAGCGGGCGAGAGACTTTTACAGTTCTTTCATTTCTTCGTAAATGATTCGGCGAGCGGAGGAGGCACACAAAACACTGTGCATGCCCTCGCGTGACCAGAATCACGAATGCTATTCGCACGACTTCGTCAATAAATGCCGACGGTTGGAGGGGAAATGCCGAGAGGCCGTGGCACGCGCCGGAGTTTCCTGCAGATGACTCCGCGGGCGCCAAGAGGAGCGACGCGACGGGGACGGGATGGGAAGAGACATTTTATGACAGCGGGAAATAAATATTTCGTGACACCTCACGGAAAGATTATGCTCGAAATGCGAAAATTAAGGATGATAACTGCTTGCCCTTGAGTCATATAGCCATAGAGGAAATGATCTCCTTTTTTAGCGGCAACTATTATACCACTTACATTAGAAGTATTTCACAGCCCAGAATCGATTAAGTCAATGAATAACGGAGAAAGAGCCGAGAGAAATGCCATGACAGGTTTAGGTCATACCTGCAGTTATTCCATATGATTCATGGTAAACCTTTCACTCGTATTTCCGTGAGGAAAACCTAGAGTTTTTCATGGAGTAGCACATCGAGATGTTTACGAGTAAATTCAACTTTTTATGAAACAATTTTACCCACGCACCAAATAAAATCAGCATGGTACATATATAAAATCAGCAATTATACAGATTGGAATTTAAGTAGTAGTAGGTAAACTTATGTTTTCAGGTGCTCCAACGGCCAAAGTTATATCAAACTGTTTTACCCAGTACCTTTACCCTAAGACAAACACAACATCCAGGCCTTAATTGGAATTCGAACCCACGACATTTGGGTTGCAAGGTCTAAGCATGATCGACCGGGCTACCGCGGCCGGCATTAGAATTTAAGAGTGCTTATAAATGGCATTCGAAATGTAAGTACGCTCAGTTTTTTTTGTCGTGCAACAACTGTCTTTTATTTTCCAGGAATCGATCTAAAATACTGAGACAATACCTTGAGTACTTACTACGTTTCTCGAAGTAACCAAATAAAACCTCCCTACTATATCCAAGATTCATTTTCCCGTAAGAATTGCTGGATAATAAAAACCCTCTTGAAATAATAAATCATTGTTATTTTAAGTAGGTACCTATTAATGTAAATGAAGTTTCAGGATATGCACGTGGAAATAACAAAAAAAAATCGATCTAAAAATGCCAAGATGAGGAGGCACCATATGTGCCATTTGTCACAGGAGAAAAATTTTCAGACTATTTAACGCTTTCAAACGAAAAAAATCACGCTCTCTCTACTAATGGTTGCAGGTATCTAAGGATATCATTTATATCATATAGCCGCGAATTAACGACGCGGGATTAAAATCTACTAGACGAAAGGGTCAAGTCCTTGGGCAAAAAAACGGCCCTTTCTCCCCCCGAGGCCATTACAACCTTGGAAACAATCGACCGCAAAATCGATCCACCGTCTCCTTTCCGATAGCGTAGTCACAACAAAGAGGGTGAAATACGTTCAAACCTCCTACACCTTCGTATTTAACGTGAGAGCATAACAATAATTTCCACAAAAAATTCAGAGCACAACTAGACTTTTTATATGTAATTCAGAGTTAAATGCTTCTGATAGTAGTCAGAGAACGCGTGGAAATCGGAATATGATTCAACGTTTATCTTTTAAGTTTAGTGATTAAGGTCCAAGTCATGACGAAGCGAGAGAGATCTTAAATTATTCAATCAAAAGTGATTTTGTTCTAGCACCACCCGGTAACCAAAAAAAGAATGAAATACTAACGCAGCAACACTCAAGATGAAGTATCCACTAATTGATCGGCGAGGGAAAGGAGGTGTTCAAACGATAAAAATTGAGAATATTTATACAAAACTTGAGGCGTAAATTGAGATCAGGTTCATCCTTGGTCTTGAAGGTGGATTGATGAAGCCGTTTTAATAATCCTCTCTCCATCTTCTCAGTCCGCCGATGAGACCAATACCTAAGAGTCACCATCGTCTTCATCTATCGACAGCATACAGCGAAATCCCCTAGGGGATTAGAGACGAGAAAAACTGTGACTAAACTTTCCACTTTCACCATGACGTTGTTTAAAATCAAATTGCTCTTAATTTTCTTTCTATGTTCAAAATGATTTCTACGCACTAAAGTTCAGATGATTTCCATCGGGTAACTAAAGGAGCGTCCCTATCGGTCAAGCCTAGTTGATGCAGATCATCGAATATGACCGTGGGATTCGAGCTCAAAAGTCCTTACACACAAAATGAGCCTTCAATCCTTCAACGATGCTAACGCAGAATCCCTCATAAACATTTTTGTAGTACACCCCCTCGGATAATACACTCACAACCTTTTAAACCAACACTCCTTGTCGATTTTTGCCGTAAATACGGTGTCAACTGAAATTTCGTGACCTAGTAATAGGATCCCCTAGACGAAAAAATGTTCCTTCCCTCGATAAGTTGACGGGGTGGATTTCATTCGTCAGGTTAGTCCCATCCATCCATGTGCCACGTCTATCTCCGTTCCAACTCATCCTCTCAAAGGGCACATTCTCACATCTCTTGAGCTCTACCTGAATCCGCCTTCCCCCCGGCCACCTTCCCATCTAGCTCCTTTCTCTTTCCCACAAAGTTTCTACTTACGGTTGCCGTCAAGCGGAAAGCAAAAGTAGGGTTGATGTGAATATAGTGTGAATGATATACATGTCTCAAAGGAGTATGAATGCCAAAAAATGGAAGAGAGATGAAATACAAGAAAGATTTCAGAGGAATGTACGGCATAAAGTATATCAGAGGGAAGGCGTCTTCCAAGATGTATCTCACAGAGCGAATGAGAAATTCTACACGTTTAAATGGAAAATACGACGGAAAAAACAAAAGCTATAGTAGCTCTGAAATCATTTAGGCCTAGTGTGTAGAGCACTGAGCTACTGACCAGAGGGTGCCGGGTTCAAATCCCTGGCAAGAGCCTTTCCGGACGTCCCCACCTAAAATCCTCGCGATTCGATTTTCTGCGTGACAGAACTTCGTAGGAAATCGCAGGTGGCCCAGGGAAAGGAACTAGCCCCCCCTACCCTGAAAGTGTGAATGTCACACGCCGATGGCTTGGTACGGGGTGAGCTCTACTCTCACCAATCAAAGACCAACCTTCGGGTTGAACACACCATGGTAGGATTATTTTTATTAATCCATTAACATTATTTTCTTAGTTGAGAAACATCTTTACAGATAACGCCTACGATTTATTGTTATCAAAAGGCCCTTTGATAAAACGATATCATGTTAACACAAAAACAACTTCATGTAACTTAAAATATATTTTCAATGGCGAGGAGGATAACTCCTCACAATGATACGGCGTTAAAACAAAATAACGTATGAGTTATATGAAATGAAAATGTGCTCATTTTTGCGACGTGACGAAGGAACGGATCTTTTTACGCGTGGTTGCCTCAGTTGAAACAACGCAGCCTAGAAAGAACATAAAAAGTCATAGGAGTACATACGAATTCTTCTACGAGAAGTATTACTAATAACATAAGACGCATCAACTACGTCTCTTTTCCAGAGGCAAACAATGACAGACCTAGCAAGTCATTCGCCATGAGGAAAATTAAACGAGCAGCTCAAAAGGGAAAAGGAAGTACTGGAGGTGAAGCCTAGGAAATAGCGTCAACCTTATCCAAGAGAAGAGAAAGAACATGAACGCGGTATGAGGGGTAAATGCAGACGATGCAGACTGATACCAATGGAGGAAGAAAAAACGGAGTTACAGGTTCAACACTTAATCTAGCGAGTAAAAATCAGAGTTTAACATCGTAGAGCCGATTAATCATCTAAACTTACTTAAAACTAAACGTACTTAAAAACTAGAGCGTTAAAAAGATGTAGTTATTAAGATTTTTTCGAAGGACAACAATGAATTTCAAACATATTCAAGTGGATGATTTGCAAGCGATAACCTACACCACAATACTTTTTCTATCAGGTAAACCTCTCGTGAATTGCAGCGATCCCGAGCCACTTGAAACACAATTCATTTTGTAATAAAATAAATACCTATGGGTGGACATTTATAGCCAACGATCAATATGAGCACACGTGCTGGCGAGAGAAAGATTTAAAGCAATGAAGACCAGGTTAAAATAAAACGTGCTATTTTTTCAGCATAGAAACTAAAATATTTGGAAGACTAAATTGGGGCGAGGGACGTCAAATGATCTCTTAACAAGATGCTATCGAAATTCGGTAATAATTTAACCCGAGCAAATCTGAAGTTCATGATAAAAACTCATTAAGATCCACGTTGCCCATGCACTATCAGATCTCCTAAGCGAGCTCATTAGCATCACAATTTCTCAATCTCTTTAAAAGTCTCAAGACCGGCATGGAAATGGGGCTACTGGAACGCGCGATTCAGAGCCTTTAATCGAGGCCCCTTCTAAGGGGGAATGCGTGGGGAGAGGCGGAGGAAAAGAAGGGGATGGTCAAAGTAACAGCAGTGATTTTTTAGCATCAAGCAACGATAAGCCTTCAAAAGGATTATTCATAACACGTTGTAATAAACGAGACGAGTTCTGATCTCACAGTTTCCACGCATACTCAACGTAGTTGCATTTCTACGACTGAGGGCGACTGACAGCTAATTTGCGTCATTTCAGTATAGGCGGAGAATTGGTAGGCGCAGGTATTCATCAGGGAACGAAGGGAAGATGGGCAGAATACCCGCCGTAGGCATTAGCCTTCTCTTAACTTTAACCAAGAGGTCCAAGGCCTAGTGAACCATCGGACGGATGGAGAAATCAATTCTAAGTGCTTCACACACAGCACTCGAGTAGTGACCGGTATACCAATATCTGCTACTGCCCGGGATGGTAGGCCAGTACCCTAAACACCACATCAGATCGATCCCCCACTCATACGTCACTTTCAGGGGTTGCAAGAAAAATTCGTTGAAAGATAAAGGATTGACATGATAATTCGTCTTAATCTGAAATGAAGCTAAATTTCCACACATTCTAAAATGCAAAATCTCGTTAACTAGATGCGAGACAGAGGAAAAGGATCCACACCTTAGTTTCAGAATGAATTAAATTAGGGGAGAAATCGATGACTAAAGCGCGCTATAAATAATTGTCTTGGGCCTGATATGCCGACTCCATTACGCTGTTCACATAAAGCCTGAAAATAGACCATTCGTGCGCGATGGATTCGAGACCAGATTACGATTGATTTACTCAGCAATGGACTGAATAACCGCTAGCGAGATGATGAGAGATTAAAGGGAGAGGTTGCCAACTCTTCCCATTTTAATTGGGATGTTAATTACTCGTCCTTGCAGCTTCGTGTACAGTTGAACCCAATTTTCAGCCATCTCTCGGCTGGAGTGCCCTCCATGACAAAGAACCACATTCACGAGATCTCACAAGCTCTAAATTCAATAGCAGGGGTTATTACTACCGAAAAAAAAGGTTTAGATGCGCAACAATGCACAAAAGGGTCGATGACAAAGGAAGGCATTTACCTTCCTCCCTCGTTCTCTTCTCAGCGTTGTTTATTCTCATATCGGCAATCTGAGAAGTACGAATGCAAAGGCAGATTAAGTGTATATCAGTGATACGAAGGAATGTTATCCCTACAATCACGGGAAGTAAATTTCGGCAGTGATTATAGGAGTAAACCTTGAGGTTTATAAGTCATGATGGTAATTGGTGACGGTATATCGCAGGGATTCAACATGCCGACGGATGCTTTCCGTGGGCTAAATCTTCATCATTGTATCCCATTGTTCCTACATTTCATTTTAAGGAGAGGTGATGACCAGCTGAGATAATTCATTCTATAATCGATTTAAGTATACATGTATTAATAACAATATTTGGGAGTGAAGAAAGAGGTGAAAATCCCAATCATCATACCACTCATAACAAAAGGCATCTAGGGGTCCGTGGTTCAATACTCCATCCGACGGCCGTGGTACAGACTGAAAAAGATCACCACTTCCCACACGGGTAGGGCGGTATTCCCAAATTCTCTGCCACTGCCCGTCCCCTCATTGTTTGTTGTCCCATTCCCCCTAATCTGTGAAAACTAGAAATGGAAGATACTACTGAATAGAAGGGATTGACGAACATCGATCGACGACCAAAATTAAGGGAAACGTTATTTAGGGCCGATACGGGCGCAATAATAGATATTGAATTCGCTAGATTACGGTAAAGGACAACATGGATTTAATGGCATGAAAATAATGGAAATAAACACAAATCGAGCATCATTGCTCCGGCATAAACTGCTGAATATCAATATGCTCGCCCATTTGCTGAAGCTATCGAAACGGATCATCCCGGGATTAATGCGTTGTTACTGTTACCAATTTCGATACGGGTCATGAATAATCGGGGCCAATCAAATCTGTTGGCCGTCGCTACTGACTGGCACCGCATATGTAACGAAGGCAGAGGAGCCACAATCGTGTCACCATATCCTCCATCCAGTTTCCTACCGATAATTGGATTGTTAATCAACACATGACGAGGCGGAGTGAAACATTTGGTTGTACAAACACAAAGGACTCCACGAACACTTCGTTTGACGGCTGGCTTACTTCTCTTAGCTCCAGATTGTTTCTTCAATTCAACTAGTATCTCTGATAGAATAAATAACATGATAATGGTATCTCGATGAAGTGATACCAACTTGTCTCCTAGCATTCCATTTTTTCTACCAATAATCACAAGTATTGTCCTATTTTTTACGAGAATAGAACCGATGTTTTAATAATTGTTTCTGATAACTTGTGACAGTGTCACAGCTCTCCTGATGGAAAACGGATGCGGATCACTGTCACCGTAGGTTATAGTAAAGGATTTGACTTTACGCATGCAGCGAATACAATTTGTTTTCCGGTGAATAAAGATACATGGATAATTCCTTCCCATTACCGTCAATTAGTTTAAGAACGTGAAATTATAGAAATAAACTACCCCAAGCGTAGTTTAAAAAACTACCTTTTCTTCATAAATAATTAAGGAAGACAATAGATGTTCGGAAAAGCATAAATTAATTAAGTCTACTATTTAGTATCTGCAAGCAACTTAAACAACGCCAACGAACTCAAACTTTCCTTGACCACCCTAATAAAGACAGAAAATTATGCAAAATAATGCTAAACCCAAAGTCTAAAAATTATTTTTTCAATATCTCTAATCACTAAGCAGCATGAATACTGTAAAATTTGAATAAACACATTTAATTTATACTATTTGGTAGAATACCTATCAACAGTATATGACAATACGAGTACATATCTCTATGATGATTCCTTGACTTACACTTTCTCGGGCCAGCTAGAGGCACGCTCGGTAGATTAAGATGTTGCCGGAATCGAACCAAAACAGTGGCAATACAAAGGGGGAGAGGGAAAGTGTTTTTTTTTTTTCCCGCCTCCTGCCACGACAAGGGATGAAACCCACCTCATCAGCGGTGCACCACACGCTTGCTATCCGCTGCCCCTCCATATTCCGAATGGAAAAAAATAGTAATTAGGCCCTTCCCGCTTAAGTTCCCAATTATCCAATCCGCGCCGATTGATCGCCTGGCGACCACCATTGTCTCGACCCACCTGCACCAATGCTTGCCTCACCCTTCTCCCCTCCTTCGCAAGTGCAGCAACAAACCTTCCCTCCCGACACGCCGCACCCCGGCCTCCACATCCAGGACACCCGCACCCACACTCCCGTCCTCATCCCGTCCCGCAACACTCAAATGGGTTTCACCCGGGCGGTGTTTTTTCCGCCGATCCGCCCGTTACGCAACGTCGACGGGAGGGAGGATGAGGAGTGAGGCGTCTCCGACCTTGGCAGTGACCCGGCCGGGGTCTCCTCTCTCTCTCCTCGCCTTCCGAGGGAGGAGGAGAGTCCCTGTGACCCCGTGACTCCTGGCCAAGGTCACCCGCGATCGATCCACGCGGAGCTGGCTGGCTGGCAAGGGTGAACGCGTCCTCAAAACCCCCGCGCGTTGGGAAGAAGGATATGGCGAAGGTCCATGCGCGATGGGAGGAGGATGCTGCGGCTCCAGATGAGACTTGAAGAGGGGGGAGAGAAGGGATCCGTGAACTGCGCAAGCAAACTGCGGGGCGTGGGAGAGAGAGGGTTGAGTGGACGGCTCGGCTCCATCCATTAGCGTGCGCGGGCACTCTATCCATTCGGGTCGAAAGCTATTTTCCCAGCGGGACTCACCTGACGCCCACCCCCGCGCGGAAATGTGACTCGTTACCTCGTCCTCGGAGAAATAAAATGAATACTAACGAATCGGAGGGGGAAAGGTAGATGGGAAAAAAAAAAACTTTAAAATCTTTCAAGCTATTAAAAGCAGCAATATTGCTTTTTGCGAAGCGAAATACTAGATAAACTAAATATTAACGTTTTATTAATAAATAAATCATTAAAACAAAGTATAATTGTTCACCATGTAATGGGGAATAATTTGGATGTAGGTGAAGTGTGAGTCAAAAAGATCATTCAATGGGATAGATATCACCTTCAAAATGCCCCTTGCGAGTCTAACAAAAAATTTAGATCTCGAAAACTGAGGCAGTGAACAAATTTTAAATTTTCAGCCCTAATTTTGGTCACAGTCAAAATTTAAATAAATTTCTCTTAACAAGAGAATCTGGAAAAAACAAATTGATTAAATGCTCCCCATATATATAAAACTACTAAGGGTGTACCCGAGATCTGATTCTCAATTTGAATTTAGGAAGTTTGGGAGAAGAAAATAAGTTTTACTTCTCAAATCCTCGAGTAAAAAAAACAGAAAACTACTTATTTACAGTCAAACAAGACTCGAATTACGGTCTCCTCTTCGATCATTCGCCCATTCTTATCAGTTCTTTCGGGTAAAGAAACTGATTTTTTTAAACAGTCTAGATGCTACATACGGCATGAGCATTAGAGCTCCAAGGACCGACGGGACGTCACAACATAAATGTTGATACGCCTGGAATAAACATTGAATGTCTATCAGAGTATGATAATTAACGTACGCTCCAATGCACGTTAAAAATAATCTGATAACGGTCTTACAATTTCATATCAACAGCATTTGTAGCGTGGAAAGCTAGCACCAAAGAACTGGTTTTCCTGAAGATCGCAACAAATAACTCATCTCAAAGAGTGATTTACAACTCAAGGGGTAATTATGAAATTACCAACAAGCTCACGTGCTTTAACTGTCATCTTTGCTATACCGAAATTCAAAGACAAAAAGGTTCTCTTTTTGTCCAAGAGAATGAAATATGTTCCCTTTTACGTCCCATTACTCCGAGAAGGACGCACTCGCCCCACTTCTGTAGCGTTTTATTTCCGACCTATATTTCGGCCTCTGAGATCGCAATGCTCCCCGGCATTGAAGGAGCCCAGGATGTCTAGACGAAACATCGCACTCTTAAAAGCTTAACAGCTCTGGAAAGCACGACTCCTCCCAGTATTCACTCGTCGACACTGTTTAGTGCGAAAATGAAGGTCGGAATGGAAAACTACCAATGGAAACCTACCAACGGAGTCTGGAAAAATCCGATATTACAAGGATTTTGTTTTTTGACACCAAACATCACCTTTAACTTCGGTAAACTATGCACCATGGTGCCATCGTGCATGGTGCTAAGTATTATCCAACAGATATATTTTTATTTAAGACAATATTTCACGGCAATGATGATCAAATGATCACATGAATAAAACTTTGATCATCTTCAGATAACATACCAATACTTTTGAAGGCGAGACAATTGATTTTTACACGTTTGACGAGTAAATAAACCATTCAGAGGCCCCTCACCATGTTTTCATTGATTTTATTAGCAAGTTAAGGTTCTGTGTTATTTCCACGGAGAATAGTAAAACCTCCACATATCTCACAAAAAAGTAAATAAAAATATGTGACACGAATTCACCTTTTCAACCCGGAAGAATATTCACTCCTGGCTGAGACTCAGTCAGGATATAAAAATACAAAAATAAATGCCAAAAACCTTCCGTTCATGTCTATGGATGAAAACCGCTGTCATTTCCATGGTCAAAGTCACATTCATGTCGAAAAATATCCGTCGACCATACGATGTTATTAAATCGATCACAAATTTCAAACCACAAAACGTAATCAGAGATTTACGCGCGGGGGGGTGATGGAATTAGGGTGGAGGGTAAATTTATTTCCGACGAGATTTCCCTTTGGCGGAATCCGACGGCTCTCCCCCCCCCCTCCCCCCCCCCCTCCCCCCCCCGGCCCATCGTCGCGCGCGGCAACGAGCGACCTGTCGAGGGAAAGGGGGGCACCCCGGGGAAATTAGCCGCGACACCGCGCTCCATCGACTCTGGCACATAATGAGGGAGAGGAGGCGATGAAACTTCGAAAACATCCCGAGGGGGAGCACTCGAAACAAGAAAACAAAAGAAACGAGGTGTGCGGCGAGAGCGTCGAATTTCCATCGATCGCGCGAATCAGTGACTTACACTCTTTCCCAATGTTTGCAGTTCAGGATGCCTTCACAGCAGGAGCGTAGGCACCAACAATATTTATCGCACGTGGTCCAGAAGGAACATGGCTTTCTTTTACGGCAAGTAGGGCAAAGAACAAGTACCACGAAGTTTTTCTATCATATCACTAATACCTCATATAAAATTGAAAGCATTAGGGACTCACAAGCGAAAAAGTTAATTAAATGCTGGGGATGGGTTAGTGTGGTGACTAGAGTATTGGCTTTTCATCCGGAGGACCCTGGTTCGAATCGTTTCTGAGGCAGGTTTGTCGTTGGTTCCTGGTCCCAAATTGGATCTTTTGTGGAAAGCACTTAGAGTTCATCATTCCATCTGTCGGATAGGACTTTAAACCGTGGACCCCTTAGTGCCTTTCGTTAAGAGTAGGCTTGACGAAATCTCTGACTGGGCAACACCGCACGCCTCTCACTTTCTCTTACGGGCATGGTCCTGGCAGCTCTGCGTGCTCTTTTTCCAAAGTAAATGTTAATCGATACTGATTAACCAAACAATTTCTTTAAGGTTTTATTAACGGATTTGTGGTGACGAGCTTGAGAGCAAGAATAAGGTCCAAACGGCGATTTTCAGGGATGCACGGAACGGAAAATAACGCAGTCTGACTTTTTCATCAACAACTAAAATAATAATGCACTAAATATAATGAAAATTAGTGTGATTATTGAGGAAGGTTCTTGCTACGACATATAAAAAGGAAATTTTGGTATCTCAATCCGTGTTGCTTTTACGAAGCCGCAAATGCGATGCAACCGTCCGGTACCCGGAAAAATGCGCTAAAATTCCGTTTCTAACCACCTACTAAAATTATTACGAACGGTAGAAAATTTCATATACAATCACTAAACGCAAAATTAACTAGCTTTAATTTGGTGCACTTTATTTAAAAATCCATTTAGCCGCCTTTGAGATATTAGTCTTCAAACTCGGGTGACGGAATTTTGCAACGGACAGTAGGCTTAATTGTCGACACGACGATTCACTCCACTATCCCTTCGACCCTAGAACCATATTTAATTCCCCAGTTATCCCAAACGGCGCGATTAAACTTTCCTGTCGGTCACTTCTTCTACATTAATACTACGCTAAATAAATTTCAATGGTGCAAGTTAATTGACACGGTAAATGAGAAAAGTAACTAGGTTACATAAAACATGAATGGTATGAATCTCAGCAACCAAGAGCATGCATCTAGGATTGAAACTTTTGGTATGATGCAACGTTCTGAAGTGGTGGTAAATATTAGGGTAAGCGAATGACACGTGGTTACCCATGGATTATTATTAGGACAGATGGGCAGGAAAGTTTTTTATAGGAAAAAGAGAAAGGGATGAGCGAAAATCGGCGTAGGAATTGGCGTACTGTCAACAAAAGACAACAAAGTTTTCACTGTCTAACATATCGCTGGACGAATGGAGCCCAGAATTTTCAGTACTCTCCACATAGACAATTATGGACGAAAGCAAAGGCGAATAATCTCAGCTACTGTCGGTATTCTCACCTGGGCCACAACGATAAAAATACTTTGAAAAATTCCATTAAAACTTACTAAGGTACAACCAATGTTTCACCCGTCAGGGCATCATCAAGTACCTAAAATAGCTGCAATGGTATAGATTATGGTGCATAAATTTCATGTGGAATTTTACATAGTATTTTTACCCTTGGACTTGACTTTTCTAGTAATTAGCATATCACCTTATTCCAATTGCGCAATGGCTAGGGTTAGTACCCTATCCACACCTGCGATGCGCTCGAGTGACATTTCACAGGATGTAACAAAGATTCATATACCCTATAGGTAGCCATTCGAAAGGAGTCAATTCGAAAAACTTCCTTCCCCAAAGCCTCGCGTCTCCTCCTTTAGTGGCCCAGTTCGGCATCTCACAGAGACGACAAGCGTGGAGCCCAAAGACTAATAAAAAAACGGCCCCTCTTCCATCGCACGTATTATCTCCTTCTTCTTCACTCGTCCCTCCAGTGAGGAACTTCGCATCCATCCTAAAAACCCCATCCTCGGAGCCGAAATTTTACCAGAGCAACATTCAAAGCACGGAGTCTCCCGAAGTTGCACTTCGTGTTAGTCCGTGCGCAACGGGGTCAGGAATGGTTTTCGTTTTTTTATACTTTACTCGGGGAGAAAGACAGTGGAGAGCCACCAAGTCTCATTGAGTCGCTCCGAGAGTGACTGAGGGAGGAGGAATCGAAGGAGAATAAGAGAGGGAGAAACGCGTGGAGAGTTGAGGACGGCGATGGAAAAAGTTTCATTTGGAGCGAAAACGAGGTCAATACGGGGAGAGGATCCCAATTCTCGGGGTTAAGAGGTCCCTAAGCATACCGCCACATTAATTAGTGATTCAAGCCAACCGAGAAAGTGCCAGATTAAAAGGATATCGCCATCGAGATGAGGCATTTGTGCGAAGGAAATGTCTAGAGAACAAGATGGCACAAATATAATCGGAGATGACCGAAAACCGGGTGATTATGACGAATTATCTTTCCAGCCCAGATAAGGCTTGGAAAAGGATTGTATCACCAGTAGAAGGAAGACTATTACGAACATCAATTTTTCATGCAGACTTCCCAACTTCTAGACTATCTGTAATTTCTCCAGGATAAAGCTAAAATTTTCAATTCCTACGCTGCCATTATTTCCAAACAAATATAGATTTAGCTTTGAAATTCCCAAACCTAGCTCAAAGGCTCCTGTTCCCAAAACAACTGACGATGATAGTGGCAATGAATATGACACGATGTGGAACGTATTAAAATTTCAAAAGTTTCAGAACCCAGTGCGCACCCGTGGCCAATCATCAAATGCTGCCTAACTGAGAACTATTCTGCCTCAGTACCATTTCTGATTTACGGACTTGACCTATAAGACGAGCCACATATGCCTGAAATGTAGAATAAATACTAAGTCTTGGCCCAAAACCGTACAGAAAATAGCAAAATGTTGTAATAACTATGAAATCATCTTCTTAATCCTGTTTAATCGTCTTAAAGCTGTCTAAAATAGGATTGGTTTCGGCTAAGATTATTATTTGATTATATTTTCATAATCAAGATATCAGTTGAAAATTCCGTCACCATTAATTTTTTTAAGGTTTTTTATATCTCTCTTCCCTAAATACAAGTTACATTTCACTAAGTTGACAATATGTCAGTTTCCATTGTGAACGCCGCTTTGGGATTTTATTACGTAAACGAGATGAATAGGGAGGATTCATAATCAAAGGCAGACTATCTCGCTATGGAATAGTTCCTTGATTGGATTTATAAATAAGTCTAAGTGATTTCCGAACAAAAGTATTTACAAACCGAGATTTGTAGAAACCGTTTCGACAGGCCATCCTCAGATATAGTTGAATTATTTAAAAATGTAAATAAAACCGAGGATGGGGTAAATGCCACAACGGTAGGATAGAAGTTGGTTTTCAAAAACATATGAGTGGACATCATCAAGACGTATATTTTATTGAAGTAGGGGTTAGACGGCAGAATGGACAGTTTTGGCTCAATCTTGCCCAAATTGGCTCTACATTTGATTATTATTATCATAGAGGATTTGTGATACAAATTTGTTGATTAACTTCACGGATTAGTATGTCATTGATACGACTTTTATACATACACGTAAGATGGAAACACAATAGTCTCCAATTATTTACACCCTTCGTGACGAAGAGTGACCCTCTGACAGTGTACGACATAACCGACAACCCACATCCGGAAAACCCTTGACGCATGATAAGCGACTAGAATATTTTCATAATACCTATTTCCTTAGATTTTTTCATTTCTTTTCAGCTAAATCTTGGGTAGAAGATCGGGATATCTGACGTAAGGTGAAAAAGATGCTTCTGTCGGGAGACTCTTTCTACGAACAGGTTTGATAAGTTAACTCAAATGACCGAATGATCGGTTCACCGCCTTCGTATATCCCTACAACATCGTGCGTAAAAAATCAACCCAATCATTATGACCAATTCTCATAACAAGCAGGATACAAAAAAATGTATGGTAACATCTGAAGTATTCACTGCTTTTTGAAAAAGTGACATGTAGGCGGTAAAATACGCAAGAAGAAGAAACAGTACTTACAAAGTATCAAATTTCTTGTGAACCACTACCAACCCACTCCCGCGAAAAACAGCATGGGAGAGGTCCAGTTGCAAGGAGTATTTTCTAACGGAAAAGATTACCTTATTGCAGGATTGTCACTGATAGGAATTGAGAGCAATCTTTCACTCAAAAGGAGACACCCTTCAGAGTCC
Source organism: Platycnemis pennipes (assembly GCA_933228895.1). NCBI lineage: Eukaryota > Metazoa > Arthropoda > Insecta > Odonata > Platycnemididae > Platycnemis > Platycnemis pennipes. Next base: position 43,342,315 of record OW121848.1, read on the forward strand.
TAGCTTCTTTCTTTACGACCGTATTCATTCAAGTACCACATAGCAGGATTGCTACCGATACGAATTGAGAGGATTTTTTTCTTCTGCAAATTCCACAATCAAAAATCATTTGCTAGTCGGGTAGAGGAATAACAGCACAACATAGTCGGACGTCAGAGAATATTCTGGCGTCCAATTGAACGACGGATCCGAAAGTTGGTCCATCATCGCATGTAAATGGAAGGCATTATGCATGCTTCACGCATTCCATGCGATTTCCGATTCATCTTCATGATGAAATACTCTCCCTCAAACAGAAATATGAACATGATCAATATTCTGGGATATTGTTTAATGGGTCTTCCTCAGCATGCTTAGAGCATTACACCTCATCCAGGCATTAAAGTCACTCCTCATGCCTCAGTGAGAAGTGCGTGCAGTAAATTACAAGTATAAGTAATCCAATTGTCAGGCAGAAGATTACATCACGCTAAAATTTAATCGGTTTTCAATCGATTTCAAATGTCAGAAAGTGCATCGACCTGTGGTTATTTGACGGACTGGGAACCCCAAGATCGCTGGCATATATTTCTGCACGGGCGTGTATGCCGTACTTGCAATGAATCAAGTTAAGCTTAAAGTCTCATAATTTGGATCATCTAAACATGAATTCTTCAACTTCTATCAATAATTTCGACTTTATGCCTACATTCCAAACCCTAGGTGCAGATCAATAGAGAGGTGTAGAGGGTAGTTTTTATGCTTATTTTGCACGTCGGCACGTGACCTTCAATGTACAACACATGCGTGTAATTGATAATAGGAAATCTCATTGCATGCTGGGCATGTGCCCCTTAATTTATTGAAGCGATCGCACCCCTTATATGATCGTGCAATGCCTATTTCGAATGGGTGGAATATATTTTCAAATATGACCATCATTGAATGCGAAGCAACCTTGTTTCCTAAGCGAATCCATTAAAACAACGGAAAAACTCTAGTGTGGTAAAGGACAATACGTAAGGAGCGTGATGGCAATACACGTAGCGATCGGGTTGTGACCAGCCTCTATCCCGAGCGTTCAGGTTTGACTACGGCAGTAGCTGAGGTATTCCTACGGAATATTTGTCCCTCGTAGCTGTAAGGCCAGCAGAAGTGCAGAGGTACATAATTCAGATGGTATATTAAAAAATAGCGCCTTTTTTCTAAAATTTTCTAATGTCCACACCTTTTTATTCATCTTTCTTCCGTTCCTTTTAATAATTCCACCTACAATAGTAGTATTAGAGGATTTGGGTTTTTAGGTGCTCCAACGGCTATGGTTATATCGCATCGTCTTCACTTAGATCTTAATTCTAAGGCAAATACTACGTGCATGACAGAGGCGGGATTCGAACCCGCGATCTTTGGATTTCCAGACCAGCGCATTGCTCAACTGGCAACCGCAGTCGACTTCTACCTCAACCCAACTACACACATATCCTAGATAAAGCTAATCACCCAAGAGGACAAAGCTGTTGTTCCGACACCTGCGACACAAGAGCTAATGCATGTCTGGGGTGAATTCATGCACCGCCACAACACATATGTTGGCTCGCGGGGCACTGCGTAGACGTAGATGAGTAACAAAGACACCGGGCGAACGGAGCCGACCGTGCACAACTCCCTTCCATTTTTCAGGTCCCCCTATAGTATCGAGGAGAGTCGGAATAAACGAAGCAAAAGGGGAGGAGGAGTGTTAACGCACGCCGTTCCCATTTACTCGCTCCGCCACCGGCCGGATAATAGCAACAATCAAGGCGCCGCCACACCTCCCGGCGCCCCCGTAGGCGCCCCCGGGCGCACATTACTCGGCAGCACACGTCCGCCGACACCGACCAATCACGCACGGGATAAGCCAGCCGTCAAAGGCCCCACTCCACCGCAATGGGAGATCGATAGTCTGAAACGTGTTGGCCCGTGCATCGGCGCCGCTCAATTTCGACAGCGGGAAATTCACACGGGATAAGAGAATGGTGAAGAATGTAGACAATGGGCAGGGGAGGAATATGGCCGTCCATGTCGCACTTGGCTGCAAAATACCCGTACTTACAACAAAAATGGAGACCAGCAAATAATGATTTCAAAAGTCGAATAGCTCCACGAAGATAAACGGGAGTGAGATCATTCCTCTTGCAACTGATGCATGTGTTTCCTAGCGACTCACTCTCTCACTCCGCCGGAGGAAGAAACATCAGTTTTTGCCACGTCAATACTCTTCATTCATCTGCGGTTTATGGTAAACAATTCTAACAAAAGTAACTAGAGCGTTACATGCTTTTCTGCCGTGTATATCAAAATGTAAAGAATGGCTTGAATGAAAATGCGAACAGAGGACTCATATCCTCGGTTTTTTCAAACGAGAACAATCTTTAGAACAGGGATATGTCTTTTTCCTAACGCCATTTGCTTATCTCACCTCCAAGAGAAGAATGAATATGCCTTCAATCTTGAGGGGCTATGATATTCGTAATGTATTTCGCATCCACTTGCCTCTCTCGACCCACGCAACACGATACCGACTTAGGTGACCGAGCGAAGATACTCACATTTCACTCCAAAGCAAAGGAGGGACAAGTACATCATGGTCTAAGTCACAATTTGAATTAGGATTACATGCTCTGCTAAAAAAGTGAACATTTAAAAAAATTATACATCATTCAGAGTTTTCTCAACATACGAAGTATATTTACCATACAAAGAATATGAACCATAATAATGCAGGGAGAGAAAAAAGAACATGCATATGGGAATAGCATCGTGACTCAATAGCAAGTGGTAAACTTACTGCTTAGCGACTTCCATTTAGCACCTGCACGAAAAATCAACGGTTCAAAAAATTTCCAACGAAACGGGGCCAGCTCCTGCATATATAGAGGTAGGTTAAGTTGTATTCCCCTACTCCCCATCACATTCAACCATTTACCAACTAATTACATTCCGTACTTCTATCCTCAAATCGGATAATTCCCTAAGCCCCCAATACTAGGCATACGAACATTCGAACCCCAACTTACTATGGTATACTGGATCATAATCACAAAATTAGAGAAATTGATTGCCGAACTGACAGATTCCAAATGTCCTTTTTTCCTCGCACAATTAGGGATATGAATAGCGATAAATATGTCCAATACGAGTGCATCAATGGATAGCATAGGTAGCTGCATGTTGGTATAAGGACTCGAAGCTAACCCAAATAACAGTATGTTTTGCATGCTTGCTTTGTTATTTTTATCTTTTTTAAATAGTGAAGTTTAGACTAGCATATTATTACCAATACTTTTTTATGCATGATATGTAGATCATATTTGGTGAGAATTCACCCCCTGCCGCACACTTTTATGGTGGCTTGAAGGGTATTATGTAGATTTAGATGTCTATCCGTAATAACTTTCCTTTTTCTTCCTCATCCTAGCTCACCCAGCAATACTGGCTTCGATGGGAACCTTCAACATTCCATTATCCCTAAGTACCTGTTCCATTCACCTACTCCACCATCTCCAAAATTTCTCCAGCAATTTCCTTTCCTTTACAACCATATTCAACACCACTCATTCGTCCGCCTTTTCCATCGCACTTTCCCTAATCTCATCCATTGCCATACTTCTAAAACTTCCATTTTTTCTTGTTTTCCTTCCCCGGAGTCCATGTCTAGTATCCCCCACAAATAGTTTAAATCACTACGATTATTACCAATATTTCCGTAGCGATCGTAAATGTTTCTCCCTTGAAGTTCGGAAATTAGATCCCACTCATTGCCCACCACTCTACCCTGGTCCCGGAATTACCGCGAGGAGATCACTGCGCTTTTCCGAATGCAGGAAGCGGATGAAATCATCAAGTCCAGGCAAGCACGCATCGTAGAGGAGACTCAGGGAATCGCTGTAAATGGATTGGAAGTGCGCCACTCGAATACGTCCAAGGATCTCAAAGGGAAGCGGAACACAAGATTCTTTTTTTTTTTAATCCATCTCTCTCTCTCCCTCTTTTTCGATAGGTCGAATCCTCGATACCTCTCCTACCCTTCCTTCCTGACGTTGGCCGGCGTCCTTTATCCCCCACGTGACGCTCGTTAAACCATTGCCGTCGCTCGACTTAGCAACAATCTTGGGTCATTCGGTTCGCGGAGGGGGAATGTGTGCCGCCTTTCAAACAGCCCGCGAGACGGCGATGGTTCTCCTCCCTCCCCCCCATCTTCGCCGTCCGAACCTCCCACCCCTCTCCTTCTCTCTCGCAATCCAATTAGCTCCCTTTCATCAAAGAACACTCGGCCCACAAAGACACGCTCTTTCCTCCTCCCCATCCTTTAAGGATCGCTCCCGCCCTCGATTCGGATACACCACGCCCGTCACACACGACCACTCTGCACTATTTCTTCCTCCATTTCTGCCGTATCTCAAAGTCAAGTTTTTATAAGGATCAAAGATCTAACCGGCCTATTGGCTGGAGGAAGAGTTTCCCACCGGGTCGCACTGTGGTTTTCCACTTACGCGTCGGTGGTCCGGAATAGGTAAAAGTTGGCCAAAAATAGAAATAATAGTTAAATTTTTATGAAACATGATATTTACGGTTTTTCTGGGGCTCTAATTATGAATCTGAAGTCAAATATTCAATATTCGTGAAAAAAAATGGCTGACACTAAGTACAATCTTGAAAGTCTTTAAACACGAAATAAATGTTTATTCCATGTAAGTAGTAGTTTCACCGTTGAGTTTGGACCTAGGTTTTTATAATGTAATATTACTGCCACCGTACCTGTTATTAACTACGCAGCAAATCCAAAAAGTGATGAATTATTAAGCTGTAAGAGCGAACAACGGGTATTACAGTGTGTTAGAAAAGGGTCACGCAATAATCAATTTGTAATTTTTTTCATCCGATTTTGTTTAATTTATACGCTTTCAGAGGAAACGAAAAAGATAAAACATAAAATACCATCGTTATCACATGCATGCGTAAAAATTACAGATTGATTGGAAGAATTACACAGTCTCAGATTATCTTGCCAAAGCGTCAAAACGTCGCGACGTCTCGCACGCTATCGTCTTCAGGGTTAAGACGATGGCGGACTTAGCGTTCGAAAAAAAAGAGAGGTCCTTCATGTGTTTTTATAATTACGTAGCGAAGCGTAATTTGGTTCTGTAGCTGAGCACGAGGAATGCCTGCATAATGAGCATGCTATGGTGCTTAAATTTCACAATACCCAATAAGCATGCGCAAGGGTGTGCGGCAGTGAGGGAGGGGGAATGGAAGGACAAATTGAGCCAAAGAGTGCTAGGGGCAGTAGACGAGTTGTATGAAGAGCTGAGGGTTGCATGGTGACAGGATGAATTTCATAAAGTGGTAGCATTCAAATTCAACTCTTTAGCGAACAGATCAAATGACAAGCATTTTATAAAATCCTAAACTATGCAATTTCAAAGAATTAATGTATGTTCCAGTCATGAAAGCATGAGCTAAGCTTCAATACCATTAGAGCGAAGTGGAAGGAGCCTTTTTGGATTAATCAAATAATTTTAAAAATTTGATTGAAAATGCTGCATGGCAGTTTTTAGTAAATAATAATAAATCTTAGCTGCATGGCAGTAGTGCATGTTTGGTGATCCCGTGCCACACACCCTCGCAGAGGCTCGCAGGGTATTACGTAGATGCAGATAGCCACATGCTCCAGGGAATGTCTGGTGAAGATTCAGTAACAGTATTTACTCGTAGTGGCAACCTTCGACAAAGCCATTTGTATCATTTAGGACAGGTGGGCCAAGAGGATGCTGTTAAAACATTTTCAGGGAACAATGGAGGGGTAGAGAGAAAACGGCGTCGGTATTAGCTTTCTCTTAACGAAAGGCACCAAGGCGTTCACGGTTTAACGGACGGGAAATGAACTTGAGTGACTTCCACGTAGTACTCAAATAGGGACCGGTATTTCAAGGGAAATTCTTCATCACAGAAGGGTTTCGAACTCCGGTCCGTAGGGGACACGTAGTGAGCCACGAATCGCAATAATTGAATTCTGTTTTATTTACGAAGGGAAGTACCACATTGGCGAGAGCGACTGAAAGCTGGGGGGAATAAATCCCAAGGACAAAAGTTGGATTACTGGTAGGATCATTCAGAGGAACGGAGGAAGAGTGCAGTCCTCCGTCGGCATCACACCACTCTCAACGTAGGGAGGTTAAGGCCTCTCAGCTTTAGGTCCAATCCAACGAACAGAGTTACTAATTTCAAAATTCCTTCCCACCGGCACCCGATAGGGGAACGAGGATCAACCGATGTACTACTAACACTGCTGGGATACGAGCGCGGTCACTCGGCATGGAAATCCGTTTCTTGCCATGGATGCTCCAATCATCATGCTAATTCTATCTCCGCCATGCGCAGAGTTAGATTACATTCGCCGACTTATCAATTAGCGAGAAAGAGCATGGGAGGATTGGAGTTAGTATTCGTTTTGGATAAAATTATGATTCTGAAAGAAATGCTGATAACAGACATGTTACGTCAGATTAACTGCGCTTGATCCTGGCCCTAACAGCGATCAAAATAGATCCAAAGGTTCTATTTTGATCGTTTTTATTGCCACGTGCAATTAAATCCACCAGCTCCAGTTGATTTAAATGTTTTAACTCTTACTGATTTATTTATATTTTCCTTTATCCCCGGAATTTTAAGTTATCTATTTTGCCATTATGGTTCTGGACTCGGTTGCGGCGGGCTATTCCTCTCACCTGCAAAGCCTAAGGTCGCGGGTTCGAATCCTCCACAGGTTTTTCTCCCCCAGTAGATGTATGTAAGTGTTCAGAGTGTTCAGTCACTTGCACAGAATTATTTATTTAAATAAATTCCATTTCCATCCCATTCCTCTCTCCAGACCTCATTTCCCTAAAATTGGCCCCAAACAAACTGACTTTCATTCCACTCGCCTGTTTCCACCGTAACACGGAGACGCCGTCGTTACAGCAGGGGGGAGACAGGCAGTCACTTGCCGGAAAGGGGGACATCGACGCACGAATGTCACCAAGGTATCTAATTGGCTAGGTGCCAATCATGCGTAGTTACAGTGCGTCGCCAGAAAGGGGTGCCATTTCCTTTTGCCCATCCCGAAAAACATTTATGCTGAAATTGATCCATTCCCTCTTTCAGTTCGTATCCCGCTTCTTCACATGCATTAGTTCCTCCCTCGACCCATCCTTCCCCTCTAAATTCAATCACCACCTTTTTCTTCTCACCCTGGAGAAGGAGAGTGCCTAATAAGTGGCGTGAACGCTCCCAATTGTTTCAGAATTGGTTTTGGGAATGTTTCCCACCGATGTAATCACAGAACGAACGAGGCCCCTCGGAGTTTAACAGCACTACGTTCTCTCAGGCATTAAAGCATATGACTAAACCGTTTCAATTCTTGATTCACGCTCTCTTTTCTTATTCCCATGCATTAGTACACTAGTAAATGCAATGGCTCTTCTTCCATTAAGCTATTTATGCTGTCTAAAAATATTTATGGGGATAAATGTCTTAAGAGTGCACCAAGTTGAATCAACTTCGGTTAATTTCACTCCATGAAGTACAGGACTCGAGAAACTACGCCGTCAATCGATTTCTGTCTCGCGGAATATTACCGAAGTTAACCTCGCGACACGAGGGAACAATCTTGGACACATACCTGACGCAATTCAAAAGGTTTGAACCCAGCGGAACGATGTAACATCCCATTACAAATTTTAGTACCACATATATCGCTAAAATACTATAAAGCAATCTATTAAGGACAAAAGTCTAATGAAAGGCCAATATCCTTCCACATAATTAGCTTTACTTATATTGACACCAAGAAAAGTACAAAGAGTTAAGAAACATGTTCTAAAAAATTAGAACAGTTGAATTTACAAGCAGGAAAAATCTTAGGGGAATTTATTGAATAGCAATCTATTTCCGAAAACGTGCACCGCACGGTAAGTTCACCGACTTAAAACGTTTAGGATAGTTACGAAAAGATTAATATAACATTCAATTTAAAATAAATCTGTTTTAGCACGGAAAATAAGATCATTCCAATTATCAGATCAACTTATTAATTCCCCATTTCCTGTATTTGGATTACTGAGAGCTCTACAAATGGCAAAGAGATCCCAAATTTAAAGCCACTTAATGGCGGAAATTAGCAACTACGGCGGAGCAGAGGCAAAGGAACAAAAAAAGCCTAATTACTTGAGTGAAAATAACTGGGGCTTAGATTGCCAACTGCGGAATTAATGCCTCCATTATCCGAAAGCCAGAAATGTAGAGTCCTAATAACCTCTAGTCGCCCCATGAATGAGCATGGCTCGATTGCGGCTCTGACCCCATACCGCACATTTCCGACCCTCCATTCCCTTCCTATATCCGGCCCCTTTCATTGCAGCACAACGCCACCCACACCCGACCCCTTCTCTTCGCTAACCGCATGACTCCCGCGCCGCTAAAAAGGTTCTCCACCCTAGACGAAAAAAAGAACGACGAAGCCAATCCTACACTAGCTCTGCGACACATCTTGCATTATCGCCCTCTCCTTCTGTGGAGCTAAATTTTCCCCTCGTCTCATCTCCCCTTTGCACTGCTCATATCACTCGTTCAGAAAATTAGCCAAGCCTATACTAAAACGCAAAAAAATAGCGAAAAAATGTTTTTGATGCTAACTAGAATACTTTGCTCATTTACTTATGCGACACTCGGAGAAATACAACATAGTAGGAGAAAAGGTATCAACTTTGCAATTTCCACACTGACGTTTATTAATCACGACCATGGTTTCGTAGCAAGGCTACATCATCTGATGTTGTAACCTTGCTACGAACCCATGGTCGTGATTAATAAACGCCAAGTGCGGACACTGCAAAGCTGATACCTTTTCTCCTACTATGATTAACGTCCACAAAGTTTTGCCTGAGACTGTGTCGAGATACAGCATTTTGATCATAATCTTAAAGATCGTGTTTGAGGGTGGACAAGATATTGGCACAACGGATGCATGATTTGGTTGAAAATTCTGAGCGACTGAACCAAAAATCCACCCTCAACGATGACATTACCAAACTAGAATTAGAACAAAGACCAGCAGAGAAAAGATCGCCAACGTTTGCAGAGCGGACATGGCACGGAAAAAAGAAAATGATTCACGCAATACCCAATTTTACGATTGTAGTTTTTAAACTATACCCCAGGATTGTGGAAATTGAGAAAATAAGAAAACAGTTCGTTTACATAATGGAACCTAAAGAGAAAGGTTCTATCGAAGGATTAAGTTGAAGGAAGAAATGGAAATTGACATCGATGCGTGAAAAATTGATCAAAGGGTTTCCGCAGACGCCTACGGCATGTTTCGCTGGCCTGAGTCCTGAGCTTGCATAATATCCCCGGGAAGTTGGGAGTCCTAGGGAAGTGGGGAGAGGATTTCCCTTGGAAATTCCCCAAGCCAAATGGACCACATCCAAATGATTTTAATGTTTTTGCACGCGCATCACTGAGTCAGGGGATTGCCATTCAAATCACTCCGCATTTCCAAATAGGGTCGAAAGAAATACAATGTACGATTATGTACATTCTCTGCCGCATTTGCTTTTACAACGATATATTTAGCTTTTGGATGCAAGAGTTTTAAAAATAAATATCAAAAACAAATATCATTTCATTGATTTGCAGCTAAGAGAGGTTAATCGGTTAAAAAGAGAGGTTAGAAACGGTTAATCAAAGTTATTTTAAACCCCAGACGTTTTGGTGAGCGAAATTAATATGAATAGACTTCTTTCAAATAGAACAAATGTTCAATTCCCATTTCAAAGAGATATGTGCCCACAAAAAAAAATGACACTCCACGATGCAATATACTCAACGTATCCCAAAAATGAGGAAATAAAAATTTTGTCGACAAAATCACCCACAGAACTGAGCTTACCTGACATTTTCGGAAACACCACACTTTTAGGGGATGCGTTTGGGCTGGAAAAGGCCAAAATACCTTCAACTCACCTGAAATGAGAGAAAAAATGGGTATAACTATGACATTAACCAAGATCTATTGCGTAAATGCGAAAAGTCTAAAAAAAATTAATAGCAGAAGATTTCTGATTGTAAGCGCTCCAACAGCTAAGGTTATATTGGAATCCGCAACTCTTTGGTTGCTATGTAGACGCATTCCTGCCATGAATGCGATTCAAATAATGTTTTGATGCAAAAGAAACAAAAGAAACATATAAGCGAAAAAATATCATTATCATGAGTCAACAATACTTAGATTGTATTCAACGCAGCTCTCCGCTCAAATCCCCATCGGCTAACCCCTTCATGTTTCATTAATTCTTCTCTTTCACAAGTATACAAAATAAGGTCGAGAGAAAAACATGAAAGGTGAAGAGTGGGGGCTAGGTTTATGGTTTCTTGGTGTGGAAGAGATGTGGACGGAAGGAATGGAGATGATTGAGATAATTGTTGGTTTAACGTAAAAAGGTGATTTGTTCCGGTCTCTGGGAGTGCTGGCAGGTAAACAATAATAGTGAGATTCAGTCAAAATACCGACTATACTAATGGCCAAAATTTGTGAGTATTATGCAACTAAAAAAATAATAATAAAGCAAATAAGTGTCACCGAAAAATTTTCACCACGATTGCCATAAAATTAATACTACGATTAAATGTTCTATCATGATGGGTTTTGCCGTGTTATTTACCTTGAAAAAGCACCTGTTTCTCCGGAATTCTATAGAAATAAAATCAATCGTGAAGATGGTTATGAAATCTCAAGTTCATGGAGGAGATTGCCGAAGAAAAATCCAATCACAAAGGTACAACTGTAGGAGGCAGCATACGTAAAGGCTGCTAAAACGGCTATTTCGTTATCCCGACCTGAAGATGCCAAATGAAACTCTGGAGATAGGTACTGTTATCTTCTCAACGTAAATAACATGGCAAAACCCGTCATGATGCAAAATATAGCAAAGCGACATATAATAATACTTTCGAATCTATCAGTAAAATCACAGTAAATCGTTTACGGACGATTCACCTCGCTGATATTTACATCTGCCCAGTTTCCTGATTTTTCCTCTTACATCTAATTTCACCGACAAGAATATAGGGGGTCGGGTTGGTGTGGTGGCTAGAGTACTGGCCTCCCATCCCGAGGGCCCGGGTTCGATTCCCGGCAGTGGAGGATTTTTCAGTGGAAAACCGGTCCCCACTTGAGTGCCTAGTGGAGGGCATTTCAAGTACAGTACTCCGTCCGTCGGATGGGACGTTAAGCCGTGGTCCCCTTGGCGCCTTTCGTTAAGAGTAAGCTAATGCCGACGCCGGGTTTCTCTCCACCCTTCCTCCGTTCCCTAAAAAACTCCTACCATTACCCAATTACCCACCTATCCTATATGGCGCAAATGACCTCAGCTGTCGGTCGCCTCCCCTAAATAACCAACCAACCGACAAGAATATGGCCAAATGAAAAATGAAGGTGACAGTCAGAAATCAAGGAGCGTACACAAAGCTTGCTACGGCTTTGAGGATACACCCAGAGGTGAAATAACCTGATTGTCAGGGCCGGTATAAAAGGGAGAGAATACGTTTTTCGACTTCTTCCCCTTATGTTTTCCCGGAATAACGAAACGGAATTTCCTCTCGATTCTCCCGCGGTGTCGACGAATCCCGCTCGCTTAACTCGATTCCCTTTTTCCATCGTAGAGAGAATTTTCCCGAGGAGTAAAGAGGGGGATTTAAACGACTTCCCATCCTCCGCGCTTTTCCACCAGAGGAACGTCCGGCCCCAGAATCGGGCTCAAGGCATATCCCAGTCCACGGGATTCATTTATCCGGAATGCTTTGGACGCTCTCACCTCCTCCTCCCAGCGCAACGTTCCCGAGACTGGCTTCATCAGCATAATCCACTTCCCGGGACCGCCGCGGGCAATTTCAATCTCTTTCGAGGGGGAGGGATATACAGCATCCTTTCCCCCGGCGGGGCACGGGCTTACCCCCAACCCCTTAAAAAAAAGAATTCTCTAAAAAAACCCTGCCCTCCTCCGCTTGGTCGATTTCCTCCGTCCCGCCCACCTCACCGACATAATCCAGCCGGACTCCGTTGCCAGCCCTCAAAATAAAGTGATTTCTTCCGAGGAAAAAATGATGAGCGCCAAGAGGGAGTGAAGAGACTCGGATGGTATGCACGTAAATCACTACCGGTGGGGTGTATTGATTCATCATCACTAGTCATCAATTCCAAGATCGGTTTGACGTAGCACTCCACGCGATTCTTCTATTGGATAACCCCTTGACATCAGCATAATTTATCTCTTTTACATCCTCGTCCGTTATTTACTCCATATTTCTCATAGGAGGTCTCCCTTTGCCATTCCTCCTTTTCAATTTTCTCTCTGCCTTCATGAGACCATTATTTGTCAAGATATGGTCGACTAGGTTTCCGACCAAATTACTTTTTAGTAAGACTTATTTTTCTCAGAACTTCTTCATTTGCCACTCAATTTATTTTATTCTATCTGAGGATTAATGACTAATGATGATGATATCTATCTTCAATAACACTGCACTTCGAATGCTATCTTTTGCTGTTAAAATTAAAGCCACACCGCCATGAAGGATCACGCTCCTGGCCCACGTCCTTACGAAGTGCATCCTTACTTTCAAACTTGTATTTCCAGCTGAGAGTATTGATTACTCCCCCATAACTTTCCAGTGAACTGAATACCAACTCGTTACTTTCCGACCGAGAACGTTACTTCCCGTTTGGAGATCGCCGAAGATTCTTCAGGTTCGCGGCATCATGTGTACGCAGAAGAACAAAACAAAAACACGAAAAAAGATGGAGACGGACTGTCCCGATTTCGGGTCGTTGTCGCTGCGCTATTCCCCGCTGCCCAAGGGCGACGGCCGTTGGCGGAATCCCCCGAACGGAGTTTCGCAACGGGGACTATATTTTATTTTTCCCCGCCGAAGAAAATCGAAAACGCCCGCGTTTCCGCGTGATGAGAGCAAAAGACTCGCCCCAAACTTCGGAGAAATGAGGCCCCGAGAAGAGAAAGAAAAATGCAGACGTCGAAAGCGACGAGTTAAATTGAAGCGGTACAAACGGATTCCGCTCGCTTCCCAAGAGGGAAGAGATGCTTGCTACACCACGCCGCTTGTCGCGTCGGAGAGATGTAGGTACCGAGGCTCGGAAAAACGGGGTCCATGGATCCTCCCTCTCTACCCTCCCTCGAAACGTTCCGCATTGCGCCCCTCGCCCCCAAACGGAGGAAAAGAGCGACACTCCTTCCCTCTTCCCCTCTCGATCGCCGCGCCTCTCTTCCGATTTCCCTCTCCCCTTGTTTCCCTTTCTCACTCTCCCGTTCTCTCTCGTTCGTTCCCCGGCCACCACCTCATGCCACTGGCGAAAGCACACGCAATCCCCAATTTTCACCCGGACATCCGCTCCAATCATTGTGTCGGCGTGAACGGTTTTAAACGTGGAATCCGAGGCGTCACCCGGGACCTTCAGAGACGCGAGAACCTCCCAATTTTACGGTTCTCGGCAACGCGAACAGCTTAAAAGTCAAATTCGGATAAATCACAATTTTTAAACAATAATACAAAACAAGGAGATAAAATATTTACTTTCTCACAAGCGAAAATGTGTAAAATGTTCGAACTTCAACGGCGTTCTTCACGGCCTCTACTTCTGATCTCCTCCCTACTCGATTTAAATGCCTTCCACCTTTGCTACTTTAAAGAAAACGATAGAATTAAGAACTTCATTGTGATCAAGACAGCGTTTATCAAATCTAGTTTTTATATGCTGGCACTGGACGCGAATAAAGCTTTTATGGCAACGTGAAGAAGAAAATTTCAGCCTTAAGCATAAAAGCCTCCTCCTACATGCGAAATGTATGCATTTTCTGGGGAGAATGGATGCATTTCGCAGACAGCCCTTAGGTAATGCCGCCAGCAATCCAAAATTAACAAGAAGCGTTTGAAATGTAATATTACAGATGAATGAAGAAGATCCAAGGGATAGAAAGAGTGACAAGCGATGATGATCTAAGAAGAGGAGACAAAGGAAGCAAGATGATATTTCAGTAAAGGAGACGAGAAAATAGTATCGAACATCCACAGTAGCACACACAGTAATAGTATTAATATCTACATCACCGTTTTCACTGTCAAGTTAAATAGCTTTATCTTCAATCACTTTTGTGGATCGTCATGACACGATAATGATTCTCAACTAAAACGTTTAACTACCTCCATAGTCTGGACGTCATGACATTCAAGATTGGTGGTGGCGCTTATTCGATCACCGCGTCCGTTCGCGATAAAAATCTCGCGGTATTGATTCGTTCTCTACCTGAATTTAGGCATACACCTTCCTCAAGGCCAGAGAATCGACTCAGCGTCATTCACTCGAATTCCTAAACTCACGGAGTCGATTACAACTCGACGAGCACCCTTAGCATCGAAACTCGAGTGCCTTCACCATCTCTCTCTCACTCCGTTTCCCTCGCGGTTCTCGACCAAGCCGTCCACCCCTTTACAACCATTCCCATCCTACCTGCACGGTGCGCAAGAGGGGAGCGGGTGGGATAACCACTCGCCCCGAGCTCCCGGGGAAACAAACTGCACTTCCAACCCCCCAACCACCTCCACGGGGCCATGAACGTAAAACGGCCGCGAGCGCGTGGAGGTGCCACGGGGTTATAAAGTTGGCGGGAGGGGAGGGGGTGAGAGGTTTCCAGGTGAATGAGGGGGTGGGAATGTGTGGTGAGAAGAGACGAGGAGGGTTGCACGGGAGGGGGGGGGGGTTGGTCGGGAGGCTCGGGGGCGAAAAGACGAGGCTTTGGGGGAAGCGAGGGAGGGAGATGAAACGTGGATGTGGAGGAGACGGAGGGAAAATTGGCGAGGGAGAGAGAGGTAGGGAGGGGGAGGGAGAGAAGGGGTCCGATCGCGGGGGCGTTGCTAGGCAACCACGCTTGGCAGCATCACCTCGGGAGTTTTACCCCCTCCCCAACATTTCTCGGTGGCGTGGCGTAGGAGGCCTTTAACCCTCAACCAACCCCGCCTCACCCCACGGGCGGACGAAACCCCCATCCCCCTTTTTCAACCCCCTCATCCAACCCACACGCACGCACACACCCCCCTCCGCCCCCAACTGGGGCCACACCCATGACGCCTCGCTCCCGATATCCCTCCTACCTCCCTCAAAACTCACCCTTCATCCCGAAAAACTAGGCGTTCGACCGACCCCCGCAACTCTTTCTTTCCCTCCCTCTCTTCTTTCCTCACGGCGAAACAAAATATCACTCGGCGGGCGTGCTTCTACCTCGCGAATGGCTGTTTGGAAAGCAGGTAGGCGAATTTCGGAAACACGCTCGCGTTATTTTCCGTAGAGAAATCCGCGCAGACACTTTTCCAGGGAAAACTCCCTGAGTTGAAGTCTTTCCCAACCGAAAGATAAGAGCGGGGGTGAAGTTTCCACGTTGTCAAAAGAAGCGCCGCGTACCTAAATGTTAAGAATTGAATTAGAAGGCAAAAACGAAAGAAATACCAGGTAGATTTAGAATTAGGCTTTGCTATTACAACTGTTAGGATATGCTATGATAGCTTAAGCCGAAGCTTGCCTATTCCTAGGACAAATACAAATACTACCATCGGGGCGGGAGTCAAGACTGCGTCTGAATGATAGGATCGATGCGTTGCTGGCACGCATATTACAATGGAAGAGAATTGTGACGGAAACACTTTGTGAGACTGGGATAATTTCAATATTAATCATTAATACATTGAGTGGTTCATCGAACTTATATTTATGAGGATATAGAGCTTAGCGAGAGCTCTCATCCACCGCAGCATATCAAATACTTGGGCAGTGTGATGTGGCAAAGATATTTAGAGGGAACAGGAGGAATTTCGGAAAAGAACAGTGTTGAGAGCAGCGTTCGGTTCCCGACAGGTGCAAAGGTATTTTTCTAATTTCCTTTTCATTCTACGGGCGGTGTATTGCACTTGAAGTGATCTTCATACGTCCCTCAGCAAGGTATAGGGTTCGACAGGGATATCTCGGCTATTTTCGATATTAGAACCCTAAACTTTGGCACGGGAAGCTGACGATTATTAGTTCAATGGGAATTGCGTTAACTGAGTGGATACGCCATGTGGTTAAGGCTTATTTTACACTTCCAAAAAATCCTATAATGTCCAACATATGAGTTTAACTGTTATGATATTTCCTTACGCTTGGCGTATAAACAAATGTGTATTTTTTATAAGATTTGTGCAGTACTTGTGCCGAATGATGATAATATGAAATACCTAGCTAAACTGCTTGTAAGGGTGGGAGAATTCATTTGAATTGACGGTAAAACCAGTAATACACAGTACAGTACATTAATAAGTTCAGTAATACACTGGTTAGTACTAACAACTAGATCGTATGGGTGACGGCAATGTATGCCTGATGAGGAGTCACCCACTGTCACACACCATTGCTGGTGGATAGGAGGGTAGCTCCATGATAGGCTTGGCGATTTGAAATAAAATTCATAGAGTATTATCCCGGACTCATCCCAAGGATGAATATGCTTGAGGCAAGTGACCGTTTGTGTTCCGTCATACACGTGCGACTATTTGTCGTCATTACCTCGCCTAATGCTCTTTGTAAAAAAAATTCATCGGTAACCAGATCGTCCACATTACCGCTAATTTATACAGGACACAAAAACTGGTCATTTGATATAGGAGAGCCCGCTGTCCCTAGAATGCCAATGACGAATAGCTACCCATTAGACGTCTAGATCGCCCGTGCATCCTAATGGTTTATCTCTCCGCTCCCATTCAAACGTTCTTCATCTTCTCCCGCCCACGCAACTATTTTTAAAACGCTCCCATGCATCACAACTACTAGACCACATTTGAGTTCGAAATTTCATTCGCCATTGTCGGCAACAGATGGATGAATTCAGCTCAAGTATCTTCGATTGATGATCATTAGTTGCCTACAAACTTCTCTCTTTCCTTCGCCATCACATCTCCAAAAACGTACACGACAACTTCCACTCAACTATGCCTCTCTGTATTCTGCAAAAGTTTTAAAATCCGCGAGAAATGGCATAATCTGAGACTTAGCATTAGACTCTCTGGCCTAGATGTTCTTTTTTCATCATCTACGGCGATTATACAATCGTTCTATGTGTAGTTTACTTCGTGTGGCTTCAAGGAATATTTACTAGATGAATACGATTTTTTCCCGTCATTACCGATTAAAAATACACTCGAAACTCTTGAATGAAAACTCCACCTCGGAAAATGCTTCACTAAATAATATTTCCTAAAATTGGCATCGAAAAGGGATTACTTCACGAGGAAAACTATTTCGTTTGAATACTCTTAAATTGAGATAACTTTCTTTCTCAAGAAACACACGTGAAATATTTCCAAGTCCTTATTTACCAACTTATTTACCAACACTATAGATGTCCTGAAGTACACTATACATAACCAAGTTTCGACGAGAGAACACCCTAACCTGATGAACGCCAGAAAATAACAAGAGTTCTCCACGACGAATTAAAGCCTTACCCTCTCTCATTTCTGCTCCAATGCCATCACGTCTTCTCCAAACTTTTTCTGTCACTTCTTCTCCTCCCTGCACGATGGCATTAATTGCACCCCGTCGGTCCCGCACCCCCGCGCTTTCTTCCCCAGTCGAAGTGAGCCGTTATCAATTTCACGCAACTTGAATGCTCGCTGGTTTTCACTCCAGGTTTCCTTCGTGCCAGCGAATTAGCATCGCACATTTACAAATCGACTTCGGGGATAGGGGAGCGAGAAGAGGGGGCAAAATCGAGAGCGATCATAATCTTGATAACTCTGAAGCCTATTAAGAAGTTTGATCGCGGCAATCCCCTCGCCCTGAAATTTCAAGTGGAATTGTGCAGGGAAGAGAGGGCAAGAGATAAATATGTAAGGGCTTAGAGAGGGCAAGTCATAAATATGTAAATTTTATGAAAATTTTGGTCACATTTAGTTGTACCGAAAGATTCCACTATGATCTGAATTTCGAATTGACTGTAGGTCGTCGTAGTTGCGTACATTACCCGGTGTAATTTACTGCCACATTTTGTTGTGTACTTTCCATATCCAACCTACTTCCAAATTCAACTTCGTCATCGTGACCAGGCTCAACAGCATTCGCACTCCCCTGTATGTTGTCTTCATTTTTTAAATCGTTGAAGACCATGAATAAGTGCCGCGTTTATCATAGAAGAGATTCTTTTTAAGAGTTTAAGAAAAACGAAGTGGTGCGAGTCCCAAACAATTATATGTGTAAGAAATAGTATACAGAAGGGAGAAACTACTGCTTTCTTGCACCCTTGAATAACTAGGTCTAAGGAACATTATTTCAGGTTCATCCAAACACTAAAATTCATAAGAAATATTGTTCATGAAGCACTTTAACACGAAATATTTCCAGGAGACCATCTTTTTCACCACCTACCCTCAGCGGAGGCTGTAAACGTAATAAAATGCTTCTGGACACAGCCCTTCGTGAGCGACCCTGATTGATTTCTGAAGATGAATGACACTAGTGAAAGGTCATCTACGCATATATACAATACCCTGCAAGCCACCATAAAGGTGTGCTGCAGGAGGTGAAATCACATCAAACATGCATTACATATCATGAATAAAAAGGGTTAGTAATTATATCCTGGTCGGTCCTTCACAATTTAAAAAAGATACAAACAGCAAAGCAAGCATGCAAAAACATGATGTTAGCTGGGTTAGCTTTAAGTTCTAATACCAACATGCAACTACACATACTTTTTGGAGTGTAGTTGAAATTAATCATCTCAGGGTTGTTTACACACTCTAGTTACATGATACACAGTTGTTTTCTGCATTCTTGTTTCCTAAAGAATAAATTGGTTGCGGTTCATCCACTACTTGTACACGGATGCTGTATCGTACTGGTATGTGCAATCTTTCAAATTCAAGACTATGGAAATGTGTTTGTTAAGAAATTCGGTTTTCTTTCTGTAGCATCTGCAGATGTCACAGATGCTAGAGTAAATCTTAGCATATAACCTGGAGAGGTCATACGTGTAGTGTCAGGTACTCCATTTAGTATCCCCTCAGGGAAAGCAATCGAGATGATTGAGACTCGCAGCGAATGAAGAGCGCGATCAAGCCGATATAGGCGCCATTTCTCCACGTATTAAGGCTCTGAATGAACTTGCGATTCTCGACACGCCCCGCGTTATAAAAACGCCTCACATTCCCTCATCCATCGGCCTTCGACCCTCCACCCTCTTACGAGTACTCTCTCCGTCCACCAGAACACTCACTTCTCCTCTTCCGTGACCACGGCCGAACATTCCCACGACCCCACCCCAGGCGACGGAAGCTGCGACATTCCGTCCGTACCCGTGTAAGCTGGATTGATGGAGACACTACGACGAGAGTCCCTGTTTATTACGAAGGGAGCAAGGGGAAACGGGAATTCCGGAAAGAAATACAGCGGGCCCGAATTTACTGCTGGCACCAACGATGTTATTAGTTGACTCTCCCAATATATGGGCAGATTCGATTTGAGCGATAAAGGAAAGGAAGTGATTACGGGAACTGAGTTAAAAACTTCTTTTTCCCCCACACCATCCAAGAGTTATCATTCGGATTAAAACACACCTGATGCTAGAACAAATCGAAGCCTATAACCTGTGCTAAAATTCCAACAATAAACAAGAGGTGCAGGACTGGGTTGGTGTGGTGTATAGAATAAATACGTATTCCCCATTCCGAACCCCAGCTGTGGAAGGTGTTTCAGTTTTAAACAGTACCATAATTGAGTGCTGTATGTATAGGACTTCGAGTTCAGTACTCTGTCCGTCGGACGGGACGCGCAACAGCAGACCACTTGGAACTTAAATTAACAACAGGCTAATGCCAAGCGAGAGGTTTCTCTCCAGCCTTAGTTCACTCCCTAATTCCCTACCTCCTCCCAATGCTCACCAATCCTTAATAGCTTAGATGAACTCAGTATTGTGTACTATACCCAAAAGACCGTATTGAACGGAGAAAAAAATTGCGTGAGTTGAAGAAGCTTAAAAATTGAAGAAACTGCTTGGATGAATGCGTACCATTTTCCGCACAGTCGGTCGTGCATTTGGGAAGTTTCAAATTAGATTCTTTTACTATACAATCAATTTTCGCCGAATATTTCTCTATGGGCCACACAGTACGATGATATACTTCATGTAAGACACCTTAACGACAAAATAACTGGATACACGCAGGATTCGAACCACTGAGCCTTAAGACGATGAGCTACTATGCGGAAAATATATCCCTTAATTTCTCCACGTAATCATACACGACATTTTTGCGAATGTCCACTCCTTCAAGTTGTGCAACTTAAGTACATTTTAAACAGGCCTTTAAAGTATCCAGCTGTAGCGTTGTTGACCAAATGTCTGCGGCTAGGAAAGGTAAGAACGCAATGGAACCGCAGCAAGAATTCTAAACACCCAAACGATCGAGGCGGATCCAGTCATTGCATTTGCGTAGAATATCATTTCCCTAAAAAAATTCCGCGATTAAAAGATGGTGTCCACGGCAACGCATTGCAAACACCCTCGTTTCAATTCTCGGGGTAGAACGACGGAGTGGGCGTAGAGGATGCAATGCTCGGCCCGACTCCAAGCATGCAGCGCAGACACTCCGGCAGGCCGAGTATATAACGCTCCGGGTGCGAGAGAGAGCCACGGGGTGGCGGCGGAGGAAATCGTTTGTTGTAGTTATGGCGGCATGATTAATGGAGACGCTGAGTGCATTCCGGCGGCCGGGGGTGGAGAGGGAGGCGACAGATGGTGGTGGGGTGGGGGAGGCTGGGAGTGAGAAGGGGTGGGAGCATCGTCGAGTGGGAACAGGTGGCACGAGAGAAGGGAGGGAGGGAGGGTTGGTCGTGCGGGGAACCTACCCCCGCGGAAGGGTTGTTAAATGCATGAAGGGGGCGGGCGGGCGGTTTAAGCGGCGACGGCGAGGAAGGAAGGAAGGAAAACGGAGGTCGGGCGGGAGGGTTGGAGCATCCTCAAATTATCGCATCCGAGGCGCACAAGTAAAGCGGCGAACCGCCCTGAGGGACTGCGGCGATAAGTCACCACTCTGTAGAGCATTGGTGGAAAGCAGGGGAAGCAATTGGGGGTGATTATACCCTCCAGAATTTCTGAGCTGAGTATAAAGTCAAGATGCGGCGTCACTTTATGATAAATATTTAGATTCATGACCATAAAATAAAAAACGAGGTATGTACAATATTTACGACATTTTTTTAATACACCTATATGACTTCAGCACATCAGGGTCATTTTTAAGGCCACTACTGACTAAAACTTGATAATGAATTTGATGTGTTGAAACGAAAATAGTTTTTTTCCAAAATATAACGAACAATTTTGCTCGGCTCTTTTTCATGTTCATCATCTTGAATCAAAATAAGGTTTCCGCTGAACTCACTTACTTCCCGCTTTCAAGTTGAATTTATGACACTAAGGAAATGTTATTAATTATATGCATTATTCCACCTAGGCCAAAATTGAAAAAGAAAATGGAAATTAGCTGCATATATATCATCGCTCATAGAAGATATTTGATATAAGAAATCTTCCACCCTAAAAAGAAGTTTGGACGACTATAAAAGTTTATCAAATCTAAAACCATCCAACTTACTAGGTTCTACGTATTTAGCTGAACGTTCATGATGACTAACACGTTATAGTGAAGCAATATATCTGTTAGCGCACATTTGGTGATAATTAAACCCCCGCTAAACACTTCCTGGTGACCCTCAGCGTAACCGGCAAATGTGGATGCTTAAGTTCGCGAAGGGCTCCCGAACCTCGTGAAGGCGAAGAGGAATGCCTGCTGGTCGCTCGGATCCATCGGGGCGACAACTGGGGACTCAAACCTCTCCCCGCCGTGCCTTCCCTCCGATTTTCTCACCAAGAGTTGAAATTACGAGACCATAGTGGACTCGTGGTTGCGGCACCTGTTACTGATTCATTTGTTTTAATTAGAGCCCTCGCATTACAGACGGCCACCTACTTCCAGGCGATTGACAGTCCGCATCTACTCGGTGTGCAATCTTATGATCATATTTTCACCCCACAATCAATTTGGTGCTGCGGTTTTCCGGTTAGGAAAAATGTCCAGTTCGGCGTTACTTATCATTTTTCGAGTGTGTAGTCCACCACTTCATTTGATAGAAATATCATCACCATTGCAAAGTTGCTGTGCAACCACTGCCCATTTTAAAAAAGCGCGTTGCATGAGACTTTCACTACGGTGATATTTTTTAATACTTATAAAGCGTTAATTAAAAAACATTTTTTACCCCTAAACGGGATTTTGTTTGCAAATACAATATTCTGATTTATTTAAATATAGTAATTCTAGTGGACGGATTGTGGATTCTAGGGTTCGAGCCTACCATGGACCGCTTTTATATGCCATGAGAAAGGAGTCCAGAATCGATTTCGTCATAAAAGTAAAGAGAGAAATTTATTAGGGAATCTGCTGAAAATTGATTACAATACCATTCCATTCCAGGCTAAAAGTTCTAAAAAAAGACAACTCCAAATTATTTTCTTTCTATTGAAATCATATTATCCTGGAATACAATGGTACGTTAATAAATTTAAAAAATATTGCCACTAATTTGACATCAGAATAGGCTTTTCAAGGGAAATTAAATTCCATTGAAGCCTCATTAGTACCTACACGTATCGCTCGAATGAAAAGAGGAGCCTCGTCACTCGCCCTGTATTTTCTCTCGCGGAAAATACTTCAAACGCGCTTGAAACCTATGGACGCCAGAGAACAGTGGGCGGAGGGAGTTGAGAGGGGTGGGATGGTAGTCTGCGGGGCTTTGCTATGGGCTCAGCAAACCCCAACGGGTTTTGTTCGCCAGGGTGGTCGTTAATGGTCGAGGATTATAGCGGACGAAAGTGTTTGCTCCCATTACCTCGAATACCGCAGGACCGCCGCACAGTGGTCGGAAATCGAAAATACCTGGCCAAAATACAAAAAGTGATTTTTTCAAGCCAGGAAGCTGAAACTTTGCATTAATATTCTCAAAAGACCTGGGCATGCAATGATGCAAAGCATTTTTCTTAGTACACAACACTTAACAATTAGCATGAGGTCAAAGTTGCACAAATTTCGCAAAAATTACATACATTCGATTTTCTCACGAAATCTTCAAAATCAAGCCCTTACCTAAGCATTATGTGTAAAGAATTGGAATAAAAAGTCATTTAATTAGATGAAACAGTTTTTTGTCTTTGTTTTCATGTAGTCTGCTTACATTTTTGTAATTATTTACCAAAGATATTAAACAAAATGGCAGACCTTAATTTTTGGTCATTTTTTTCATATAGGTAGAGAAATAGTTAATTGCATCACCGAGCATCACGAAGTAACTTATATGGGGAAACTCTACAAAGCTTCCACAGTGCGAATCCGAATAGTGATGCTGCGACCGTTTGCGACGCCGAATTTCACATCAGTTTTTCGATCGCGCGGTCGAGTCTGGTTGAACCCGCCTGCGCGGGGAGTAACGTGGCGCGGCAAATGTGTGGACTGGATTGTAGTCGCATCCACTCCGCTTTGGAGATTTTCGAGATACAAACATTGACAAGATCCTCCATGCATTATATTTTGCAGAAATCGCGGAAAAAATTACGCATTTTAACACATGGGGTAAAGGTCTAGGAGGTACTGAAAAACTTCTTTCTTCGGGTGCACCGCGGGAGTTTCTCTTCTTACCAACTTGACATCGCATACCAACGAATACGTACACTTTTAACGGAGACAGCATGCATATCACACAGGATTATTGTCTCTTCGAGGCCACCAACCCACAGCTGGTGTCGCACGGCTGCAATTCCCCCGCCCCCTGCACTGAGGTTGGGCGTTCGGCGAAAGGTCCGTTTTATGACACCGCGGAACGTTGTCGGGGATTGTGGGGGGTTACGATCCCGATGCTTAATTATTTTTGTTATGTGAAATGTCATTGTCATTTTTTATTCGGTGCCAGGGAGAAATATTGTGAAGAGAAATAATTTGCAATACCCTATTTCATCATGATTACGTATACATCCTTTTTCTTAAAATGTAACAAAATATGCACTACAAAATTCAGTTTTTGCTTGTATTTCTACTAATCGCTATCCGAATAGTCACTGCCATCACACTCTGAACAAATCAGGTATTTTTCTTTTTCACTCGATAATGCAAATCATGCCACTTGATATTGCCTGTAATATTACAGAGAATCTGTTAATCAAGTTTATGTCGATTCCTGTAATGAAATTAGAAATTTGTTAGAAGAAATCAAAGGTAACCTAAAGCAATGAAATTCCAATGTAGCATCAGAAGGTGCTAATGACGAATTCTGAAAATTAGATGTCTTTCACACCTGTTATTTCTGAAGATAGTGAGGGATTATCAAAGAATCGTCTGGCAGTATTTCCGTCATTCGTTGTACCATACCTGGGTCTAGGTACATCCACATTTAGCCCCATATTCTCTTTGAATGACTTTTGCAGGTGAATCTTCCTGTCTTTAAGCATTTTTTTGTATTCTCCACGTGCGTATTGGAAGGTTCTGAGGGTGAGTTTCGCAATAAAATATTTTTGAATGAGAAAGTAATGTTTCGTTCACTTTTTTACCTACCTGCCAGAGTTTGAAATCCATGCGATAAGATACATGCAACAGACGCTCAAAAAATCTTATATGACAATGCAGTGTAGATATGCCAAAATTGTTAGTGCCCTTATTAACTGATCTTTGGGCCAATTCATTAAATTTATTCATACTTGAAATTTTTGCCCCACAAATATAGCATTTCATGCTGCCACTCTCCGTCAATGCGTCGCATACCTAGTTTGGACGTTTTCTTTTAGTTAACACATAACAATTAAATTATGACGTTTTTTGACAATTTTAAACGTTTTACCTTTCCGTTTATCATGGTGAGAAGCAGAGAAAAATTAATGGAGTAGTTTTTCCATTTGAATGCATTTAAAATATCACACTGCCTCTTTATATAAATTTCCTCTGCCTTCGCCACTTCTTTCGTCTCTTTGATCCATTGAAGGCGAATGGGGCGACAGAATCTTGTTGACGATGGCCTAGGGTTCATCCAAATAATTGCACCTAAAGTATAAGGAAATGTCTTTAAACATCAGAAAATATTATGAGTAATAATTAAATGTTTTTACAAGAGATTGCGGAAAACACCTATAATTCTTTGTCATTGTTACCTGTCTCGTCGTTCACTAAACGCAGTGGCACCAGGGAGCTGATGAACAAGAATTCATCCGACATCGATCCTTGATGCCATCTTTGCTTATACCAGGAATGGCCTGAGTTTCCGTCGTAACCATATTTACCAATTAATGTACAATTTATATTATGCGCGGTTGTAGAATCTCTGGAAATGCAATCCAAGATACGCAATGCTGTATGATCTAGGAGACTTTGAAGTTTAACTTCACATGAGTCCTCTAAAATTAAAGATTTAAAAAAACGCCAAAAAGGTTATTAAAAATAAAATATTTAAAAAGACATTAGCTTGTCCTAATAGAGTACACATACCTTGAAAAAGTGAGGAATCTTGAAGTGGTTAGCAATGTATCCTCACCATTACGAGTTGTAGAGAGAATTTCGGGAGATCCAATTCTGACACCAACACGAGTGAAATCCGAGCTCAAGTTTCAAAATCTAATGCTTCGTACCACTACCAAAATGAAACTGAACGCTCCGGTGCATTTCATTGAAGATTAGGAACGTTTTCCCAAAAATATCCGCAAATAAAAGCGTAAAGGGATCCGCGGTGTCATAAAAGGGACCCTTCGCCGAACGCCCAACCTCAGTGCAGGGGGCGGGGGAATTGCAGCCGTGCGACACCAGCTGTGGGTTGGTGGCCTCGAAGAGACAATAATCCTGTGTGATATGCATGCTGTCTCCGTTAAAAGTGTACGTATTCGTTGGTATGCGATGTCAAGTTGGTAAGAAGAGAAACTCCCGCGGTGCACCCGAAGAAAGAAGTTTTTCAGTACCTCCTAGACCTTTACCCCATGTGTTAAAATGCGTAATTTTTTCCGCGATTTCTGCAAAATATAATGCATGGAGGATCTTGTCAATGTTTGTATCTCGAAAATCTCCAAAGCGGAGTGGATGCGACTACAATCCAGTCCACACATTTGCCGCGCCACGTTACTCCCCGCGCAGGCGGGTTCAACCAGACTCGACCGCGCGATCGAAAAACTGATGTGAAATTCGGCGTCGCAAACGGTCGCAGCATCACTATTCGGATTCGCACTGTGGAAGCTTTGTAGAGTTTCCCCATATAAGTTACTTCGTGATGCTCGGTGATGCAATTAACTATTTCTCTACCTATATGAAAAAAATGACCAAAAATTAAGGTCTGCCATTTTGTTTAATATCTTTGGTAAATAATTACAAAAATGTAAGCAGACTACATGAAAACAAAGACAAAAAACTGTTTCATCTAATTAAATGACTTTTTATTCCAATTCTTTACACATAATGCTTAGGTAAGGGCTTGATTTTGAAGATTTCGTGAGAAAATCGAATGTATGTAATTTTTGCGAAATTTGTGCAACTTTGACCTCATGCTAATTGTTAAGTGTTGTGTACTAAGAAAAATGCTTTGCATCATTGCATGCCCAGGTCTTTTGAGAATATTAATGCAAAGTTTCAGCTTCCTGGCTTGAAAAAATCACTTTTTGTATTTTGGCCAGGTATTTTCGATTTCCGACCACTGTGCGCCGTGCCAATCCAGCCCCGGATAACGCCTTGCAACGGAGGGGACGCACGCACTACTCTTCCTTCCCCGTGTCAGCGTGCCGCGATCATTGCGTCGATGTTCTCGGCGGGGGGAGTTTGTGGTTTGGTGGGAGACCGAGGGAAAGGCGAGAATCGGGAGTCACGCGGAACACCGCGCAGTGCCGAATCCTCGCCTCGCACGAGGAAATCAACCGTGACACTTGATGAAATGACAATACGAACATCACGCGGTATGGTGTCCAGTTTAGAGGATGGAAAAGAAATTAATCGAGCATAGAAATTATTATTCCGGTACGTAGAATTAGTCTGATGGATGAGGCCGATACTTTGTGGAAGTCCATTTCAAAAGTAAGCAAAACACTTTAGCTTTCCATTGAAAATAGTGGAAAGCTTAAGTCAGGCACGTAACCAGGGGGGGAGGGCTTCTGGTGCTTCAGACCCCCAGAAATTTTTTCCCAATAATTTTGTTGTTCTTGTTCTTCCAGATTAAGAATTTTGTTGTTCTTGTTCTTCCAGACCCCCAGAAATTTTTTCCCAATAATCTTGTTGTTCCAGATTACACTGCATAAAATTAAGTTTTAAGTGTCTTGAAACGTGATCACTAGTTTGATGCATGCGAGTGGTTAATAATTGTACTTTTTAATCTGAGATGTGCGTATGGGTTGAACTTCTGTTCCGGGGTCGGTCAAATTAACTGCTCATAACGAGGTAAGCAGTGAACTTAGAAGTGAGAAGAGATAAGTCTGGGCGGTCTGGGCACTGTAAAAGTAAATACCAAACACTGAAAATTAAGAAAAGAGATTTGTAACATGTTGGCACCGAATGGGCAAGGCTGATTCGTTTCAAGTTACGCAAGACTTAGCCCCTCACCCTGCCCTACCCTCCCCCCCCCCCCCCCACCCTCTCCACCTCCCGTGTCAAATTCCCGACTGGCTTAAGTCTTTCTTCTACTCTTCCTTAACATTAGGTTTAAAAGCTACTATGGTTCTAATACCCCAACTTCCATCCAAGAGGGGATGGCTTAAGTCTTTTTGCTACTTCTCCTCAGGTAGAATTAGGCTTAAAAGTGCTTCAACTACTAAGGTTCTGAAACTACTAAGGTTCTGAAACCACACCTTCCAACCAAGCTTAACCCTAAGCCTAATCCTTAGAAAAACAAGCCATTCATACCCGAGGCGGAATTCGAATCTGCTACCTTTGAGATGTCAGGCATTACTTTTTACCAACCTGATTATCGCGGCCAGCTTTGGCGTTCAGTGTGAGTAGTTAATTTCGATACTGGTCATTGTTTGGGAAAATATAAGCTTTCACTTGCTTGTCAACGTTACTGGTACGCTTACACCCACCACATTCCGTTCAACCCACCAATAAGAGGATGCCTTAAATAACGTAAGTACAGCGAAGTGTTAGTAATAATGGGTGGCTCAATACGGTGAGTTGTATTAAGTTCACTAAGAGATCAGTCTTGGCATTTTTATAACAGTGTTCTGCCCGATGGAAGAATCTACTTTGCTGGAGAAATTGTTTTGAAAATGAAGTACTGAAGGACTTTCTTCCACCGAGAACCCTATTTAATCATTCGGGTGGTATCTAACGTCACTAGCTACCTTTTTTCCATTTCTAAAGATTGGGTGATTTAGAAGTCTTACGGAGATTTGAGGGTGTAAGGATTGTTCGAGTTAATCTTACCGTCGCGACTGGAAGATTAACTGGGAAGGTAACCCTACACTACCACAGCGTTATCTTTGCGGTATACAAGTGCTTCATACAACAAATGAACCATAAGTACAAAGTAGGGAAGCCATTGAACCGTCCAAAGCAGAGATTTAATCTGATCCCTCGCATCAGGTTATCAGCATGTCTCATTTTTTCCCAGTGGGAATCTGCAAAAGTGTCGACACTAACAAATCAAATCCGCAGACTGGCTTGTCGCATCCATGTGGCAACTCTTTTTCAGCTACCCTTTTCATCTCGTAAAACCCACGAAAAAAAGCATCCTGCATAAAGGATTCGATGCATTATAACCATTAATTTCCAAATCAGTGATTATAATCCTAGGTTCCCTCCGTTTTTTGGCCGCGTAAGAGTAGTCACGATCGAGTGAAAATTCATTCACTTACAGAGTTGGGCCTGAGAGGACATTTATGTGGTAGAGCCCGTCCGCCAAAAGATGACCAACTCACTAGGGTTGGAAACTCTCCCTAAAGGCTACAGCCGAAATCACATTAATATTTTAAGGGACTGAACCGCCGCCTCGGGGGGGCTGAGACCTGAGAGATAAGGACCCACGTGATTGCAAACGAAAGCGGGGATATTAATCGATCGACCTCTCGCCCGGCTCGCTGGTCTCCAGTCAAAACACGAAGCCGAGACCCGACGTCGTCGAGAAGCGGAAACTAAATACGGGCGCGACTAGAAACGAGAGACACATCCTCTTTAAGGCGGGACCATTTAAATTATGGTTCTTTAGTTTGTGAAGGTTAAGAAGCTGAATGAAGAGGAAAAAACGGCAAACGAAAGACCACACCGCTGAACGTCTGGCCCTGAGCCAAATTTACCCCACTCACGATTATCAACGACTTAATAAGTCTAAAAATATTGAAATAAATCAAAGTCATCTTACGAAGGCTTAATGACTTTTTATTTAATTTATAAGCTAGACATCAAGACTGAGGATTCGTATAGTCATATAATCTTGGCGATGTACACATATACTAGCTGCTAGCAACTCTCCAAAGGAAAATATGATCAGCGGCAAAGACTTGATAGATTCGGAACGTGAATCACAGAAGGGGCAGTAGGTACGTAAAGGAACAGTTAATGCCTGCAGTCAAGGATTTTCAATTTTCCTGTAGAAAAAATTAAAAAAATAGGTATATGTCAACATGTTCATTTCTCGTTATAAGTAGACATGATGGGAAGGTTTTTTTCAAAATGTACCGCAAGAAAAGACTTTTAAGGATCTCAATTGCGGCTCCAGCTTTGCCGCGTCGTGCACTAAGTAAATTCTACTACCGCGAGAATACAGAAACGATGACGGACAAAGCACTGCTACCTATGACCATTACGTCACACGGTTAACGATAGCGGTCCTCGGTGCTGAGGAGAACCAAAATAACACGCGGCAAGGTCTAATAACAGCGGTAGAAACGAGAAGCTAGAGTCTAGGAAAACTTTATGAATAAGACGCAACAACTTTATCGGATACATCGTGAGACATGATAAAGACATCCGTCGAGGGAAAAGACTGGTTAACGAAGGGATAGTATGCCAATATATTATGATATTGATAGATAAGCCGGTGGAAGATTGGAGGGGAAAGCTGCGTAAACCAGTCTCAGAATTGATCACTCGTAATGATGCATCCTCGCGTACTAGGCACTGTCCATCGGAGATTTAACACAGAAGAATAGTCACGTCTTTTTTTTGCGGAAGCAGGGCTGGTACCCGTTTTAAAAAATCATGAAACAATTAAAACCTGACTCGTGATCGCATAACTAACAAGATGGATACGAGAAGGCCCTAGGAACCAGTCGGCGATGGGGATGGGGTTTAAAAGACTTCTTTCAATTGAGACCCGCGGCATTGCAGGGAGATTGGTAGCAGGGGAGGAGAGGGGGCTGACGTTAGCGGGGACGATTAAGAGCGTGTCACGTAAGGTGAAAATACAGCGCCCCAAACAGGACGAAGGTCCTTATGTCATCAGCGCCGTTGGAAGTGCTCCTGTTTCTATCGCGAGGAGGGTTGGGCTTATGGCAATGCGCCACATGACTTGGAGGTGAGGGGAGGGGAATGGGATGGGGCGTTCGTGAGTCCTTGAGAGGAGAAACGCAACGAATACGTGACTCCTTTGAGCTATCTTAACTCCCCAGTTCCGAGAGCCCTCCACCCCCTGCCAATTCACTCCCCGCGACACCCTGGTCGCGGGCAGCCAGCCCTCTCCGGAGACGAGCCATTCGATAGTCGCGAAAAAGGACGCGGATGGAATGCCAGGGAGCAGTTTCGCCCAAAGGGTCCTCTTCCATTGAATTAACAACGGCAAACACTTGAGTGCGCCGCGATGGATACGCGTGACGCAACAAATGACGACGTCAATGGCGGGCGCTGGGATGACGGGGAGGTCGAGTTTTTTAAAAGGATTCCAACGCTGCTGCTGGAACAGAATCATTGTCGCGTCAGCTGAATGAATAGTTTGGAGCGTGTGAAAACGGTGCACGAATCAGTGTCCAGTCACGTAAGTGCCAAGGCATCCGTCACCATGTCAAATGAGTCATACAGAATACAGACCAGCTACAATTCCATCCCACATCGAAGAATGAAATGGAGCTTTAAACTTCACGACTTTCACTATTTACCGCGAAAGCACTATCGGTGGTTAAGTCATCCACATGTACACTAGTCAAGCATTCCGATTAACGGTACATCTAAGAACTAATACATAACAAAGGGTATGAGATGTGCCGAAGTTTTAGATGGTGGTTTATAGGTAGTTGGCGGGAAGAGCCGAAAGTGCGTAAATTGCATTATGATTAGAGATGAAAACTCATCACTCTTGCTCTTTGGAAGGAGGAAAAATACTATGTGGGGGACTTCGGGAAGGCATGTTGACTGTTGACTCGCACAGACCTTCGCGAATTATTTCAGCCAGGCTGGAGATAAAATTCCTAAATTGCTAGAGGAAGCCGCACATAAGTAGCTGGCAAGGTATATCAATCTAAGATGGAAGAAAGCCTGAGGAAATTACAAACTTATGTAAACAACCATACAAAGTTCGCCAATCCCTCAGGAAACATAAGCTAAAGGCTGATGAGTGAAATTTCGCGGAGGAATGGTAAAAGAGAATGTTATAAAAATGGGATTGATTTCAAAATCTTTTTCTCTTTCTCTCACGAAGCGGGATAAGAGCGAGAAAAATCACACGTGCAGGTTCAAAAGCACGTTTCCCGATTGAACTCGAATTGCAAAGTTGCCAGGATCCTGAATCAAAGCCGATAGCAACGCAGGACGTCGCAATAACGAATGGTTCGCATATTAACTGAGATGAATGAGGAAATCGAGGGATGGGTAGACAAGCAATTGCACAAGTCACGTGAAGGGCAAAATGCACGACCCAATGAATGCGAGAAAAGTAGACTGACAAGGAAAGTGGACACTGAGAGCATTACGGAGGTAATGAGGGAAAAACTTAAACTAACGCAATTAAATGAAACTAAAATCGGTATTGCGTCGAACTACAGAATATATAATAAGATAATAAGTCATGAAAATCATTTTTATCAAAAGAAGAGCAAAATCGAAAAAATGAAGCCTCAATGAAGAATTTTTATGATGTATTTCAATTTAATGTTTTTTTCCACGACATGACATGAGCAGCTTTTATTTTTTTTTTAATTCTATGTTCCCAAAACTGACAGAATTAGTGTGACATATTGCTCTATCACCAGACATACGGCATAGTTGTGGAAAGGTTAGTACCATATAAAGCACAGGGTTTCCAACTCGAATAGCTCGGCTTCGACTATCAGATGGACGAAGTCCCACTCCGACTCACCCAACACGCTCCGCGGGTAGTTTGTACGTAAAAGCAGGATCTTCGACTCACATAGAAAGTTTCATTTAATAAGGAGGATTCATTCCATAGGACTTCGATACATTCTCACACGCGAGTTACATTAGCTGGAAGGTGAAAAATACAGCATACGGGTATACGCCCAAGTAAATACTAATAGTAAAGCAATCGTTTCGCTGAGGATAGAGGTCACCGAAGTGAAAGTATTTGGAGCTCTTCTCATAGACGATGAATAGAAAAAACAGCATTTCTTTCCTTGTGTTTAACATGGAACTAGCTGCCTACCCCGCCAAAAATGACTGGACATATTATGAGGCAATTAACATGGTTTCCATTTCATCGTAGTAAGTTGATGAAGTAATAGCCATTGTAATAATAAACGATATGTAACATTGATTATAAATATATGCACGACGGTGATTATTTTAAGAGATTTCACAAGGAATCAGCTTCCACCATGGCTTACGAAAATGTTATTCTGATAGATATAGCAGATACCAATCATTTTTCAATATTGCTTCTATTGATTTTTCTATGCCAAAACGTCAACAATTTTATCCAAAAAAAAACTGTTATAAATAATAACTTGCTCGATCCATCTATCACTCGCGTATTTTTTGCATTGATAATTACTCTCCCAAACCCTCTCTCTCATACTGCACAAAGGGACGTTAATCAATGGGCCAACCGATTTCACCCGGTTGGCTTCATTTAAATTATGAAAACTATTACGCCTCAAGGCCTCCCCTGTGATTCGTGCGAAGCGGAGGCGAAAAGAGCAGTGGAGAGAAGGGAGAGGGAGAAGAGGGGGCCGAAATTGCAGCCGTGTTGCCTTCTCACCGTCACCGTCCGAAATTCCGGCTCTAGCGCACGCCTCGACTCCGTACCACCGACGCCAACCGCAATCCGAGGCCCCTCCCCGTGTACCCATCCATCCCCTTCTCGCACGCGGACCCCATCCTCTCGACCCTGCATACGACCTTTTTGCCTCCGAATCAGGCGAACACGCGTGACCCCTCCGCCTCCCGGCCCGCCACAAATTCAAGCGCAAAGGCCCCACCCTCCAGCGGGCAGAAACAAATCACAAGATTGCGGAGAGTTATTGCGCAGCTGTAGTCGGGGCGTGGGAGAGAGGATTCCCGAGCGATAAATAAACCTTTTCCCGTGACGTGTGCGAGTCATAAGTCAGATGCGGCGGTCCTTTTGACAAATCATAATGTACCGCCCGCTGGACTCCGAAGTGTTGACATTTTCAATAGATTTCCTCACGGGAGACAGCTCGGCAACGCGGTAATTTTGTTCTTGTCGTCCTTCAATGCTTAAAAATAAAGCTGACCACGGTATTCCGGTACATGAAAAGTAGTTCGAATCCCAAGAAGAGAATGGATATTGTGTTTTTCAGAGCACAATGCATGTTTAGACGATCTGATATTACCTGGGGATGAAGAGCACCTAAAAACTGAACTCAACTAGTACAACAATTAAATAATTGACTAAGTGAAAGGTGAACTGAGTAGAAAGAACGAAACTGTACTTAATATAAGTAGAACCTTGCAATCAACCAATTAGTATCATAGCTCAGGAAGGTGAAATATAAAAATGGAGTACTTTAAAGGGTGCCAACACACCTCGCATAAAAAAATTAGGGTCATGGAAATGTGCATTCATTACACACGTTTTTCAATGCCCTTACAGAGTGTCTGGAGCAATTCGATATATTTTTTCCCTGAGTTTTCCAAGTTTTCCACGTAAATATTTTGATTTTCCAGAGTCTTATTCCACTTTGTTACCTAGAACTTTTGATTGAAATCCGTATGCTTAATAAGCGATAGTGTCAGATAAAGGAGGCAGGTAAACAATAACGTCACGGAACGAGAAAAAAGTCAACTTCCATATTCCATAAATCAATAGCCGTAAAAAATGAGAAAACATAGATCCCAATTTCAGTGCAGATGATCAAAACCACTCTCGAATGTATCAACCATAAAATCCACGTTACTCGTACGGCAAGAAGAACTGGCATGCGATTGGTCTGAATAGGACTGCGTCTAACACCCTCTACCCTCAGCTGTTTCAAATCTTCTGATTGGCAATCGAAGAAAAGTTAATTAGATAAGGAATACATTATGAGGAATTACGATGCTTATTTTCATTGTGAATTTCTTCCATAAAGTGACGCCTGAAGCCCTAATCCCGCTCCTAAAAAACCACTATTATATGTGTACTATTAAATAACCTAGCTCGGAGCTGACTGCTAGGGCAATAAAAATACTTCTGCAATTCTTTCCCAGGAATGGCCTCACAATCTTATACAGCGTCCATACACCACTTATTAGAAGGGATACCGAGCGCGAAGTTAAAGAGATATATTTTTACAAAAGCGGAAGATTACTTGAAACGTCATTTTTCTGAGTTACGTGAATGAAAAGTACACTCAAAGTTATTTATCAGTGACGAGACTCAGTGATCATTATAACGATAAACTTTAACCTTACATAAGCGAAACATGGAGTGATAAGCAGAAAAAAAACTTTATACCATATATCAGTTAAATTTCGAAAAGATTTCGCCAAAAGAGCTGAAAACGAATGAATTCCTTACCTTACTGATTAATAGCCACCCATTTTCTAAGAAATATGTGTTTGTGAATACCGATAAAATTCACTACAGCTTTCTGCATAAGATATATAAAGTTTTTCATTTATGACACAACGATACAAACTTATTTTAAGGCAGTATCAGGCTTAAGAAATTTCAGATGCTAAATCTAATGTTATTAATGAAAATGGTTGATCAATATGTGGTATCTCCTATATATTTGAAACGTAGGGCGTGAAGCGGAGGCGATAAATATAAGAAATAAACGATAAAAAAATTCTAACATTTGAGAATATTCCTGTAATCCCTGATCAATCGCCACTGTTTTCAATCGTTATCAGAAAGAAAGAGACAACTGAACTACTGATAATAACACATATATGATGCTATTATCAGTCTGGGGTTAACATTAACTAAGGAATGTATTTCACTCAAACATATCTGCGTAATTAATCGTAAAGGAAATTTCCTTTGTTTTTTGGAGTGCAGAACCGACGCGACGGCCATGATGTGGACCACAGAGAGAGAATATTTACTGAACCGCGGAGCGTCATCTTCAGTAGAGATAACACCTGAAGATAACGCTACGCGTTTTTACCCAGATTTAGAATAAAGTTTGTATGCGTGAATAGCAAGTGGGGATATGGAAGTTAAAATGCATTGACTTTTGTCTCGTTCCGCTAGCTTAAGTGGGGAACACGAACCTCTCCAGAAGCGTCCTGGTCTATTTATTTACCCTTTGGACTGAAATAATTGAAATTAACAGTTTAAAGCACTAATCTAAATTTTAAAAACTTTATCCAGGCAATATGCAATATCGCTTCCATGAAGTAACACTGAAAACAATCGTTTAAGTCCTCGTATACCCGAGAAGGAATGCTAGACTCGTCGCGATTCACGTCAGCGATGGGAAAGGGGCTGCCACCCTCATCGGTAAGCCCCAATTCCCAATTGATGCGAGTCACAATGCATTATAAATAACTTACAGACTCTCCTCCAAGATTTCAATCTCCATTTTCACCCTCAGAGAGGAGCCCCCGGCGGCAGCACGTGGCAGCCATGAACTCTCAACCATCCCCCTCCCTATTTAAAAAAAAACAGCCACCCTCCCCAACTAAATCGAGTGCCTAAGCAACCCCTCTACAACTACTCATAAAACCATTTTCCAACCCCTCTCCCCCCACCACTGCATTCGTGTTCGTGTCCCCCTCCCTCTCACTTCCACTTTAGCAACTCCCTCCTCCCTTCATCCCCCACCTGCACTCTCCCCCTCCCTCACCCCTGGTGGAGAAGGAGCGACATCTTCCGCTTCACTTAAACATCTCTCCCCCGCTCCTATCCCGCCTCTCTCCAATGCACTCCCCCAACCGCCGAAAATTCGCCCTCCCCACCCACATTCACTCATTCATTCATTCGCTCTCCCACCCTCCCCAACTTTCTACTCCACCCGATGCCCTGAGAGCGAGCATCCATCAAAAATGTCCCCTTGGAGACTTCCCTCCCCCCGTTCCTTCCCCCCGAGAGAGGGGCGATACCGGGGTGCCGTAGCGGAGGGAAAGGAGGCGATATCGGTGCGCGTGCCCAATACACAAGCCATTCGCTATCTGCTGGCCTTTTTTTAAGGGTAGGTACAAGAACTTCAGACTCGTTCCCAAGATAAAAAAATATAAAAGAGAAACATCGCCCGACCAACGGAGTGCCTGTTGGGGAAGGCGGAACGAAATCAGATATGGGAAGAAAATTTTCCTCCAGATCTTCAAGATTGGCCACCGACTTTTTCGAAAAGAATGCGCAGTTTTCCCCCAGAACTAGGTGATCTGATACAAATTTATTTCTCTGCAATATATACATGTAAAGATTTGGATGTAATTTTCACAGAACTGATTCTCTCCCATCAGGTACGTAGCCAGAATTTGCTTTGGGGGAGGGAGGGATGGGGGGCTAAGTCTAGTGTAGCGTAACTTGAAACAAATCAGCCTTGCGGTACCGACATGCTAAAAATCTCTTCCCTTAATTTTCTGTGCTTGGTATTTACTTTCATTGAGTCCATTTCTATCTCCTCTCACTGGTAAAGTTCACTGCTTACCTCGTTATGAAGCAGTGAATTTGACCAGCCTCAGAACAGAAGTTCAACGCATACATACATATCAGATTGAAAAGAACAATTATTAACCACACACATGCATCAAACTAGTGATCACGTTTCAAAACATTTAACACTTTAATCATACGCAGTGTAATCCGAATTATCATGCCCAGTTAAAATCAGAACGATAAAATTATTGGGAAAAAATTTCGGGTGGGGGGCTGCCCCCTGTCCCCCTCCCTCCCCCCCCCCCCACCCCCCCCCCCCCAACGCATCTGTCTCCCAACCTAGCTGTTTCATAACCTCCTTTCAAGGCTGCTAAAGAGGACAAGCTTCAAATTTACCACTGAGAAAATGAACCACAAAATAGTAAATAAAAAAACAATCCATAAATAAATACGTGTACACTAGTAGCTTTGGAAGCTCACAATAACCTGGACTAATATATCAATGATAAAGAAAAGGCCAAAAGGGCAAGTTGTTCCCAAATATCGAGGACACACGGCTCATACAGAGAGAGCTTAGCTTAGCAAATTAGTAGGCAGAGAACAAGCGAACAGATATTATAGTTCCAGCATCATCCTTTACAGGATAGCTGACACCATTTTGGATGGGCCTTTGAATAAAATTCAGCCAGAGTAGCTCTATACTGGCACACATCATGGCATGAGAAACGAATCATGACCAGCTTTCAACGATGCTCAATGAGCAAGGCTAAATCTGAATCGAGTTCGTCGGATAGTCGGATTCGGAGGATACGGACGATAGCTAAGGTCATTCGGGTCACTTAGGATACGTGGGTATATTTGGAAATAGGCAGGGATGTTGCAGGAAAAGTAGGAGGGTTGTAGAGAAACTCAGCATCGACATCAGCTAGATCTTAACGCAAGGTTCCAAGAGTCCACAGTTT
Organism: Platycnemis pennipes; assembly: GCA_933228895.1. Classification (NCBI taxonomy): domain Eukaryota; kingdom Metazoa; phylum Arthropoda; class Insecta; order Odonata; family Platycnemididae; genus Platycnemis; species Platycnemis pennipes. The sequence goes on from OW121848.1 coordinate 43,380,373, forward strand.
AACGTCCCATCAGACGGACGGAGTGCTAAACTTAGTGCTCTCCACAAATCCACAGTATGGACCGGTTAAAAAAGGAAAAATCTCTTCCACTTTCACGATTCGAGCCCGGGCTCTCGGGATCGGGGGTGAGTATTCCTGTCACTATACCAACCCGATCATATAGTTTGAATTAAGCATGTTTTCACTTTCTTTCAGATTCTTCCTCGGATCAGAATAAAAGGAATTTTTTAAAATGTGTTTCCGAACCTACGTGACGATGGGAAGTGAAGGTGGTAAACAGACGTCCACGAACGGAATTCCACTCAAACGGCCCACCAGAGTTCTCTCCTCGTAACGAATGGGAAAAGTGGAGGTAAATGAGATTACTAATAGCGACGCATAGAGAGCCTCTGACCGCGGGCGTCAATTCGCTAGAAAAAAAAATGTAAACGACAACAATGGAAGATTGATTCCGCAAAATTAATTGCAATAAATGAGATGAAATTTTAATTACTATTAGAGATCACGTGAATAATGTGTCACTTGAATGTATCTGGGCATAAATACCAGATAGATTTAATCAAACTACAGTGAATAAGTGATTTTAAGGCCTGGGCCAAATTGATTGACACGTCGAAATGCTGGCATAATTACCAAAATAAACAATAAATCAGCCTCTACAGAGAACCCCATAAAAGAACAACCACACGCACCTCATTAAAAACAAAAATCAACCATTTTTCATTACATCCACAACACGCTTAATTATGAAATTTCAAATCTATAAGAACACTAAAGAATATAACAAAGTGATGTTAAAAACCAGGCAGAGTTAATTATAAGGGTAATTAATTATGCCACTAGCTTTAATTCAAAAGGTGCGGTTTAAAATACCGGGCATCACCAGATATTAAAAGTTAAAGTTGCATACCCTAGGTAAGTTAACTTCTTGATGGCATTAGTTTACAATATTAAAATTATGTTTAAGCTGTTACAATTCCCGAGGCTGCATCTAGCTTTAACTAAAGCCAGAAACAATTTTCAAAACTATATCCGACGTGAGATTAGCGTTGCTAGGAAGGCGCGTTACCGATGCAGCTACTGTATCTCAGATTCTGTGAAGAAGGAATCATCAGGACGAGAAAGTCGCACCGGTCCGGCTTCGCATGAAGCACTCGAGCGAGGTACGGCCACACAGAGAGCATCACGGTCTTGTCTGCCTGCGTCTGACAGTCACGATCTCTGGGAAAGAGTGGATCTCGGAGTAGGGTTGAGTCTTCGGGGAGAAAGAGATATAAGGGGCTCACTCGACTCAAAAGAGCTCACGCGGGGAGTGGAAGAGAGAGAGAGAGAAAGCTCTCCACTTTCCGCTGCAGCTAGGAGGCAGGGGGCAAGGAAAGGTTTGAAAGGGGGGGGGAGAGAGGAAAAGAGTACACACAAGGGAGACGGTATTTGTCCCTGGCGACAGCACCCTCTCCCCACTTTTGGTCCCCCATCTCATCCTCGGCAGCGAGTGAAGACGCGAGGGCGTCCTCCTGCATTCGAATCGGGGTTGGCAAGGACCAAGCGGTGATATTGTGAACCGATGGCTTCTGAACGAAAGGATTTTGCGTCAAAAATGCAACCACACACTTGAAATACCCTGAAAGTCACCGCAAGGCAGGCACGTAGCCAGTGGGGTGGCTTCTGGGGCTTCAGCCCACCCCCACGAAATTTTGTCCCAATAATTTTGTTGTTCTGATTTTAAATGGGCATGATAATCCGGAATACACTGCATATAATTCAAGTGTTGAGGATCTTGAAGCGTGCTTACTAGTTGGATGCATATGTGTGGTTAATACGTTATTCTATTCAATCTGAGATGTGCGTATGGGTTGAACTTCTGTTCCGGGGTCGGTCAAATTAACTGCTTGATAACGAGGTAAGCAATGAACTTAAGCAGTGAGAAGAGATAAGTATGGGTACTGTGAAAGTAAATACCAAACACTGAAAATTGAGGAAAGAGATTTGTAATATTTCAGCACCGAACAGGCAAGGGATTTGTTTCAAGTTACGCTACACTAGGCTCAACCCCCACCCCCGAAGCAAATTTCTGGCTACGTGCCTGCCGCAAGGATGAGTGAAGGCAGGGGGCGAACTGTTGTTACTCGAGGAGACGGCCGACAGTCAATGTGCTCATTTGCATCATTTTAAGATAGGCGAGTAATTGGAAGGAGGCAGGGATTTTACTTAGAACAGATGAAGGATGGAGAGAAACCCGGCATAGAAGCGTCTTGAGGAAATGCGCCAAAGGAAACACTGTTTAACCTCACATGTCCGATGGATCGAGTGAATCACTCGAAGTGCTCTCCACACAGTACTCTTGAGTACAGTGCACCGTATGAAAAATCTCCGTAAGTACCTGAATTAGAAGCGGGCTCTAAGGGATAGGAAGGTAGAAGCCTAGTCCAGATCAACCGCACCGTTCCTCCAACACCAGGCATGCACAAAGGTCAAGGAAGCAAACCATTTCTTAGTACATCTACATAATACCTTGCAAGCCACCATAAAGGTGTGTGGCAGGGGGTGCATTCTCACCAAACATGCACTATATATCATGCATAAAAAGGATTAGTATTATAATATATTAGTCTAAACTTCACTATTTAAAATGATAAAAATAGCAAAGTAAGCATTCAAAAACATGCTGTTAGTTGGGTTACCTTCAAGTACTTATACCAACATGCAGTTACCTATGATATGGATTGATTCACTCGTATTGGACATATTTACCGCTATTCATATCCCTAACTGTAAGAGGAAAAAAGGACATTTTGAATCTGTCAGTTGGGCAATCAATTTCTCTAATTTTGTAATCATGGTCCAGTCTACCATAGTAAGTTGGGGTTCGCAAAATATTTTTAAGGTCATCACTGAAAATATCACCTTGGAATTTATTTAAGAGATTAAGCAAGTAAAAGTCTAATTTATTATAGTATTTGCATTGCAATAATTATTGATCATATAAAATTCTAGAACACGACATTGAATTCACTTGTTGTAAGGGCACAGCAAGCGTACAAATATATGAAATTACGAGGCAATAAGGTTAAATATTATTTGTATTATATTAATGCTCACAGTGGCATGCAAAAAAGACAAACATCTACATCACATCCTATTTACCCCTAGGCTGCACCGCCCTCATGAGCTATTGTCACGCGAATGTCTTGATGGCGAGAGGTAATGGGAAGATGGAGAGTAAAAGGGAAATGAAAAGTTCAAATGGCTTTACGAAAACAATGGCACAAGTAGGTAGTTCCCAAAATTATCTACATCTCTTGCTCTTAACGACCTTTGTTCGTTGCGCCGTGGAACCACGCTCTTCTAGATCAAATGGAGGATGAAAGTCAGTCAAATTGCGGTGGCATTGTTTCCGCAAGCCTTCCAAGACAAAATATTTCTCACGACTCACGCCGGATGACCTTTTCAAGACGGAAAAGTCAAATGAAGTATCTTCCTGTGATAAAATTATCTGACGAAGGCGTGTCATCCACCCGCTAATCGCAAATCCGATCACTTTTATGACAAAAACATATTGAGGGATCAAAGCTCCACATGGAAACATTTCAGAAAAATATAAGGTATGAAGCAATTTCTTCCAACAGTAGAAAAAGTTTAGATAAAAATCAATGCCATACCAGAAGTTTAGCCACGCATTGAGGTGGTACTTATTGCGAGGAGAAAATGGCAAAATTTTACCGTATGTGCAGGCATTCCCTTCACAGCAGGGAGATTGGTTTGGCGTAGCAGATGAAGTATTATCGAGTCCTCCAATGCCTGGGATTCAGGCTGTAATCCCGACAGTGAGGTGACGACAATCACAGAAAGGGACAGGGATTAAGAGGGCTCAAGCCTTAAGGGGGCTCTATACCACTGAAAAAAACGCGTCCGCAGACGTCTACGTGTTCTTGATTTACGACTTAAATATACTAGTTATTGCAAATCTGATTGAGCAGGACTCTAGAATAAGGATTAATACTTAGCATAAGTATTGCAGCTATGGGCGTTTCACTTTCTATATAAATAGATCGAAAGCTGAAAAACGTAAATTTGTCCAAAATCAGGAGCTCGCCATGAAGCCTTGGACGTATATTTCTTTAAAATCTTTTCATTCAGGCTATATAACCAACCTTCATCTCCATGTTGGAACGTGGTAATGTTCCATAAAGCGTATTTTAGCGTCACAGTGAACATTCTCGTGGACCTATGCAACGCATTTTTCACGACTCCTCGATCTAAATTACGTGTTCCATCGGCGGCGCTGCGATTTCCGCTGTCAGCCTGAGAGCGAGTGGCAGCGCTTAGGAGGGGGGAAGAGCGGGTAGGGTCGGGGTGAGAGATGAGGGGAGGTGTAGCTTTTTGGGACGCCCCTCGACCTTGTATTTCAACATGGTACGAGGCCCCCATGAAAATACCATGAGGGATAAGATTTCACAGCTGTCTTTGCTGCTCGCGCTTACTCCCAATGTGGATCGCTCGATACCGATCGATCCTTAGTAAAGGATCATATTCACTCTTCAACCAGTCCTTTTGTACTCGGATTTGTCAAATACTTTGTCGTAGTGATTGGCGTAGACAGTGGAGAGTGGAGGGGGGTGATCATCCGAGCACCTGTAAGTTATTACTATATTACGATAAATTGTAGGTGTGTCTGTTGCCTCAATCGCGTTAATGAATCTATCATTGCTTGTCCAGGAAACGTTTCTGGAGATTATTTATTTTTTTTCCTTTGCAAATTTGCTTAAACGGTCTGTTCCTTATTGATCAAATGATCATCCATTGCTCTCAACATAATGAAAGTACTTTATGTCTACGTTACGGTGATGCCATAATTTTGCCGGAATCTACGGTGACAAAAGCTTACGATCCAACCGGAAGACGAATCTTCGATATAAAACTTTTTCTTCTAGGGAGGAAAAAACATTTTTTTCCTCCCTAAAAACTATGGGAAAACATGCTTTCTTGCATAATATCAGACATGGAAGTGATAGAGGAGAAAAGGAAAGGGTTTTTCAGCAAATTTCGTCAGATGTGTAACATGGAAATATTTTTAAATACTGAAAACCCTAATGAAAAAAATCGTATCAGTTAACAAGGCATGGTTATACTGTAAATTCCTTGTCATATCTTGTATATCGCCTCTAAGATGTGCATTTCTTTGAACTTCTGAATTCGGTCTTCAATAGTTGACTCCTTTTTTGATAGCATTACGGGATGATCTGACCCCGCGCACATTGCTACCAACGAGTTTGTAAAATATCCCAAATACAATGATATTAAGTAGAGATCGTACTGTTAAAGTTTTCAAGTACTACCCTAATCTACTCAGACTAAAATTATGTATTGGAAATCCAATTTAATAACCACATTTCTAAAATACCTTGGGATATCATAGATAAATATCATCTTCTCAAGTAAATAACTTCATGGCATTCTCTCTCGAGACATGCCACCATCAAAATTCTGCTAATGTGCTTTGGAAATATATATGCGAAGCGGGTGCCATAAACTGTGGGATAATGACAAGGGTTTAATTATAGGTTGCAAATACGATATGAACTGACCAAGGATATTCACAACTAGCGGAGCTTAGTGCAGTTCTCGATATGCCGTGTATTACTCCTAGAACGTACCGAAAAATGCAATAATACTGCATCCTAGGAATGCATGATGCTGCGTGGGAGGTGATGAGGCGTGCCGGGAAGTAGGAATATGATCTCGCCGTGCAGGCTGGAGACGTGGATACCGATGGTATACCCTTGATAGCAGTGGCTGCCAATGGGTCTTTAAGGAAAAGATCGTATTGGACTAACTACAACTCACTTTCCGGAGTGGTACGCGAAGCTATTTCTACTTACTTTTTTTAATTGTAATGAACTAGCGGGGGGGAGGGGGGGGGGGCGTTGAATTTCAACAGCATGGAAAATATCAAAATCAATGCATTGCCTTTAAAAGCCATTTCTCCGAAAATCCTTGCATATTATTTTTAAATATTTTAGATAGCTGAATTACCCGGTGTTGCCGGAGATCATAATTTTTCATAACTCATATGAGGAGAGTGAGGTTGGTTCATAGTTGTCACTGTTGGTTTTACGATCTCGCTGTAGACGAAGCTCTCGTCCCTATGTAGATTGGTATTTATATGTATATTTGCGTAAAACTCTTTTCACCATTCACATCACAACTAGCTTAGGACAGTTTTACAAAGATATCATTATATCTTGGTTGGTACGATTTTACCTTATTTAAAATGCATATATCCAATTATATCAAAACCCTTTTACATGTGATAGATAACGGCAGTGCGACACAGAGGGAGAGTATTGAAAAAGTAGGAGCTATATAAAAATGGAGACTAAAGGAAAAATTGGAAATAGATTGAAGGCGTTCGAGATGTGGGTGTGGAGGAAGAAGGAAAATGAGCTTTGGACGGAGAGAAACGCAAATGCAGGAGTACTCGACTTCGTTTGGGAGGAGGAGGAGAAGCTGCTGGATGGGATTAGGGGAAGGCAGAGTAGGTGGCTTGAACAGGTAATGAAGGGCGATGGGTTGCTCAGAGTCGTGATAGAGGGAATAATGTTTGGCAAGCAGGGCAGGGGAAGGATGAGAATAGGTTTTATGGACGGGATGAAGAAGGGTAGGACATGCGCGGAGAGAGAGAAAGATCCTATGGGTGCAGATCAGAACTCTGCGTGCATTGAGAGTGACAATCGGGAAGTAGAGGAGCACTCCAAGACGAGCCTCCTGAAATCGCTCTCATTGAATGAGAAAGAGACAGAGGAATTAGAGGCACTAACCAGGAATCAGCGGTACTCAAGGCCGTTGATGCCTGAAAGCCTAAAAAGACTGACAGCATCCACATTCGGCCGTGTGTGCAAATTGAGGCCCAAAGCAACCAGGACAAATACTGTGAAGTCCATTTTACGCCCATCCTTCTCGGGAAGCAAATCCACAGAATACAGTAAGGCTATGGAACGAAGAGCCATTGAGGCCTACGCGGGGGAAAGCGGATGCACAGGGAATGTTTGTAGACCAGGAATTGCCATTTCTGGCGGCTCCCCCAATGGGCTAATACCTGATGGTAGAGGTGTTCTGGAAATAAAACGCCCTTGATCTTGTAGGGAGGTCACTCCTATTGAACGCATTAAAAATAACCAAGTTTTGCCATATTCTTGAAGGGAAATTAAAACAAAAAAGAGATCATCAATATTATTATCAAGTTCAAGAACAACTGCATTGTAATAAGGAGTATTGCATTTTTATTTTTTGGGCCCCACGGGGCATTTTATATGAAAATTTAAGAGGGTTGACAGATTCTGGGCCAATCAAATGATGTGTAACTAACACAAGTAACACGCAATAACATTAAAAAATTGCCTGTTCTAATATTCATGTTTTCGTGATTTGTGGAAAAACCGGAGGTGATGTAGGAATTTGAAGGTAATTTTCGGAATCCACAGAACAGTACGGCTCATTTCACACAACAAAATCTTGCATATTGGTGATAGTCACTGATTTTCGTAGCGCTTAGTACCTTTTCCAAATTTTTTTATCAATTTCCCGTGAAAACAGCAACAGCAATTTCTTCAACCGTCAATGTTATATAAAAATTGAGAGCGTAAACCTCAAGTAGATTTCTTTATTTAAAAATTAGTAATTTTAACTATACTGGCTACATATTCCAAATGAGGTCTAACAAGGAAAAAGTAGCCGATTTCTCGTACATGATCGTCTCATTTACCAATACTCTTTTGACGAATCCCAGTTTACGATTACCTTGACCCATTATTTCACGTATGTATTCACCCCAGGAAAGATCATGTGTCAGTCTTATCCCAAGATATTTAATGGATTCCAAGTTTGTTTCATTATTACATATTTTGTAAGTGATTGGAGGAGAAAAATTCTTTTTCCAAAAATTCATTACTACAAATTAAAAAAAAAAATTAATTCTAACTGCGACGTATGACACCATTTTTCAATTGCTTGTAGGTCAATATTTAAATATTCTTTATCATTTGGGCATAGACTTTCCCTGCACAGTACCGCGTCATTCGGCAAATAGACGAAGCTTAGTTTTCACCACCTTATTGATGTCATTCTTGTACAGTAGGAACAGGAGTGGACCTATCACACTACTTTGTGGGACACCTGAAGTGACTTCAATTGCCGGAGAGGTAACACCGTCCAAAACAACCCTTTGCACCCGATCATGCGGGAAATCATTTATCCATGATATAATATTACTGTCTATCCCATAAGATTTTAATATCAAAATTAGTTTGCTATGAGACACCTTGTCAAAAGCTTTCTTGAAATCGAAAAATATTGCATCCACTGGATATTACTTTCTCCATAAACTAAAATATCGTGGGAAAAGAGAGCAAGTTGAGTTTCACATGATCTTATCTTCCGGAAACCATACTGAACATAGGACAATAAATTCTGGTTATCTAGATGCCCCATGACTGAACTGACAATTATATGTTCCAAGACTTTGCACGAAATGGATGTGAGGGATATAGGTCGGTAGTTATGTGGGTGCTCCCTATCACCACTTTTAACCTTAGAAATGCACACTTACTAAGAGAATCATAAAGTGCACACTGGTGTCCTGCGGACCCCATGAGTTATAATTTGTTTTATTTCAGATTTTTGCTATATTTCATTGAGGAAGATGGCAAATATCATTCATGTGAAGCCTTTTTAATATCAATGAGTTGAAATATTTTATTTTAAAAAATATATAACGCAGTAAAAAATACCTTTTTAATTTGAAAACTTAGAAAATCTCTCAGAAATACATCAAATCGAAATTTATTTTCTGTTGCTCATGTTTTGACAATACCGAGAAATGCCGTTAGTTACTTAAGGATAAGACTTTGAAGTGTATGAAGACTATCGTTTTTAATAGTTTTTCTCCAAAAATATGTTTATTACAACATATGAAAGAAGCGTATTTTTCAAGTTTAATTTTTCAGTGATTTTTTCGAAAATTTCATAAACACTTATAATGTCAATTAAAATGCTTATAAATTTATAGTCCTTTGCGTAATAAATATAAATATTCACATTGTACTGGAAAGAAGTTGATTTTTCACTCCAGTACAGGCAGTACGCAGATAACTTCTATGCACATGGGAGTGCTGCACAATGAGCATAGATGTCTCATTTTTATTTCCCTTTCACTCGGGCATAAGTTACGTCGAACCTTCCTTCTCGTTGCTGCACTGCATGCCCATCAATCTGTAGAATTTTTAGCGTTGTTCGTCAACCGTGCGGTATTCATGGGCTGTGTAATAATTCCTACAATTATCCACCATGTCTTCTCAAATTTCACGAATTGGTGAACATTGATCGATCACCCTGCCCTGCAATCTTGAAGTAATCAAAACGCAGTGTTGACAACAGAAACCGGAGACACTGTAGCGGAGTGGTACATTGATATAGTGTATGCAAACTCAGTTTATAACAGCTCATACAGCATAATGTTGCACGTCTTCTGCACCCCAGAAAAATACTAAAGTCCAAAAAAATGCCTCCATCTCCTCAATATCTACATCACTATGATACGATTGGGAACTTAAATCTCTAAGCGCTGCCGTTGTATTTCCTCATTTCTGTACATCGATATTAAATTTCGCAAAGCTCTATCAAATAATAACTGTCGAATTTGGTGAGGAGTTTTGATATCACTCGTTGCGCCTTTTGGTCCGGGTTGTTCTGAAATCAAATTTTACTGTTTCCTTCTCCAAAATACAAAAAAGAAAGAAAAATAAAATAAGTGTAATATCAATAATATCCATCGACTTTCAGGGTCTTCGGACAGTATTCAAAATCGTGACATAATAAAAAATAATCATTGCACGGTAATTTTACCATTTAAGGTTTAGGTAAAGATGCTAAAATCAGAATTAAAGTTCATGAGAAAAAGTAGGTGCTAATTTAGTTAGAGGTATTCGGAAGCACGCATCGAAAACAATCGTTATGAACCGACCGGGAAATTCATTTACAGAGCGAAATCTAGCGATAAATAAATAAAGTCTTTAGTTCTGAAAACATTAGGTGGAAAATAGTTCATCGTCTTTTGGTCTCTTTTTCCCGGCAACAAGAACCGTCTTTCCCTCGCAGGTTTGTAGGTTGCCTTTCTGCCTCTATTCGCCTGGCTCCCTCTTGGTCGCTTTGTCGCTGGTACACTTTCGTCTTATAAAGGTTCTCCGCTACTACCGCTGTCTCTATCTGCATCCGCGCAATCTTCCTCACTCTCCGAATCCGATTGCTCATGGGCGGAATCTACATCACTGCCTGACGAATTACCCCCATCCCTTCCTGCTCCTCCTCTTTTAACACCAGCAATGCCTGACGAATATCTTCATCACGCCTCATGTAGAATCGCGACGAGGAAGACATCTCTAACGCAGCACCGACTCGCTATAGAAATGTGCAGGCTACCAATTGGTCTCGAGCTGAAATGACCAGCAATTGACTTATCCTCTCTTTTTCCACAGATTTTGACGTATATGGGCTTCGGGTCGCCAGCCACTACTTGTAAGAAATGCCTACTCCCTTCATGAATTTTGAGGACATTCCCTTCCCAGCAAATTCCCGGGCCCTAGTTGTGAATTCCCTTGTGCTCTCCGAGGCGCCAACTCATTGCCATTCTGTGACAAGTGCAAGTCCCGAAAAGGTTGCAGTCTATAGCTGTGTATATAATCCCCTTTACAGTTTCCAATACATAAAATATCCAAATGATGACGAACGCCAAATTATTATAAGGCAATATTTAGGATCGAAAAACCAAGAAATAATCTTCAATGCTGCTAAACTACGCTTCATGCACGTGAAGTTTTTCTATTCACATTTCACTTCTAAATTTCAAATGAGAATGCAGGAAAATTGGATAATTCCCGAAATATCTTCGATGGTACCAAATATCCTATAATAGTTTAAAAAATTATAAATATTGTTTTTAAATAATTAAAATGATTAAATACTATATCTACAAATACATTAACAGTAAAAAAGGAGATACACAATGCTATATGATTAATTCGATATGTCTCAAAATTTACCATGAAATACGCATTGGGGTCCAGCGGACCGCAGACCATTTTCAATATTTTTTCATGAAGCACCAAGCATTGTAATTACTGCATCGCAAGCAATAGTCAGTTCCTAAGATGTAAAAAGGAATTTACATTAAATTAGATTTCTGTATTTCACGTTTTGTGAAAGTTACGGCGAATAAAAAAATGAACGACATGTTGGGTATAGCCTGGTTGGAGGGCAATTAGCTGTCGAGTGAGTCAGTTGTCGTGAGGCGCGATGGTAGACTAACCACTGTCTTTGCTAATATTGTTGTCACCCCCAGTCAGGGGCCCCTCTAAGCCGCCTCGCGCCGGAGGCCCTCGTCTATCACCGAACTAGCCAGACCGCCACTGACTTTCCCCTACTCTCGTCACCTTATCAGCAGAGCACGTTTTTCTGTGGGGTGGGGAATGGAGGAGAAGGTGGATAGGCTCGCCAAAGGCTGGCGGAGAACCGAGGGGATCTCCAAGGTCGTGGCGGATTCGAGAACTAAAAGACGCTTTTCGCCCGGAGTATACAGCCCCCTTAAAGGAAATGGATGAAACTGGGCGCCCAACGTAAATAGAAGGCTAATGCGGATGGCGAGTCTCTCTCCTCCCTTCCTCCGTTGACAACAAATCCTGCTCTTATCACCTCTCCCACTCATCCTCTACGGCGCAAATAACCTCATCCGTCAGTCCCTCCCAATACTGCCCTCTCGAATGCCCTTCAAACCATTCCATTTCAGGATAGACGCCTCAAGATTGCAAGAGTAACACTGAAAACGCGAGGTCTGGATTTCTGGTCTTTTATTAATATTTAATCCTACTATACCCTGATTTCACCTCTGATTTCCATTCCTTTCAATTCTCGCTCTATTTTTCTGAGAAGCCCTGTTCCCCATCTATTGTAAGCCTATTTTTTTACCCCATTGATTCATGCATATAAGAATAGAAACAGAATATTTAAAGGATATATCAATATAGCACGAAAAATAGACGTCAATGAGGAAACGTTAATTAAATTCAATTAATCAACGAAAATATTATCAAGTTTGAGACTTTAACTAATGGAACTGCTTCACAGGAAAGTAATTATAAGCTTTTACGACAAACTTTTTATTTTTTCCCGACCATGGCTTCGACATACTATGTCGAAAACTTGAAAATAACACTGTATGCCAATGTCGGCGAAAATAAATTGTTGAACGTACGAAGTTATAGTTAGTTTCCTAGCCAGCGAACCTCGAGTAACATTAAACGACGACTAATCACAGCCGAGATTATTGGAAAAATAGATACTTATCAGTACTAAATATGCATATAATTTCCAAACATTTGAATTCGGATGAAAATTTCATTTACACGCAGAGTGGTCGAGCGTTATATCAGTGGACTACTGAGTTTAAGCGTCTGCAGTCTCTAACCCTTCCATTTCTCTGGGGAGGTGGAGGAGGTCGAATAGCACAGAGAGAGAGAGAAAGGGAGTGCTAAGGGAGGTTGCGAATTGTACAGAGACTCCCCGGAGATCTCGTCCGCTACGCCTGACTCTCACGAGAAGATACACCAAATGCATTAACACAACGCCATCTTCTTCGCTAGGAGCCTCCCGCGTGGTTTTAAGCATCGCGTGCTGCACTCCCCTTCCAGAGAGAGAAAGAGAGAAATAAAACATGGCATAGAAATATAGCATCACCCGCAGAATTAAAACCCTTGCTTGAATACATAACGATTATTTCTTTCCCAAGGGGGATGAAAAAAGAGAGCGTGATGTAATCAAGGTAAAATCTTAGCGAATATATTGAGGCTAAGTATGAAAAATGCTACTATCAAGCCGGCCGTGGTAGCTGATCTGTAATGCGCTGGCCTGGCAACCCAATGGTCGCGGGTTTGAATCCCGCCCAGGTCATGGGTGTCGTTTGCAACATTAACAAATTAAGATTAAGATATTAGGTTAGACGGTGCGAGTCGGTGGAGCATCTAAAAACTTAAGAATGCTACTACTACTAACACCATCCAGCCAAGGTGGCCGGAAAACTAAAGGTCGCGGGTTTGAGTGCCGCCTCATGCACATTTCTCATTATTGCGTCATCAGGACTATTACAAGGTTAGGCCGTGCTACACTGTATCAACAGTTCGAGCAATTGAAACAACTAAGTGAAGTGACAGCTAAGTAGATTACATGAAGGTCCTTTCTTAAACCCAATTTCCACAATACCTTCAATTTAGAAAAAAAATGTGTCTGATGTGAGCTCAGAACTCATAGTTAGAGTTTTTTTCTCGTTCAAGTTATTGAAAATTCAGAGAGAGAGCACAGGTGTCCTCGGTAGATCGATAGAAGGTTCCTATGCACGTTAATCTCAATAAACAACCCAATCACATTCGGATGTAATAGTCTACCATTGCTGTGCAGGTGTGCGAATCATAATGAGTGAAAAAGAGAAATAACCTTGAATTAATTGACCAACAAGCGGCTGGTTCCAAGAGACGCAAGTTATGCGTCCTTGTACGTTTCAATGACATGAAAGAGACAGAAAAAAAGTGGATTTACAAAGGAGAGGAAGTAGTAGGCATCCGGAAAACAGTGTGTCCATGAGGAAATTTCCATAAAGATATAGCGGGCGAGGTTAATCAGTTTCGTTTGCGTATACTACCAGCAAGGTAAATCGTTTCGTTCGAAACTCCTGAAAGAGCGGCAGTAAAGGAGCTGTGAGCAGGAATTTGGAGATAAAGAGAGAGAGAGAATAAAACAAAGACAAAAGGTTGTTCCTTGTCCCTACTCCTTCCCTCTTTGGGATTTTCCATCTTTTGCGGAGCTTAAGTTCGAGAGAATAACACGTATTTGTCTCTTTAGTGACACAACGTTTCACTTTCGCTCGGCCATTTATATGCGGAGATACTGCCAGCACTCGAGGAGTGCGGTGTTTAGAGACCATTTTGGGAGTTTATTCTCGAAAATCGTGAGTTTATTCTCGACAGGAATCCATCATCTGAAGCTACTCTTGCTCCCTTGGTAAGAACTAAGGTCTGCTCCCACATTTTCCTGTTTTTATCTCTCTCCCCCTGCAAAGGTTTTTTGCACACTCCCCCACGGCTTTGTATCACTTTTCTATATATATAAAAATGAATGTATGTGTGTGTGTGTGTGTGTGTGTGTGTTTGTGTGTATGTCCTTTATGCATTACTACACCATTCATCGGATCGCCATGAAACTTTGGGAAGTTGTTGAGTACATTCCCGAAAAGAGGACTACGGAATCGATATTTCAATATCGATACTTTATCGATATAATATCGCTAAAGTATCGATAAATTGATACATTATTGATACAAAATTGAGGTGAAATTATTTAGTTTTTTAAAAGGAATGTATCGTTGCAATATCGATACTGTATCGAATGTATATAATGTGTTTGTCCTTTATGCATTACTACACCATTCATCGGATCGCCATGGAACTTTGGAAAGTTATTGAGTACGCCCCCGAAGGTTTCTACAAAATCGATAATTCAATGGCGATACTGTATCGATGTAATATCGATAAAATATGGATACATCGATACATTGTTGATACAAAATTGAGGTGAAATTATTTAGGTGTTTTTTATCAAAGTTTTATAAAGTATCATTACAATATCGATACTGTATCGATACAATATTGATAGCTTCATGCATTACCACAACATTCATCCAATTTCCATGAAGCTTTGGTTAGTTGTTTTGTTCACTCCATGAAGGTTTGTATGTACAATATCGAGAATACAATATCGACACTGGAGACGGGATGTGCATCCCATTGAACTTGCAATTCATTGAAACACGTGCAACATATTCAAATCATCCGGCATGGGACAAATATTTCAGAAATGCCAACTTATTGCTTGGGATGAATGCACAATGGTGCACAAAGCATCGCTCGAGGTTCTGGATCGATCATTGCAAGATTTCCGTTGAATCCTGAGACCATTTGAGAACGCATTAATATTGCTTGCACGATATTTCAGGCAAACATTACCTGTAATTCCCCGATTGACACTAGCGGATGAAATAAATGCTTGCCTGAAATATTCTACTTTGTGAAGACATGTAAAGACGTTAAAATTATATACAAATATGCGTGTCCAGCTGCAAAACAATCGATCAGCTGATATATATTGTATACCCATAAGAATTGTGAAATTAAACATACTATAAACGTACCCTTTCCATTTAACCAGATTGAGCCACAGCAACGCGTGGCCGGGTCAGCTTGTTATCATATAAAATCCGAGAAACTCAGTACGGTGTACTTATTCTGACCATTCCGACGCCAAGGGCAAGGACCCCATTTTGTTGGTGTCAAGCACCTCGAAGGAGGAGCGATCGGGTGCGCTTTCAACGCACTACAATACGACCAGGCAATATTCAATTCCAATTATGATCGACGACCAGCAAATACCAAGTTAATTTTCGGAGAAAAAAACTGAATACTTTTCAAAAGCAATGACGTCCATAAGGGATATGAGAGGGAAAAGGGACACCATAATAAATAAATAAACTCTTAGAGCAAGAGGGCGAGAGAGTTGACGCCACTCAAGCACTCAAGATATTGCTTTCCACAGCTGAACACCTCTTCAAACCTCTTTTGAAATGCCGGCGTGAAGTTTGCGTTCCTGATCCCGAAAACCCTCCCCATGGAAACATTGGAGGGTGAAATCGGAGGCAAATGACCCCCAGTAGTGACATCGTCGGAATGATGGATATCTTCGCAATTCCCTTCGATCCAGAGAAAAAAATAATAATGAAGGGATGAAACCACCCCCTCCCCTCGGCCTATTCACTCCCCCTCGCTTTTACCGAGCGACCCTCGTCCTTTCAACCCCTTTCGAGCGCGGGGGCGATTCGCCCTTTCCTCCCAACCAACGTCCCCCTCGCCGCAAATGGCTCCATAAGCTTCACCCACCCCTCTCTCGGGGCCCCAATCACCATCGGACACCGCAGAAGCGTCCACTCTCCCCAGGCCACCTCCACCCGTCGCCAGGGGGGCATGCACCGCGGTGGCACGCAGGGGCAGCTGCAGCGATATCACCAATGCATAATGCAGACAGGAGGAATGGTAGGTCGACAGCGCAAAAGTGACTCGGAGGTGTCGGTACTTCAAAGGAGTTTCATCTGATATCTAACTACATTCCTAGGTTGCGATGCCTTAAACATTCTCTGAGGATTAATGAACAATAAGGTGATGATGAAAACTGGCTTTGAGGTACGCCCTCTTTCCACTATCTTTCCATTATTAAAATTAAGTTAGAAAGCTAACACGCGACAAAACGGCTAACGATTGTTGAAAGCTACACTGATTTCTAAACAAAAGGAGTAGTTTCATTACTCTTGTTAAGCAATATTTTCAGAAATTAGTGCAATATCTTAAACTTAACAATTCGTTCATTGAGGGAAATTAGACTGGCGGAACAAAGAAGTACATCAACTAATTTGGAGAAATTTGAACCGAGGCTTGTTTCATGCAAGATCAAGCATCTAACAGGTCTCCTGCCGACGAAAGGGGATTTTTAGCGTGAGTGAAAGGACATTTGACTAATGGGAGTTACGAAAAGGGAGTAATTGAAAAGAAGAAAATTAAAAACGGTGCCAACAGTTTCATTCCAGCTTTCATCTTAGTTGCGTCAGTCAGACCTTTCATCTCAGGGGGGTTAAAGGATTTGAGACAATCCAACCATACAGACAGCAACGCATTCAATTTGTCGGTCACCTTGCCTCGTTAAGTCCTTCGAATTTGAGGCATAAAATGCCGTTTCATTCACAAGATACATCAACATTTACCCTCATTCCCCTCCTTCGATCCATCTGCACGTCTCCCTTTACGTGAGTCCCTTCACCACGCTCATTCCCGCCACTGTAGAGCACGCGAAGGTATCACCAATCCCCCCCTGCTAGCATTACGACCGTGACATTTACTACCCCCCCCCCCTAGCGCCATCAGCCCCCCGCATCCCTGGAGACCAGGGGCGTCGGTGCAGTCAGCGACCGCCCCTGAAAACTGGGAAAGGGGAGCGAGCACCCCCGCACTCCTCTGTTGGAGGGGAAAAAAGGGAAAAACGGAACCAGGGCCACTTGGGCACGAAACAGTTGCACATCAAAGGGAACGTGCACAGGGACATCCAACGGAAAGGGGTGAGCGCCCTAAACCTGTACTCTCGGTCACGGGGAGTGATTATTAAAAAAAAAGCTCGAAAGAGTGTCGATGGAGATCGTATTCCATGACTAAAAATTCCCTTTTCAATGTCGACGCTGCGACCAAAGGAGCTAATTCAAGCATTATTTCCCGAAATACATTCAGATTTACGCTCCGGTGAAATTGAATGGATCCTTTGATAGCTTTTTCATAAAATGAGTACACACAGAAATGGATTTAAACGCGTTTCATTCAGTAATACCCCGCACCAAGAGAGCTGTTGAAAAGGCGTCGCCATTGATTAGGTGTCCATTTTGTTTCTTCCACCCATAATGGACATTAAAAATATGCACGTCCCATGCAGCTACTGAATGACCACCATTTATGTCGCTTTGTGAGTAAAATATCTCACTTTATTGACAAAATAACCAACCAACTCTAAAACCAGTTTTACCAACCGCAACCGGACAGAATACGCAGTGAAAAATATATCAACAGCGATATATTTTGTAAAATATCCCCGACAAAATACGTGTGGGGTGTCTCTCGTTGATGCGGTATTGAGTAGTGTAGTCTGCTCTCGTGGGCCTAGGTTCGAATTCCAGCAGCGGCTGAATATTTAATTGGAATCCCGATCAACACTGGTGGGACATGCGGGAAGTACTCAAACGGCGGCACTCTCTTCGTGGATTGGGAATTCACTGGAATATTCCGACCTCATCATCTCACTTGTCATTAACATCAAATATGTGTATGACACTGCAACCTTCTATGAATTCCTACCAACATTCTGATTGAAAATTAAACCTCGGACCGATTGGCACGTATCGTTAAGAGTAATCTAATGTTGACATCGGGTTTCTCTCTACCCTTCTTCCGTTTCCTACATAACCTCTCTAAACCTAAAAACCAATCTACCCCTAAGTTCGACGCTGGTAACGACCGGGAACACACCACTTGTTACCCTGCATCTACATCTCGCAAAACCCTGTATTTCACCGCAAGGGTATGAGGCAGGGGGAGAATTATCACGAGGCATGCATTGAAATCAAGAATTAAAATCTTATTTCAGCTACTACACTATGGATTCTTTTTGTCTAAAATTTAAAAACGAATCGAACTCGCCTTATAAATAAAGTATCTTCACATAAAATACGGCTGATAATGAAAAACCATATGCCTTAGGTCTCGGGTTAGAATCCCGCGGTGGGTATGCATGTCGTTCTTGTCTTCGAATTATGATTAGGGTATAAGGAGTGACTAGGAGCACATTATTCCTAATTCTAACTACTTTATGTCGGCAGTGCTCTTAGATGTCTGTCGCCTCTCCTTAGACAACCATAACAATAAATGTGGGAACATACCAATTTTTTTACGCAGGGAGAGACTAGCGATCTTGCTAAAAGAAGGCACACCGAAGAGCCACGGGAGAACAGAAAGATGGTGAATTTTTAAGGATTCATCGGCACGAACTCTCCCCCTATATTTTCTTTCAATGGAACGCGATGATGTATGTACCTTTGATTTTCCCAGCGAGGCAATTGAGATGTCACTTTCGTGAGAGAGAAAAAAAAAGAGATCCGGAATGAAGCTCCAGATATTGACACCGCCCTTTCCCTCGTTCACGAAAGGGTCGGTGTCAAAATCCTAAATCCAAACAGCAAGCGTTGCGGACGGCTTACCAGGGAATCACACCTGGATCAGACGAGAGTCCACGGGTCGATTGGCTTCAGGGCAAGCGATATGGAGGGAGTCATAACCCTCGAGGCGTGAGATTGGATTGCTTGCGAGATGGTACGCTCGTGTGACGTGACCGAGGCTTAAGATGCATGGAAGCGACGTGCTGCAATAAAGAACTTTTCCATGGATGCATGTGCATGATATGATATTCAATGCAATCATCATGACGTATGATATACCATTCTCTCAAGACGCCTCTCCATGTTTCCTCGACACTGTACTACTGAGTGAGCATTTGTGTCACAAAAAGGAATGTAATCGTAATAAAGATATTTTCTTAACAAGTAGATTTAATGAGAAGTGGATAAGCGGAGTATACCTTGGATAAATGTAAATAAAATTCAAACTGAGCTTAACATTAGGCATAAGACATGCGCTATAATAGCTCAGAGACTTGAAGGGCCAAATAAAGGCAAACTGAATGCCAAGGTGTACATGTATTGAGCAGGCACGTACTTTAACCACCCTAAGATTGATTTCCTATGCGCCAAAAGAAACAAAGCCTTGAACTAGGGAATACTAGCTGATACCGCTGTCCGACGATGTGATTATGTATTTCTTTCCGTACATGAACTCCAGCATACACAATATACATCCTTGAGGCAATTTTGATCAAAAGGGTCTGCGTGTGCTACAATACCATGGGATTTTAAAAGCATTGCATCACCCTTTTTGAAGGAAGAAGCGTCAATTTATTCTAACCCCCTTCCATTGAACATCAAATATTTTTAATGGTCTCAAGCCTAAACTTAAATGTTGTTCAGTAAAAACATATTACAGACAATGTCAATATTTACATATACATCTACACGATACCCTTCAAGCCACCGCGAGGGTGTGTGGCAGGGGGTGAAGATCACCAAGCACGCACTATAAACATGCAAACATGCTACTATAGGCTCTCAGGCCACCAGACTGTTAGTATCAACATAGTAATACGGGATTGATTGTTAATACATGCAACATGCACTAAGACTACTCTAAAATTATTCCCCTACCTATTATTTTGCTATGCTGTCTTTTATGTTCTCTTATATTTTTGAATCTATCAGTACAACAATCTATCTCTCTAATCTTATTTATCTGGTCGAATCTAGCATAATACGCTGGTGTTCTTTATATATGCCTAACATTTTCAGTAAAGCTCTTCGATTTAAATTTCAGCAAGAGATTTAATCTGTACGCAAACCTACGCTCTGTTAATGATTCCCACCCTAATTCTTGTATTAATTCTGCTACACTACTAAACCTATCGTAACACCTTTTAACGAACCTAGCTGCTCTACGCTGCACACTGTCTAGTTCTCTGATCAAGCCTAATTCATTCGGATCCAATACACTGGCTACATACTCAAGGTGGGGCCTAACTAGTGAAAAGTAGCATCGCTCTTTTGTCTTCTCATCACATTTCCCAAGTACTCTTTTTATAAATCCTAGCTTTCTGTTCGCTCGGCCGCATTTTTTCCGGATGACTTCCCCGCGGTATATCTTTTGGGATTGTTACACCAAAATACCTTATGGTTTCAACGCTTTCAATCTTCCAAATATTTTTAAAAAATACCGTAAAGAAAATAAAATTTACTCTAAAGCCAGTAAGAAGTTGATTTCTTTAAGGTTCAGAAATATCTACTGGGTATATACGAGCCATTGCAAGGGTTTGTGACAGGCTAAGGGAAATCGCCAAACTTGCACTACGCACATGCACGAATGGACTATCAATATCATCAATATCTACAGACTACCCTTCGAGCCAACCTTAAGGTGTGTGGTAGGGGTAATATCATGCGGGATAGACCCAATTAAATTCATCTTTCGCATAGTATGCAAGAAGATATTTAAGTAATACTACAAAGATGCAGACTATTTCTCCAATACTATCCATGTGATCCTGTCAGCCGATACAGTGTACGGTCCTTAATAATTCCATTGACACCGGAGGAAAATCCGCCGACCCAGTACCTTTGCAGAAACCGTTACCGACCCCTGTAGCCTTAGTCTCGTCTGCTGTCAAGAGGGTCTCCCATTGTATTTCCACGAACACAGTTATCGTAGTAATTGTTAGCAACTCTTGTAGGCCTACTCTGGATTTCGTATAATTTCTTTTTCAATCCCTCGGTTCCAAATACTAACTAGCCAAATGCATTGAACGCTAGCACTTGGGATTGAGTATCAGAGAAGAATACACTGA
The DNA here is from genome assembly GCA_933228895.1 of Platycnemis pennipes. Classification (NCBI taxonomy): domain Eukaryota; kingdom Metazoa; phylum Arthropoda; class Insecta; order Odonata; family Platycnemididae; genus Platycnemis; species Platycnemis pennipes. Next base: position 43,401,556 of record OW121848.1, read on the forward strand.
ATATGGCACTCTTTTTCTTCCCCACACAAGAAACCAGTAGATTTATTGTCACCAATTGGAAGCTGAAAACGTCAACAAAAAAAGAGCTTTCGTTTTCAAAATAAAAGTAAAAATAGGGATTTGATTAACAGCTCGTGGAAGCATTCTGGTGTGAAGGGACGCAAATGAAACACCGTTGACAACTCTAAAACTCTCACTGCCACCTGAAAAGAGTTCGGGCTTTGGAAAAGCTTTGGGAACTTCATTTTCCCGTTTGCGCAGGGAGTTCATAAGGGAGAGAGAGCCATGACGGGGGCGGGATGGGGAAATTGAAGGAGTCAAGGCATTAGGACGTGGTATGGTGACCGTGGCAGATACACAATATTTGCCCCGGGAAGGGAGGGAGAGAGGAAGAATTTCGGGCAAAGGCACCCTTTTATTTGGCTTTTTTTAGGAAACGGGGAAAAACATGGTCATCGGACGAGGGACCACACTCCACGCGCTACCACACCCTCTCTCTCTCGGTCTGTCCCTCTCCTCCGCAACCCACGCGCACTCCACAGACTCCCCTTGTTAACCAGCCGCCCCTTAGCGACATCACCACCCCAACACACCCCGCCGTTCCCTCTCCCGGCGGCGCGGCGTGGGCATCCAGCCCCTCATTCGATTTACAGTCGCCGGCGAACAGGTAACGAACGAGTAAGTGCCCGCTCGCCCACTCCCACCCCTCGTCCGCGCGAGGCTCGTCCCTACCTCGAACGCCGCACATCGCACGACCGTCGATGGGGAAAGGGATTGGTGTGTAGTGGCTGAAGAACTGTAGGGGTTTTCCGTAACTCGATAGCATCCACTATCGACGTCGCTATGTCGGTAGCTTAACGAAAGAGTTGGCTATCGATAATTCGCTTTCTGTAAGCTGTTCGGTCAGACTATTGTCGATAGTGCTACCGAAAACTTTCGCTTCGCAACCGGAGGCTCAAACACCCCCCGTTAAGCTAGCTTATCGGTGCTTATCGAATCACTATGGCGACCATTTTTTTACGCTAGTTGGCCTAGTCTTACGTATTTATAAGTGTTGTATCAATTGTCGAAGGATATTAAATGCCTTTGTAATGCATGAAATGCTATTAGAAAAACTGAGCAAAGGTAAGGAAGGTATATGTGGTGCAGTTAGCTGGCAAAGCTATGTCGTTGTGATTCTCATGGTACCTAATGCCCAGTTTAGAAGACGAAACAGCTTTTATTGCTTTGTAACTTTCTTGGCGTTTGTGAAGCGATATATTACTCATCATATTATTTTATGTATTGAGTTTAATGTTCTTTTACCTGCCTCAATGCCATCGCTTCCTTTATTTGAGCCCAATTACCGTAATTCGTCGCTTGACTATGCTTGATTATTAAGAAATGACCCAGGCATAAACTGATACGAGAATCTTTAAGGTGGGCAATGATTGTACTGTCATATAATTATATTTGCCAAATCTGTGTCCTACAGGCGGTGGCGAGATATTTTATGCAATGCACTTCAGCCAAATTGTTGAAGAGAAGAGAAGTCCTGAAAGCAACTTATTTGACGACATTTTGCCTCATTTGTAAGTCCACAATCATATCCTTGTCATCAACAATGTACAATGGAGCGACGGCAATGGGAAATTTCAGTATTTATTGGAAATAATATGCAAATGAAGCAAGCAGAATGTTGCGATTGACATCTTCCTCGCCCGAAATCAGTTGTGATCATTGTGTTTACATTGAGTGTTCCCTAAACGTTTAGTGGTGTTATTCAAGTGGTGAAAAAGTGTTTCCGAGAGATGATGCGCTGTGACTGCCAAGCACTTAATTGATTTGGTGTTCTACTTCCTTTGGGGTCTCTGTAGTGTTCAGATATGCGTTAAAATCAGTTTTACGAGATGTTCTGAAGGTTTCACACGGCGATCCAATTTTTACTATAGAGCTTTGTATATGATTGAGTGAGTACGTAATGGATAGTGCTGTCATTTGAGTATACAATGGTCCTGACCAGTCAAAACAATTGGTGCACTCATGATGGCGAGTTACATGAAACTTAAAAGTCAATTTATGATCTGCTATGATAAGTTTATGTGTACAATATACGCAACCGAGCTTGAGCCGTGTTGAGAAATGCAATGGGTTGTCATCTATATATCATATAATTTCGTTCAGTTTATGGTGGTGAGTTAGAATAATTGTTTTAGGAAATTGCATGACTAATAACTTACACATGTCACTTACATAAGGATTGGGCATCCAAGGGATCCTATTGTACAACAATTTACCAAACCATGTTAAAAGTAATTAACTGCAACTAAGTTTAAAATTTCTGTTAAATAGCTGCGGGTAAGTGAATTGTTTTACAATGTGGCAGAATTTTTTTCAAGACTATTGCTTCACTCACACACTTGTGAGTGAAGCAATAGTCTTGTACATATACACACATGTGTACATGTGTGTATATGGAAATGTTCAATATTACTATAGCATATTAAACTTAAATTCTCTCATAATTAAACTATGCATTATGAATAAACCTCGGTGAATAAAATTATTATTATTGAAGGGAATGAAGAAAACGTTCCCCAAACGTGGTTGCATGTAAAGTTCTCAGTTGCTAGTAGCTAAGATTATCACTTGTTTTTTCAAATGAAGGGCAAAAAATCTCTGCTTCTGATTGGCTGAAAATTTTAACCTCTCTCGAGGGTGCGTCTCGTTTCGTCGTTAGTTACCGAAACCACTGGGGCATGTTCTGCATCGACGAGTTGTCGATAAGGTTAGTTACAGAAACGCACTGCCGGTAAGAGGGCTCCGATGCAAGCGGTGGCTTTCGTTTACAGCGTGCTATCGAAAATACGCTATCGAGTTACAGAAAGCCCCTACCGGCCTCCTATCCCGAGGGCCCGGGCTAGAGTTTCGGTAGTGGTGGTCATCATTCAGCGGAATATCTGTCCCTAAAAGAGGGCTGTGCGAGAGAACTTACGAGGTTCAATGCTCGGTCGGCCGAATGAGACGTCAATACGTAGACCCCTTGGTGCTTTAACAGTAGGCTAATTCGACGCCGGATGTAAATTCCTACTTGTAACCAATCCCTCATGGCGTGAATTTATCCAGTTTCCAGTCGTCTCCCCGGAGAAACTACCACCTTCACAAATGCGATAACGGCATCTTGATCGGTAACACACCGATTGGGCGTAGATGTTATGTTTGTCTTCAGGATACGGAGAAACTTAGGCGGTGTAAATTAAACTTAGTAGTTGGTGCTCATATAAACTTAAACTATTACTACGATGTATGTACACCGGTATACCAATCAATGGAACACCATAGTAAATAGACGGTGATATGATGGCCTCACAAACCAAAGGTAAGCTCTAATCCCACCTCAGCTACGGGTGTCGATTTTGTCCCAGGACTTATCTACGATTAGGTGACACGATATGGCCTAAAACCGTTGGAGTACCTAACATCGAAGTCTATCATCTCTGCGGTACCGGGGTCATATCAATGCGGGAACGCAAACGATTTTCATTTAAAAATCGATACGTAAACCAAATTAAAATGACGTTTTCCCCCGGCTGACTAAGCAGTGGCACGTTTTCAGCGAGGCAACTTCGTGCCCTTTCTACACAGTTTACGTGCGGCAGCCTTGTGTGGTCCGATAATGTGGTAAACGCGTGCGGTAACATTGGCACCCGGTAAGGAGCTGCTCTTCGCTCGATAATTTCCCTTCCCGTCTCCCCTAAATTTCGTTGATTTTAGGGCAATTGAGTGAACAAGAGGTTGTCTGGAGAGGAGGAGAGGTTGGGCAGAGGGACTTTAAATGACCCACTTCCACGAGGCTATAAAATCATTCAACGATACATGCTCTCCCAACCCTTAAAACAGTCTCCTGGGTCTCCGGAAAAAAGTTAACCTAGTTGCTCGGGGCACTCAGTGAAATAGAAATACCTATCAGTGTTCTCCCGCTAGTAAGTAGGTCAAGAAGGGCACTGAAATGATCACCTTTTCTGGTGTTTCCACGAAAATAACCAGGCGCAAAGGTTACTGATACCATTATCAGCTACGCACAATCTCCACCTCCCTTCTCGTCATCATCTCCAATCTATTCACATTTATATATTTCTTCTCATTTGCATTTTTCACTATTAGCTCCACGCATCTCATTTAGGTCTGTTCTTCGTTATTACTAACACTCAATGTTCGCCCAAAAAAATGATCACATTAGAACTCAAAGTCTGAAAACATGGTTGAATGAGTCAAACCATCTTCTGTTTCAAGATTTTTGCAACAGACTTCTTCCTTTTCTCCCCAGCCCTTTGTAGAAATTATTCCTCTGTCACTCGGTCTAACCATTTCATTGTTAACATTCCTCAACAAGACCTCTTTTCAAATGCTTCCAGTCGTGGATGTTCCAATTCTGTCAGCATCCACGTCCAAGAGCCGCAAATGAGAACGCTTCAGAGTACAAGCCTTTCCTTCCTTCCAAGCGTACTCCTTCAGAATTCCAATAGGGTTTATATTTTCTACGGCATAAAAATGTTTGAATGGACGATAATTGAGAATTTTTGGATGGTTTCGCGTTTCTATTCGTAGAAATCTTCGAGTATGGGCGATTCTCTCTCATTGTCGTGTTCTAAAGCCGTCGTCTCCTCGACGGATCGACGATCTGGGACACAAATTAGAATCGAAGGAACATCGCATCGAGCGAAACTCGACCAAGACGACGCAGACCGAATAGCATTTCATCCCTGCCCTCTTCCCTCCTTGACACCTCCCCAGCTTCTCCGCATCTCCACCACACCCACATCCGTATGCCGCACCCTACCTCCTCTGATTCCTCCTCCTCCTATTCTCTCTCGCTTCCCTTTCGGCTCCCAACAGCCACACCCCTTCCAATCCCAGTATTGGGGGAGGGAGCGTACGGACTCGCAAAGAACCTTGTCCCGTCCACTCCTCAATTTTCTGCCCCGAACTCAACGTTTTTTTCGTGCCTAGGGATAAAATCAAGGAGAGAGACGGATGGAGACAAGGTTCGGTGGTGCTTTGTCACACTCGGCGAGTTTACTCCGAAAACCTGAACAAAAAGGCATTCCCTGGCAAATTAGTATATGTACCCAATTAGAGGTATATGCAAAGAGACCACATAGCCGTTCAGTCATCAATTAGATTAAAGGGTGGGTCTGGGAATTTAAACATAGTAAATACTGAAACGCAAAACATCACGGAACAAGATGCAGAGGAGATGAGAATTACAACGCACTTTGGCGAGCATAATACAGGGTCACGCAGATATGATAAGCATAAACTGCATACATATATAAACGCAATTAAGAACAAGCATGCATTTCTCTACAGATATTCCAGACTAAATTCTATGACTGTGACATTCAATTACGAGTACCTACCATGATACAAAAGTCCCTAAGAGCACGACTATATCAATGTTCGGTTGACTTCCCTTAAAAAAAATAGTGTGTCAACCCGAAGGTTGGTTTACGATAGGACAAGGTAGAGCTTATCCCGCAATAAGCCATTGGCATGTGAAATTTACATATTCAGGGAAGGGGGGTCAGTTGGTCCCTGGGTCACCTCCCATTTCCTAAGAAGTTCTGACACGCAGAAAATCGAGTCTTGGTGGTCTCCCTTAGAATCGGAAAAAGTATGAAAACATTAATTAGGGTTTTATAAAGAATGTAATTTCGATAAGGTATGAGCAATAACATCAACAGAGAAGTCGAGGCTGGAAGCATCCGAAATGTGGTGTTACAGAAGAGTGATGAGATATAATGGATCGACCGAGTGACTAACAAAGAAGAGTAGGAGAAAAGAGAAGATTTCTGAAAATTCCCGTTTTCCTTCAAAAAGAAAACGGGACCACTTCACCAGGCATATTATGAGATGTATGGTCTGATGAAGTAGATCGTTGAGGGGAATGGGAAAAGGAAAAGTGAATGGGAAAAGGATGGCCTCGTATGACATACATAACATGTATTGCAGGATGTGAAAGATAAGAATTACGCAAACATGATTATATTAGCTGAGAGGAGAATCGAGTGAAAATCAGTGTTAAACCAATCTAAGACTCAATGACAGAATATAACGATAAATATAACGTTAACTGCAGGACCAAATTAAACGATACGATCACAGAAATAACGCGCTAAAATACAAGAAAAGAATATGACTATTGGGAAGGCTTGAAGGAAGATTTTATTAATGAGAATTAATAATAATGGAAAACACAAATATTAAGCACAAACCAGTCTCCGCAACTCACATTGGGCAATGAATGAAAATGCCACAAAATCACTAAAGTAATAGCTGTTGTTTCCTTTACGCAATTAAAAATACCGGGAACCCATACATTCCGACGCCTTCAAGGCTACGTGAAGAAACAAATGGCACATTATGAACACAATGGAAAAACCTTGAATGTTGAACTAATCCAAGTATCGTAACCTCGTAGCTGGAATAGCATTCTTTGCGTCCAGCCGTGCATCCCAATACGGCCATAAGTGACGACTGGAGGGCGAGGAAATTAAAATGGAATGCGTTACTACGTTCATCAGTTGAAATTTTCCGACCATCCAATGATAGACGGTCCATTTCGAATATAAGTGACTCCATGGTCGGGCCACCGCATCCACAGTGGACAGGAGGCTATTATCATTGCCCGTACGAATGAAACTCCAAGGACGGGGGAGTGTTTGCGCAACCAGTCACGTCACAAATGCATACAATGGGAAGAATGGCAGAATCGCGAAAGGTCTCTCGGATCCCTTTCAGCGCCAATAAAACTTTGAGCAAGCAAGGGAAGCGTCCACGCAGGGAAAATAGCGCACCCACCACGGCACGACCATAAACTCCGCCGAGTATTTGCTCATCAGACGAAATAGCACGAGCGAACGCAACACCACTTCCAAGAGCACTTTCAAGCTCGACCACTTACCAGTCTGTCGAATGCGAGATATGAGAAAATCCCGAGATGAAAATGAAAAATGAGCGTCGAAGAACCGACAAGCGCAACGGAAATGAGGGCGGGGAAACAAATGAGGTATACCTTTCACCTTTCTCTAAACGACGTAATTTTTTTCCCGCAATCCTAGCTCTGTCATAAAGTATCCGACAAATTATCACCCATCAAAACAGCTAAAAACCACAGGAAATACAAACGAATTCACTAGCATCGTAAAACAACATCTGGTCCATTAAATTATCCACATTACCATCACAATGAGGTGTACTGGTGTGTAACAGTCATTGAGGTATCAATAATTTTAGCAGATTTTTTAAAATTTTGCTCTAAATTACTCCTTATACACACTCCTGCGTTAATTGATGACTCGCCATGATTTCATTACTTATCTATCTTCATTCTCACAGCATTAAATCCACTATTTCAACGCATATTCACTGCGTAATTTGAACGCAGGCTTGAGTAAATTTGTCAGCAAGGAGTACTGCAGTGCAGCTACAAGGATTGCAGAGCACGAAAGCTTTGCGGTCCAGTCAACAACTTAATGGCTCTCGGTTAGGCACTAAATTTTCGCTTTATCCTCGACCGAGTCGATCCCGACGTTAATTTTGTTCCCGCGTAGAATTGTTGGCAGAGATTCAAGATATTTGACCGAAAAAAGATCTTGCGGAATATTCATCGATTGTACGGCAGAAACAGAACAGAGGAAGTAAACAAGGAATCGCACAAAAAAATTAGCATCCCGCATTTGCTAGCTCAAAAAAAAATGCTTTGGAACAAGAAGAGTCCACCAGATTTCAACCCTGATTTAGCGCAAAATTAATGGGAGAATAAAAAGGAGCAAAGTGGCAGCGAATATTGGAAAAAGTAATCTTCTGCTGAGAATACGTCAACGAGAGCACGATATTTTTTTCAACACACCGTCACAGCAAAACAATCCACCAACAAAAAACTTACATGGACCCAACAGCGAGCTGAAAGAAATATAAGTCGGGATTTTTCTGGAAAACTTCCATGGTAGAAGATATCGGGTATTTCGATTAAATCATTCCAGGTTCTTCAATCGCCCACAATGAACAGATAGACTGAAATCCTCTCCGAAATGAAACTCCGATAACTGGTTATCAAAGTGCAGCCAAAGGATGAACGGAGGCTCACCGTTTCCCTTCCATTTCGACATCGAAAATCCATAACGCCTAAGGTTTTCAAAATTCGGCAGCATGTAATCACTTTGGGAAACTTCAATGCTAACCCCGTAGTGACTATGTTCGCCGCGACACAGCACCTCCACGCTCTCGCTTGAGACGTTTTCGAGGTATTGACTTTTGAGAGTAGAAGAAGAAGTGGGGGAGGTGGGGAGGGGGGGGGGGGGGGCAGATTTTCAGGGGAACTGAAAATTGGTTTTTCAGGAAGTTTGGTACCGAGTAGAGGGAGTAAGTAGAGGAATGAGAGAAAGGAATGGAGAGGCCGTGGAAATACAAAATCCCTCTCCCTCGCAAACTGGCAAAGGAGACATTTCCACCAAATCCGTTCATGGGCAGTCACCAGGGAGCAATTTTTCACCCGAAAACAAGCCGCGGAGAATGTTAAATGGTGAGTGGGGAGAGCAAAAGTGAAAGTACACGACGAGACCCGGGCGCAAACGGAGTCATGAGTGATGAGCCTTCCTTTCCAAAGAGCAGAGGAAAGAAAACGATAACTAGGGTACGGAGACGTGCAAGCGCGCCACGCCCCCGTTCGTTTTCATGAAAAACATTCCTCACGCATTTCCCATCCCTTCGCCAACCCCCTTTCCCCCTGTCCCCTTTACACGGGCGGGGATATAGGAGAGAGAGCGAGGGAGGCAGGTTGGGAGACGGACGGGAGAGTAAGTGAAGTATAAAATGGGAGTCCGAAAAAATAGTGGAAAGGTATAGTCTCGCACGTGTGGAGGCCGGGTACGGTGGAGGAGAAGGAAGGGTCGAGACAAGGTCAGAAATGGATGGGGAAGAGGAAAAGCGCCGACGACGAAATTGGAAGGAAATAAGAGAGAACGTACGTATACGGCACTGGGGCATAATCCTCACCGCTACCTAATTCATCAAAAACTATGGCAGGTGAGAATTACGCCTCGTGAAACGGCAATAATTTTTAAGGTAATCCGAAGAGACTTTCCAGAAGGGTAGAGCATAGGTAGCTAAACCGAAGGCAGCCGATTCGAACCATACACCTATGAGGAATTGAAAAAAAAATAATTTTACATGTTGAAGCCCACTTTGGCCTTTTAGTCTACGGTCTATAACATTGTAAAGGCAGACGAAACCGTCAAATACATTCCCAAGATAGAGTTAACACTCATCCCGGCTTTAAACCCACAACCGTACGATTGGTAGACGAGGGCTTTACCAACCGCCTCTAAGATCGGTTCATTTTTAACCAAAGTTAGAAGAGTAAAGCCATAATCTGAGGGAATACGCCATGCACACATTGGGTGTAATTAAACCTAGTTCGGCACCCAATAAAACAGGATAAGGTTTGAAAATGCTTTTTTTCTAGCGCAATAGATTTAATTTCTAGCTGTGGATTGGAGATTTTCCAACCCAGTCAGCATTGTCGGCATGACCTTAACTGCCAAAGACTTGAGAAGCAGTCAATTTTCACATATGCAAAGTGATGACGACAGCAAAAATAAAACTGAGGGAAAAAAAGAGTTCCGGATAAATTATTATAATCTGCTGTGAGCGTAGAGAAACGAAATTAGCATGGGTATCCCTGACAATTAACGCGCTCCATTAAGAATTTCGCACAACTCGACAGGGAAGTAGCATGAAGAGGAGGAGAGAAATTAAAATGGATATTCGGGGCCAACCGTGAGGATCCACACTGTCGGCTGCAGGACGGGAGGACACGAGAGATGAGAAAATGGGAAGAGGGAGGAACGGGGGAGGATGGAAAAGTTCACGAGTTTCAGAAGAGCGACGTTCCCTTCGGTGCGATGGAGACAGGAGGGTGATGAACAAGGGCGCAGAAGGAGTGCCTGCGGAGGGAAGGAAGAGAAGTGGAGAGAGAAGTGTGAGAAAAGCAGGGGGGAGGGAACAGAGAGGAAAGCGTGGTGAATAGGGTGGTGCCACGAGGAATTGGACGGAAAGAGTTGCGTACACCGGGATAAGTGAAAGGGGAGGATTTCATTCAGGACCACCCGCTTCCCTGCCCCAGAAAAATAGGCTAATGGCTCTTTGTATCCCACTACTCATCTAGATTTACATACACTCCCTCGAGCGCTCCAGAGGCGAGGGACTGATAGAAAGTGAGTCGGATGAAAATACGCTCTCTGCGCTTGATGAATAATAACAACGGTGAGGAAATTAACATAATTTTCGGACTGAACAAGACATACGACAAAAACACGTCGGGGTAGAAAATGTGAAAAGCATGGAATAATAAATATCCGGCCAAAATAGCCAGCAGACAAGGGTAATCAGGGGGATAAAATAACAGGTAAGAGATAAAACCACGGCGTGTAACGTGTCAAAATAGAAAAAATCATGTATGCACACAGAGCGGACGTCAAACATGTACCCTTCATTGGACAAAATAGAAATTTAATGAAGGTATAAATTAATAAAACCGCTAATTGAAATGCTTGTAATGCAAACAAAGCAATGAGGTTAATATTTTCAGTTTCTATCATCACAAGAATAGCAAAACACACACAAGGGTAAACGCAGCAAATAAATCTTTGTCTACGAAATGAGAGTTCAGAAGAAAAATGCCACCAAGGACAGGAGGACATTTTAGAGCCACATACGAGCAAAAGAAACGATAGAAACTTTGTTGACTGAACTATGGACTTTAAAATCAATTAATCATAGGTTATGTAAGCTACCTTCCCAAGGTTCCCTAAAATGTACCAAAATGTTTCTAAATTACATTGATACTGAGCCATTATTAAGGAATGAAAAATGTGATAGATGAGGTAATCTCACCTTATTATTCAAGAGGGCGATTCGTGCCCAAATGTGATTAAAGAAAGCCCACTCACGAATACAGATTAAATCCATTCTTTCAAGGCCTCCTTCTTTCTTCATTCTCAAGCCTCCATATCTCAAAGAAAGAAGAGACTCTATACAATATGGAACCTTCATGCCACTATTCATCAGTTTCAAGAATTAACATATTTCTTAGCATTCATGCCATTTATATTCTGCGGCCATCCCCGTATTGACTTTCAATATCATTTAAAAATTTCTATATATATATATATAGGTATGTCTTTGATCATACATTTTTAACATACCAAATAACGCATTTTTGTGGCCTATTACAAAACGCATGCATCACTGCCGAGAATTTTCAGCATATGTATTATTTCCTAGAGAGTTAACAGCATTTTTGCACCAGTACTACTGACCTGAAAAGCCAAAAGTCCGCGGTCCGACAACCGATCAAGGTGAGCCAAGCAACTCAAAACCTTTAAAAAAATTAGTTTCCCGACTATTCGAAAGCTTTTGCACTTTTTTCTAGGAGAAAACGCTGATGGATGAGTTGTAGCACTGCTCCAAGAAATTAATCATTAAAACAGAGGAAAAAAGTAGCCTCAGCGAGTAAGAGCTTTGTGTACAGCATCTTTGTACTGCAGGTGGAGGAGCGTACGAGAGGGGGGAGGGGAAGGGAGGAGGCGGATGCAGAACAGGAAGAGAGGATGGAGAGGACCCGTCATAGGAAGGAGGGAGGCGTGCAAGTAACGGAAGAGGAAGGAAGAAGTAGAGAGGGAGAGAAAGAGAGGGACATGCATTCTCTCGAGAGGAGAGAGGGGCGCCCCACTTGGGCGAGTCTGAGAGAGGCGACAAGTGTATGCAAAGAGGAGAGGGACGGCGGAAGTCGAATGGAGGGAACGCGTACGGGCGCATAAAAAGTGCACGCTTATTATGCCTTTTTTGTGATTACTCACCCACACACCAAACAAACCAGTGGCATAGAGTAAAAACCTAATCAATTAAGTGTCCCCAGTAATACAGCCGCTTGTGGCAACGACACATGCATGCATCACCCACACACACACACCCTCGTGGTGCATTGCAGCGTGTTGAGCAGATGAAATACCACCACGCACCACGTGGACCTCGGGAAAATAATTAGGATAGGCAATAAATATTAGAGACATGTCTATGGAAAATAAAGTACTAAGAATAGAAAGGAAGATTAATAACCAAAAACTATAGGCATCTAAGTCGACTGATTACCCTGCAAGCCACTTCGAGAGTGTGTGGCAGGAGGTAAGTTATTACCAAACATACATTTAAATATGCCTATATTACCAACGCAAAGAGCGATTACTATAAATATAATGCCACCATAAAGGTGTGTGACAGGGGGTTAATTCATGCCAAACATGCATCGCATATAATGTTTAAAAATGATTCCCTACTATATTCTAGTATAAACATAAGAATTTTAAAAAGAGACAAAATACCAATGCAAAACATGCTGTTAGTTGGGTTAGCCTAAAATCTTTATATTAGCATTGAACTACCTATGCTATCCATTAATACACTTGCATGTGCATACTATTTTACATCTATGCATAGCACCCAACGAGTCGCCATTAAGTGGTGCGTAGTAGGAGGTGAATCTTCACCAAGCATGCTTATGTTTAAGCATGCTTAAAGCATATTAGTAATTGCCTATAGGTATATAGCTGGATGCTTCACAGCTTCGAGGTGACTAACAGGGTACGTATAGACGGAGATGCATCGGCGTGAACGCCAAGGGGGCAGGCGAGTGGCAGGTGGGAGGAAGAGGAAGTAGGCACACGACGAGGACTGATGGCTTCACTCGTCGAGTAGGACGTTGCAAAGGGGGTTTCGCAACCCGATGGGGTGGAGACTCCGCGACGGAAATTAACAAACTCGCGATCGAGAGCGAGTTTGAGAATGAAAAAACGCTGCAGGGGCGTTGGAGAGTTCCGCCCGCCGACATTTCCCACCGACTGGACGCCCAATCTGACATCGGGAACGACCCCGCGCGTCCTCTCACGAACCAACAAAGAGTGGCGGCTATCGTCAGTTATCCCTCACTGTCGATTTTTCAAACCTCTCCACCTCCCCGTCACTCCGTTCACGTCCAAATACAATTTTTTTCCCGAATCAGATACGAGGGACAACAACGAGCCAACTGCAGCAGTTCCATCGAATCGGTAATTCCGAAGCGATTGGACTGTCGCGAACTTATTCACGGGAGGTCGTTTGCGCTAAAAATACGCATCCGCGTCGCATTCCGGCGGAGGCAGCCCCGTAGCCACTCGCCACGTCCCAGGGTCCCCTCATCATTATTACGTCCGCGAAGACGCGTAGACCGTGCCACCTGCATGCGCGCTCCCGCCCAAGACGATAACGGTCTCAAGATGACAAAGTGGAAACTCATTTCAGGGGACGGAAAAACATGGGGAGTAAATACGAAAAGAGAGCAATCCAGGTGACGTGACGACATGGTGACGCATTATGGGATTGATACCATGATCATTACACGATATTATAATGGTTAGGGTCAAGCTTCCATTAAGTGCTCCATACCGTCTTCACTCCTTATTCTTTCACGTCTTTATTCTTTCACTTCTCTTGGAAATCCGATACCCAATGATATTTCTCTTTAAAGGAATATTCCAATCCAAGACCAATGACCTCCTTTTCCTCTTTCCCCCTTTTCGGTCCATCTTAAACTCCCATTGGTTGGTGTGGTGGCTTTTTCAGTGGAAAACTGATCCCTACTTGAGTGCCTAGTGGAGGGTATTTCAAGTTCAGTACTCCGTCCGTCGGATGGGACGTTAAGCCGCGGTCCCCTTGGCGCCTTTCGTTCAGAGTATGCTAATGCCGACGCCGGTTTTCTCTCCACCCTTCCTCCGTTCCCTGAAAAAAAACTCCTAACATTACCCACCTATCCTAAATGGCGCAAATGACCTCAGCTGTTGGTCCCTCCCCTGAATAACCAACCAACCTTAAACTCCCATTCCACCTTCTTCTATAACCACCAGCAGGACCCCCTTCATTGCTAATTATCAGTCTCATCCACCAGGCCAGCCTCCGCTCAATACACCACAGCTTTTCCCACGCCATTCCAAGCAATTCCTCAATCATGTAAGAATTACTTGATTGAATGTATTAAACTGTCTTGGTGGATTTCCACACGATTAATTGAACACTAAGAATGCAACATCGTTTAGACAGTTACGCCATCATCAGGTACAGGGAAATTTTCAATTTAGGTAAAATGTCATGGCGTAACTGCCGAAACCGGTTGTGTAATCTAGCTATAGAAGAAAATTGTACGGAAATACACACAACACGTATCCATAAAATCCTATTCCAGTTTGATGAATATTTTACACCATGAAAACATTCCACAAAGTGAGGTTTTCGTCAATTGCTTACGTGAGAATTTCTAGATCCGGTCTAACTTAATGTTGTTTGCGAAATTAAGGTTAGGAATCCCGAGCTGTCATTGAATGCGTGCATGAATGTTGTTATCACCTTGTAAAGGGAGATATTCGATCGATTATTTCCGCATTCTCTATCGATGTGCCGTTGCATGCTCCGAATGTGACGGTTATTTTATTACCTTGAAAATGCAGGACGTCAGGTGCATTCCTCCTTAACGTGTCATCCATTGCACTTTTTACATTTTCTCAAAGCATTAATTTCCAAAACCTCCTACCAACTCTTATTCTCCTACCGAAAGGTCCAGCTCTCGGAAACCTATAACGTCACGCTCCGCATAAAACATTTTACTCGTATTTGCCTTGCATCTTTATCCAAGTTTCCTTGAAGAGAAAATCGGTAGAATTGGATCGGTTTCATATGCAGTTTAAACGACATAACATGGGTTTTATCATGCCATGGGAGCGATATCAGATGATTCTATTCTCAAAAATGTGAAAGAATGAATGATTCATAGAATAACAGCTATATATGTATTGCGTGAGCAACTCCCAAAAATTCACAGAATATGAGCTTAAATGTAACCTTTCAAATGGAAAAGTCACCATTAAGGTGTGTCATTGTTTACGGTGGGATTGATTTAGCACTCAAACATTGTCCTCCAATGACGATAGGTTAAAATTAATAACGCTCGCAAATTAGGCTACAGTTACAGATCGTGCCGATAGATTTAAAATTTAATTTTTCCCACTAGCCACTAGAGAACATAATATGCGACATTCTAAACGGATAGGTAGGTAAAGTATAGTTGGTCTAGTCCGAAGAGCATTTGAAACATGTTCTTAGCACTACTAGTTAAACAATATTCCAGAGAGAGAAAATCATTCACCTTGATCGGGACTCGAACCAGGACCCCTGGATTTCCGGCCAGGTGCTCTACAAGTCCTGGGTTCGAGTTCGAGTCCCGGTCAAGGAGAATGATTTTTTCTCTGTGGAATATTGTGCAATTTCAGCGGGTAACGGCGCTAAAGTTTTCACGGCTAGTACGTGATCTTTGAATTCACCACTAGTTAATGCATAATTTCAAGTGTGTATTAAAATAAATACATATTAAGAAATCTCTAACTGTTAATAATTGTAATACTAAAATGTAGATACTGATCATTTAGTTGCAAATGCCTCGCGAATTCATGTCTAACACGCTTCCATGAAGCTGCAGTACCTCTTAGTTACATGTAACATTTGAAAGTTTAATTTATTGCTCAATTTATGTCCAGAACTTATAATTTTTACACGTCGAGGATGTTTGTCAACTAAGAAACCTGAAGTGAACCTAATTAATTCCTAATTCTACAGTGTATTTGGTCAGAAGACCAATTGGACATCTTATTCACGACAGCAAGTTCACCAACAAAAACAAAGGCTCCAATGGCTCCCCAATTGCGCACTGCGATGGCATCGCTCCCCTGAACTGGAGACCCACGCGAATACCAATTCTAAAACGTCAAGACGTGGACGGGGCGGCAATTTCCGCAGCCCTGCGATAAGTTCTGCCCATTCGATCGACGGAAAGCAATAATCCCCCTCCTCGCTCCAAAGGGATAACCAACTGCGAAAGCAATCGAACGTGATGGAATATTCACGGATTTGCGACAGAGATAAAGAGAGAGAGAGAGGGGGGGGGAATAAAGAATGGAAGGAGATAGGAAAACAGAAGTTCGTGGATATATATAGAGAGAGAAGGATGATCATACTTCGCCCTCTGAAGACGAGGCACGCCGCGGCGTGACCCAACTGAAAATCAGCAGTGTTTTTTAAGGGGCCGAGATGGACTTCAACGGGCTTTTATCCAGCGAAAAGGAAAAATAAAAAAAATTACAGCTCTAAGGCAAAATATACAGCCGGGTGAGCGATGCATGAGTAAAGAGCACGGGGAATGAAATATTCATGGTGTCGGGAAATGCTCGGTCAAGCTTCAAGGAGGGAGAGAAGGGAAGACGTCTTCATTTTGGGGGAGACGAGGGGTGCGAGCCGTGCACACGCTCTGGCGCGGGTCCCAGAGCGACTCGGGCGAGTGGTGCCGTCTTGGTGCCGTGGTGGGAGAAACTTGGGCCCGTCCTGGGTCAACGACGGCAGCGAAGCAGCTGAATCGACCCAAAAAATGAAATTACTTTAAAACCACGTAGTTAAAAAAAAAAACAAATTTATCCATGGTACTGTTCTGGGCTAAATAATAACGATGAAATTGCGATTATGATGAAATTAGAGACGAAGATCACCGAGGATAACCTTTTTTTCGGTTTGTTCTTTTTATGACTTGATTGGCATGTATACAAGACGAATGCTAATTTAAAAAGTAACCTTTTAATTTTTTTCAGTATTCCTCTTATGTTTGTCATGCAACCATGACTATTTGTACAAGATCTGAGCAGTGTCTGTCCCGCAAGATGAGAGCTAAAAAGTGACCATGACCAGATCTGCAGACCATGAGAAGACTGCTAAATTATCTCGGTGGCTCTATTAAGCTTAACAGTCCAACCGGTTACATAGCTACTACCAACAGCAGAGTAAGCGCGTCGGTCGTGCTTGATCGTCATGGAGTCTCCACTGAAACACCCTTGGATGCTAGCAGGAAGCGATGGAGATAAAACACACATGTGTTCACTAACCTCACGACTAGAAATATTTGAGAGGAACATGCGGAGTAGTACTGGACAAAGGTATTTTCCTTTTGCGTCATGATGAATAACACAGCATTAAATACTATTCAAATTGTCCACTGAGATGCAACCAATCGCCCAGAAATGAGCATGATATGAGAATAATAACCGATCTACCTTGAACACATCATTATAACAACCCATAAGCAGGTACACAACGCCAACAGCTCGTCCTTCACAATATTGCCACAAAAAAGCTGTTAGAAACTGCAGAACATTAAAGATAATTCTACTCAAAACAATGAGTCTCATTTAAGTAGTGACGATGATTATTTTTGGCGTTAAACCACCTTAATAATATAATTAAGAGTTTCAGGCGTAACTTAGTGAAATTATCTCATAATGAATAACAGCAAAACAAAACTTTTGTAATTCCATACAAAAAAAGGACTTTAATGCGACCTAGGTATACTGCACTACAGTGAAACCTAGGTCGCATTAACGTCATTTTTTTATACGTAGAGTTACAGTTTTGTTTTGCTTTTACTCACCGTGACAATGACGTTATAACTAAAAACACGACTGGTGTCAATGACGAAAGTGGAAAATTGCAAAGTTTTCTCATTTTTAAAACGCGGGCGATTTTTTTTCGTAACCCACTTGTGCATTCCTGATGCATTCCTGAGCGGACAAGATGGCTAAAAAAAATTTTCTTTCCTCAAATACCAATGAATGTGCCACGAAGTCAAGGATCATTACGTCTAATCAGCGAAGTAGTGAAGGAGCTGAGGTGAAAAGGTAGGGTAGCCTAAGATCCGTGGTTCGACTTCGGAGCGAACTCCTCCTGATGATTACTGTCAACCCGTAATCAAGTAATATGTAGCAGCAAAAAAGTACCCACATTCCTTCGAGTAAAAACCAGGAATGCACCAGAAGTCCTGCATTTACAAAACGATAAAATATCCCTCTTGGTCTTAGCACGCAAGGGAAGATCGACTAGGAAATAAACACCCGAATGGCTAACTTAACTGGGTGATAACAACATTCATGCACGCAATCAACAACAGCTCAGTAGCACTAACCTCAATTCCGCAAGCGACATAAAATTAATCCGGTTCATGAAATTCTTAGATGAAGCAAAGGCACTCGTTGGGGAACGAATAGGAAGAATAAACCTACTCGAATGGGGGACAGGAAAGAGAAGGCCGCTACCTTATTCACGCACGATATAGCAACGGTAAAGGGTGATTCTGCTCGAGAATTCTAAACGCTAACCCTCTACTTCGGACGCGGAGCGAGAGGGACGATAAAGCCGGCGGCGGTGGGGTGAGACAGACATTCCAGACGGAGGCCCTCGGTTATGGGCGGGTAGGAGCGTTGAAGGGCGACAGGGGGTGTAGCAAGTGACCCGAACAGAAGAAAGCAAGTACTAAAGGGAGAAAAGAAGGAGAGATGGAGACAAGAGGAGGAGGAAAGGAATTATTAGGCGTCTGGAGACGCCCCTACATTAGGGGCGCCCACTGGGAGAGTGAAACACGACTAAGGAAGAGGATGGACCTCAAGGAGCCGAGAGAGAGGGCGGTCTCAAGACGAAATGGAAGGGTGGAGGAGAAGAAGAGAAGCTCAATGAAGACAGATGCAAGAGAAAAGTTCAATTGAAGACTTGAAGGGGAACGAAAAAGGGGAGCTCACTCATGAGGAGAGACAGATAAAGAGTGGCTGGAAGAGGAAAGAATTAAAAGGCGTCAGAAGGTGTGGAGGTTCTTTAAAAATGGATGGATGGCAAGATGCACCCTGGAAAAGGAAAGGATTCAAGTCGACAGAGAATCCCAGCGTAAGCAAGTGAGAGAGTGAAGCAAACGGAAGGGAGAAATAAAATCTGCATAGGAATAGAGATACAGAGGGAAAGGCGAAGAATGAGACTATACGGATTAAAACAGAGGTAAGTCGTTTCCAAGGGATTGGGTGGCAGTCCGGTGAGAAGAGACTACCTGCTTTCCAATGAAATCAAAAACATTCTGTGATTTCCTTTAATGGAAGATATATTTGATCATTATAATATAATAGGAAAATAATAATACCTAACGGATATGGATAGGGATAAAGAAGCAATGGTTTCGTGAATCATTACGTGGACCCTAAAAATACAGATCTCCCAATAAAGGATGAAGGCAAAACTCAAAAATAAACTTTGTTACATTCACATAAATTTTTATTCCTCACTCAAAAGAGTGAGAAATAAAAATTTAATGCATTAATATATATTCATTTGCTTATAATAATTAAATATATATTAAATTAAATCTCTGAGGAATATAATAAAATTTATTATTTAGTTATAACGATATTCAACATAGTAAAGTTGCCCACTACTGCTTTGAACAAAGGCAAGCCTCGAATTTTGACAATACTGTTCTTGCCACAGAAACTTGAAATTTCATCAAAATTATTCAATCTTTCCTTGCCGAATAAAACAGTCGGGATCTTTGACACATTTACACTCCAACGAGAGGTGATGATGACTGAAAAAAATGTCGGCGTGGGCTGAAATCATGGTAGGACTATAGCACGCATTCTAGTTCCCTGCGTAGAAAATTTCATGGAAACCTCCCTCTTTCCCCCACGTTAATTCCCAACGTATAAATTGGATGACACTACAATCCAACTCGGAACTCTGAGAAATAAAGCAAGCGAAGACACTTTCGCTCCTTTTCGCATGCATGGGATTCAGCGCTCGAGAGAGCGCGGTGATTACGAGGTCAATGGTGCTAAGTGGAAGATTGCCTTAATTTCCGAGAGGCAATACCCCACGAACAGCCTTAACAACCGCCTATTTCTTCTCAATTATATAGCTAGTAATCTCCCATTTCCAGTTTTTTTCTCCTGCCTTTTATCCCAACCATTGTCCCAAATCACCGCACAAATGACCCCGCCATTACAAAAATTCAAAACCATTCATTATGGCCACCCTAGAACGTCCGTCTTCTGCCATGCTAGTTGCACATAAGACAAATTCCTTCGAGAGACTTTTTGCAGTTTCATCCCCTGCATCTACTTAGTACCCTGAGAGAAACGGCAAGGGCAACGGCAAAAGGCATCTTTTTACACCAGTCATACACCAGGGAACCTTCCAGATATTAGGTAACACGAAAGGGGTCGGGTCAACAGTAACCAAGACATTAAATGAGCAGTGGGTTTCCAGATATTAGGTAACACGAAAGGGGTGAAGTCAACTATAACCAAGGCTTTCAAAAGGCAGGGGGTCCAGCCTTCCGTTGTGTGATGAGTAAGAAGCATTACAAATTATATATAAAATGATAACGATGATACATTTGGTTTTAAGTGAGCAAGTATTTTTACATGAAAATAAATATGGTAATTTAAAGAGCTGTAAGTGAGGATAAGATCACGTACACCGATCGCTAAAAATACGTATGTGTGAAAATTAATTATGGCGGAAACTTATATCATACTACCGTTTACCGAAATACTCAAAAAAGAAGAGCTATAAGATTACTAAAAGGCATTCTATGGGATTGACTAACACCGAGGGCAAACAAATTAAGAATATTCAACGCCATCATCATAAGCATAATAATATATATGTGTGAAGTATGGCCATTAAAGGATCGAACTGGAAAGGTATGAGTCATAGTAATGGGCGTTCAAGGATTGAGAGAGTCACGAATTAGCGAGTACGCCATTATTTAGGAGGTTTTCTTAAAAGGTAGTCGTGAAGCCTGGGGTGAAAAAAATAGAATCGGTGTTACGAAATATGAATGTGGATGCCCAATAAAGATAAATAAGCATTACTATGATAATTGGTTTCAATTACTTGTTTCAGCGGTTGCAATATTAACTGAATCCGCCAAAGGAACACGATGGTTCCTAACGAAAAACAGATTACTCAAATCCTACATCCTACCTCAAATTAAAAATATGCGAGGCATACAATGCATTAATCTTGTACAAACAGCGTCATTACATTATATTCTATCGACATACCGATCAGACACCGAACCTTATAACATCTCGTTGCTTTAGATGTTCGATTAGCTGATGATTTCCTTTCTCTGCAGCCGTCGATTAAAATAATCTTTCCCTTAAAGCCACCTACTTTATTGAATTTAATGTCTCAGTTTGAGAAACAATATGAACTCGGTCCCCATGGAAAGTTTCCGTAAAATTGTTCTAAACTCGCCTTATTCTTCATCACATTTATCCCCCGTGCCCGTTTCAACCTTATACCCTGGTCCTTCAATTCATCCTTATTCATTCACAGTTTGCATCTCCACTGATCCTCTCCACTTTAAAATTCTACCCCCTTTCAAATCAACCTACTCATTGTCACCACTCCTCACTCGAAACAATGATCACGAAGGAGAAAGGAGGAGTTAAAAAAATGAACAGCCCACGCCTCTCAAGAAGATCACCCATTGTGGCGATTGCAGGCGGGAAGTGCAAACAATGAGTGCCCGCTAGACTGAAGAACAATCGTGCAATTTGGTAGCGCTCATGTCAGTATGGGCTCGGAAAAGAATCGACGGGAAAATTAATTCGCAAACGATGATTGGGAAATTGAAAAAAAAACATGAAGGAGAATGTGAAGGTACTCTACGCAAGTAACGGCATGCTCGTGAATACACGGGAAAGGTAAAAGCATGAAAGGCGAAATTATCACAATCACTAATTGAATCGCAGGTTTGTTTGATATCTAATCTCTTGATAGCTCACGATACACTTAGCTAAAAGGCGTGAGAACGACGCCTGGGACTAGCAAAATCGCACCGCGAGGGCATTAGATCTAAGTCAAGAAATGCATATATACTGCATATGGGCGGTGTCTGTCCAAGAGATTGATGGCTAGTACCAGTACTTGATATAAAAATACTGTAAATTTCTAAGATGAAGACGAATAATTTTATGATTTTATAGTAACAACAGATCCCGCAATGTAGTGACTAAACTTTTTCATTTTTTGGCATTAACTAAGATAATACTTTCAGTGATGACGAAAAATATTTAACGAACCCCAACTTACTATGGTAGATTGGACCATAATCACAAAATTAGAGAAATTGATAGCCGAACTGACAGATTTAAAATGTCCTTTCTCCTCGTACAATCAGGGATATGAATAGCGGTAATTATATCCAATATGAGTGTATCAATGGATAGTATAGGTAATAGCATGTTGGTATAAGGACTTTAACCCAACTAACAGCATGTTTTGCATAACAGCATGCTCGCTTTTCTAGTTTTGTCTTTTTATAAAGTGACGTTTAGACTAGTGCATTATTACCAATCCTTTTTTATGCTTGATATGTAGTGCATGCCTAATGCTGATTCACCCCTTGCCACACACCATTACGATGGCTTTCAAGGCACTGTGCATATGTAGATAAAGTTTGTTGGAATAGACTCCTTATGAATTAGGACCTGATATCCTTAGGTGAGCAGCCTATGGCTCTAAAAACTTGGCTACTTCTCTTCTGGTAGATGATCGTGGAGGCGATCGACAGCTAAGGTCTTTTGCGCCATTTCGGGTAGACGGGTAATTACTTAGGTAAGGCATTTTTCAAGTACGGAAGAATAATGCAGTGGAACCCGGCGTCGGAATTCGCCAGCTCTTAATAAAAGGCACCTAGGGGATCACGCTTTAACCATTCATCCGACGGACGGAGTACTGAACTCGTAGTATTCTCCACACAGCACGCAATGTGCCGGTGAAAAATCACCCTCAACCGGCATTTGAACCCAGGCCCGCGGAAAGGAAAGACGGTACTCCAGTCCTTTACCAATCCGATCCACTTCTTATCTTTGCTATATCAAGGAACCAGATGATGCCCACCGTCGGATGACACCGGTCGAGTTTTTATATTTAGTATATTTTTTTTAGCTCTAAGTTTTTATTATTAATGACCATGAGATTCCACATGGTTTCGCTTGAATCCCCAGAAATGGACTATAATTTTTTATGCAAGTGAAAACTAAATACAATAATTCCATCCATATCACTCCCTTTCGAGGAATAAACTATCAAAAAAGTTAGATCAAAGTGGTGATAGGTAACAAAGACCCAGAAAACTGTCCTTTAGTCATCCATTACCCAAGAGGGAGGAGAAGAAAGGGTAGCTTGGATGGAATGATGGGTGGCAGGAGGTATGAGGGGCTGAAGAGGGACATGGTGTGAAATTTAGGGTGTGGGAGAAATTAAATGTCCATTTAAACCTACCTTCACCGGTAGAATACTAAAAATAATAATAGTCATCGATTTATTATTTGTTACAGTAAAGTAACATCCGTAACATTTAACTATTTAACTTCATTCTTATCTTTTTTCTCCCTTACACTGCGGCGAAAAATGATTTTAAACCTATCATCCTCTCATATTGCAACTCTAGATAGCCTTATTACGCTGGGGTTATTAATATGTTTTTACCAACTTCTTAAAACAATTGCGCTCAAATTCCTCCAAGAGATTCGATTTATTTTTACATATACCTGTGGCATAACCGAGATGGGGCTCAACAACGCTAGAGTGACACAACTCTTTCGGTAACTTATCAGATTTCCCAAGTATACTCAGAGTGAATCATGCGCCTTCCGGTCAAGCCACTTAGGCACACCTCTTTCGGTTCTGTCACATTCGTCCACGACATTGCATCATACTCAACTATTTCAACACTCCGCCGTTCGGCCGGTCGCTAATTAGGTTGGAACACGAACGAGGGACCGGATTAGGAAGGCCGCGAGGGTGTACCCGACTAATGACCACTGACTATCAGCTAGTTCTCCAATAATAAACATTCGTTCTAAAAATTCCCAATATTCCGCCTCTCAAGAACGTTTTCCACCACGCCAACCATTAATATTCCCGATTTAAGGTAAACAATGCGTCCTGACGTGAGAGCAAATGCACCTAACCCCTAGTGATCAGTCGCGTATTTAGCTTTGTGCTACCCAAGGTCCCTATAAAATGGTCGTCCATCTCCCCCTAGGGAGTGTTGCCTGTGACGACGCATCACAACTCATCTAACGGTGGCGCCGCCACTTGGGGAAATGTGGAACTAACGCGGCGGCGGTTCGAAAATGTCGGGACGAGAACGAGTCTAAATTGGACGATTTATAAGAGAAAAGATTGACTGAACTGAATAATTTCATGATGGAAATCCGCTATAAATCGCAAGTTTTCTAAAATCGGCGAGTAAATAAGATCAAGTAAAGCTGAAGTAATCAGAAATTCTACTCTCCAATAGGGTTGTTCCTACCTCTCGGAATTTGAAGATTAAACGCTTTCTACTGACTCCACAATCACAATTAATGAACTCGAAGTCGTCAAATCGACGACAGAAGTATAATTTGGAAGCTAGGTGAACCCTTAATTTCCTAATTTTACATGTTGCCAAGAACGTTGTAGACGATTGTTATAACAAATATTTCTATTCTTTATTTTTGGGACGTATTTAGCATTGGAGGGTACTATTTTATCTTATGGATATTTTTATGTACTGGATAACAGTCTTTGATGGTATTTGATGGAAATCAAAGGCATCAAGGAAAACCTTACGGCAAAGATAATTTTGTAAAGAAATTTTAAGTTGAACGCTAATAAAAAAAGCAAGTACGAGAAAGGATGCAATAGCAATTAGTTACCACATTTTAGTGCAGCCAGAAACTAAAAGAAACACTCGGGATCGAGAAGCTTAAATATAAGTCAGATTATTCATATTTATTGAGGCATTTCAAGACAAAACCACATGACATGTAACCCCTTGTCAGTTACATACGAAGTCATTACACATTTTGAATTACAAGTGAAATATGAGAGAAAAGTAGCTCATTTACATTATCCACCTCCTACCTACCTCCACGCCAGCTCGCACCACCACCCGGGACAAATAAATTACGTGTTGAAGACAATGGTACACCGGTTTTTTATTGTAAGCGATAATGAGCACCGATCAAGTGAACTAAAAACATTAAGAAGGATTTTACGTAACAAAGGCTACAGAACAAGCAATACTGACAGGGACATCAGGAAAAACGAAAAGCAGACGGTACTGAGGTCGCCGCTGAAAGTAACAGAACCAGAGAAAAGGTCCTTCCTGCCATACGTCCAAGGGCTGATGGACCGTTTTGCAAGAATGTTGGCAAAATATAGCAAAGGAAACCTTTTGCGCGACCATGCGAATTATCTGTTACGCTTTATCTCTTATAGGTACATACAAGTGAATGTTTGTCTGTTTGACGTTCATACAAATCTAATTTTAGTTTTTATCCGATCGAGCTAAAATAATGTGGACAAATAGTTATTAATCTGAGGAAAATCAACGTCTACATATTAATTCCTGAAAAAGTCCCCGGGTCCTTAAAAGACCTAACGGTCATCCCCAAAAGAAAAGCAAAAAAATCAATGCTGTGGTTTTTAAATTGCTCCTTACTAACGATTGGGACATTCGTTTTTAATTTTCACAGGCAGATGGATAAAAGAATAAAGTTTCTTATTACATCATTTGATTTTCTATTTACGATAAGTCTCTCCAAGATCATAGTGTTTGTAACTCCAAAATCACCCATTCGTCTTGAATGTCAACAATTCCGTATTTCCTTGGTAAGCACGGCCTTGGCTCTACAAATGGGGACTTTACCTATTGTAATTACGCCGCAGATTAAGTGAAAATAAGAACTATATTGTGATTGAAGGTCTATTAATGGTGTGTTGCAGGCTGCGATGAACCAACTTACGAATCTTAAGACGAAGAGAAATGAACAACAGCATTTTCACGCACAACGGTCGACTTAATTATGCACAGAAAGAACTAGGTACCACATGTCTTACTCTTCACCCTCCTGCTGAAAATCAACTGGGTTCTCAGTTAGTAATAAATAAACATGTAACGCGAACCACGATATCAGACCATTCTTGGTAAAAGTACTATTGAGGTTCCTAATAACTTTAAGTTTAATTCTACAACCTATTGAGCAAAAAATTGTTTTTAAAGATATTCAATTTCAATATGAATACTCTTTGTGCCTTGTGATAGACAATAGGGGGCAAAGATTACTAGCATAATTAAAATCAACGCGTCTACCACATACGGTACAAATCACCTTCGGCCATCTTTGAATAAAGTCAACTGAAAACTATGAGCGGAAAAAGGAGTTTCATCTACACATAAATACAGTTATTATGGACACGTAGCTGCAACATTCGTATTATGTACCTAAACTTGTTGCTAAGATTAAAGAGACTTCGGCACTCTACCGATATCAAAGCTTAGATTCAAGCACATAAAACAACTATTTCAAAAATGCTATGCCGCCGCTGTTTTACACAAATGGGCCTTTTTAATTCCCAGTCCGGAATTTTCTTTACTCGTAACCTTGTATCCCGACTTACACCCATGCACAAAACACGTCCTGTTGTCGAAAACCATGGCGTTCACGGGGATGTAATTGGGATTCCACAACGAGCGGCGGCAAGGGATTTACTTTCCGTCACTACTCCTAAACCATCGCTGACTTGCTTGTGCTAATAGCACCACTTTTTTGCCACTACGCACAGTATCGTACTGTCAAAAAATATTACCTCTAGAAAGCCTCCTTATCACTGAAAACGTGAAAAAAACATCACGCATTGTCGTTCTCCCTATCACTTGCCATGTTAGTTTTCAAGAACAAGAAAACTAATCGGTTCGTAGTGCCACCACCCGTTAAAAAAATGAACTCTTTGGGGTCGGAGGATTGCGGCAACAGCGACATCTAGCGGATTCTATGTAAAACGTCTAGAGTTGAGCAACCAGTAATATAAGGACCATGGTGCTACCTAACAAGAGACCCCAGCACAAGAGCCCATAGAGATTGTGAAGAGTGATTGACGTGAGCTTGAATTGCAAGGCACGGTCTTTTGACCAATGACAAAAAAGTGACAAAAGAGCATATTGAAATACCAAACTATTAGATAATAAATAATGTTGCACCAACCAAGTGCACAAGAAAGAATTTGATCCCTGCATTTTCTTCTCGCAGTTAAAAGTAAATGTATATGAAAAATTAATTAAAGACGTTACATTTTTTGCCGATCTATATTGGTATCTATCAGATGAATCCTGTAAATTTCGTTCGCAATAGTCGTCATCGCCGGAGACAAGTGTTCAGCAAAAACACATTACGAACTGCAATATTGCAACTTTTCCGCACCGAATATCTTGCAGCTGATGCACATATGGCCACGATGCCTGGACCAGATCCACTTCGAGCATGAAGTCATCCAAGACATGAAGACGGAACGTCCATCGTAAAAATTTGACGATTCGTCGTCGATGGGGAGTAAAAAACGAAAAATACGTGTTCGCGTCAGCAGCAATTCCGTCGTTGTCATAGGATAGGAGAGCACATTCGAATTAAAGTAACCCAGATAGCCCAATGCAGACTGCGGACTCGGGGCATAAAATTTATGACAGAAAATAATTCTGGGAATAGCAAACCACTTTCCAGTTAACGACTCCCCAACGCTGGGTGCGTCCAAGCCAACCGTCAAAGAGGAGCGAGAGGAGGAAACAGTTGTTTTGGAATGCCTGCGCCACAACCTCTCTTCCCTTGGACTATTAGCGTCCGAGAAGGGAGAAGAAATAGGACAAGCACTAGGGCACTTCTGGGAGCAAACGACCGTCCAGCGATTACGACGGCACCGGGGAAACCACGCTCGGCATTCTTCGGTGGCCTCGTGAATGGAGAGCAAAAGAAGAGAGTGAGCATGAGTGTCGGCTACAGAGAGAAGGTTACGGAAGGGTTTTAGGGAGAAAGAGGAACCTTTAGAGACGCAGTGCGTCAAATTGTGCGATCCTATTTCACGCCTGCGAAAAAATTTCGTGTCCAAATATCATAAACCATGAAAATGAAAGATGAATTAAAACTTTGCTATAAAAAGAAGTTTTTCTCGGGTTTAAAAATATTCAGGCCTCTTTCGCGAACCGCAAGATTGAAACAATAATTCCGGCCGCATTAATGATGCCACGCAACCACAAAGTCATAGTTTCGAATTCCACCACAGAGAAGGAATCTTTGTTTGGAAGATAACTCCAAAATCACGTTAAAAGCAAATTATACCCCTGTTAATTAGGCATTATCCAATACACAGGAACTGTTCAGGATCTCAGAGCTCTCGGGAAGAACGAGGGGAATTACTCAGGATTTTCTGGTGAATCGCAGAGTATTATTCGCACATCCTTTACTTCCTCTGTTAAAAATATTTGTTTGCAATTTTCATATCAGATATGTAGATCGTAAATATATACGTCCTCCGGTCACACTAAACCTGTTCTCTTGCTTAAAATACGCTTGGATATAACACTGTAAAAGTTGATCTGATTTTCAGTGCGATCTGAATTTAAGCGCTGTCTGATTTTAAGGTAGTGGTCTGAATTTAAGACTCGTGATGCGTGAAAATCAGACACACCTCCGTCTTATTTTAAGACCATAACCACTGCATGTTGAAAATAAGATGGTTGTGATCTGAAATTCAGATCACCCGGGCTGAAAATAAGCACGCCTTGTTTGACTCCGCAATTGGAGCTAACCAGCCAATAGCAGAGACTGATGGGCGGAGCGTAACCAGGGAGCAGGATAAACAAAACGCAGTGTTTTTCATTCAACCTCAGGGAGCAGGATGTCAACAAGAATTACGAAGCGTAAGGAAGTAAAATTCGAAGTCTTGTCAAATTTCATTGTAAGTAGGTGAAATAAGTTTCGTACGATGGTGTGAGAATGTGGCAATGATACTTAGTTTATTTGCAGAAGGGAACCAGTTGTGTCTGAGTGACGTATCTTCTGAGAGTAAACTTCCTTATTTTGTCTACGCGGCAGGGTTGTAAGAACTAAAAAATAGTCACCCTCATCAAGTGACAGTTCCTGCTTCGGTTTGAAGATACTGGCACACATCTGTGGTATCGAAGACTTTGTATAGATTACTTTGTCTCCAATAAAAGTACACATTTTCATATTATCTTTGAAGTTATTGTCCATTTGTTCCCATTTCAGTTCTGGAATCTTTTTCAATGGAAATTCTATGACTTACGTTTGCTCTATTTAAGAATTTAGTCAGTGAAACAGTATCATCGAATAAAAATATGAAACGTTAGGGTTTTGGTTTGTGTTCGTGTGAAGTGTTTAAATATCTAGTATTTATAATTAGACATCGCATAAAAGTAGGCTTTGATTTCAATAGCAACCCGCATTGTTACGTGTTACTTATTTTCAGATAGGCCCATGCTGAATTTAAGACAGCCCTGGTCTTAAATTCAGCATGGGACTATCTTAAAATAAGTCCCACCTGGTGTGATTTTCAGCCCTGCACCTTCCTTAAAATAAGACATCCCCTCAGAGTAGGCTTGAATTTCAATAGCAACCCGCATTATTACCAGACCAGGGCTGTCTTAAATTCAGCGTAGGCCTGTCTGAAAATAAGTCCACCTTGTCTGATTTTCAGTCGTTCACCTGCCTTATTTTTAGACAAGATATTACTGCTGAAATGCAATATACCCTGTCTTAAAATTGTTGCATCTGAAATTCAGATAACTTTTGTACCTTAAAATCAGATCTACTTTTTACAGTGAAGGATATAAGCAAGAAATTTTGCTAAATTATTCGATACTGACTTTGAGAAACTTTTTCTCAATGATGAGGATCAGGTGCGATTTCCAGAAATACAATCCTTTCTTCCTTTCGGACATTCGAGGATAAAAAAATAATCGCTTTCGCATGCTATTTATTTTTATTTGCGATAGTAACCTTTGTCGGCATAATTTTGCATAGCAAAGGGTCAGTTTTTTTTGCGGAAGAATACAACGACTGCATAATGAACTGACTGAAGAGGCGAATGTTGGCCAATATCCGATGTTACGGCTCCTCGTTCGCTACAGCACGCGAGCGGCTGTTGATTCACAAATTAGCTAACGAGCCACGGACCCAATTTCCTCCCAGAGCGGCTTAAACGAGGCGATTTCCCTCGACATCAGGGCCCATTCATTGCGGTAATGATTCACACTACATCCATTCAACTATTCACGACTCGCGAAGGCGGGGAGGGACCTTGGCGCGGCCGGAGGCGCGCACCAGCGGATGCCCCAGGTGCAAAAGTGGGGCCCACTCGGAGGGAAAAAGTCGCACAAAGGAGCGGCGGAATGTTTATTTTTTTCCCTTTCGTTCGGGTGACGACACAGGAAACGCAGAGCCATTCGTGGCACTTCCTCATTCCCGATCGAGCGGAGACGAGTTTTTCTGACCGCCCCGGAGGACAGTGCGTTGAGTACGTAACCGCGGCGGCGACGTATCGATAACGAGGTTTCGATATCGTCGCGCGACTACGGTTGGGCCCCGGGCGCGCATCGGACCGTGAAATAAGGCCCCCCACGCCTTCCCTGTGGCGCAAGGGGCGACCGCGTCGAACAAACAGGCGCCTCCGAGCGCCATTGTTCGACTCAGCGATGCCCACGACAGCGCACATTGCGAGAGACGGATGGACGTTTTCGCCATGCAGACGGCCACGCCCCTCGAGCTGAATGAATGGCATTTGATTCCGACGGAAGGAAATTCAATGCTGATGCGATCTAAACAGTACGATAATTGCCGTCACGTCAACACCGTATTGATCGCTGGCGGAGCCTGAGGTCATCACACTAACTGTCTTGGCCTGTGCCAACAGCATTAGGGGCAGGCACGTAGCCAGGTGGGGGTGGGGCTTCTGGTGCTTCAGCCCTCCCCGAAAGTTTTACCCAATAATTTTGTTGTTCTGATTTTAATAGTGGACTTTACCAGTGAGAAGAGATAAGTATGGGCACTGTTAAGGTAAATACCAAGCACTGAAAATTTAGGGAAGAGATTTGTAACATGTCGGCACCGAATGGGTAAGGCTGATTCGTTACGGTTACCCTTCCCCCCTCCCCGAAGCAAATTTCTGGCTGCGTGCCTGATTAGGGGAATACTAGGAAATCCAATTTCGACGGAAATCACATATAAGGATGATAAGGATGACTCGATCATTTTAACAGACTCCAGTTTTTCCAATGGAAATAGTGAAAATAAATTCTACAGGGGAAGTTCCGTGGATTTCCAAGGTTCTATCACCATCACTACTCATAAATCCTAATGTTGGTTTCACACAGATCTCCACTCAATCTTCTGTTGACTTTATATTGACGAAATTCTTCTCTTCCCCAAGGTCCTAAGTTTGTCAAAATTGCGCGTTCTGATTTGCACGATTTGGGTCAAATGTGGAGTAGACCTTCCACGAATTTGGTACTGATGCTGAGAATGTAGCTTTATAAATGGCATGCCTCACAGCTTCAGTTTGTGCAACTGAGAGCTGATTTACCTTCATAAAAACATCAAAGGATTTAATAATGACCAGGCCAAACATTACCAAAGTAAGTTTTGAACTTTTAGACCTTCGTAGGGGATTTTTGGCTCAACTTATGACACAACCACGTTACCCAGATTCGAGCCGAAAGATAATTTTTTTTTTACTCCTTTCGACGAAGATAAACTATGTATGTAGTATATTATCAGTCGCATAAATGTATGTATTCGAAAGTTTATACTTTGAAGACCAACGCATTACTCAATATGACAGTTTGATTAATGATAATTCGAAGAGAACTTAACCTGAAAGCGCGTTATATTCACGCATTCAGGTCAGATGAGTCAGATCCTTTCATTGGGCCTCATCCAGTGCCTACGTTTCGGATTTCTGGCCCAGATTAATCCCTTCAATTCGCTTTCAGCCAAGGGTATACAATGAGGCCTCATAGGGATTCGAGTTTAGAGTTTTAACTGTGAAAACCTTCTGGTTGACTTCCAAATACTCTACCTTCCAGGTGAGAATGTTTCACCAAAGGACTACACGCTAAGATGTTGAAAGACGTGTAGCAATTTCGATTAAATCAGCGGAAAGCACAACAATTAGTTACCTATCCTGTCATTCAGTTATTTAAAAATATTATTTTACTTCAACATACCTCAAACAGGAGAAGAATTACGTCAATATGAAGAGGTTGGCCGATGGAAGAATCGAGTGGAAAGCTGCGTCAAACCAATCCTAGGATTGTTGACCGATGATGATGATACCTAAAACTGTTCGTTGGTTTTAAAATTTCGTGACCCGATCAGTCTACATCGTTTTCATCGCTGAAGACCCAAGCCCTTAGATTTAATAATAACTTACTTCAATTTCCGCCTCAATTATCTTGCATAAAAGTTTTCTAGTTGATCATAGAACAAACATTCTACACATAAAATCTACTACGTTCAACCTTAAGGGCGATCTAGTCGGTAAGGGTTGAGTTCACTAGCATACGAACAGCGTGTTACACCCGCACATCAGGGTAAGTTGCTCAATTCCTTTCCCAGTACCACCTGTGGTTTCACAGAAGGGTTTGGCACCCAGAAAATGATGCAGCTTAGGTTCACCTGGGAGTGTACAAACTTAATACCTTAAGGTTTGTCAAGGGCTCGAACCCGGGATCTCCGATCAGTAGCATTACGCTCCACCTATTAAATTGACAGTCGGTGATTACGCATGGGAAAATCGCACAACCAAGAGTCATTTCTTCGTCGACGTTCCACTAGTTAAGTCGAGGCAAAGGAAAACTATTATTGAGAGCTGTTCCACCTTTCCCGTGATTTTGAGCGTGACAGGCGACAAGGTGACTCATACCCGGGCGGGAAACATAAAAAATGCGTTTCTTCCTCCTTGCAAGGAAAAGGACGCGTCTGTCAGTCCGCCCGGAAATAGAAGACAAAAGCACATCACTCCCGGCGCTCACAACAAGACGGGCTTACTTTCATTACGGGAAGAGAGGAAATGACAGGAAAAAGTATCCCGCGCAAGGGGTGAGACGCCTACTCTTCGGGGCGTGAGAGAGTAAGAAGGGAAGGGTTGGGAAATCCCGTCTCGAAGGAGAGTCTTACAGCGACCCGAAACCGTAAGGTCGACGACACGACTTGAGTCTGGAGGGCACTTCTCTCGTGCCGATAAGGAATCGCGGGAAAAACCCCGAAGCTGGGTACCACCAGGAGAAGGGGAGTGGGTCACCCACCCTTCACACAGCGGTTCGGGGCACGGCGTTGTTATTCGCGCGCTTTTATTTCACGAAATAATTACGCGCGCGTAAGGCTCGCCAGGAGGGGCGAGACTTCAACCGTTTCACTGCTTAAATTAAAATCCCTGGTAATAACCCGAAGCGTACCTTTATTTTTATCTCTTCCTCCTTCAATTCCACAAAGAAACAAGGGAAACAACGGCGCGCGACTTATAATTGAAATTTCAAATGAAAAAAATTAAGTTCTCTCGGCTAATTGCGAAGCTGTGATGTATTTCCTAACCTCTTTCCCCTTGCGCGGCATCCATTTGCACGCCCAACAAGCACTCGTAAGAAGATGAATAAATGGAAACATCACAGTAAGCGCAACAGCGCAGCCGCCACTCAAAACGAGCGAAGGAAACAAATAGACATAGAGAGTCGTGGTGAAACAGAAAAAATTCTCTACAGAGCTAGTTGTGATAAAGGCTAACTTACGGATAATCACATGGTATCACCAAAATTTCACTGTTAAGCGGAACGGATGCTTCAAAGATACACAAAACGGATGTCACTGGCATGATGGAGCTTGACAAAAACTTAGGTGTTCAGAAATACAATTGCTGACGCCTACATTTTGCCGAGAGGAGTGTCAATGCTCGAAATATTACGACGAGAAGATGAACAGGAATGAGAGAGAGAAGATGGTACAATAGGTTTAGAAATTTTTCGATATTGAGGCCCTTTATATTCCATCTGATTAACTTAAACAGTTAATCGGCATGAGTATTTAATTAAATGCAGTAGTCATCGACAGTTAAAGGATTATAAAGCAAACAAAATTTATGTGATTCGACGTGAGCGTTACCAACTGAGGAGTGTACCCATGCCGCAAAAACATTTAACCAGACATAGCAAAACCGGGCTTGAGTGCATAGTTATTACGGGTACAAATACTTGTCAAAATAAATAATAGCAGAGAAAAATATTATTAAGCGAGAGGTTCTAAAATCTAAAAATACACCTTTCTTCAGGGTGATGACGGATTGAGTAAAAATACCCCATGGGAGATTTCTGTTTTGAAATTCTAATACACTTCCAATAATAGGTTGGTCATGTTGCATTGAAATGAGTAATTTCATGAGAGCAGGCGATAGCTGGAGACGTTCATACCGGTGGGAAACCGTCACTTTCGAGAATGATTTGAGCCTTTTCATGACACTCATGATTTTAAAAATATGCTCACTCATTATCGTGAAAGACAACAGATATTTTCAGAATTGAAAAAAAAACCTGAATTCCTGGTCTGCCTCCACCAAGCAATAGTGATAGGGCAGCTCGACTATCGTGTCAAGTGCAGCGCTATCCAAACGGTCTTTCAAAAACACCAAAGGACAACGACAAAGGCGAGACAAAGGACGAATGCGGAAGTTAAAAGGGAATGTGAAGAAAATAAAAGCACACGAAAAAAGAGAATGAGATCGAGATTGGATTTTGTGCGCGTAAGTGCAGGGTGGAGGAGGGGGGACTATCGCGCGCTCGAATAAGAGATGGGAGGTCAGATAGGGACACGCGTTTTGGGGGAGATGGGCCGGGCAAGAGGGCGGAAAATGGGTGAAAATTAGGCATCGTCGTAGGACAGGGGAGGGTCAAAGGGAGAGAGAAGATAATCTGTGGGGGGTGAGGATAGAGAGAACAGGCGAGTCGTTTCCGCGTGATGGAGGGAGGAGGGGATTCCGACGAATAGACTCTTCTCACGCGATTACAGACAGATAAGGGGATATGAAATCTAGAAAAGGCTGAATAGGAAAAGGAACTTTTGCAACGATGCCTGTTTCGCGTCCGTTACTATTGAAACCCCTAATTAAAATAGAAGTTAAATATCACGAAAATGAATCAGAAAACAGCACCACTTTGCATTAAAAATAAATCACCCTAGAATAAAAGAAAAAATTCTATGTTAATTGGTTCAGAAACCGCTCAGTTGCTCAAAATTAATGCAATTTTCAATTACTTCTCAAAGCAACTCCTTGTCAAATTCATTTCGAACAACTTTCCAGGCATAGCTGAAAAAATGTAATACTGGAATTAGCACGAAAGGTTCATAGAGATTACCTACAAATTCCTGCCAGCTTTAACTTCGAAAAACAATAATATAAGGTGGTATAGTCAGTATACTCAAGCACACTCGATTTCTGATTTTCATTAGCCATTATAGATCTATCAATACGTATAAAAACAGATACAATTAACAATAAAGCTGGTACAGGCGCGACGAAAGTATAAAAGCACATAAATAAAAGACACTCAAAAGATAGTTTTCCGATATTTCCGTGGCCACTACCACCTTTCTCGAAGGAGAGGAGAGAACTGACTGAGGTTGCTTTCCGCAAACCGGGAATGAACAGAACTCATCAAAGTAACCATCTACATCTACACGATACCCTGCAAGCCACCGCGAGGGTGTGTGGCACGGGTGTTCAACCTTCTGTCTTTCTCTCTTTTTCTCATACATTTTCTCATGCCCTTTCCCTCATCTTTACCCCTCTTACTTCTACCCTTCACTTGTATCCTCGACCTGCCTTGCCCCCTCAGTCGTTGCTATTTGTATCTCGCACTGCGAATTTCCTGTGTACACCTATAAAAAGAGATGTACTCAGGTGGACCTGTGTGGCGTTAATCTATTGAAAAATTCATCCACCGGTGAAAAAATACAAGCAAACTATTGGGAATCCTGCCTAATTTTTCTTGATGGCCTTTTAAGGTGTGTTATAAGTTAATTTTTTTTAATAAGCCAGAATATTGAGGGCGGACGAGTTAGCAGTATCTGGAAAAACAGTTTTCTGCACCCATCCTAACGGCAATAATATTGAATATTTGGACACTAGCTGATAAAGAACTTGAACATGATTGCAAAATAGAGTAGACATCACGAGTATGTGGATAACCAAGCCATCTTCTCTGTTCCTGCTCCACAGTTCAAAACGAACGAAGTCGAAGGTAATGTAAAATATAACCTCTAACACTCCAATTACAGTAGAACGCAGCAGTGGCGCATTTGATGCTAAATTGATGCTCAAACATTCTCCTAAAACTCAAAGTAAGAGCTTCAACATCAGGTACTCTATCTGATGATGCCCGAGAGGACGAAACTAGTTGCACCATTATATAACGGGTGGAAAGAAACTAAGTCTCTTATTTGTGATTCATCGTCGTACCGTCCTCCCACATAGCTACGCCTGAAAGTATCAACTTAAAAAATTAATTTATAGCTTTACGCACCAATAGCGTATTTGAGTATGATGAGAGCGCTCGAAAATAAACATGTCAACCGTGTAGTCGCAATTTATTTTTGCACCACAGGACGCGGAACACTCTTCGTATTCCACTATGAAAAAAACATCTCT
The DNA here is from genome assembly GCA_933228895.1 of Platycnemis pennipes. Classification (NCBI taxonomy): domain Eukaryota; kingdom Metazoa; phylum Arthropoda; class Insecta; order Odonata; family Platycnemididae; genus Platycnemis; species Platycnemis pennipes. Next base: position 43,438,084 of record OW121848.1, read on the forward strand.
CGATCCCAGGGGTGATTCCTTAACGATTTTACTCACTTCGCTCCCTAACTCCGAAGGACGAGGGTTCCAGGAGACAGTCGAAAGGGAGAAATGGAGACAAAGACGTCCGCAGTAAACCTCGGGAACAATAATCGACGAGGTTTGATGGGAGGGAGAAGTATAAGATGTGCGAAGCACTCTTCCCCTTGACGCGCACGCTAATTTTATTTTTTTGCCCCGTTCCCTCCTTCCCCAACGCCCTCCTCCCCTCCACCCTCATCTCCGGTGCACGGAGCAGAGATTGTTTCGGAGATTTGTCTTCACGGGCGACCAAACAACCCATTGTTGGCTTCGTGGGATGGCAAATTGGGGGGAAGGGAGCGAAGACAGCGACAATCGTCCGTCTTCCCTCGTTATTTCTTTTTGCAAGTCTAAGGGAAACGCCGTGTCAGGAGATCAGAATCTCCGCGGGAGCTTCGAACGCAAGGCAAGCTTTCCATTCTCATTTTTTTTCAAATTTCCTCTCCCTCAGCCGCTTCCATTCATCCACGGGAGTGGCGAATAAAATGCAATCCTCCCGGAAACAAATATATCACGATACGTTTTGCAATTAGCCCAAATTGCCAGATGAATTAGGTTGGTAATCACCACAAGATCGCAGGGTTAAACATGTACAGGCTGAACGACCAACAGTAATATCGGACGGAGTCCTGTACTGAATATGTGAATAACAAAAATCGGAAAAAAGCGTACCATGATCGGTTAGATCACAAGAATAATATTAAAGAGACAAGTATATAGAGGCTTGAAATAGAATTTTTTCCCACGTGCAATCATCTTCATCTACTTTTTACCATGAGAACCACCAAATGGTGTTGTCGCCCAGAGAAGATGATATTAACTGAAAAAAATGTGAATCATAAACGACGTATCGCGTGTAATATATTTTAAATAATTATAAGCACTTTTTTCGCCTTGTATCGTTGCATCGCGTGTTGTTAGTCGTGCATTGTGCGCGGGAAAAATTAATTCCGATATCTTTCGGTCCGACAGATGCTCCCTCTGAATTTGTCGCTTCTGTCTGCCCCACTGATTTACTGTGTGGTAGAAATATGTCTACAGTGACAGATACGAATTACCATTTATTTTGATACGAAGTTTGACTCGAATTTGAATTCTCAAGTGACTTAAGCAAACGACATCAAAATATTACATCGAAATTGAAGGGTAGATTATTATTTAGGATGTGTAATGTAGGTTTTACGCTTTTTTCGCACGCTTGTATGAACCCAAAATTGCTCAAAGTATTTGTGTAATTTTATTTGGAAATCTTACATGTTGTGAAAATAGTGAAATTTGCCGTCTGTGCCGTATTATTTTTATAAGTAATATCTAATTGAGCAGTATTGTAATTATTATTGCGTGTATGGCACTTGTTTATTGATAATTCCAGAGTCCTCTATGTGGCATTTTCAACACAACTCATAGTTATTATATGGCAATCCAGAGGACTCTGGACAATTCACCCTGCCGCCACACTCTCGGGAGGGCTGGAAGGGCATTTTTAAGGTGTGGAAAAATCCTGAAAGTGCTGAGTGCAGCGTCGATAATTGTGCAGGGGATGTGGAACGTGGGAACTATTTTCACCTCCCATCGAGGTCATGCTCGAACGGACGTAAGAAAAGCCGCGTTTAACAAATTTAATTGCGAGAGAGAGAATTCATCGTCACGGTAAACCGACCTTTAAGCGACCAGTTGCGTGAAGATGGCGCCTTAATTGCGAGCGGCTGCTCTCTGAACGTGCAGGAAATAATTTTCGGGCGAGGGGGAAAAATTCCGAGATTTTATGTCGATCTGGCCACCACATTCGATTCCCACGAAGAATATCGAGGAGAGAGCTCGAAAAAAGTGGGCTACGCAAGTAAAAAAAACATGAAAAAACGTAAACATACTTATGTGTAAGGATGGGGGTTGATAATAACTCCCACTCCATCCATTGTAGAAATTGTTCGATTTCTGAACCATTAAAATTATATCAATGGGTCATACGCTAATACCAGCTATACGGATAAAAAATACCGATTCCGAAGAATGTACGTCGGAAGTCCGAGATGACTTCTCACGAAGAAATTTGGTAGATGGTGTATGGTTAATCAATGCGATACCCTGCAAGCCACCGCGAGGGTGTGTGGCAGGAGGTGAAGATCACCAAACATGCACCTTTGACATGCAACTATGGTTGTCCGTAATCGTTCCTTGCCGACGATCGCACCATCGAAAATCGTGAATGACATTGGCAAATGTACTCAAATCCGCACATATTATTCCGGTGAAAGTCCATTTGGATACTATATTATTGGAGACCAAAAATTGGAAACACAATATCCGACGAGAAAAAGAAAGCTTTGTGAATAGCAACTTTATGAATATTTCCGAGGAGACAGAGTTGGTTTGGGGGCTAGAATACTAATATACCGTCCCATGAGCGAGGATTCGAATTCCGTAAGGGACGAAGATATTTCACTGATATAACGGTCCCTTCCTGGGTGCTGTGTGAAGAGCACTTTGAGTAGGCACATTACTTGGTCCGTCGGATGGGGCGATAAACCGCGAACCCCTTGGAGCCTTTCCTTAAGAGCCGGCTAATGCCGACACCGGGTTTATCCCCACCTTTCCTTCTTTCCTAGAAAAAAATATTCTACATTTAATGCCTTAAATATATCTTAAAATGACGGAAATGATGTCAGCTGCCGGTTGCCTACACCGAATCATTATTATTGCCGCTACTACAGTAATATCTGAGAAAGGAGGACGCATTTCCTATTTTCAGTTCCAAATTAAATATTCAACATCAACCTCCCCTGAATAATTTATCGAATCACCTAAGACGTCTTGATTAACAATGGGTTCGCGTGATTACTCCGCACTTTACATCTACGTATAATCTTTATCGTTATTCCATTCCTTCTCAATGGTCTAACTTGCTACTTTCTTTCGCCAGATTACAATTCCTTCCCATGATTATACAATCACCTCCCCCGAGGGCCACGATCACCTTGCGCAATGCTCTCAGCTGGTCGCACGGACCACTTAACCTCAGCGACGACATCCCACCACCACTATCTCTCGATGCAACGAAGGGTGGGGACGACTCCCCGGGCTCTCGAGAGAAGCCAACGACCTCGAGTACATGAAAGGAAACGAAGAGAGCACATCTACTGAAATAAAAAGTACCCCAGGGTATAAGCTATCGTATATTCACAGAGGGATTGTATATACACCGAATTTCATTAGCTTGATAGCGCTGAAAGAATACATGGTAGTCCAATAACGATACAGATATGCCGTGCAAGTGGAGAGAAAGGTAGGAATGAGAGGAGGGTGTTATGGGTGAAATGTGGTGCAAATGAACCTAATGTGAAAATGTTGAGTCATATTTCACACAGGCAAGATGATGTATTAGGAATAAATAGGACATGAAATGAAGAACGGATAAGTTAAAACCGAAACAGGTATGCAGCTGTAAGATAGTGTGAAATAAACCAGCACATAAAGTTAATTTTGCAAGGAATTTTCCTATACGTCAAGAAGTACTCATTTTTAATAATGCAAACTGCTGAAGGGAAAGGGATGATGGATAACACCACTGTATTCAGATGATGACACATTCTTACATCCTTCAAATACTTTGAAAGAATTTCCAGCTATGCTCAAATGGGATTACACAAAACTAAGTGCTATTATTTGTTTCCATGCACTACTTTCTACGCAACTTTCCCGAAGTCGTCAACATTGGAGATTCATCGAATAAATTCAGTTCAGCGAACGACTGAAGATTACTACAGTGTCAATAAACAAAGTTTTTTTCAGTTAAGAGTCAACTTCCAAGTTGGTGACCTACCACCTAATACCCTTGCTGTGGCTCGCAGGGTAAAACGTATACGTACAGAGCAGAGGATTCTCATTTCTGGTTCGAACCGTGATAGCGACCTTCCGATTGAATGTATTCAAACGGGGAGCAAAGGAGAGAAGGGAGAACGCAAGTATACCATTGGACATCAAATATCTCAGTATTCGCTTCGACGAGCGCAAAAAAAAACACATCTATTCATGGCACATTCACGTTTTGGACCACATCCACATCAGCGCCCCCAAGTTCAATGGGCGTGGCGGCATTTTCGGTGAGTGCACCGCGTTCGGCGTGACTCGCCTTGAATGGAAATCACGTAAGAGTCGCTTTTAGAGAATGACATGCACGTCAGGGTAGTCAGCATTTTTTCGACCAGGATTCACTGAGGTTTTCGCACCGAGGTATGCCGTCAACGTCGTACGAAATACACTCTTCTTCGCTCTGCATGACTGCGCGCAAATAATGGCATATATGTCAGATTTCGTTTAAGCAACTACGTTTTCCAATAAAAAAACCAGATTCAAGTGTGATGTGGTGGAAACGTTCCATATTAATAGAAAGATGTAACAAATTTTCTACAGAAGTATAAACTTTCTACAGAAGTATAAACTTTCCACAGAAATATAAACTACGTTTTCCGTTGGCAGAGCGCTCAAAAGTCTCTCCAGTAATTAAGGTCGCTTTAAAACTTCTTTGGACCTAAGTTCCTGAATTTGAGTTCACACTACGCTGTGTTTAGCCTGAAGGTTGGAGGTCTGGTTGGTTAGAGTAGAGCTCATCAACAACTAAGTAAGCCCAACGCCGCATGATATTCACACATCATGGTAGTGGGCCTTTTATCTTCTTTGACGCCAGCAGTTTCCCAGAAAAGACCTCTGCCTTTTGCGTGTTGTGCTACTGGTCAAATGTCCTTCGTTCGAACACCATTGAGTCCTTTGGCAACGCCCCAGGTAAGCCTGTGTGATTGTTTGCTTACCAGTTCTTTCTGGAAACCAAAGGCGCGTTGAGTTTAATGATCGGTGGACTCTACCCCACCAACTTGACCGACCTTCCGGTTTGGAAAATGGAGTGTGGAGTGAAACCAGCGTCGGAAAATTTGCTTTGGTCGGTCGAGTTCAAGAGATGGTCCATATTCAATCAGGATCATGATAAGGGACCAAACCATCGTATTTATATAGATGATTTTGTTCCCAATAAAAACACTCACAAAAGAGACCAAATCCTTATATTTAGAAACGAGTGCCTAGTCTCTTTAGAAGATAATTTTTCCTAAGAGCAAGACAACCACTGCCAATAAGAGAGAGATAACATTTCTTTTAATAGCGATCGGTTGAGACATATTGTAAGGACACAAACGAATACAAATAACTGATGTAGCACGACTCCCTTCCTCTGAATGCAGAGGAAAGGGAGAAATTTTGGCAATGCACCACCCAACGTTCTTCCCAAGCTCTCGGGAGCGAAGAAGGAATGAAATTGGGAGTTATAAAGAGACGAGAGGAGAGACGGACTCGACCGGTAAATTCCACGCCTCCGAACAACACTCCTGTCTTGGGCGTCCCTTTACAGGACTCCACTCTCCGTCGAAGGAACTGAGGAACCGCAGACACCAGTTACCGAAGACCACGCCCCATTTCCCGCCCCCTTAACAGGTATGATGCAAGACACCCAAGATGAGGACGTTGAAGTATCCAGCCTGGTACCTATTTCTCCCTGACAACCCTCCTGCAACCTAGCACCACAAAAAGATGCAGACTCTCTACCCAACCGCCTCATCCGCATCTCTTATGCCCGTATCGCATGACACTTGTCCCCAGACCATACCTAGGAGACTAGCGAGCGCTCGAACCCGAGGACGGATCCCATCACAACTGGAGCCGTCCTTGATGCATCCAAAAGGTCACTGAACTCGTAAGGACTGACACACGCAGGGCATTGGCACAATGAAATCTTCATCACCGCATGCGTGCGTATAAGTGAAATCTACCGGCTTCTAGCCGGGGAAAGTAATAAAATGGGGCAGCAGCGATATGGAATCTGGGACAAAGATAAATTTACTTATGATCATGTAAGATGGCAAGAATGTTGGTTTTCCATCATGCAATCACGTTGGTTTCAAAGAATGTTAGTTTTCCATCATACGATACGTCTTCACGTACATGACTAATCTATTCAACCAGCTATTATGCATACTTTAAATAAATGCACTAAAAAGTACAATATCCCGTAACAATAGATAAAGATGTCAGTAACGGGTCCACCAAGCAATTTCAAGTAATTGATTAGTATCCAGTAAGGAATATCTTTATTAATGAGTTAGGCATTGTTAAAATGCATTAATTACAATTCCAATCAGGTATGCAGAGAGGAAGTTAATGTGAGTTAGCCGCGTTAAAAAGATTACTCAGGTGCACTACAGTGCACCTGCATTTCACCTACCTATACGGATACTATGTTTCCAATTATATTCTCTCGCCAGTAAACCTGGTTAAAATTGTTTAAATAAAACAGGAAAGTGTATATACGAAATGGCAAGGACAGTTTATAGATGTGAACGTATTTACAGTCCAAAATACCTTTAACTAGTTATTTGCTTGCACCATGAAATGAACACACATGTCTCTTGCTGTCAATAATCTTTTCATCTTCATCGTTTATTTGCGTCGTCTGCGAGAGGGCATTCTTGTATCGTTACGCAAAAAGATTTTTATTTTGACATAATTTATTTAAAAAATGTGTTTTAACATAAACTAAGTATGCGATTAAATTAAGACACGTCATTCTGTAACGTTGTTGTATTCCATTCCAAGTTTTCATTTTGGCAAAATTTTTTAAAAACAACATGAAAATTTGTACAATCACGACTCGGGTTTCAATGCCTTACTCAAATGGATAAATGCGGAAATCGGAGGGGGTGTGACGGTGATGTGTTTAATGTGTCGCATAAGTGAACACATTAAATAATATGTTTATGCGGTGTAAAGACAAAGTTGGGGCAGTGAATAAAAGTAGGAATTTATGAACTAGCCGCGGAGTCTGTGACATATGTGGGACAAACTTCGCGAAGTTTTGATTTAAGAACCAAAGAAGATTCCTACACACTGTCATAATAAGAAGGGTAACTTTGCGAAACACCTTTTTAATTGTGACCACAAGTGTGATTCTAATGTCAAGGAGGTGCACTTTACTAACAACCGACGAGAGCTCAATGCTTTAGAAAGGTTAAAATTTTAAAAAGGATCGTGACCTTGGAATTATCCTCCTGAATGAATGTTTGCTCCCAGCCTATTACCCCTTTCTCCCTGCCGTTGTTAAGTAACCGATTCCAAAAATTCCCTTCCTTCACCCCCACACCGACCCCCCTCCACATTTATGCATTTGGGTGCATAAGGAGCTGTTTTATACGATGTCAAAAACCTGATGACGATGCTAAGGTATTGAAACCCGGGTCGCAATTTTACACATTTTCCTGTGGTTTGTAAAAGTTCTTTAACAAAATTAAAATAAGTACGTGGCATCAGAAGTTGGTAAAATGCCCTATTCACTGAAACCTTATCCATTACAATTGGCTTTGTATTAATAGAGAAAAAGAGATGTTGGCAATGCAAATAATATATTGGATTACTTGCGCGAAGAAAGATACTTTAAAACTATATGTACGGCAGTCACTATAATTTTGTTTTCTTGATCAAATCGAGCGTAATACGCGGGTGAAAACGATAGCGCTCAGCAATTATCCCGGCTCGTAAACTCTAATGTGAGCTGGACAAAGTATCGCCTGATACGGGCTTTGCTCGCCACCCCCCTCGCCCCTGCCACCACTCAACCCTCCGTCGATCTTCTCACACGCTCCTTCTCACGGGCGACCGCATCCTTGGCCCCCTCCTTCCCACCCAGGCGACCACTTTACCGCGCCAGTGGCTTGAGAAGGCGCTCGCGCCCACGGAGACGGTTCTTTCCCCACAATCTGAGACACCTAGACCGAGTCATTCATTCCCACCGAACTCCTCGATCGGAGAAGCCTCGATCCTGTGAGAGAAGCGGTTGGCGGGCTCACAGCAGGAAACAAGTTCGTTGGTTAGAATGCCGATCAGCTATGATCGATCGCGAATGAAAATAGAACGCCAACGTCAACCACGAGAAGTCAGATTCGTTGGCAAAGGGTAGGGTGGACGGGTTACTCATGTTTACCCTCTGGATAATACTGGGTGTATGTTAAAATTTTATCTGTTTAAGACTCCTTGCAAAGTTAATTCTTCACCATGAATTGGAAAAGTAAATGGTTACATCGGAATAAACATTTACTTGGTGCACTACTTTACGCAATGATGACAACTCTTCAGTTTTCATCATTGCATGCCACGATGGAATGCAGACTTTGTTGCTTTAATGGGATTTTAATGCCAAAGCATTGTAATAAGCCTATTATATTTTATAATCTCATCAGAATGATGCGAGACTAATAGGGGGGTTAATGAAGCGTTCAGGAATTAATGGTACCCTTGCTTTATTTAGGCAACACCTTCCTTCCACCAACCGCTTCCACTATTTAGCTGTAGGTTCAAAGAAATGGACGGAATATTGATGCAGCTAAGGAGTTTCCCACGATTGCATAAAAATACTAAGAGGAAGTAGGAAATAAGGAATAGTAAGTGAAATAAAAATGCAAGCGAAGCCTCAAAGGACGCGTTCAATTTGGGGGAAATACGAAATCCTCCGCCTCAACATGAAATCCTTGCTAAAGAAGTGAAATAAAAGCAACGTCACTTGCACCCTATAATGCTCACTACATTGGAAATTATAGATATACGAATGTTGCTATAGGGTTGTTACCACTCAAATTCAAATGAAAAAAACAGTGAGATAAAATGCGTATCGTAAGCGTAATAATGCTGGCATCCATCCTCAGTACTCTCACTTCACAATTAACCACTTTTTTGGGATTGGATTGGTGTGGTGGGTAGAGTAATGGCCACCCATCTCGACGACACGAGCTCGAATCTCATCAGCGGCGGAGATTTTTCAGTGTTATAGCTATCTCTGCATGATTCCTGTGTTGTCAGCACTGAGGTCAGCACTCCGTCCGTCGGATGGTCGTTAAAACCTTGGACACCTTGGCACCTTTCGGCTAATACCAACGTCGGATTCTCTCCACCCGTCCTTCGCTCCCAATTCCAACACCAACCAAGAGCCCCTTCCTTCATTTAGTACTGCCAACATTTTAAACGGATCGACTGACGTCTGCACATATTTCTATTCCATTAACCAGATTACGCAGTCCGCAAACCTTAGCTTTGAACGAGCGCAGCTTGCGCCGAGGAGCGGGGAAAAAATAATTGCGTGGACGACAAATCCACCTCTCAACTGAAATGGAGCCACGTGGAAAAAAAAAATAATTTATTAAACCCCATTTGGAAAGGATTAGTCTCCCACGAAGTAAGGGTTGAAGGGGAAATCGCTCCCCGGCGTGATTTCGTTCCGACGGGGAAATGGAATATTTCCGTCAGAGGGACCCGAGCTCCTCCGCCTCTCCCTCCCCCACCTCCTTCTGTCCCGGAATCTTCGGATCCCCCACCCCCTACCCTCAATCCTTCACTTCTCAGCGCTAAGAGCCGACCCTTCGCCCGCCGTTTCCGTGACCGAGAAACCGCGACTTCCCCCGGCCGCCCATAAAAACTTCACAGCCGAAATATATGCCCTGCGATACGAGGGAGAAAGAGGGAAGGAGAGAGAGAGAGACTTGTGAGGAGTGGAAACGCGATAGGGGTCAGGCGGTGCGGGGTGAAGCAACACATAAACACAGCCTCTCTGGGCACGAGTTGACTTCCGCTACCGAGCGACAGAAGCGTAGAAGGAGATCGCGAACGCGTTCGGTTCCGTTCCGTCGTAATATTCACATTCAAGGCGTACGTAATCGAGCGCTGAGATAATTGATGCCTTGACGGATTCGCCTGTAAACCGGACACAGATACAAATTTCGGAACTGGAGAAAGAGTACATCAACATAGTACTCTGCAAGCCACCATAAAGGTGTGTGGCAGGGGGTGAATTCTCAGCAAACATGCACTATGTATCATGCATAAAAAATTAATAATAATATACTAGTGTAAACTTTATTTTTTTCGCTAAAAAATAGCAAAGCAAGCAAGCACTATAATGCTGTTAGTTGGGTTAGCTTAAAGTCCTTTTACCAACATGCAACTACCTATGCTATCAATTGATACACTCGCATTGGATATATTTATCGCTATTCATATCCCTAATTGTACGAGGAAAGGACACTTTGAATCTGTCAGTTTGGCAATCAACTTCTCCAACTTTGTGATTATGTTCCAGTCTACCATAGTAAGTTGAAACAAATGCTGTTCCGTGCACACACTATACTTACATGCAACTGCGAGGCAGAGTGATACCATAACAAGGAAAATATTTTACATGCTTTTATAATGCACGTGAGACACGTGCCCTGTGTGGCATTAAATTGTCAGTTTATACAGCGTAATGAATTAATTATTAATCAGTCAGTCCTTTATCTAAATATATTAAATTATTAACTACGCTGGTTGTAGTAGTAACATGGTACGTTGGTGTTTTAATATATTTATAACATCTTCGGAGAATCTTTTCACCTTCAATTTCTGCAGATTTTTTTGTATTTTAAACTGCGAGTTGATAATAATTGCAAACCTAATTCAGCTAATGATTCCGATGCACTGCAAAATCGATCGGAGAAACCTACATGCATTTAGACAACACTATCTACAACGTACAATAACTACATTTCATCTATAAATGCGGTTACAATGTTGCCCATTATGGTCTCTTACTGTTCGCGAATTCTTATGAAAGGGAGAAAACATTTTTCCAATAGTAGCCGATGGAGAATTTCGTAGGGGATAAGGTTCACTGATACAGCACGATTCCCTTCGATATAAGGGCAAAGATTGAGGGATAATTTTGACAATACAACGCCAAACTCCCTCAAGAGAGTAATAGAGTAGGGGTGGAGCCCACAGATTAATGAAACCGAAGTTGAGAAGGGGGGCAAAAACCTACACAAAAAGGTTAGGCAATCGTCAATCAATAAGGCACGGAAGTATGCATCTGGCATCATAAGGGATAAGTAGCATCATTCTCTTACTTTCTCACCGCATTTATCTTGAACCCTAAAAAAAATTGGTAGCTGGGCTTACCTGAAATTTTCGCTCTTAAGTACCTGAATTTCAGAGGACATATTTTGGCTGGAAAAGTCTACTGCAAATGCAACTCACCTGAAATGAGAGAAAAAATTGAGCATTAGTATGACAAACAAACATTTATCGCGAAAATACGAAATTTGTTCACGTAAGATTAATAGCATTAGATTTATTGAGTTAGGCTCAAGAAAACTCAAATAACGGTAAAATTAACGATGACCGCACAGTTTATTCCAAGTTCTTAAATCAAGTCATACGCAACAACCATGTCCTAATTGGGATACGAACCCGCGACCTTTGGGTTAGTAGGCCAACGCATCACTCCTTTGGCTTTGATTCGAATTAAACTCGTCGTACACTTCTAACTAATTTCATAATGGGGCTCACAATAGGCAAAATGCACCCAGAGAAACTAATATACATGAGAAAATGTACGTTTATGGTAAAGTCGAGAACGGCGAAGTTTGCCTCTTGATATCCACCTAAGTATGGTTGGGCTAAAAGTCTATTCCATACTTTCCTCAGTGAAGAGGTTAGAGGATATCAAAATAAGGTTATTTAATTTACCAGGAACTCTGGGCAATCAAAAAGCATTTAATTAGTTTATGCATTCGAGCATGAGAAAAAGAAACCAGAAAAGTTATCGTATATCGATCACAGGGCGATAGGTTTCAACCCCGAAACAGGATACGAGAAATCTTAATTCATTATTTTCACATTTACAGGATAGGGAAAAATTATATTTTCAGTTATTATCCACGGTTATTATCGGTATACAAAGTAAAGGGTTACACTAATGAATATAAATAAGGATTTAATTGGTTTAATATATTGTTCAGTTCTAGGTAAAATCAAAGTCAACGTAAAAATACAATGATTATAAAATTTGGGATATCTCTCTCCTTAACTTCGAGGAAGAATATGAGTTTCATTATATTTGTTCAATTTTTCAATAAATGAAAAGTACCCATGCTAAAATGGTTTCAGGCGAACGCCAGGGATTTATTTAGTTTTCTGTGGTAGTAACATAATCAGAGATGGATCCGAACTCTTATTCTTCCGGAATATCCCTTCTTTTATGCCATTCAAATTAATAGGCAATCTCCAAAAATGGACCACTGACAAGGTGACAACCCTACGTACACCCCTACGGTGGCTTGCGGAAAATGTTGATGACGGAGAAAAAGTGCCACAATCAGTGACACGCCTAAAGTTTCATATTACAATTCCGTCATCTCACGAAACAGGCCACCAACTAAGGTCCATAAAGGCCTTCTATCGTCCTCCAACACCCTGAGTTTACATCCTCTCGTTCTGATTCGACGTGGCGCTTGAATGTCGAGGGGTCATGCTCGCTTCCTGGACGCTTACAGTGTTCGTTCTCACCGAAGAATAAAATCCAAAATGTCACAACCCACCGTCGAAAGGATCTCGTTCTCCCGGGCCAGGAAAAAAAGTAAGAAACATTCGGCCCTTCGCTCCCAAAGTGAACAGCACACATGCCCCAATGACTCGTCCTTTTCTTTGCACAGGAAAAATAAAAGGTGTGCATACAAAAATCCCTCGAATTGACACGACAGTCCCTTTCGGATTTCTGCGTAGGATTTGCGAGCAGGCAATTCAGAGGCGAACAAAATAAATAAGCGAATAACACCCAGGAATGGAGAACGGGAGAAAAAGAAGCGGGATAGGCAGACTTTCGAGGGAAGGAAACTACAACACCATTGCTTCCTGATGGCATTCAAGAGATCTCAAATCGCGATAATTGACTGGGGCCGCTTTGAACTATTCCAGTGCTAGCGCATTGAGAGGTCGCCTAAGTTTCATGACTGTGGTGGGAGGAGAAAAGACTCGATTAGATATCCAATGAAATACGATCTCTTTGCGTGGCACATGATCTTTTTTTTAAAACGAAAACGGAGCAGAAATGCAAATAATGTCTAAAATAGAAGCTCTATCAAAAGTGTACAATGAAATTGGCTCGTAAAACTTTTTTCGGGGCAGGAACGTAGCCAGGAGGGGGGCTTCTGGTGCTGCAACCCCCCCCGCCCCCGAAATTTTTCCCAAAAATTTTTTGTTCTGATTTTAGCAGTGAACTTTACCAGTGAGAATAGATAAGTATGGGCACTGTGAAAATAAATTAAGGGCAGACTTTGTAACATGTCGGCACCGAATGGTCAAGGCTGATTTGTTTCAAGTAACGCAAGACTTAGCCCCCCCCCCCCGAAGCAGATTTCTGGCTACGTGCCTGGTTCGGGGGTATTGCAATCGAATGATCAAAGACGTGTACCCTCAGGTCTTAGGGAGGTCAAGGAAAAAGGCGCAATTTCGGAAATACTTCTGTTGCCTAAACTGGAAAATATATCAGTTTCTGCTCTGGAACAGCCTTCGCATTTCAAGTAATCAATACGTCAGAACTCTCCTAGCAACTGTGAAATATAAAAGGGCGAACTTGGTGGAATCGATATTCCCGAGACACGTCACGGGCCTCGGTTCCTTCCCCTTCATACAATCAGCTCCAACGATGGTATCCAACGCTTTCAAGTTCCAAAATATTGACTAACGGTGGAAGAAATAAATTTTAAGCAGCCAAATAGTGAAACACCGACGGTACAAATGTCAACAGATGCTAACTTCCCCTGATTTTTAATTTTACTGGCGTTAGGAAATTTGAATTTTTCATTATTACATGACGATTGCAACCAAAAATTAGATTTCAACTCGTCCTACAATGATAAGCATTCGGGATGACTCAAAGCTAATCTAAGTTAACGAAATTCCTATCGCAGGAATGACAACATGATTTACTAGGTTTATTCAGCAAAAAATCGTATTTGTGCATTTTCACATGATGAAATTGTCAGCCCCTCGTGATCATCATGCCAGAAGACCTCACAGGGGAAGTTGAATTCACTTCCCAATCCGTTTAAACTACCACATCCTTGTAAATTCTACGTGATGCATCGGGGTTTTCCGGGGGAAAGAGGATGTGACAAGAGTAATGAGCAAGAATCACACTTCTTCCGCAGAAGAATGCATCATATGACGCTCCAATGTGACAGGAAACTGGGAAAGGGAAAATATTTTTTATTCGCGTCGATAGAAAATGCTAGTATTGACTATAACAGAATATCCACAAATAAAAAAATCCTCATAAACAAAGTCTCGAACCCTGAACCACTGAAAATACGCTACAAAGTTTTCCAACTGCAAAGACTGTAACACATCGTCTAGCCCAACTTACTCCGAAGCTTGACTGTAAGACAAACTCGGCATCCAATCTGGAAGTGGAATGCGAGCCTGCGACCTTTGAGTTGCCAGGACGGAGGTTTACCGATACTACACCTACTGAGCATCCTACAAGTCACTCGACGAGGTATGCACACTTACCCTCTCGTGATAATTATTTTATCGAATGGCTCTGCATTTCTTTCGGGATTGCTCCGCGTATGTTGACTTCACTTGACAACAGTTTCGCCGGCATTCCAGCTTCAGGTCAACTGCTGTCGACCTGAAGACTCCAGCAGGAATGCCAACGAAACTGTTGTCAAGTGAAGTCAATGTACTTGGAGCCATCCCGAAAGAAATGCAAAGCCATTCATTGCCACGCCGCAGAACCTTCGAACGAACATTATTTTACCGAATTAGTGGATCTTCTCTATACTTGATCTGATTCCCTTATGGGTCCTTTCCCCATGGGCCCCAAATATTAGCGACTTATTTTGTTTTTGGCCTATGGCAAAGTAACATCTATCTTTACCCTTTTCTTTTCCCACGAACTGTCAAATGAAGCCAAGTTTATTTTTAAGGTGGGTGGCCCCGAAAATTCTTCTTACGTGTATTTCCTATACAAGTTTGGAGGTAGCATAACTCCAGAGTATTTAACATTTTCCTGCATGCTGATTTCAATCCCTTCTATCTTGCATTTGGTTCATATTTTTGGAATAATTTTGTCCAAAAGTTAATCGGCGTGCACTTTCTCAGGTTTAGTTTTAAAAACAATTTATTACAATATCTACCAATTACACTATCTTGGCCGACCAGAAATTACTTCCTAATAGTTATCTAATTGCAGTATCGCATTGTTATAACAGTGCCTTTGTTTTTTGGCGCTTCAAGTGAAGCAGGCTCGATGAATCTCACGAGGAAAAATGGGCTTCTCCTGATTCTCAAAAGCCGATCAATGTGGAATCAATTCATGAAATGCGAATGAAACCGCGAATGCGAATGAATGCGTTCTGATGTACCGATAATCTTATTTAAACTGGTGTTTGATACTTAACACCGTAAAATCACACCAACAGCAAACACTTTTAGAAGTAGCCAGAAGATAAAGGTATCTGACGTCGCCTGGGTAGAGAGAGGGAAAATATAACAGGTACCCAGAGTAAATGGTTAACAAAGATAGTCAATACCAAGACACAGAACGCAAAAATCTAAGGTACCAAAAATATCCTTGGGCTGAGGAGAATGAGAGTGGATTGGAGGTTTTGGAGATGGGAGATTGTAGGAAATGAAGGCAAAAGACTGGATTATCGCATGCAAAACGATGAGCTGACGCAAATGGTACAGAAAGAAACGAAAGAAAGAGGAAAAATATGTGAGGCAAATAATTTGGGACGAGTACGAAGTAAGAGGCAAGTGGCAATTAAGGTCCCCCATAGAAAAGAGAATTAAGGTAAAACGGACACCCTCTTTGAAGACGATAAAAGTAGCTATATTAAAACATCCATCGCATCTAGATAAGTTAAATGATGATAATAAAATTAGAGGGATATAAAATAAGAAAAAGGTGTTCAAAAGTAATTTCTTCCGCGCAAAGTTAGGGAAATTAATAGATTAGATCGAAGTTAGAAGGGGGAAATTAGGATAGGTAATGCGAATTCGCCTGTTATTTGCATGCATCCAGGAGACGAAAAGGTATTAATTTCATTCTTTCTGAATGATTCCCAAGAAATGTAAAATATTCATACACGAGCAGTGTCCGTTTCTGAGGGATTGGTAGCAGTAATGTATGCAATAATGACTTATTTCAATTCTAATTCAATTTCTTTCCGAGCTTTATATGAATAATAAATAAGCCAATAAAGTAGTTACTGACATAGTTTCTGATTTTTTGACATTAATGCACGTCTGGTTTCGGATCCCTCTCTACCGCACACCTTTGATGTGGCACGCAGACTATTGCGTAGATGAAAGCGTTGATTTGAACATGGAGTCATAGGGGACTGCATTGAAGGAAATCAGAATATATTAAAATCTAGAGAGAAATAGGAAAGGGATTCAATACTTTGGTGAAGTTAAAAGGCTACGATGGATAGACGATGGCGAGACTGTCTATAAACCCACTTTTATACGCATAGAACACCTCTGATGATTTGGCGTCAATACAAAGTACCTATCTCCATTTCAAACTCTATCCACAAACGACAAATAATAACAGGCATATGATACTGATGGAAATAACAAATTGCAAACACCGCACGTTACACTCTCTCTTGACATCGTAACCGCGATTATTTTTACGACGAAGGTCGCCCTATGTAAAAAGAAACAAACCACAGTCTTAAGCCAGAAGGACGGTCATACGGAGAGGTGAAGGTAAAGATCACCTGTGACTGTGCGCTGCATGAAATTCACACAAGAGATGGAGATAAGTTTTCTATCCATTTTTTTCCATCATCCAGCCCGAGGTTTCTCAGGAATATCAAGTACCAGGTGATCACTCGGATTGGGTTTAGCTGGAAGTGTACAGTCACATCACTTGTGTTTCATCTCATATTACTAAGGTCGGCAGCCAAATATAACCCACAAGGTAATCACATGAAGTAAGGGAAAAAATTGTTAAAGGCCGCTCGCAAATATTTCATGCCCTACGTAAAAAATCGCATCTGATTCCCCAATCATGGAGGGAACAGAAAATGTTATGTTAAATACGTTCTTTCCAAATGTTTTCCCCAATTCATAGATTTTTGTGTTCTTTCTCGAACCCATCTTCCTTTGGATAATAATCTCATTTTTTTAATATTACTGCTGTCGCAACCAAATGGCTGCCATGGTTCCGTTGAATGAAATGTTACCCAGCCACATGAACTATTTCACTTTCCTTTGCAAAGAATCTACTTTAATTTCTACTTTTGTTGACCCAAATATACATTTAAGAATTTCCGATTGCTAATCTTAAACTTCTTTGCATAGTATCGTTTCCCATGCATAACGACCTTCAGATTGGAAAAGGGGTGTACTCAGAATGTGACTGAAAGAAGGCAAATATAAAGAAGGCAGTGTGGAAATAAAACCCGGAGTCGAGGTTTAAGTGTTCCTAACGAAAGGTACCCAGGGGCCTAAAGCTTTGCTTTCCAGATTAGAATCGAAGAGGATACTTGTAGAGCTCTCCTGACACCATCCAAAAGCTCTAGGGATTCCAATAAAATATAATCCACGATTCACACCCGGACCCAAAGAGTTGGAAGCAATTATTCTTGCCACCCACCAAGAACCATGCTATTTTCTAGCTTTTGGATTCCTCACTTCCCACTATCATAGAGCCACCAGGCTCATTTTGAGACTGGTTTCAAATCGATTCGACGATAGTCTCGGTTTCATAAGATCAAATCCTCACTCAAGCACAGCTATCGAGTCCCTTTATTCTCTAATTCGAATCAATTGGCTAAATATTCCTCAATATTCAAAAACATTTTCAATTTTCTAAGAATTCCCAAATTCGTTCTGCTCCCCTAACCGCACAGTTGATCACCGTCATCTTGAGACGCGCAAGAATCTCGGTCGGTACACGGGGATGCCACAAACCCACACTTCGGAGAGATTCCGCTCGCAGAGCAGATCTGATGAGGAGTGGAACGAAGGACACCGATTCTTTCACGAGTTCGTAGAGAGTACGCCGGCAAGCAGAGGATAGGGGAGAAACGCAAGACATACGCGTGGCCGTGAATTCTTGCGGGTAAACGGAGGGGGGTGGAAAAGAAAGGAGGACATTATTAAACAGGGGAAGGCGCGGGGGAAGGTAAAGAGCACCATCCTTGAAAACAACTGATTAAAATAAAAGAGAGGTTCCTCCCCTTCATCTTCTCGTGAGCAGGCAGGGAAGGCACCCCACGCCAAGGGGGTTGGAACAAATAAAGGTTTCCAGCAGAGGGATGGGGATGACGATATCCCAAATTGCAGCGAGCACGGGGAGGCAGGCTTTGACCCCCGTCTCCCCAACCAAGTGCACGGGCGGATTGCAGAGCGGTCGGTGGCGAGAGTGGATGAGTTTCAGTGCCAAAGGAAGCGGAAAATTCTTCTCCGTGGTCTTCGGAGGGCGGGTGTTCACCCGGGGGAGCGGGGTGGTGCAGCGCCGATATTAACGGGAGAAGAATGTGGTTTCGGATTAAATAAAAAAAAATAAGTTCGGTGGTTTCGAAGGAGCACTGGGGTGGGAACACTAGAAAAACAGACCATACGGAAAAAGAGCTACTCACCGCGTCACGAACTTGTGCTCAACCACCGGCACAGTGACGGAATCACGAGAATGTAATGATAGGGTCAGCGCGGATAGCGGTTATTTCCGTAAACAAGACTGCCTTTATTTTACACGCCTCAGATATAAATGAGGTACGTATGCAATGGGGGAGGAGACTGAAGCCACTGTGACAGAGGAGACTAAACAGCTATACATGTCGAAAAGGCATATTTAGCAAGACCATAAACACAAAGAAATAATATTGACATCTAAACTTACTGAGTACCCCGATACCTACTTCGAGGATGTCTAGCAGGGGTGAACCATCGCCGAACACGCTAAAGACAACACTGAGCTACTGATATGCACCAATAGATTCAATACCCCTTGAGCATATATAAAAGCATGTTAGTATTGCACGCACTAGCCACGCCCAATTAAATGATCAGGATCTACGAAGGAATACGATGTATATTAATGGGTTAGAAATTCCTTAGCTTGCATTAGCCACAATTGTTATATGCATTCATGCATTAACATTTGCTCATTTTCTGATCCTTATTTTTTCTAATTCCGTTTTTAAATGTTTATTTTTTCTCAGTTCACGGATATCCAATCATGCCTTTGTTATCGAATCAGCTGCAATGCATAAGAGAGATTTCCAAATATTTCTTATCTTATCTCAGCTTTTGCATCAAATTATCACAATACCCGGAGAGTTCAATTAACATTGTTTCAGATGCACTAATAGTATATAGAATATTACTAAATAGAAGATTATTTATCAACAGAGGCAAGCGCCAAAAAGTAAATTTTTACACCACAAGGAGATGACTAAATAATATCACGTACGCTCTACAGGTTCATGCAGGCACGCCGGAAAAAGTCGAAAATATAAACCACGAAAATTATATTCCAAGTGCCTCGAATTTATTTAGTTTTTCCGCGTAAGGAAAATGCCAAATTTATGCTGAAAAAAACTACGAGATTGACTTGGGTCTCTCTCTGGAAATAACGGTGACATCCACCATAGTCAAAGAAAATTAAGTATGAAATCATGCCAGTTCGAGGCATGATTCGCACATTACGATAAAAACTAGTATCTTTTAGCGACTCTCCACCATTAAATTTAAGGTACATACTTCTATATCCTCGCTACATGGCCAGCGGCCATAAGTGTGAATGCTATAGGCAGAAGATAATGAGGTGATCAAAAGAATGAGGATTTATGAAAGAGAAGTGAGGTGATCAAAAGAATTCAAATACATGTCCTTCTTAATTTCGGGGTGATTGCGGTGGTTCCATTACGAATTTCACGGTACGGTTCCGGTATCTACGAGTTTTTCATTACCAACTACAGAAGGCATGTATGTACGTTGAAGTAGATCGCTACTTTAGATCCGCAAGCCATCAATCCGCATGGAGTACATGTAAGTCATAATGCTACTACGGGATACATGCAACACTCCATTCGGCAAAGCGAACCAATGAATTGTGCCTTAAAACTACCCTCGTGAATTCCTAGGAGGGAAATATTCACCTGTGAACTCACCAACTGGACTCAAGGCACAGTTTTCCTTTTGTTTCGGGGCACGTGCCCCGAGGGTGCTTTTGCCCCAGTTTTCCTTCGGTTTTTAAACGGCGCAGCACAGACATTTCGGCTTTTGTATTTCCGTCTGCAGCGAGGAATAGAGATGATGCCAAGGTTTATGACTCCCCCTAACCACGGAGAGCGGCCAATGAATCCCACCATTTGCCCCTACGGAATCGATTATTTATGCAAACGGCGAGGGGGATCGTGTGCATTGTTATTTTCTCCGGGGCCGAAAAAAATATCGAACGAGACTTGCGAGGGCGATGATGAGCTCCGACGCTGAGACGAAGGAATAAATGAAGCGTGCTTTTCGTCGTAGAGCTGATGTAAGCGGGGAAAATAAGAAAAACCCTTTTGTAGGAGGTCGCGGGAGAAAACAAAACAAGCGGATTACCATGAGAGGAGACTACAAAAGACCTCATTCCGGCGAAAGGGCATTTTGAGAGCTCTTTTAACTTTATCCTCCAAAGAGAAAGAGGGAGAACATGCAAGTCCATTATTAACCTATTCAAGGATGAAGACTAGCCATAGAGGTAGTAACCTAAGAGAATAACGTAAAAAGTTCTTTTTCAGAGTGAAATTTCTATTTTTAAACCTCTCGCCACAAACTTTTGCCGTGATTGATTGGCAGTCGGAAGTTAAGCAGAGAATAAGAATTAAACGTGCGAAAAAGTTTTTAATATGCTCACCAATTTTTTACTACCAACTGGACACATGACAAACCAGCCCTCGCTTACGGTTAGCTTAATGGGGTTTTAAAAGAACACAATATTTCAAGTTGGTGAAATAATACAACAGCGATTCGCGGTGAAAGAACGTGATCCAATATTCATGGGCCTGAAGGACCAGCCATTTGCGCTTTTGTGAGTGCTCTATCAGAGGAATTTTTATACGATCCGGCTAGCGTAAATTTTAATGCATATATAATTCCAAAAAATTAATCTGCAAAACGGTGTTCAGAAAACTACGACAAATCCATTAATAATTAATTTTTTTATACTGATGGCTGGCAGAATGAAAAATTAATGGAATATTTCATCGGTGACAAAAATAGAATAAATGCGTGTATGAATGATATCACGATATGGAGATCATTTTTTCATTCAAAGATCATTAGTCATGATTAATCGATGAATAGTTTCATGAAAGAGAAGATAAAACGATTGCGTCCGAGTCCTCCCAATAAAATATAACACAAATGAGTTTTTAAAAATATTAGTGCAAAAAAACGCGCATTTATTGCACCAAAAGTCTCAATATGAGAAAAAGACTGCGATCCAGCAAGCAGAATACCCAGTTCACTCCAGCCATGCTTAAACTACGATCCGCCAAATGCCTTTGGCTTCAATCTTCTACTCTCCCAACTACTTTCAACCCATCCTTTCCTTGATACTCCAATTTTTCCTACCCGTTGCGTCCTCATTGGCTCCTTTTCCTCTTTCAACTCGACTCTCACATCTTTCAAACCCCCCTTACATTCTCTCTCTCTCACTTTCTCCCTCATTCTCCTTTCGCCCGTCAGAAAAGAGGACTTCATCGTGAGTGAGGAAGACAAAAGAAAGGTGAGATAATGAAGGGGAGAGCACAAAACCCGTGAAGAGTGGAAGTGGGTGAAAGGGAAGAGGAAGAGAGAGATGGAAAGACGATGATGGTGAAGAGAGGGAGTGGGGAGGAGAGAAATCTGGCTTTAAAACCCCCGGGGCCGGCGGTGGGGTTGAGGGGAGGAGAAAGCAAGTGGCAAAAAGAAGTGGGAAATCAGTGACGCGTGTCAAGTTGCGGTTTCGCAGATTCCGGGCACTCGAGCAGACAAGGGAGCACTCGTAATTTCAGCAAACCACCGCCACCGGTCCCCTAAACCCTCCCTTCCCCCCCGCCAACCCCTCTCCGACGGAAAACGGCAGAGGTCGACGCGCATTGTCCAGCATTCCTCATCACGTATTCACGGCTCGGAAAGAGATATTTTCATTTCCGACGGTCGCGACAACCGCAAACAAAACGACTGTTTGATAATCCTTCCTCCGTTCGCATAAGGAGATTCATTTTCAATACCGTGCGAGTGGGACTATTCCACCAAAAAATAATAAAAACGAGAGGTTACCTGGCGCTCAGCGTGAAAACGTGCTCCGGGCATGAAATGGTCGAGTTCACCGATGAAATAAGGACGTGTGGAACGCGACTTATTTTTCGTGAGTTTGCCTCTAAGGTGTAAAGTAAAAGCGAGACTGCTTTCGTTAAATTCCGGTTCGTACGGCTCATTCCATATTTTATGCTAACTCGTGGGTAAATGACGGCAGTTATGTTTACTCAGAGGAATCAATGCACTATTTTATTCAGAATATAGGTTGCATTATGCCACTGGTAACCACATTATAAAGCAATTTGACGCCGATATAATGACGATATTATTCAAGATCAAAAGGTAAAATCAAATCTCATTTTGCTTCATTCTACTATCAATAAACTGGACGTCGAAGAGCAATGTGTAGCGAGTACTTTAAGTAATACAGCAGTATGTTGTTCAAAAAGGGAACCTTTCTATGTTAATTGTTATTTGTGTTAATTAGTGACCTTTGACTAGCTGTTATTGTATTAAATTGAACTTTTTTAGCACCACTTGGTGGAACCACTGAATACACTATAATATAAACATAATTTACTTTATAAAGTATGCGACCGGTTTTGTCACTTACTAGTAGTGCCCGTGCACCTGGCTGCCTAAGCGGAGAAACCGGAAGTACATCTTTTCAATAAACAAAAAAGTGATGTGCTATATCATCCAATTGTATTGGATTTATGAGTACACGTTTATAGCGTATGATTAGTGACAAGTTACCACCTGCAACACACCCTCGAGGTGTCCTACAGGATGTGATGTAGATAATGAGATTTTTCAATAACGATTGCCAAAAGAAGGAATAAAAAACGGTAGTGTATATTCATTTTATGCCTTCCTTTCCAGATAGTAGTAACTTCCCACCCCGAACAGAAGGAAAAAAAATCCAGCCGGTCACGGACTCTCAGTATTAAACGAAGGCCGAGGGATTACCGTGGGAAAATCTCGTAGGCACGGAACACACTTCCCCCACACTCCTTCTTAGTCTTTGGACGTGAGGTATGGATTGGCGCACCCTCCATTTTTCCAACGTGGGAGGAACCACCTAACGCTAACCAGAATGTCACGGCGAGTGGACATGTGAAGCGAGGGACGCGACAGGCGAAGAACGCGGCGAGCGTGTTCCGAGGGTTTAAGCATCCAGCAAAGCGGACGGTGGGGCGGGCGGTCGGAGGGGAAACGACGACGCACGGCACGGAGACGCGCACTTGGTCCTCACCCTCGCTCCTTCCCCTCAGTGATCAATTCGAAGCGGAGGGAGGGTGGCTATTTATTTGATGGGGGAGGAAGGGAACAGCAGGCACTATCGGAAGAGAGAAGCGGGAGAGGGAGGAAGATTTGCTCGAAGGAAAACGTGGCTGCGAGAATGACAGATACAGGGGAGAAGGTACTGAGAATCAGAGTGGAATACTGGTGTTCTACCGGTCACGGTAAGTTTCCGTTGGCTCTTTCGTTGCCCATTAAGTTTTTCTGTGCTATTTTTCAATTGACTCTTAATGTGTCCTAATCCACTTAATTCCAGCTAAAAATCGTATACTTTTCCAAACCTCCTCTCTCGTCCAGCGACCAACTATTATTATGGGCTTCAGTTAAATTCAATAAATCGTCTTCACTTACAAGGTCCATCCACAGACTTCGCCTCCTCCTTATTTACTTCAGCAACTTTCCTGGCTATCCAACCTTGTCCAATAAACCGCCCATCTATATTTTTCAACACTTCGCATGCTCTTCATTCTTTTTCAGACCAACAATTCAAATATCTGTGACTTATAATCGTCCTACTTCCCCAGTCCTCAGTCTATGTTTTTCAAGCAATCCGTGCAAACTTCATGATCAAACACCTCACGAACCTTTTCATTATAAGAGACAGTGTGATTACAGGCCACGTCATTGGCGAAGAGAATCTTGCAAAATTAAAACCTTAATGCAATTAACAAAAGAAGTACAGAGCCGCCCCATATGTAATTTTCTTTTTCGTTGAGTAGTCACTTGAAGGCAGACAATGCTAAAAAAATCCATATCGTGGAGGGGGATATATCCATCCCCCTTTACGCTTACGCAACGGAAAGGAAGGACAGCCGAGGGATGGAAGCCGTCTTGGGAGAGAAAGAGAGGAGGAAGGGGGAAAGAGGAGTGTATTCGAAGAAAAGAAGGGACGATATGAATTAATAAAATTGGGGATTTCTAAAAGGGTGGGGTCAACAGAGAGAGGGAAAGAGAATAAATGGGGACGATGGGGATGGGGGGAGTAGCCATGCGTTAAAGGTGGATAAAGGAGTCCACGGGGTGAGGAGGGATATGGCGAGGGGAGAAAAATGGGGAAAAGAGAGGCGAATGGGGAAGGAAAAAATTACGCGTCTCCCAGGGAGCTAGGGGAGGGAGGCTCTCGTATTTTGAAAAAAGAATTGCAGGGAAACGAAGCCCAGAGAGGCCTCGCGGATAAGATTGGAGATTTATAATTGCATTGTGGTGGGACGAAAAAATTGTAAGATGTGTTTGGAAAATTGAATGCGGGAGCGATTGGAGCGGAGGCCGGAGGTAATTGGCTGTCAATAAAAAATAAAGAATCGACTGTCAGCTGCGAGGAATCGAGTTAGTATTGCACCTGTCTCCAAGCTCGTTTTTTTTCGAGAGAATGGTGAAAAAACTTGCCTTCCGACATCTCCAGGGACTTCTAAATACACTCAAAAACTCCCGTGAAAAGGCAGATTTAAGTAAATCCTCCACGTGATCAGAATATTTAATGTGGAATATAAAATCTCTCGAGATCAAACTCCTTTTTCCGATGAATAAATATTTGGCATCTTGAGATAATAAGGGAGGCCACTGAATCCTTATTCCCAAAGAAAAATTCCAAAAAAAAACGCAAAAATCTATACTTAAGGACTATTTCTCAAGGAGGAAGTAAAAAAGGGGGAAAATAATTTTTAAACGCGGCCAACCTGAAACTGCCCCTAGACACGTAAAATTTCAACCTCGACAGACCCCCACGGCTGATATCGCCAACTAGCGTGTTGAGCGCCGAAAAATCTATAAGGAAACGTCCCTGAAAAATTTTATTGAGACAACTATGTCTGACATGGCAGCTCAATAAACTTCTTATCGCCTCCCGAGAGTTAAAGCGCCCATAAACAATGGCCGTGAGAACCTCCGTTGGACGCATCAGGACGTGCGTCGTCGCCGTAATCGAGTATGGGGGGAGAGGGGTTTCCCCTCAAGGGCGGTGGAGACGGGAGGACGGTATAATCCTTCGCCGTAATCCTCTTGCCGCACGCTCCACGACGCCGCTCCCAATAATGCCCATCAGTCAGGGTCCCAGGGGTGGCCCGCGGCACCCAGGCGTCGCACGCGCGCAACCGCAAAGCGGGGGAAATGGCCCTGACCAGATGCTTGCCGTAAACCCTCCGCAATCACGCGACTTCTCCCTCGTTTCGAGGCAAACGAGAAGACTCGCGTGAATCCACCGTTGGCTTTCCGAAGCTCGGGAGTCGGCCTCAGCTGAGCGCCGTGAAGTTAGGCAACACGCGTCACTTCATCTGCTCGCACTCGAGTGACTCGAGTTAAATTACGCGTGGGAGACTCGAAGCGGTATTTCTGGGTAGCTAGAACAATGCCACAACTAGGTAGGAGCCAGGCTCGAAACCCGAAAGAAATATCATTGGAATTCCAACTTGGATTCTGTGTTTAGAGAACTCCCTGGTCAATACTCCGTCCGTCGGATACGACGTTAGATCCTAGTCCCCTTGGCGCCTTTCGAGAAAAGAAGGCAGATGCGGACTACCGATTTCTCCTCTTCCTTCCAACTTCCCTTTCATTCCCATACTTATAGCTTCCTACCCAGTATGATACTCCTTTACGAAGGAATTGAAACCTTGATGAAATGAGATCTTCGTAGCGGCTACTTCATTGTTCCCGCATTGCTTTTACGTTTTTGCCACCACCATCAATGTAATGTTTCTAACTCTTCTACATCTTATTTATATTACTCTTCGTTCGGCATATTTACTTGGTCTTGGTCGCGGAATCTTCTGTCTTCCTTCCGATTCTGTTCTTCAAAAAAAAAAACACAATGGGCCGACGTATATCAAAGCAACCAATTTTGTTTCTCCTTCATTTAGCACTCAATTTAAAAAATGACACCAAGCTCCAATATTTTATCCATTCACTTGGTACTCTCCATCCCCTTCATTTAGAGGGTTCCATACGTTTCTCTTGCAACCTTCTCCGTTTTCACGAAGGCGCAAGGCTCTGATCCAAACATTGCCCACGAGAATATACACGAATTTTGTATTATTGTAGATTTTTTTAATTTTCAAATTAGGAGTAGCGCTCATTTCAAACCAAATTCTCACACTCCTTAAATGTTTACATGATATTTACGCCACAAACATATAAGGGCTTTGTTGGGGCTAAATTTGTGTTGAAAATCGAGCGTGGAATTGAATACCCGAAAGAAAACATTCCTTCCCCAAAGAAATGAAGATTTGCACCCCCATAATTCAACGCTTAAGCAATTCTAAGGGCCTTAAATGATTTACAAGGCCCAAAGGCATCAATGGCAACATACTGTTATATATTTTATAGCTATAGAATAGACCAAGAGACTGTATCGAACTCTAAGGAAAGGTGTTGAGCGTAAGTACCTTCCGATAAAGCCCCACACTCTCACCTGAAACATTGTAACATGGCAGATTATTAAAAACGATCAATCGTCCGTCTGCATTAAAATTTTATAGGATTTATAGCAGACAGCAGGGGACACGAGGAAGCAAGCATCACTCATTCTCCTCCACCCAAACTCCAGCAAAATCCTGGGGAAAATTCATGCCAAGGCGCACATAAAAACCACGGTCACATGAATCAAGACGCTAGAGAGATTTTTATGAGAATAAGTTTAATGACTACTCAAGAACTCGTAAGCGAGAGGGCCTCGGGCAGCTACGCTTAGAGGGGAGCCGGGTCCGCCTCCGCCCTTGCTGGCAATTCTGGCGCATTCAGGGCGGTCCGAATGCAGCCACCAGCTGATGAAAGCAATGAAAATAACGGTCAAAGAATGATGAAACATTGCTCAACGAGGAGAGCGAGAGAAAGAGAAATGTGGAGTCATGGGGAGTGGGGGGAGGCACTAATTAAAGCACGGGACGCCGGCTGGATATGAAAATGAGGAAGTGCAGACGCGGAGGCAGCGAAAGGGGAGGAGAAAGATGAGAAGGAAGAGGAAGGAAAGCAAGAGGAAGAAGACGCGTGGGAAGGAGAGAGACACCAGACCACTCGAGACTTGCTGGATATGAGGAAATTCCAGCACAGACACCCTCTCAGTCTTTCGGTCGGACATGAGCGTACATAAACATATACTTAAAGGAGGGGCGAGAGAGAGAGACAGCGGAACGAGAAGAAGGGCGGAGAGGGATGGTTGGGAAACGTAAGGTGGGTAGGGAACTGAGCGAGGGTTGAAAGAAAGGGGCGGGGAGAGTGGACGGCAAGGAGGGATGGAAGCGCGGAGGGGAGCGTAGAAAGGGGTTGGCGCAGAGGGTTGCAACCCCCAGAGATATACACGTGACCGGGGGGATAATTTCGGGGAGAGTCGAGGCAGGGGCGAATGGAGAGACAAGTCCGAGGGGTGGCTGGCGAAGAGTGGAGAATGGGGGAATTCCTCGGACGGCACGCAGTGGAATGGAAAGGGTTTTGGGGGTAGGCCGTTATCAGTTGGTCCCGGGGGCAGTGGGGAGGGTTTTCTGAGGAGTTGTGCGAGGATAAGGAGGAAAAGAACGTGCGCGAAGGAAGGAGGAGATGAGGGAGAGGGCGGTCGAGAGTTCCCCAGAGTTTCTTCGTATTCCTTAACGAGTTTTTCATCTTCGCGAGTAACGAGAGAGAGTCAAGGAAAAGTTGTTCCGCAGTTCCAAAATCCGTTTTGCCTCATGAATGCAGCCGCAATAATTCACAACTGTTTCGCCTCTCAGTTATCAAGACAATGGACATCTTTTTTTAAAGCCTTTTAATTATAAATGAAGGCGTTCCATATGAGAGCGTATACAAAAATTTAGCATATATCAAGAGGATCAAAAGATATCAGTTTTACGGACCTTTTTAATACGCACAAATTGCGGCTAAAAATGAATATGGACGATGGGAAATATTTAGCTATTTTGGTCCTTTATCTGGAGCGAAGATAAGAGGGTTAAGATCTCGAAAAATGTTTTGCAGCCAAAGACGTTCAAACCTTGCGGCATTTCTCATTTAGGGAACAAAGAAAAATGGAAGAAGATTCAGTGCAGAGTCACCGCTTAAATATTCTCAAGAAATGAAGTTGTTATCAATGCGAGTTATCCGCCCTAAGAAGATGAACTTGCTAATGTCCTTTACTTTGAAGATGGCGTCCACGATTTTAATAAAAGTACATATGAGCACATGTAAATAAAACTCTGTCGATATTATCTTGGTGGTATTTCATCATCAACGTGTTTGTTGAGGAATTTTTTGCAAATACCAACAAAATCATAAAACCAAAACACGATCCGCCATTTCCAGGTGATGACAATCTGAAGATAAGGGGTCGTATCTTGGTTTTGTGAATGGTGGTGTTTGTAAAAGATTTCTTAAAAAACATGTTGAAAGCATATATGTTGAAAACTCAGACTACCTGATCACCAGTAAGGTCATCTTTTAGTTTTCTAGATTATGATAGAAGTAATGTAGCAATAAGTTGCATGCCAGTAGTGCATGCTTGGTGATCTCCACCCACCCTAGCTGAGGCTCTCAGAACGTTGCGTAGATGTAGATGAATATACAATACATTACAGATAGTATGAAATGTCTGCAGTCGGCGACATAGAAGGTTATGAATTTTATGAGAATACCGATGGATGAAGACGTTGATTTGGCAAATAATCCGGTTTCTCTTCTCTGCATACATGATCCAATGAGAACGGAATGACAGACGATCAAGACAAACAAAAACGGAATCAACTTGATCACCAGTCAAAGACTTACAACGACCTCCTCCAAAAAGTCATCTTTCGATCCATCGCGGGATCATTTAAGTAGGCACTCACGCATAATCCGACAACATCTTTGGCCGCTCGCGCCACGTGCGTGGATATCACACCCCCGTATTCGAGACGCTCGCAACCCAACGCTCGCCTATCCAAGAGGATACGAGTCACGGCTCACAATTAAGAAGACCGCTTTTAGGGCGAAGGTGGGGAGGACAAGTGGAAGGGGAATGGCGCAAGCTTCTTTTCCAACCCTCAGCATACCTCCCCGCGCGCGTGCACATAAATTAGTCCTGGTTGGAGCCGCTAAACGCAAGCGAGTCCGTGTCCAGACTTTGGACTCCCCCACCCCGAGGTGCGGTGCCGAGGTATGGAAGAGGAGGAGGAGGAACGTGGCACGTCGCCTATATTAGGAGGAGGGTCTCCCCTCACCCCACAGCGTCACGCACGGCCGTGAATGCGTGCCTCTAGACATCGTTACGGAGGAGGTAGGGGAGGGGAGGGTGCGACGAAGAGGAGTGAGGTGTCCTCCTTCCTCCCCTCCGGAGGGGAGGCCCGCGAGAGGTGGGTGCGTGCCCTACGCGCGAAGTGCGACTTTTATCATCACTTCCGCTCCATTCTTAACCCCATCGCTATTTACATTGATTCAATAAAGAACACGTGAATTGGGGAGAAGAAACCTTTCTTGTCTAGCTCAACTCATGTCGTGCAGGTAGGACTTCAGTAAAGATAGAATATTAGCATGATACGAGACGTAAGGTTCAAGAGGTGAGAAAAGGGAAGCGGAGAAGGGATTATGCAAATATGAACATCAAAGGAAAATTTTCCCGCGTGTTTACTCACATAACATTCTTTCGCATTATATGGATAAATAAACACATTTTGATGACTTCCCTTAAAAAAGGAAAACAAACATTTGTCGGCCTACATTAGGCTCTGTAGCTGGACACAGATGTACGTGGAAGGGCCAGAGGAGTAAAGGCATGCAGGGGAAAAATGGACGCTTCATATAGCGGCACGGTTAGGGATTAAAATTGCATGGTTATGGCAGGCATGAGAGGGTTAAGTGCAGAAAAGGAATAGATTGAGGCATAATGGCCTGATGAGGACAATCGTCGAGGGAAAGGGAATGGGAAGAATAGAAAATGAAGACCTAGCATGTGATATACGGAGCAAATCAAGAGGAGAGCTGCGTCAAACCAATCCTAGGATCGTTTATCCTTTACGATTAACGCCGCATGAATTCAAGAGGAGAGCTGCGTCAAACTAACGCCGCATGAATACAAAATACGGATAAACATATTATCAAAATTTTGAGGATGTAGAATTCACACGGCAAGAAATTTAGGCTGCATGCCTTACTTTCACCAAGAAGCTATGATGATCATCTCGCCTGATGCTCACTGAATCTTCCGAAAGAACCCTACTCTTAGGCTATTGATTCATATTTTCACCATATCACGCCAAACGCCGCGGCGACGTGTTCGGAAGATTCAGGGAGCATCAGACGAGATGATCATGATAGCTTCTTGGTGGAAGTAAGGTATGCAGCCTTGCAGTGTGCATTCTACATCTACGGCCTCGTTGGGTGCGGGGTAAAGTCATTGCTTGCTATTCCTGGGGTCGCGGGTTCGAGTCCCGCTTGGGTAGGATTTTCACCACCCAGGGCTTGGCTGTGTGCGTTGTGTATTTCTTAATGGTTATAGTGCCTGATGTAAAACACCGTATGTGCTGTTTCCGGGTCTACAAAAATAAATAAAATAAAAAAAGCTCCTTGAGTCATCGATTCTTACTCCACTCTGGTAAAAAAAAGTCCATCTTCCTGTGCATGATTTTACTTTAATCGCCAAAAACCCTCGGTGAAGACACAGCGCATCATTTTAAGTGCATTGACATCCACACTTAATATTCATTCCCTCTGGTGAGAATACAGTGTGCATTATTTTTAGTGCATTTTCATTCATAATTTTTCTTTCTTCCCTCTGGTCAATTATGCATTACAAATATCCCAGTTTTCTCTCACGCATTACCACCCCTTCAATGCTCTCGGGGTTATTTTCATAGAGCAAAGGGATAAACGAGGCTGCTAGAATATTTTTAGAAACATATGTTAAAAGGCGAGAATATTGCGCAGGGGACCGCGCACAAGGGTCGGTCAAAGAGCGGCGAGTCCACAGGAACAACGGAAGCGGTCTCCAAATAGTCCGGCCGGAACGTTCCCAAATATTCGTGACGGAGCGTGCTGACGGTTTACGGATTCAAGAGTTCATAGTAGAGAACAAGAACGCCAGCGAGCGCTGGAATCTGATCCCCATGTGGTCATGCATTCCGTGAGGAAGGAGGATTCTGATTAATTTCTATTACTCGATGCACGCGACTGGAACGCACGCCAGTGAGACAGGGTCCCAGTAAAGAGCTAATAAAAATCCATTCTTTCCCAAAAGCGTCGTAAAAAACTTGATTCTCTTATGGAATACGAGGCAGGGATCACGATTTACAACGAATACCTCGCCCCATCTTTGGGTAAACTCGAAAGAATTCATCAGAATAATACATTGTAACCAATAACGGCTCTTCTAAATAGCTATTCTCGACAATGATGTCTACCATCAATTCCATTCAAAAACATTCCACGCCATAAAATGTACGCATTTGTTTTCTTGGTCAAAGCCGTTGAGAATTATTACACGACCCAGCATTGTCAATTTACCTGAGCGCACCGATAGCACTGTAGGAATCGATGCCTTCATGAAATTGCAACTTTGGTTAATGAGAACTTGGCTACCATGTTCCCAGAGTGCCTTATCATACTATTAAATGCAAATCGATTAAATTTAAATTGTTGTGAATAGTGTGAATTGATGACTTCTTTCTTTCAAGATTAAAATTTTATCTACTTTTGCAAGATGTTTATATTTTTCGTAAGAGTTTTATTATAGGTCATATTCTTTTATCACGGCCGGGTTGTAAACGAACATCACCCAAGCTTCACGGCTATGGAAAGATTCATTGGGGAGAGGAGAAAATATTGATGTGGCGAATGGAGCACCGGCCACCTATCTCGAAGACTTGGGTTCGAATAACCGGCAGAGGCATACTTTGTTCAGTTAAATCACACTTTATAATACGTTTCCGAGTGAACAAAGGACAGTGAAGTACTCCGGGCGTCGGGCGGGACATTTGATTGAAATCCATTAGGGGACTCATTTTGAGAAGACCAATGGGGGAGTTTACTCGGAACCGAAATCGCAATTTTGTACACGAAATCGTTAGATGGAAACGAAAAACGAATTTTAGTGAAAAAATTAATCTTCTAACCACAACCATTCACTCATAAATCAAAAATTAAAATAAGCAAAAGGTGACGCCCACCGAAAATGCTGCTGTGATAACATTGACGTCATTTTCCTCCCGTCCTTGACTGCTTTCAGGGGAGGGGGAAGAGAGTGGAGGGGGGTTCTCGGAAGGTCTGCTCGCACAGATGCTGTCGAAATCGCTCCCATTGGCCGAGTCAGCTGTGTCCCCCCCCTTTGCGATAAGGCGAAGTAGCTTCGCGGGCTCAGTTGTGATTGGACGAAGTAGATATACGTCAGAGGTTGCACCACACCCACTTTTCCGAAAGGGTTAAAAACATCAGTTTTTCGCCGCTTATAACTCGGGAAATAATTGTTGGATCAGAAAACGGAAAAATACGGGTCCTTTTATTTTACAAACTCTATCAGATTCGGCAATAAAAAAAATATGGTAAACGACCCCATTGACGCTCTGTTTCTCTTAAACATACAACCGTCCCAAAAACATACCAATAATGGACTAGGCACATATTATGGCGCAAGTTATTGCAACTATAGGGATCCTCCCCTCATAGTAAGAAAAATGTCAAGAAATGGAAAGGAAACAATCTCTCCCCCGTCAATAAACACGAGGGGAATAACCACTCGATTTCCATTTTCCACGCAGTCATGTCGACATTCTCACATTAAAATTCGCTTCAATCAATGGCATTCTGATTACTCAATCAATACTTCACAGATTTCTCAATCAATATCTTACTGATTACACCCATTAGCAAAATATAAATACATAAACCGGTTAAAATAATTCAGAACTGTGAAAAAGATAGTCATTCACCTAAAATGCAAAACCTTCCCTCTGACAAATAGCCACGAATAGTTCATTCATGAGAACGGTTTCATCAACTCAATTGTACCAGTCTCGAACTTTTTGAAATATTTTTCATAGAACAGCTCCAAAAAACGCCTATGTCCTGACGCAAGGTAGTCTGATGAAGGAAATGTTCACGGTGGAAGTGAATGGGAGTAGGTAATGACAAAGGAGGACCTCAACCTATGCTGCATATCAGCAAGGTGAGTTTCTTCACTGCTAGTTCGGAATCAATTTGAAAACAAGTAATAAGGCTAGGAATACAGGAAAAAATAAGAAAGCAATCGTAAGAGATTAGCAGTAAATCGGGCATACCGGCGGGTCTCAGAGTGACAGATGGCAAGGGTGCTAGGGCAGGTAAGAATGCCATGAAAAAGAGTACGGAAATATATGCGAGAATTCCTACATCACCCGCTCAAACTATACCCTTCAAATACGCCCCCTACCCACACCTGCAGCATGATGAGCCAATAATTGGATAGAATTAACGAAAGATCCACCAAAAGATGGTCACTCGTGAAGTACACGGAGGTAAAATGGCCAACAGTTAACACGGCATGGATTGCAGGGTGAATCAACCGATCGTCGCGCCCAGGGTTAAGGGGGCGAGAGAGGACTTCCCCCGTCGCAGGGCCCGGAACGCTCGGCATGGCACGTGGAGCATAGCCGACGACGGGGGTCGGGCGAGGGAGGATTGAATAAGTAGGGAAGTGGGGGAGGGGCGGATGCAGAAGGAGGTGCTCCGAGTGGGAAAGAGGGCGGGCCGGGGGGAAACTCGCATGTAAATATCTCCGAGAGCAGATGGAGTCGGATTGATTGATTGTTTCCCGCCGCGATGAGTAGGGACGCAATGAGGTGGGGGAGGAGGGAGATATGAAATGAGGATCGGACGAACCCCGAGTCGTCCTACACGTCCCACCATACGGCTGGGTGCTCGGCGTCGTTCAAACGTGTTTCATGAGCCAAACACTCGCTTCGTTATTCGTTCTAGTTTTCTCAAAATACGCTGGCCGCGGTAGTCACGTCGCCGGTCAGGAAACCCAGAAGGTCGCGAGTTCGAATCCCGTCGCATGGGACATGGATGTTGCGTTTGTATTAGGATTAAGCTCATCATTGGCATGAGTGAGACGGTGTGATACAATCTGAGCTGTAGGAACCGAGCAGCTGGAATTATTATCTCTCGGAATGTGAATTAGTACATAAAGAATGCTGATATTAACAATGGGGTCTCAATGTTCATATTATGTTGTCAAACCAGCTCTTTTCCCGATTCACTGCTAATTACTGACGGTATCTTACGTTGGTTACTGCAGTTAATTTTCTAGTTAGTAATCCTAGAGTTATTTGGTAATATGTGCCTTATTGTTTAATGTTCGTTCAAGCTCATGGACGGTGGCGCTGTGCGCAAAATTACGGCTGCTTCGAGACATTGTATTCGTTGTGACATTCGGCAGTGCGTCACACATGGTAGCATTACTGCCCAAAAAAACCTTGCTCGATTTCGGAATCCAGGATCGAATTCCGGTCAAGGTGAATGATTTTTTTCTCTGAGGAAATTCTGCTAAAATTTTTGAATCGGTTATAGACTAGCTATACATAGATAATTAATTATAGACTTGGCCTTTGGAGCACCTTGAAACCGAATTATAACTAAATTCTTATTTTTTTGATCGATTAAGCTCACAGTGTGAAATATTTCCCTACCAAATCTTTGTGGTCTGCTAATGCTGCACGTGCGCATGCGAGTTCACCGCTGTGCGAGATCTGAGGCTCTGCTGTGATTCGTGCTCTTTTAAGATAAGGGAGTTTTCCTTTTAGTTTCTTCCTGCATTTCTTTTAAGCGGGGCGATTTTGTTCTTTTCTTTCCTGAATTCCTAACGTTGGTAAGGCTTGCCTAGTCGAAGCACTTATATTCACAGTTTTAGTACTATCCATTAGCCTCCCACGCGGGGAGACTAATGGATAGTACTAATTACCCCTATATTTTGCTTCATTTACGTCTCAACACATTAGACTCTCTCCAATTAGTCTCAACACATAATGCGATGAGCGGTAATTGGGAGCGAAGCGGGAGTGTGGGAGCGGGTACCGTGCTTACGATACAAACACGAATAGCCAATATTCTTTTACAACTGAAAGAGAGCGTTCATATAGGGACGTGAAGCCCTCCCAGACCAGCCCCTTATGGGTAAAAGAGAGCCCATAGCAATAATTTCCTCGTGACGCTTTATATACGCTCGTGAAAGCGCGTGCTTGAGTAACCGAGGGAGGAACTTTAGTCTATCAACATGAGTTATGTTCGTGACGATTACTTTCGCGTTCATAAAAGTCCCCCAAATATTATCGCAGCCGAGCCGGGCGAAGGAGACCCCAATCCCTCAGCTTGCCACTCCCAGACCTCTCCTCCACTGCGACGACGATGTGCCGGCGGCGATAACATTAAGGAAGGGGGAGGGGGTGTCAGCGGAATTCCCAGCGCACTTCATTAGGAGCCCAACGAAAACAAAATTGAAAGCTGCATTTGTCCCGGGGACACGCATGCCAGCAGTAACCGAGCCCCATTCATCCGGGAACCACTGCCCACCACGGTTTTCGTTTTAATTCCGCTTAAGGCCACTTAATTAGAGGCTTGATTAAGTTGGACGTCGCGCGCAATATCGAGTATCCCGCCGGAAATTTCGTGTGCGAGCCGTCATGAGCAATTCCAATCTTTCGCAATCATCCTCGGGACTCATCTCCCGCAGACTGTTTACTCTTCGTCAACGCGGATGTGTTTACATCGGAATCAGGGAGGGGATACGGCTTGCTTACTGACTGTTTTTAAAAGGGACCCAAGGGCGATTACGGTCCCTCCCTTCCGCTATGCTCAAAGATCAAGGCCAGAGAAATTTAAATTGAAAGCTAGTATCGCGAGCGTCAACAAATTCAGCTTTGGAGATGGCAGAACTAATACTCCACATCACGTTAACAGAATCGACAATCTCGCAATATTCACTCTCTTCAATAAGAGCGGCAATGGGGACGTTTGCTTAATGCGAGGGAGGAAACGATGATGGATGAGTGATGGCCTGAAGAGATGGGCATCAAAGACTTTGGTGAGGAGCGTTACACTGCACAGTTTCAAGCTTTGGACTCTGAGGAAGTAGCGTAATTGAGTCAGAACAGATACTTAAGAATATTTAGAGAAGGATGGATACGTTAAAGACGGTACCAAAAGAGATAAAGCATTAGTTGTCGCTGAGGCAGGGAAGACGGATTTTAGGAGTGTCAACAGCCGTCGATATTGTGGATTGAGGGGTGACCAGCGACAACGCAATGCTGAATTCCATATTGCATCTAATGATATTACTGCAGAAGAGGATGTTAATACGAAGATGTAGGGGAAAGGTAATCAAACGTCGTCAACGTAAGAAGAAATTTGCCGTCCATAAAAGCGAAAAAATGCAAAGCGTGCGTTAATTGTGTCAGATTAAAGTATTTATAAATATTCTGTCGCCTGCTTTCACTATTTCCAGAAACACCTTACCAGGGTGGTTACTGATATCCAATTTTCAAATTCCCTGACTATTCCCTGACTTTTCCCTGATGACCTTACCAATTTCCCTGACCGATCGCCAAAAGGTCTGCTATTATCGGAACATTTTATTTCTGCTGAATTAAATTTTTGTCAAAACTCAGAAAATGTTAAAGACTGAAATCAATACATTAAAAGTTATAAGAATGAAAAAATACACTAAACCTTCACAAGTTAAGCCCTCACACAAATTATTCACACTTTTAATACATTTTTCGCGGCCTCGTATCCGCGGCCGCGTATCGTATTTCCGTGGCCGTGTATGTTTCCTTCGGTAAAATTACAAATTGACAATGTCTAAATCTTCAAGGAAGAGGTAGCGTGTCGTGGTAGTTCTGGGAAGTTTAAGATTACTGAAAAGGAAAGTTAATGGCGAATTTACTGGCGGACTCCGGCACAGGTTGCGCGAAAAATACAAACAAAGCCCAAGTTGTTAGACTGGATCAAAATCGGATGGCACGAGTGACGTTTAGAAGCGAATAACAATTTGACAAACGTGGTCATAACCCCTTGATTGCAAGAGGGAACCAAAAATGTAAAAATATTTGTATAAACAAACAAAACGTAATCGCGCCACTGCGAGCGAAAACAGGAGGTAATTAGCAACGGCAGCATCATATTCAGGAAAATCGTATTTGAGGTGGTTTGTGACCTGACCAAATTGCTTCGAGACGGAGCTAAGGGGGCCATTCAATAATTATGTCGAGCGTGAGGGGAGGGGAGGAGGACACTTCTTACTGTCTCGCGAAGGGGGGTATGGGAATCGAAGATGATCTTACATAAGATTTTGTTTACACGTGTGATCGTACTTGTATTACCGTTTTAATAATCATCGTCTCGTATTTTTAGAACTGCAAGCACGTATTTACTACAAGCTAGTGTTCTGCAACTACCTCATTACCTGAATCTTGGAAGTTAAAAAAAAAACGCGAGGTAAAATCTTCCGAAAAACATAGCCTCGGATTCCTCGTGATGAGCGGAATACATGGTGATCATGAATAATAACGCTACTAGGCAAATATCGCATTAAGGATATACATAATAGATACATCGTACGACTGATTCACAGCTAAATAACTAAGATTCACAACTGAATGTTCAACGAATTGACGGGGCTTATTCTATGCTCTTCGGCGACGGACATTCGTTTTAGTTGGTGAAATAAAGGGCGGGAAAGACTGCCCGATAAATGTAACGGTAGAAAAATAACGAGAATTTCCTATCCCGGTTTCTCCCTGACTTTTACGAGAATTCCCTGACTTTTCCCTGACTTTTCCAGATTTCCAATTTTCCCTGACAATTCCAGGTTTTCCCGGTTTTCCCTGACGATCGCCACCCTGCTTACACGGGAGAAAACCCCAAAAAAAGTTTGGGCAGCGACGGATTGCTTCCTCGTTAATATAAAGTGATTCTTTCGAGTCAGTCCGGACGAAAGATTTAAAATTAGAGTGCGATAGTGCGGAAGGGGCCCCAGGAAGGATACTAATCTGCAATAAAAACCCGACATTCAAACGAGAGATTGTTCGGGAGTGAGGCCGGCAGATAAGAAAAAGGGGGATAGGGATTTGAGAAAGCAAGGGGACCCCACCAAGGGGGTTGCCCCCTCCTACCAAGGAGTAGGGGAGGGAAGGGGGGAGATTACAGGGGAGGGGGGAGGGAAGCGGGGAAGGAGGCTGGAAGGGATATAAAGTGAGGGCGACGGCATGGGATTACGAATGGGATTAAGCGGAAGGCGTTAAAAGGGCGGGAACGAGGATGGGCGAAGCGAGGGAGGAGCGAATGAAAGGGGCAAAGAGGAAGATGAGAGAACGAAAGGGAAAAAGGGACGGAGGAATGGGCAATTTCGGGGCGTCCGGTCCGTGCGAGGAATGGAAATGGTAACTGGTGGGCTAGAATGAGGATATGCATCTGCATCTACGGAGTACCCTCGAGGGTGTATGGCAGAGGGTGAATGATCAACAAACATGCACCAAGTAGATGCATTCAAAAAGGAATATTACTACAACATCACGGAAACACGTTGTGTTACACATTCAACATGCACGTGCAACTAAATAATTAGCATCCGCGCAGGAATATAATACGTTATTGTTCACTGGTTAGGCATTTTTAATTGAATTAAATTAAAATGAACTACAAACCACCTACCTATCCGGCTTCATGCAACCAATTATGATCTCATATTATTAGCAGGAAGAACGGCATTTAATCTTTATCTTAACAACAGTCTCTCGATAATCTATTCATACTGATCAAATCTAATGAAATAATCGGATGTTGTTAATAACAAGGA
Organism: Platycnemis pennipes; assembly: GCA_933228895.1. Lineage (NCBI taxonomy): Eukaryota > Metazoa > Arthropoda > Insecta > Odonata > Platycnemididae > Platycnemis > Platycnemis pennipes. The sequence continues at coordinate 43,477,361 of OW121848.1, forward strand.
AGTGTTGAGACAGGAATAATTAATAACAGGGAAGGGTCGAAACAGTGAATGGTAAGTAAAGTTTAACGTATGAAAGAAAACGAGGGAAAAGGAAGAGGACAGGAGCGGACGGGAGTGAAGAAAGACGAAATAGCAGTGGGAGAGAAGGAGAGAGATTGTTTTTATATACGGCGTGGCCATGGAAACCGCTGCCGTAAACAGCCGCCGAAAAAAGAAAAAGGAGGGGTAGGTTTCGCTATCACGAAATTTTTCCCAGTGCAGGAAACGGCTCCGTGAAATGAAGAAATCTTCAGCAATAATAATCCTCGTATCGCGAGGGTAACAAAATATCACAACGAACGAATCTCTGGAAGAAAAAACGAAAAAACTAAGTTTTTCAAGTTGCCGGGTTGTTTTTATCGCCGGAATGGAAAGGAAGTAGTATTATTTATTTCAGTCAAAAAATTCCCCCATCCGCCCGTAAAATTTCACTCGTGCTTATTTTCTTTCGATAGCATGAAACAAACGGATACCCAGGAGAAATTATTGCTATACGCGGAAAATTATTTCTGAAAATATAATAACTTCAGACGAGTTCTCAGCAAAGGAAACCTCGAGAAATGATCGCCATCCAAGCAAATAAATGGGAGATGAGCGGTGGCCGCTTTGACCGGAATCGAATATTATTGAGCAATCAACGATGCTGCAGCGGTGATGATGAGAAATTTGGGATGCTGACGTGAATAGATGACCTTCCCACGCACACGCGGCGGACACATCCGCTTCAAGATTCCGGTAACAGCCAATGACAGATGAACGCCACGGACCGAATTTAAATGGGGGCAGGAACGAACGAGTCTCGTGCAAGAGGAAATATGGGTGTCTTTGATTAGATCACTCAAAGTAAACGACTACACTTTTTATCATAAGTTTCCCTATTCAAATGATCCTATTACGTAAGAATGATAAATTATTTTAGATAATTTATATTTTTAGTGCATTATCTTATTCCGACAGCTGTTGGACATGCCAAATGCGTCGCTCGACGTCCATTTCACCTTCGTGTACTACCATATTTACTTTTATCTCACGAGGTCTACAGTAACCTTACAAAGGTTCATAGAAGATGTAAAAGCCTAGATTAGATACTGTAAGAAAATTGATTTTATGGTGACCTAGGTGTTAAAACAAGTGTTTCAGCAAGCCATGACTTACTTCCGCTTAATCACGAAATTGTAAATTAATTACCTAATACGGAAACAAAGCCTCAATACCTTTCAATAGAGTCACGGGCTTCTCAGATGAAATAATGAAGCAATATACTTCTACTGTAAAGCAATTTTCGTGTATCACCAAAACTCAAGAAGTACCTGCCCACAACTCTTCCATAACAACATTTTCCTACCCTTTTTCCCGCGTTTTCCAGGCCTAAATTGCCTTAAAGTTTATTTCAACAGCACTTTCAATGGTTAAAGGGATGGAGAATATGTAAGAGAAGTCTATTTAAGACTTTCCAAATATAAAATATCGAAGATAACTTTAAATTATAATTCCTATATAAGTTTTAATTATAATAAGGCGAATGAAGGAAGATCCTCATCTAACATTTATACATATCAATCACCAATAAAATTGATGTAAATAAAGTTTTTGTTATGATTCTTCTGCCTGGGCTGCGCGTTTCCCACCTTTGGTGCAACATATCCTCTGCAACCTCGCGGAAGTGTATCAGGAAACCTCCCGCTAAATATTTTGTCGTTGCTCCTAGATCTGTCGACGGAGAACTCATTTTCTGAATCAATGTGAAAATTCTCCGTACGGTGTCACAGACAAGACACTTCATATTTCTAAAGAGGAATAGAAGGGCAATTTTAATCCCGCACCTACCGTAATCCTCTCCGACACGTTCGAATTCCCACCCAATAAGCTACAGTTAGCCTCCCGACGGAGAGAGGAGAGATCAACACTCCTGGCCTAACCAAACAACAAGCGCCCTGTGTACACGGCCACGGAAAGGTTGCGTGCGTCAGAACTTCATAAATACAAATTATTTAGCAATGACGTGAGCGGAGGGACGGGAAGGTGGAACGTAAGCCTCGATTCGAGGTCCCACGTCACCGGCATACGACGGAGACATAAAAAAAGGTGGCTCGGGAAAGGAGGGAATTAGCGAAAGGGGCAGGGAGAAACCTGACCAATCCCTCCCTTTCTCCCTTCGAGGCCAGACGCTGGTCGGAATGGAGAGGGTTTTTTTTGGCGAGGGTGCAGGAATGAGGAGAGGCGGATATCTACATCTACGTCGTACACTACAAGCCACCACAAGGGTGCGAGGCAGGGGGTGACTCCACACAAGGCGTGAATTATCAGCAAGTAAACTCATATTCTTAGAGGCTACACTCTTTATTTCACTATCAGAAACTAATTAAGCGAGGAATAGCGGCGATTACACATGAAATACTGTGTTCTACCTCAAACTAACACATAGCCTGGAATATAATGAACGAATCAGATGTAAATATCTCTGGTTATATTTGAAACATGCATGGAGATCTATAAAAGCAATTGCACTCATGTGATTACATTTAAATAATCATGCCTACATGCAAATAAATCTAAAACCTTCACACTTCTATTCAATGCAATGATGTGCCCGCATTGTGAGTGGAAAGAATGACATTTCCATCTACATCTAGACGCAAAACACAGCAAGCCACCGCGAAGGTGAGTGATAGGAGGGTGAAAAATAACCATACGTGTAATACCAATCTGCAACCATGAGGTAAATAACTATTGCTTTTCTTAATCATGTTAGTTTGCATACCTGAGACAGGTGGAACTAAATGGCTATTATCTACATAGTAAAACCAGAATTATTGACTGGTTGATTATTTCGTAAAACATACCGATTTATATCCCCCAAAACATACCTAAGTTAGTAGTCTTAACAACGTGTTTGGGATGCACTGGAGACTAACCAATTCCATCTACCAACCCATTTACCATGTTACATATTATGTTCTCTTGTGGTTCGCGGGAAATAGGATATTTTAAATCTATCGTTATTACTTCCTATCTATAAAAAGAGTCGTTTCGGGCGTGATGTGGTGGAATAACATAGTAAAATAAGATTGGCAATTTTCCACAAAGAACTCTTTACTCCGACTGGTTTCGATGTGATACATCATCATCAGAGGACCAAATCTCTCATAAGTCCAATACATTATCAGAATGAGGGGAGGGACCAGGAAAAAAACAAGGGGGGGGGGGGGGTGAGGGAATAATTTAAATACTCCCTATCTCTCTAAGCTCATAGATGACATTTTAAATCTCTCTGTCCTACTGTCTATATCTCTAACCATTAATCTATGATCTAGCCCACCAATGTTATTATGCTCGTAGGAGGGAGGATTTGGTCGAGCGCGGATGCCTCGGACGCTGGAGCCGCGTGGGCAGGCGGCGTGGAGCGATGCATCCAGTGTGGATCGAGGGGGAGGGCGGGAGAGGGATGTAGATTTGAGGGGAAGGGATAGAAAAAGTGGTGCTTGCGGGGGCGGGGGGGGAGTAGAGGAAGCTGGATCTCCGCGCGTGGCGTTCGCGTCGCGCGCGAGGGGGAGAGAAGCCCGGGAGATGGGGGTGAAAGGAGTTGGTCCGTAACCCATGGCAACCGGAGGCTGCCGTGACGGGGGAGGCGAAGGGGAGGGGCGGAGTGGAAGCGTGTCTGCGAAAGGGCGGGGCAGGAGGCAAACACGGACCATTGGGGAGGGAAACTCTCGATTTCCGGGAATTCGAAGAGCGGAGAGAGAGCGAAATAGCCACCTTCCTCTCGCCGGCCCACCGTCTCATTCAAATACGCATTACCTCTCACAAGAAGACTGGTTTGGAGGGAAGTTTGTTGAGATACGAACACGGAGGGACTGGGTTCTTAAACCGGCAGCGGTGCAGAAATGCTAAGCGAGAGGTCTAATAGCAGTGACGCTTGGTGATGGAAGACAAAATTGCCGTTCACGAAGTGTACTCCTATTCAAATTATTTTGTGGAGGTAATCCCTAGGCCACAGCGACCACAGATATCAGCTACATAAATGAATACAAAGAAGTAACTGGGAAGAGAGAAGGGTCAGAAGTACATGCGGCATGTAGAGCGTCTACTTGGGAAGGGTGCGTGAGGGGAAAGAATCTTCATCGGAGATGCCCTGTGTTGTACAACGTATGAGGAATAAGGTAGTGAAAATATTTATGTAAAAGTGATAACCTAACCGTTCACTGCGGAGTTCTGACTTTGAGATTTCAGCATTCTAGCAATGCGAAATAAATAAGGGTTAGTATGAGTAAGATACCACTACTATACGAGGGATAAGGTGAGGAAGACTTGAGTAAATGCTGTTTGGATGTTAGATTGTGATATAATTTTGATGCTTGCTTACTTTTTTTAACTTGGTTTTGCTGAGAAAGGCGAATGGCGATAAGTGTTACAATAAATGATACATGTTAGAAGAGTGAATGATACATTACGCGGCTATTAACATCTGGTGATCTTCACCCCCTACCACACACCCTCTCGGTGGCTTGCAGGGTATTGCGTAGATGTAGATGTAACAAGGAGACCATGGTTGAGTATGGCCCGTAGAGCTCGTGGACGCGGGGACAACGGAGAGAGAGAAATACGATTATTGAGTCTATCCACACATCAGTTATCCCACTGAGTGTAAAAGTTGTCAACTAATTTGCACTGGAAAGTTCTAAGTCTCTTCCGGCGAAGGTGAAGTTTCGACGCACGTGCCGCATATCATTCTTAGCCCAGAGGATGATGTGCGACACGTGCACCGAAACGTAGGACGACTTCGAGGACCTGACCCGGTGGGAAGCCCGACCAGACTTCACTAAACCTAATGCACTACTTGCATTCTGTAAATTAGTACGCTGCGACGTTAGGTTTCTCTCGTCTTACCACCGTTACCACATTTGCCTAACACTACCGATAAGTCTAACTATCCTATACGGCGAAACTACCCCAGCCTCCCTTGAAAGCTTGTGTATTAATAGGAGATGCGTAGGTCCGAAAACGGGTCTCGCAGGAAGCTAAGGTGCATTTGAGATTATACAAAGATGAATCCGGTAGAAAGTAGGCAGTATGTAGCCGTAAATTAGTATATAAAAAAAATATAATCTTAGAAGAAATACATATGCGGCAGAAAAGGCGACTGGTGTATGAGGTGGTAGGAAATATTCGGAGCTGAAAATCACTACGAGTAAGGAACACGTGATTGTATTAAAACACCTTCATATAAATTTTGAACCAATACATTACCCTACACATGATTATTTCTGTCTTTATACAGAGAGAAGAGCGACAACAAATATTCCATTCGGAGAAATATGTCGTAGAGAGGCACTGTCACGTAGTCCACGGAAGACATCAGATAAACGGACTCGAAAGGAGTTTGAATCGAAATTCGTGTGGGCGTACGCAAAGAAACGTGACCCGAGGTTATGCTTGTCTTCCGTCCCTTCGTCAAAGAGAGGACGAAAGAGAAAAGGCGCGGAAGGTGCGTAAACAATGGATCGATGCGTAAACTCGTCCCGTTCCGACGCGGCACACGCCCCCTTCCTCCTCGACTCCCCGACGCGTCGCCGCACCCGCCCGGAAGAGCGGCGACGACGCCCCCCCGCACACACCTGAGTCTAAAGGCCCCGCCGGGGAACGTCCGGCGGGAATTCCGGGAAGAGTACCGGGATCCGCAGAGCGCCGAAAACTTTGCCCCTTTGCTAGAGTTTCCCAAGAAAAAGCCCAGCTCCCAGGCCCTCCAAGTAACGAGCAAACGCGGCGCGATTCATCTCCAGACAAACTCGGAACTCCAGCAAGTGTGGGAGTCGGAGTGGGCAAGTAAGCGGAGAGCGCACCTGAGCACACACACACACAAGGGAGATGCCCACGCGAGACGAAAGGAAAACAAAACGCACTCATCTGTCATCATCGCCGCTATAGCGGTGGTTTCGGTCGCTGCAGCAATGATTTCGTTCGCAGTTGCTCCCAACTTGGAGACATTTTATGCCAAATAAAAGTATTAAGCTCGCGTAAATTATAGGATTGACGAGGGAGGAGACAGATTGGACATAATTACAGGTTAAAATGTATGAATTTAAATTGACCCACTGCGAGCAAAATCGATCGTTGACAAGATAAATTAGTCGTTGACTATTTGGAATTTATCCATAACAAGAAGGGGATCGGGTTGGAGTGGTGGCTAGAGTACTGGCCTCCCATCACCGGGGCCCGGCAGTGGCGGATTTTTCAGTGGAAAACCGGTCCCCACTTGAGTGCCTCGTGGAGGGCATTTCAAGTTCAGTATTCCGTCCGTCGGATGGGACATTAAGCCGGGGTCCCCTTGGCGCCTTTCCTTAAGAGTAGGCTAATGCCGACGCCGGGTTTTTCTCCACCCTTCCTCCGTTCCCAAGCTCCTACCATTACCCAATTACCCACCTATCCTAAATGGCGCAAATGACCTCAGCTGTCGGTTGCCTCCCCTGAGTAACCAACCAATCCATAACAAGAAGTGAGTGCTTGGTAATTTTCCACACTCTTTCTTTGTCCTCTACCGTAGTCAACATTTACTCGTTTTTATCAAGAGGAGGTTCACTTAAACCCAGGAGCTGTCTCTTTCATATTTATACCATGACCGGGAAGGAGGTAGAAGGAAGTAAGATTCGACCCTCCCCCATTGAGGACAGTGGGTGGGCTAGCAAAGAAAGGAATGATGAGTTATTCATTGGCACCACCTCATTTAAAAACTGTCCTGCAGACAACATGGCATGATCTGATTTCAAAATTCTCCAAAAAATCTAATTTAGCACCTTTGTAACAAGTATGTAATAAATTAAGATTAAAATCAGAACAGTGATCGTTATCGACTAAATGTTGAGCAAACATTGATTTGTTGTCCAAACGAAAAACAGATTTCCTATTTTCGTTAATTCTTACATTAAATTTCTACGAGCCTTCGGGAAATGGTGACCTTGCTACCCCGTCGAGCGGTGTTCGTTTTTTTTTTAGAAAAAGCGTTGATGGTGGATGATGTCAGAGACTCGCGGAAGTCAAATGTACATAATTATGAGCTTGCTTACTTCTGTACTTTACGAATGCTCAGAAAAAGACAAGGAGAGATCTGAGACGAGTGACAGTGGCAGAGTTGGGGTTTAAGGTTCTCCATCTTCGATGGTCACATGGTCTAACCACACTTAAACCTAAAACAAACATTACACTCATACCCAAGATGGGGCTCAAAACAGCAACCTTCAGGTCGTCAAGCCACCGCCGTGCCGTGTCTGGCTGAGGAAGTGTCAGCAAACTCCCGAGTGTCAGAGAATACCATATTGCCAGGTGACAGTGGTTGGCCAAGGTTATAACATCGCGAACCCGATTCCTTCCCCAATATTAAAATATATTTTGGTCCTAGGCCACTTTTCCATAATTATTTTCCGGTTCAACAAGGACGCTCTACTAGGGCTGTGAAGGGTCAAAAATTCTGGCAAAAAGGCGGACGCAAAAAAACGCCCCGCGCAAATGCAAAAATTTAGGATCCGAATCCGTGAAACATTTTCACGATTTACGTCTGTGATTGCAATTTGGAATCTAAATCTGCAACCACAATCACATGATAAAAAAGAAATAATACTAATTAAGTGCACAGAAAAACCACGAACAGGTAAATGTAAAACGAGGCATAATTAATAGAGACCCTGAAAATTATTCCATTGGAAATGGGAAGTGAGACTCACGATACGGGCTACAGCGAGATCAAAGTCGTCGATAGGATAACAGACCATAGCTACCGGCTGATACTTCAAACTATAATAGCATTTGTCGTTAAAACAAGGGATATCGTACGATATCAAGCTTACTATCGTACGTTGAGGTATTGTGAGGTAGCTAACTGACAACGTAATAGCATTTCAGATATCGTACGATAGGGATTTCGTTTCCAAAGCGTAGCGTACGGTATTTCCGTACGACAGAGAACCGTAATTGGCACCCTGATCCTATTAATGCATTCTAAACGGAGTGTGGAATAGAAACCACGGAAATCTCAAAATGTGGCCTACTTGACAGTCCTGCTTGCATCTTCCCAACAAAAATTCTTAATGTCCCAAAAATACCTGTATTTACTTGCCACAATATTGCGCACAGTACAAGACTTGAAAGGTTGCATATTGGTCTGGGGGCTCCCTTTCCACCGTAATTTCCTCGACCCGCCTCACCTGCCTCTCGAGTATCTTTTCCACCGACGCGGAAACATATCACGATTAAACGCCTCCGTTCCTCATCTTCTCGTCCATTTTACGGTTTCATCAATCGGCATCGGGGAGGAAGAGCCACTCGCTCCAATACGGAAGCGAGGGGTAGAGAGAATCAGGGACTCCTTCGGCGTTTCTTACATTTTCCACCCGGTTCACAGGGTATAACGTGCCCGATGAGGAAGGAATCGGTTCCCCGCCCCAATGGTTAAACGAGGCGGAAAATTCCGAGAGGAAGGAAGAGAGAGAAATGGGGGAATCGGTTCGACGAGATAAGGCTGTGATTTGTGCGAGGTGCGTAGCGGGAGGCGACTGTCGGGAGAATGTCCTCCGGTGGAGGCCTGAGGAAGAACACGACTAGCAGGTATGGGTTAGGTTAAACCTTTTAAGGAAATTCGAAGCTGAAATGTTGACAAATGACGTTAGAAATACATTAAGAAGCCCTGAGTATTACGCTAGATTCTATCAGATCAACAAGATTACAGAGATAGATTGTCATATCGATAGATTTCAAATGTCATTTTTCCCACGTACGATAAGAGAACATATTAGGAAGCATAGCAAAAAGATATTTTTTAGTGCTCAACTCGAAGGTGGGTTTTTGATAGGTGAGAGTAAAGCTCATCCAGTACAAAGCCATTCACGTGTGAAATTTACACATTCAGAGTAGGGGGGAATTTGAACCCGGGACTCTCCGGGCGTTGGTGAACAATTATTACAGTAGCCTGTAGTGCATGATGCATTGTTCGATGTTTATTCATTATCAACCCATGCATGCTAGGGAACTACCGACAGGTACACATATTTAGATAAATGCCTTGCTAACCAGTAATCAGTTCATGACTATGTGGATACTAACCATCTAGTTGAACGTGACTCCCATATCTAGCATGTCTCCATAAAGTAATAGCATAGCAGCTCTTAGCTGCATGTTTAGTGATCTTCACCCCCTACTACACACTCGGGCGCTGGGTCGCAGGGTGTAACGTGGATGTAGGTAGCAGAAAGAAATAAAACGAAGAACCGGGGAATTGAAGCAACGCACTCAGCAAGAATGCAGACAGAGTTTCGATTCAAGTTGGTGAATGGGATTAATCCCGCCTCAAATGAATTTTAATTCAAACAATGCGCCTGATGATACTGAGTCATTCCAAATATGGATATGGGATCAGTATTTTCTCCCCGAATGGGATATTTTTTCTCGGGAATTAATAACGTAATTTACAACACGCGCATGACACCAGACCAAATTTAACCCGAGGCTAACGAAACACGGCTTATTTTTATACTAACCATTAAGCACTCCAGAGGATGGAACCAACCGGCAATAAAATCATAATTTTTTTACCTTCTGGGTCACAAATACTGCGAAAGACTGTGACCGAGGAATCGTAAAGAACTGGATAAAATGAGGTATATTTACTTAAGGGACCTATTCTGATTCTTTTGCGGGGACAGTTCCGTTCATACCCAGTTGTCCTCGACGGGACAATGGCGAAAATAATCGGATTACCCTAGTCGCTTAGCTCCACTCTAACTGAGTTATCAATTTAATCGGATCACTACTTCCAACGATAATATTTTATTTTTGCGTGCACAGAGCAAGCCAGAAAAATTGAATTGGGAGCTTAACTTTTTTGATTAAGTTAATCAAAAACTTGCCTCGACAACTCACAGCACTGGAGCTGAATTTCTACTCAGTAACAACTACCGTTTTGCTTATATTCTATTAAGAATTATTTCACGTCAATGCTTACATCCACGATTACCAAACGTTTCATTCATCACATACTAGAATTACGACCGACTTTTCGCACTTTCAACAAGCATTTTCTTTCTGCTCACAACAATTCAAAATATTGGCATAGATATCACACATACAACTATATAACTCATAACAAGTTAGCCAGATTACCACTATAGGTAGTAATTCCCTGAGCTGGAATCCTGGAAGATGCAAATATTCTTCTGCGAAAAACCTGTTCCCATTTGTACTCCGCTAGGACGGCATTACAGGGGCAAGATAACGGATACTCTATAATGCGCACTCTCTCGTTATCTTTTTTCTTGCAACTGAGATTAGGGCGGTGAAAATTCAGCTATTCTGATAGATACTCATTTTCCTTTTGTCTGATACTCCAAAATATTCATCCCGACTCGTATAGCAAGTATTCCTGGCTACAGAAAGTACCTGCCTTCTCAAGAGTGTTTCATTATTGATCACGACTACGATAACTCGCAAGGAGGATGCACGATTTCACTTCATAGCACACTTTTCATCGCACAAGCCGTTGAAGCCCACGACGCCTTCCTCGCTAAGAGTATCCTAATGACGACAACGGGTTTGATCCTACATCTACATCTCCGCAATACCCTGCAGGTCACCGCGAGGGTGTGTGGCAGGAAGTGAAGATCACAAACTGCACTATTTGCATGCAAACAAGCTACTAAAGGGTCTCAAGCAACCAGATTGTTAGTATCTATAGTAATTAAGGGATGAATACAAGCATCATGCACCACGGACTACTCTAAAATATTTACCCTACCTATCCTTTTGCTATGCTATGCTTTTGCCTACCATAGTTTCCTCTAAATAACTCCCATATCATATATACTTTCCATCCTCAACAGTGCAATTCACCTAATTGGTAGACTGCATGCCAAAGATGATTTCAACAACTCCGGTAGTGTTCGAGTGAACTCGAAGAATTCCGCAACGGCCAACGAGGTTTCTAAATACCACACGAAAAATCCTCCAATTCAGAACATCTGGGATGGCATGAGAAAGGAGCAACCAATGACTGCCAGAATAGGTTGGCTTAAGGTAATACCGGTCACGTTGTGTACGTTATCTTCATCTCTGAGTCGCATGGCCGGGAGCGGATTAGCGATCGTTGGGAGAGGAAGGCCAAAACTCGGGCGGAAGGGGAAGGTCGGGGTGGGCAGGAGGCGGGGAAAGGGGGGTTCCAAAGAAGTGTATTCTCACCTGTAGGAACATACACCTACATCTACGTAATACCCTGAGAGCCACCGCAAAAGTATAGTACGTACATGGGATGAGTACCAGGCAGGTTGGAGAGTGGACTTGGAACGAATACTGTTTAGATCGGCAATATTTGAGAAACGTTGCCATAATAATTGTGTTGATGTCTTCAGCTGGAGGAACTCGGATGGAAACACAATAGGACTAAAGCGTAAATTTTGGAAAATTTTAGCACATTCTTAGTCTATATGTTTAATCAATACGCAGAAAAAATCTAGGAAAATCGCTTATTATACTCGATTAATCACGCAAATAAGAGAAAGACTGCCGCAGGGTTAAATTTGTAACCTCTTTCTACCCCGTGCATATTGAGACCTAATACACGATATAAGAACTGGATGTGTAGTTTACGATACCAAGGGTGCGGTACGTTTGAAAAAATAATCTTACTAAATACTTACTTCACCCTCGTATGTCTGACGCTAATTAACTTTTAGCGCATTCAAACCAATACGCAACTCATCAATGAACATAAAATTACTTTGAAGATACTAGTCATTTATTTTCTTGATGCATGTGTATTCACACTTATCGAAATAGACCGCAATATATTTAGTATAGCTTGTACCCAGGGCATGTTTGGCGATGATTTGCTCATTACTACACACCCTCGAGGTGGCTGGCAGGGGGCTCAGCAGATGAAGACATAGAAGGGCGAGTGAGACGATGGGGCAACTAAGCCGGCTCGCGGCGGTGGGCTGGGTGAATGGATGAACGGGACCGAAAAGGCGAATGGCTTGGAAAATTCGCAAGAATCGAGACGGATGGAGAGATAAGCGGAAATCGGCCCGGGGAACGCTCGAGGAAGGGAGGGGGGAAAGTCAAACTGGGTAGGGTGAGGGGTGGAAGAGAGAGAAGGGTTGTGGAGGTCGGAGATATACTTCCCACTCCGAGCGACGACTGGCTGCAGCTCGTTCACGGCCGCCCCCGAAGAACGAACGATATTACTCGGGGAGATAAGGGTAATTCGCGGCCATTCAATCCGGAATCGCCGCGTTCGAGGGGAAAATCTAAAAGTATGAGGGATCGAACGACCCCCGTCCGTTTCGGGATAAAAATGAACGACTTTTTCAACAGCGATTTCCATTTCGGTTTTCATGAATCTCTCCCCGATTTTCTTCTGAAACTTATCTCATTCAGCTCCTATGTATTTCCGTAACTATGAGGAAAAACGATAAGAATCTTAATGCGATTCATGACAAAGCAATTAAACAACTCTTTAGGTATTCCATTTCTAAAAATTAGAGGACAAACTATGCATAAATATAGAGGACAAAAATTAGAAGGCATTGATAGTTTTAATTTTTATTCCATTCCTACAAATTTGAGAATAACAGATTGATGCAATGTGATGCTATGTTTAAAAAATTCCACGACTACGGAATTACGGTTTTCACTATCCCTGTCATCTGCTGATGTGGTGTCCATACATTCGTGAATTAGGTCTCGCTTAGCCACATACTAAGGACACTTCTTCTTCGTGGAAAACAATAATTTAAACATAAGGTCTGAATGAAGGTGGAATTGAAAGTTTTTAATTCTCCATTCGAATTGAAAGGACCCACAACTACACTTGTCTCATTCCTGGGACCGTCTAACCACTTTAATGAGGAAAATAACTAATTTTTCCAAATAATACATACATGAAGTAACTTTAGCAATATACGTCAAATTCGCTCTACGATTTTGGATCCTATTTCAGGGACAGGAAGGCTGGGAAAAGACAGAGCCGACATACGGAAACAACAGTTTCGATACGAGGAGCGCTGATTGACGAGCTGATTAAATCATTCCCACGCGATAAGGTTTCACCCGACTATATCCAACATTTAGAGGAGGAGCCGGGTCCCATTTCGACACAAAACAGAAAAGACGAAAGCAGCTTAGTTGGAAGAGAGACGAGGGTGGCAACAAGAAGACACCTCCTGGCTCACCCTTCCTCGAAAATGAGTTCGCCGCCGAGGAATGGAAAGAAAAATGAGCGAGGAAAATCATCACGTCGAGAAACTTTTTCGCCAGCTAAGATCAAGGAACGAGTCTCATACCTGCCAAAATGGAAGATTTTTCACTTGCGAGGAGGAGGGGTAGCTTATTTTTTGTGGAACCGAGGGAGGAATGGATTGGGGAGATGTTCGGGGGGTGGAGAGGGCTAACAATGGCGGTGGGAGACAAGTTAAATCCTCACGTAAGAGGATGACGGTGATAAGTAGGAGGCAGGCACGGATGTGGTGGGGGGAGGAGGGGTTCAAGATTAGGTGTCTCGCCCGACCACCAGCGACAACGGCGTCACATTGGGACGGGAGGGGATTGGGCGAGAGAGGAAATCGAATGAAACGCGAGGAGCGGGAAATGTGAGGAGAGAGGTTTTTGGTCCGATGTACCGCAGGGAAACCCTCCTGAGAGGGAATTTCCCAGAGCTCCGGAGAATAAGTACGAGCATGGAGGGAGCGAAACGTCGCGAAATGACCGTCTCTTGCCGGTAATGTTATGCTATAATTCGCTCAACGTTCATGGTTTTGGCGAACAGGATTCGGCCGAAAATTCATCCACGAAAACAAAAAAACACACCAGGTTACTGGCTCACGCGGGCGCTTGAAAATTCGTTATTCAGGGAAGGAGACCCACAGCTTAAGTAATTTGCGCCATTTAGGATACGAGGGTAATTGGCTGCAGGTAGATTTTTACGGCAAGCGGAGGAAGGGCGGAGAGAAACCCGGAATCGGCATTAGACCACCATTAACGAAAGGCACCGAGAGGACCGAGGTTTAGCGTCCCATCCGACGACTGGAGCACTTAACAGCGTGATTTCCTCACGATATTTAAGTAGAGACCGTTGAAATAGTAAATATCGAAAAATCACCATTAAACAGAGGAAAGGCGGGAAACCAGTACTATTTTTCTTTTTTTATGACAGAATCATTGGAAGACAGAAATTTCATAAAATCACTTCTACGATTACCTGCCAAGAAGACGATAAGTACTACTTAATAGGGAAACCGAATTTGAGAGGGGGTATATTTTTTTAAATAAAACTAATATAAAAAAGACTTAAGAGAATAAAGGGCAGGAATTTAACATAATCCTGACGACAACCTTGAGTAAATATGTATAGAAAACGTTTGTGAGGAGGAGTGGGAATGCAGAGCGTGGTGTAGTAAGCACGAAACCGGAGCTATAACGAAAGGAGTGACAATACGTGGAGGCAGTTTTTACAAATGGATGTGGAAGAGAATGGAAAAGTATGAATGAAAACGTGTACAGTGGAGAAATAAATATTCCGAAGGAAATTATGAGGAGAGAGAGTGGATAGATGGGCAATTAATTAATTCCAATAGGATACTTAGGATATCAATGAGGTTAGGATGCTGGTTAAGAGAGGGATTATTTGGAAAGACATTGGTTAATTATTGAGGACCTGGTTTTTGAAATATCCCAACGACTGTAGCTATATCGCACCATCTAATCTAAAATCTTAATCATAAGGAAAACGCTACCTTTGTCCTGGCACAGTATCCTAATACTACAAAAAACACAAACACGTCAACCTAAGGTATTTTGAATAGTATGAAAAGAAGTATATATGCTGATCTGGAGAAATACATAGCGTAGGTAAAGAGCCGATCAAAAATTCTCATGAGGCAGAGTTACTCCATCTAATCCCACCATAACCGCGATAAAATATCAAATGAGTAAAAAAAAACAAAAATTATGCGTTATCTGTTTAATTCCAACATCGTTGGGTTCTGAAACATTGATACTGGTGAGTGCAGCGCGCTCCATTCCTGCAGATCGCGTGATATACCTACTTCAGCATGTGAATCGTACCTCCAATATCTTACAATTGTTCACAATCTCACCTAATCCCCGCATACAGTAATATCCTCATTTTTCCTTCTTACTTCTACATGCTGCCCCACACTTGTTCTTGTTCGAACCTCTTCTTCGAATGGAGTCTTTGACTAATGTTAGTTGTTTTCCACGGGTCAATATTTCATATAACGCCTTCTTCGCCCGGTCCCTGACATGGATAGCAGACATAAGATCTCTCGGAGAACCGTACGGAGGCACCCTGAAACGAGCCCGAAGGCGCGGCAAATATTTTGTGAGGAGACGGACAACGTCCTTCCAATGCGAAAACAGGAGAAGTAGCAAAAATTAATCAATGGACTGGTTTTAAATTCCTTAAGATGGGAAAATAGAGAAGGAAGAGGACTAAGGGAGAAAATGGGAAGGGTTAGAAGAAAACGGGATGTAAGTTTTAAGGGAATGAGAGGGTAGACAGGAGTAGTTATCACGTGGAGTGGAGCGAGGGTTGATGTAATTTGCGCCATTACGGTTGAGAGGGTGACTGGGTAGAGGCATTAACTTTTCAGGGAACGATGGAGGGGAAGGAGTGATACCCTGCGCTGGCATTGTCTCATTACAGGTGCCAACGATTCGAGTCCCATCCGAGAGGGGGAATCTCACATTTGACTGGTCCCGTCGGAGCACCAAAACTGTACCGGAGGTACGTGCGAACTATCTCTATCATAGCTGTGATTCGAACCCAGGCCATTAGTATGAGAAGCCAATACAATCCCCAGGAGAGTTAAGAGAAAAGGACAAATAGATTGCATCTCTTATGACATATCACTCTAACTCCAAGGTATGGGTGACTGGTAAAGGGTTGCTCTGCCAGCAGCCATGGTAATAGGCACGATCTTCGTGGTAATAGGAGAGAAAAGAAATCGAAAAAGAAATTGGAAGAAAAGGAAGTAAGGGGCTCTGGTGCAGTATAATCCTGCTTTCGCAGAGATCGTGAAGGAAGCGTGAGAGAAACGAATATTTGGACCTGAATGGCAGAGGGTCTATTCTTCTTATTTCACTACTTTCGTATGAGTTATACGCGTACCGTGTGAACGGAAATATATCGCACTAGTCAGCATACAACTCAGACGGCAAAATACAATTTAGTGACACAACAGGAGTGTATTCTTCGGCTGTTCCATCTCAAGTCCTAAAATAATTGTATGACACTATCTGGTGGTATAGAGAAGATTTATCAGCGACTTCCTATGAGACGAAAAGAACGCGAAAAGGAGGGAAGAGAACGAAAAATAAAAACTAAAAGCCCCATTCGGCACTCAAATAAGGTTTAAACACATCGAGGGCAGGGGAAGGTAAGAGGAGCCTTCTGATCTCGATGGTATCTTGAATCTCGCGGTGGAAATGCTTGAGGATGAGGGCGAAGTAAGAGTGGGTGTTTTAGAGACAGGATCCGATTGAGTAACGGGAAAGCGCTGGGATGTGGGAAGAGGGATTTTTGGCGGAACTAGGAGCCTTCTTGGGCCTCCTTCGTGAAGTCCCAAAAGGATTCGGGAGGTAAGGGCTTGCTGGGCGTGACGAGATGGCGGCGAGGGGTGAGCGTCGAAGAATCGGAGAGAGATGAACGGGAGGGATGGGAATACGTAGGGAGCGAAGATTGAGGGAGAGAGGAAAGAGGGGATTTAGTGAGGGGGCCAAGAGGAATGGACAGCCACGCAGTAGAAGGGTCGAGTTCGGGTGGGGAGTGGTAGTGAGCGCACGATGTCCAATTCGAGAAATGCCAACAATGGTTACGCAACCCGCCACCCCTACGTTCCTCGAGCCACAGGAGAGAGGGATAACGTAAGTTCACCAGCGCGGGCGGGGGAATAAGTCTTTGCAAAACGGTTGCCATGGTGACACCACCAGCCCCGGATGAGGTTTCAGACCAGTGAGCGGTCAGACATTCTTAGGAATGGGGAGGCCCGTAGATTCAGGGACACGTGGCTTCCTCGTATTTAAATTCGTACCTTCGTAACGCTGTAGCCAATCAAATGGTGTTCGTATTAAAAACTCCAGCGCCTTATTCTAGATTCATCCAGATAAATAAGATTAGAGAGATACATTGCCGTACTGATATTCAAAATGGTATTTCCCCCCGTACTATAAGAGAACAGAATAGGCAGCATAGGAAAGGGATAGGTAGGGGAAATATTTTAGAGCATTCTGTAGTGCATGATGCATGTATTAACCCCTCAAATACTATAGATACTAACAATCTAGTTGCATGAGACACTTTAGTTGCTTGTTTGCATGTTAGTAGTGCATGCTTGGTGATCTTCACTCCCTGCCACACACCCTCGCGGTGGCTTGCAGGGTACCGTATAGATGTAGATGAAATGGTCACTCGCAATCAATATCTACTAGGCGAAAAAATCGTACGAATCGAATCTAATTCTCTTTTCGGTTAAAACTTCCAACTTTTTAAATAAACAGAATGGCGAAGGCGGCAAAAAAAAAAAATTGGTACCACAAGTCTATACATGATATTTTTGCAACAATCATTAATAACCGCCATCGATTTTTTGTTTTGAAAATAAAATAAAATTTCACTCTTGCTACTGCTTTCATTTAATTACAGAGACGCGGCTGGCAAAGCTTTGAGATTCAATATCCAAATTGGATTGTAGAAGCGGATTATGCCAACGATCAAATAAAAGGAAAAAATGTATTCCAGAACGAAAATTTGGGAGCATGTTTGGGGTAAAAGTAAATCAGAAAAGTGAGCAAAAGAAATGAAGTTTGACTTGACTTTGCGGAAAATATAACAGAAAGGAAAATGGAGAGAATGACAAAACATTTATACCAAAAGTCTATTGACGATATTTTACCATCAGTAAAACACTATGCCTGGTGTTTTTGACTGCATTTAATTCAATGAATAACGCAGAATCCATCAAATTCTTTAGATCCTTTTGCACGAATCTTTTAATGAGCAGTCAGATGCTTGAAGATGTACGCAGCACCGTGTAAAGCCACAAACTACATCGAAACTTCCTAAATGCATGTACGACTGCGCGGAAAACAGCCCCTATTTCCTTTTAGACACATTCGTCCACGCAATTTCTACGATTTGACGCCGCGCAGTTTATTTCTTCGAGTAAAACGGACTTTGGAAATGCACGAATGAAACGATCGTCGCCTCATCCCACGCCTTCCTTTTCGAAAATAGTCCCACGAGGAAAATCTAGAAATTTCCGAGCATCTCTTAATGTCTCCCCCATCCGTAGACCACAAAAGCTCCAGAAATCATTCCGCGTATAAGCGCGGGGGGTGGGTTGGGACCATTCATTATTATTTTTATTTCATCTTTCGCTTAGAAAGTGCACACGTGCGGAGGAAAAGAAAAAAGAGAAAAAAAAGAGACTCGCCCTCCTTTTCGGAACGAACTTCCTTCCGACTCGATGCCCCGCCAACACCAGTGTTTACCCTCAGGACGTGACACGGCCCGGCGCACAGTGGTCCCAAATGCGAATCTGGCTGTATTAAATTCATTTTTTAAATTAACTAAATAGTTTCAAATCATTTTTTAAACTTGAGATAAAAGTCCATTTGTTATTTAAAGACACTCAGTAAGCCTATTGAGGTAATAATTTCGGTTTCATATGTCCTTAAAGTTGAGCTTCATACTCGGTGTTATTAATTCCCGGATTTGACACTTGTCATTTCTGAGGTCTTGTTGCAACACTGGCGTAGTTTTCACCGCAGTGAGTTATCATTTTGCTTCATAAGGAATTATATGATTGATACCAAATTTAGTTTAACGTCTTACTTGACTATATTAAAGAAAATATACGTTATTTGTAATGTTGACGCAGAACTTCCAAAACCTACATTCCATTACACCTACAAAAAAAGCCCTGCCTAGCCCCGGTTAGTTTCTTTCAGTACATGGTAGGAAGACATGTATAGAATGATATTTTGAAGCATTTGGCTGCACAAACCTGCACATTTTCAATTTATCGCGTTCTATTTGAGACATTTTAGCCAATGCACAGTGGCACCACGTGCAAATCCGTCAGGACGGAAACATAATTATTCCTACTATGGAACTAAATTGTTTTTACATTTTTATAATGACTCCCCTTAGTAATTTTCATGAATTGGCACCCTTTTGAAGATAGATATGGCAAATTATAGAAGTAAGGTCCCAACTTGTGGGCCCCATTAAGGGGTTACCCCGCAGTCTCTCCCTTAGAGCTTACGCTACAAGGCAAGCTCTATGGTCTCACCATTCTCGCCGGTCGGCCGGACAGTACGGGAAGCAACATTCATTGCGAGTGGTTATTTTTGTATTTTCTTTATTTCTGCTCCAATTAATACTTATCGGGAAATCGATCCTTTAATTTCATTACGCAACAGCCGCTAAAATAGACCAAAGAAAAGGAGGTAACAATAGGAAAAATTTAACGCAGAGTATTAGTTGCAAATGAGACTGTTGTTGATGACAAGTTGTTATAAATAACATTGTTGATGAACTACTATTAATAAAAAATATTATTGATGCAAATCAGAGAGGGTTATAAACATAATATCTATGAATGAGACTGTTGTTAATAACAATCAACGATTACGAGGACACGAGCGCGAATAGGTCAGCCAAGGCTGGAAGAATATCAAAGAAGAAATCAACCAATTGGGGCTTGATGGGCAACATTGTAAGAATGTGGACTTGTAGGACATTCTATATCACTAAGGGAATCACCTCTGTTCATTTTTCTCGCTATATCATCTTCACTCAAAGAAGCCATAGTCAAAACGGAGAGGCATTTGGAAGGATAGTTTCGTGCTCGGAAACTGTGCTGCATTTTCCACGAACAGCAGATAAGAGAGATGCATGTTTAGCGATCACAAATCCTCGGGGCCAAACAGCTGTAGGAGATTAAAAATTCAAGCATTTCTAGAGCCAACTTGGATCTGTTTCTTTTCAGTATACCATTTGAGTCGAATGGACGAGAAAATGGAGACGGCTAAATCACACTTCTTTCTCTCCCCTGCAATAACAAGGCCAAGAGAACTGGAGGTCTTATGACCTACGGAGCCATCCTTCAGCACCTCACTCCAAAGGGACATAAAAAAGGGTCAGGCAGGCTAAAAGATTTTTTCTTTCTTTGCGGCACATGTCTCTTTAAGTGTGAGATAGGAATGGGTATTTTCTAAGACAAACAAATGCATCCTAAAGGAGGCAGAAGTGTAGAAAGACCTAAAGAAGGCTCTTCACAAACCAATGCTGGTCACGCACTTTCGGCTATCTGGTGGGGGAGGATCTTGGCAGCCTAAACAGGCCCTATAGTAGGCACGGTGTTTCCATCTTCTTTTCTCGTATCATGAAGTAACCATCAAATGGGGATAGTGATCCTAGGCGTGGGTGATGCTTGAAAATTTTGACCAGTCAGTCAGTGTGTGTCGATTGCCCTGAGTGTGTGGTATCATAGGACTTGTGTCGCGCGAAATAAATGGGAGAGCCCCAAGTGTGCCTTTTCATTTAATCCAAAATTTGGAATATGTGGCCCCCGTCACGTGTTCACAGGAAGTGAAGTTCACAAAGTTTGTCAATATCCAGTGATTTGCTAAGGTGACAGGTCAACTAAGGAACCGAGTGATAGCAGCTGACTTGGGGTCAAATACCCCACCCTGCGCCATCAGTTTACAACCAAACCTGTCCCACTTCCGTTCCTGCATTCAGTAGGAGCCAAGGCGCAAAGCTTTTAATGTTCACAAAAAGAGATTTGTTACAAGTCATGCAAGAAAAACAATATCGAAGGCAGCAGATTGATCATCTCATCCCCTCATCCCTTAATCACGTCACTGAGAGAGTCTGCCAAAAAATAAGAAATAGTAATCTATCTATTGATGCTCAAAAACTGATTCTCCCTTCAGTTGACAAGGAAAAATTCTCCTCAGAGGAAATTAGTGAATCTGATTCTGAAAGCGATGATAATTAATTAATTTTTTGTAATTTCTAAATCTATTTAATATCAGTCAAATAACATTTGTACATCAATAAATGCACATCTATGAATGATTATTTTCATCTAATTAAATTTAAAAAATTGTGCTAAAATTGAATTTTTTTGGTATTCTTGATTTTATTCATGACCTGTTATCTTCATGCTACAAAAAGGTGTTTTTCATGTAATAGACATAATATTCAAATGAGCACCAGAGCCGGCTGGCGAGAGAGGTGAGGTGGCGAGACGACCCATGCAAATACGACAAATGTGGCCCACAAGCTCTGGTGGTAATTCCACTAATTTTTCGCCATATCAATCTTCCAAAGGATGCCAATTCGTGAAAATGACTGACGACAACTATCACTACCATTTAAAAATGTTTTATTAATACAGTAGGAAAAAATAGAATTTAGTGCTGCCAGATTTGCATTTGGGACCACTGTGCGGCGTGGGCGGCGAATTCCTCCCCTCTTCATCTCAAAACCTCCCTCCCACTTCATCCCTTTCACCGCCACCTAACTACAGCAGCCCTCCGCCCCCGCACCAGCCTCCGGGCGACACCTGCTCGGGACGGCCAGGACATTGTCGTCCACCGTCCAATGTGAGGGAGGGAGGAAGAAAGAGGGAGAGAGGGAGGGACGATGAGAAGAGGTGGGAGGAAAAAAGAAGGATCGGAGAGAGAGAGCAGGATTCGGAAGAAGAGAGAGAGAAGAGGGAGAGAGAGATAGAGGAGAGGAAAGCGGAGAACATTTTTCTGTGGAGGACAATGAGGCTATCGGATTGAGGGGAGCTGACGTGGAAAGGGGGGCGGGAGGCTAGTGAGGTAAGATTCATGGCCAAGGACGGATCCTGAATGGAGTTGAAGGTAAAGAAGGGGAGGCGGAGGATGAGGAAGGCGAAATACTTCCTGGCAGAGAAATTCGGGACTCCTTGAATCTCCTTGCATCATCATTAAGGAGCATTATCGCTTTATAGGAATTTAATTTTCTTATTTATTCCTCCAATAAATGACGAAAAGTTCTCATTCTCTATAATAACCATCCTACAGGTAAACTAAGAACTTGGGCATTCAAAACTCTATTCTTTCTTCGATTAAACATATTTTCCACCATACCTGACTGATTACAGTTGATGTGGGTATTAATACATTTGGGTAATTAATACTTTTCCAACGATCACTAAAATTCCACCTCTGCGATTAATACCGCAATGAACCCCTTCCGAATATTTAAGATTTGCCTATACTTCACCGACCAATTTCCTGCTAATAAATTATTTACTCATTATTTATATCGAGTATGAGTTATAAATTTATATATGTTGGATCGAGTTGGACCAACATCGATTATATTTTATTTTAAATAAAACTAAAATTCCTTAATTATATTAATCAAAATTAATATATGATTGCATAAAGTTCAACAAAAAATTCAATTTTGATATAACGGAGAGAATGATGAACACACAAAGAAATAAATATATTATGATCCAAAAGCAGGTTGCCGCATAGAAAACAGAGCTTTTATTTACCTTTATCGTTGTTCATTTGTCTACCCTAACGACAAGGAAAATAAAAGCGTGATGCTCACCACTTCAATGACGTTTATTAATATTTCAGGACATAACAACATTTCAAGGTAACTTCACATCAAGGCTCAGCCTTTAGCAATTAATTTTATATTGCAGTCACGCAACAGTTACCGTGTACACCACTTATCACGACGATCGTCATCTATGTTCATTTAAGGACAAATAATTTGCGACGCACGTATTGTTCTCCACGGGCGTACCGGCACGAAAGCTGAGCATACGGAAGACACGAAGACATCCCGCTTGAGGCGTTAAACGCATGCGCAAACGACTGGGCCTCGCGTTGGACGAAGGCAGCCAGCCGAGGAGTTTCTCACGATCGCGTTCGAAGACGGAGGAGAAAACGGAGTCGGGAAGTTTTCGAGATGAAATAAAAAACAGAAGCGGAGGAAGCCTGGGGGTAGCGAGAGCGTAGAATGGATGGTATAACAAAGGCGAGACTCACATACTCTCGAGGGAGGTGGCGAAGCGTCTCCTTTGAGGAGGAAGGGATTGAATAGAGAGGGAGTGGGGAGAGGTACTTTCCCTTCCCAGGACCGCGAGAAAGGAGGGAGGGTGGGCAGAAGGGAAGCCAAAGTTTGGAGGAGAGGAGTCTTCGGAGGATGGAGGAGGGGATTACAAAGGGAGCAAAGGAGAGAACGACAGAGAGAGAGAAGCAGGGAACGGACTGAGACGAAAGCGGAAGCGAAGAGAGGAGAGAGGGAATCAAGGCAAGACGGAATGGGAGGCGAAGAGTGGCGATTTACTCACTGTCGAGAAGAAAGGAGAGCTTAAAGGCGCCCGAAAGGGAGAGGATGAGGGAGGAAAGGTCTCCTCTTTTTAACACGCGGTTTGTCCCTACCACTCCCCACCAACATCCACGGCAATCGTCTGCCTTCATTCACACAAAACAGTTATCTTATCTGTACGATTTTTGAGCTTTGTCCACAGCATGTTTACGACCTGTTCCACATTTCTCAAACGCTGAAATAGGGACTTTATTTCAGCGATTGGGAAGATAAAATATGCATCGGAAATTCGATTATAGAAGCACCAAAAATTGAATACGAACGTAGAGTTCAACAAAATTCTTTGTTTCAAATATTTCACGCTGATATAATTTATATGATCTCTTCAGGGTAATGACAACGAAAAGTGGGAAATTTTGTTATGTTCTATGAGGACGTGATAATTGTATACCATGAAAATCGTATTCTACTCTTTCAATTCCGTCCCTATCCCTCTGGTCTCTTCCACCTTCCCCCAATTCATACTCTGCCCACTTAATAATGAAGGCCCTATAAGTGGCGGGGGAAGCCTAAAAAATGAATTAGAAGCTAAATGAAACGTCGTTCGTGCTGAGAAACGCCAGACAAATATAGTGGGAGAATAGCATAACCGCGAAGGTAATGAGATGAAAGGGACGTCACAGTGAGAGGTTATACTGCCACAAAGTGAACATCTAAATATAAGCATCGATACTGAAAACACCACTTGATGCATTTTCGTTTCCAAATGTCAAGTCGCATGACGTCGGAAAAATTGTAACAGTAAGTAGGTTAAATGGTAAGGTTCACTCGGTGGGGCATAGCGCGGTGACATATCTCCTTGCGGGAGGGAAAACAGGCATACAAATAACATCGTAACTGACAAGCTTAAAAGTGAAATTTAGAAAGGTTATTTACGCACGTTTCTCCTGTCGCGTAAGTCAAAAAAGTTTTAAGGCCGCTGGTTTTGTGAATATGATATTTTGTTTGCAAAGCAATTCTCTTATCATGCGACTGAACTCTCACCACACGTGAATCTTGGCCTCCATCAAGGGGGAAAGGAATGAATTTGAGGAAGTCAGTGACGGCAAACGCTACATCAATTACGCAGTGAACAATAGCGTGAGATTGCTGTTTCCATCCATAGTCGTCTCCTTACGTGAATCAACAAAGGATTGTCGTGCGATTTCCATATACGTGACGCCCGACGCCAAAGGGAAAAAAATGCAAACTAAGAGAGAAGAACAGGAGAAATCTATTGGAAGGCTGGGTGACGGGCGATCATTTGCGTCGATCTGCCCCCGTGTACAAGCGACACAGGTGCATTCGTCAGCCGCTTTGGAGTTCTCAAGTCTCTTGAAATAATGAGGAGGCATCTATCACGGTTTGCGAAGCAATGACTGACGCCCACTTCAGAAGCTTCAGAGAGGTTGACGTCCCTGAAATGCGTTTCGCGCGGAAAACAGGCTCTTGTGGACCCCGCGTGCGACGTTTACTCACGATGACTAACATGCTTTGGCAATAGAAATCAAGCAGAGCGCGCAGATACGACGTTCTCACTTAGAATTTTCCCGATTGATTCACCGTTCTCTAGCACTCACACCAAGTCACACCTAGAGACAAGCAATCTTGGAGCTCCCGCCAACTCAAGATCCGTCCTGATACCTCCCGATTCCCACTCTCATTCCAGTCTGCAAATGAATTACGCCGCATTAAAGACCTTGCGCGTGATGACCGCAGATATCTATAAGAAAGGAGGAACACAACTTCTTTTATCTTTCTAGTTAAACTTCAGGTGAAATTCCCTAAGTTTATTTTCCCGAACAAGGTTTCGCCACTGTGAACCATCAGTTACGATCCGAATACATTATAATAAACAAATAGGGGATCGGATTGGAGTGGTGGCTAGAGTACTGGCCTCCCATCCCTAGGGCCAGGGTTCGAATCCCTGCAGTGGCGGAATTTTCCTTGGCAAACCGGTCCCTACTTGAGTGCCTAGTAGTGGAGGGCATTTCAGGTGCAGGACTCCGTCTGTCGGATGGGACGTTAAGCCGTGGTCCCTTTGGCGCCTGTCATTAATAGTAGGCTAAAGCCAAGGCAGGGTTTCTCTCCACCCTGAAATGTTCCTACCATTACCAAATTACCCACCAATCTGAAATGGCGCAAATAACCTCAGATGTCGGTTTTCTCCCCTGAATAACTAACTAACTAATAAGCAATTAATAACTAGAGAAGCCTTGAAATTTTTTCAAACTTCATTCTTCTAAATGAGGAGAAATGTTTCCGAGTGAAGCAATACTTATGTTTTATTCAACGTTAAAATATTTTACAAATTTAAGTATTACTTAATCATTAATTCGACAAGGCGTTATTTCAACATGTATAGGGACGTATTATCAAATTTTAAAGGTGGTACACTAATAAGATATAAATGAAAAACACGTCGACACATTTCAAACGAGACATTCGTACGAATACCACAGCATATCTGTTACTGAAGTCATTATTCCCTTCTTGTAGCGTGAAACAACAAGTTCATTTCCAAAACAAAGTATAATACTTAAGATTCACAAAGGGTCTAGTAAAATCTGTTCCTCACTTTAATTTAATCTCAATTCGTATTTCTGCCGCAGTAAAAATATATAGGCTCCAATCTCTATTCTTACTGTGCGAGGATAGTTATACGCCTCCTTAATAATTCTTTGTTTTATCCCAGGACGTAATTATTCTTTCCCGCAAGCCGCTTGAAATTTGTAATGCAGAACCTATTTCACCCCATGACTTCCAACTACCTGTATGAAAAAATGTTAAAACTAATAACTCTGCGACAAAGATAAATTTAGCCTGTAAGTTACGTAAGCATCGTGATTAAACATTTACCGTGAAAATAGAGGTGAATACCTACACCATATCAGTGGAAACATACGACGACACATTCATCGGCTTCATACATTCAAACCCACTGTGAAGCAATTCCGAAATTGTAGCGAAAATTCGACTCTCCAGATGCACATCCTCCCCCCCCCCCCCCCCCCCCCCACCCCCTTGGCTCTCTCCTCTAATTAAAGGCAAATGGGCACGGAATTTCATATCCTCACGGAAAGTGGAGCGAATTTGAGACGCGCGGGGGCGCAATAATCCAACGAGCAAGTAATGAAAGTACGCGCAGTAATAACAGGGAGGCATAGCCGGCAGACTGGGGGAGTTGCTCAGCATTGCTAGGGACGACGTTCAGGAGAAACTTTGGAGAGTAAGGGACATTCCCAAAAGCGAAACGAGGGCAACATCGCTGCGCCGCCGGGCTCCATAGGTACTTGCGAGCTACGGCCGAGCGATGGATGGCATAATATATTCACAGAATATATAAGGTATTGTATTCACTGAAATTGTAAGCATTATTTTTGTGCTTCAAAACTAAGGAAATATAATCAATGCCATTACCCCTACATCTTTCCGTGCCCTTCATATCCACTGTGCATTCACTGAGAAAAAACGAAACGAAAAACCAAGGAACGCGGATTAAAATTAGGGAAATTACATCACATTGCAAAACGCTCTGTATACTACAAATCAAAAAACGTGGGCCACCACGTAAAGAGAATATCAAGAGCGCTAGACACGGTGTAGAGATACTGTGGAAAAAATGTGTTTATTGATTTATAATGAAGTTTCCACCGCATAACGGCCGCTACCATCGGATATGCTCAGAATGTGCATACAATAGACAAAACAATTTAATTTTACTCATAGACAAAATAATTTATTGGAATTTAAAGTGGTTTCAAGCCCTGTCGCTATTTCAATCTGACTTCTGAAATTGGATACTGGTAGTAGGGAGGAAAAGAAAATGTCTGACGAATGGCAGGTTCGAAATAAGAAGAAAGGATATTTAATGTAAAGTGGGAAAAACCATAGCAAGGCAAACAGAGAAAATAAAACCAGGAAAAAGACAACAGCAAACCGCAAACAATGGTTCGTTGAAAACAAATCAAAAACAAACAATGATTCATTAAAAGCAAATAAAAAATCTAAAGAGAGGCATCCCCAAGAATGAACATTTTGAATGAATGAATGAAAAAATCGGAATTCCCTGTCATGAAAAACCTAGCATTCATGTTATGACGAAGAGCAATCCAAGGTAATTTACGACTGAGAGAGAAAAGAATCGAATGAAACCAACTGTTGACGTTCCCTACGCTGCTGGGGGCATTCTTCGATGTAAATATTATAGACATTATGAGTGTACCACGAATGCAGCTTAAAAAAAATCTTTTTCAGGTAGCTCGTTCCGGGATCACAATTCAAGATATTTTACTACAGTGAAAAAGTCTGTAATTTTTTATTGCCAATTATTCTAATTTAATAAAAACGAATGATGGCATCACATGGGATTTATAACCAAGCTAATGACGACTCCCATACAAAACGTCGCCTTATTTTCCACGTCACCACTTTGCATGATATGTGAATAGGATTACAAGTTCAGCACACTCCGTCGACTGTTCGTTAAGTGCGGTCCATTTGCTGTACTTCGTTGAGTGAAGGCGGTGAAGGCTAATGCTACGCTTCTATTCACCCTAACATATTTACAAACCTACACTTACCCCACCCTAAGGCACCTTTAAATGTGGCACAGACTTCAAACTACCGATAAGATATCTATCCGTTTACTTGTCAGTGCCTTCCTATTAGTAAACAGAAACACTGAGCGACAGACTGAAAAAACAAAAACGTGAGTCCGTTCTTAGAGAGGAGAAAACCGCTTCGACAGTAGGACATCACCATGATATCCACTCACACTCCTCACACCCAAGGAGATACGTTTTGGAAGGTGGAATTCAGATTTTAAAGCACGACCAAATTTTTATCTTCCGTATGCCGGTCCCCGCATGCCATTACTTTCGAGGGAACGCCCGGATTCTCTTGGCGCGCGCTAGAAAGGATGGCGGAAGCATCCGACGCGGTCGCCAGCTCCACGGGAAAACCGACTACGGCGAAAAAAATTGGGGCGAGATGGAGTGGAAGCGGTGGAGAGAAAGAGAGAGACGGAAGAAAGGATGGACTCATTAACTCATCAGGAAGCATGCAGATGTGGAACGAGCGTCAGTGTGCCCGTCGCGATTTCTAGAGCATTCCTCCCTTGAGCAAGCACCTTATCCTCGAAGGCGAAGAGGCAAGGGAGTGGAACCAGAGGAGAATCCTCGAGCCAGACAAGAGGAAGTTAAAAGAGCCGAGGACGGAAGAGACGAGAGAGCGGCGAGGACTTTAATAGAAGACGATGGAAGATCTTAAGGAGGGCTCTAGAAAGACACTAGCAGAGACCTGGAAGAAGAGGAGGTATGAGACACAAATACCACGGAACGAAAATGAACAACGAGTTCATAAGAAACAGGAAGTTGAAATTCTATGTGCACCTGAAGAGAATGAGAGGTATCAGGATCACGAAGAGGATCTTTGATTATGTGACGGGGTGGAACCCCAGATTGGGAAAAGAAAGTGACGAAAGACATAAGCGAAGGAGAAATAAGTCAGAACTGCTCAATAGAGAGAAATGCGGAAGTAGTGAAAGGTCTCAGATGGATAAATAGATCAAAGGAGACAAAGGGAAAGAGGAAGGTGGTCACGAAAGACGAAAGATGGGAGGTGAGAGAACAAAGAGATAATGGAAGGCAATAAAAGGGATTCAGAACAAACAAAACGACTAAAACAGAAAGAAGAATGAACAGAAGAGGCACCGAGATAGCACAGGAAATGGAAGGAGAAGAAGAGCATGGACGAATAGGTGTAATGATTGCACTACATCGAATAAGTGGTGTTCTGATGCAGTACGGGGGAAAGTTTTATCTCCAACTAAACATTTTCAGATGACCCTGCGAGCTACCCATAAGGTGTGTGGCAGGGGGTGAATTATCACATCATCACCAATCATGCATTGCGTCAACATCTTCTAACTACATGCACTAAGGAGCATTATAAAACCTAATAATGAAAATGTGTAAGTCATTCATATACCAGCCAAGTGTAACTATTTCATTTGAACATACACTATAATATATATCTCATTAATGTCTTAGGCATTTGCTGCCATGCAACTATTTTCATTCCATTTATTCTTACAAGGATGTAGTTAGTATGGGTTAGTAGAACTATGACACGCGTTCCAAGCTGCGCAACCTAGCTTACCCCTTCCTAACGCTTATCATATTTCCTATTCTGATCTCTAATTTTTCGCAAAAAGGAATAGTTTAAATCTATCTGCACAGCAATCTATCCCCCTAATATTGCTTACGTGGTAGAACAAATGTTAATTCATGGGCGATCAAAATATTTCTAACGTCGTCGGTAAAAAGATCGGCTACAAATTCCCTTGAATGATCCAATGTAAATTTTAACCTACGCTCTGACAATGATTCCCATCCGAGTTCTTCTAATATAACAATAACAATAATAATATTATCATAACAGTACTTTACAAACCTCGCCTATCATCTTTTACATGCTCTAATTCCATAATTAAACCTGCCTCAGAGGGATCTCATATGCTAGCGGCGTATTCTCTCAATCTTCCCTGCTTCACCACAACGCCATCCGGCAGTTTCCTCTCCTTACCATACAGGCCCAGCACCTTCTCATTTGTCTCCATTTGGGTCCATTGTGCTTCCCCAATTCCTCTCCAGACTCAAATCTCCAACGCTTCCAAATTCCTCTGGCACATCTTCACAAGACCCAGTTTCGTAACCATAAAATGCCAAGATTCAGTTCAAACACATAACAACTATTTTCTTCCCGTAACGTCTCTAGAATGGGTTCCTCTTTAAATAGTTGAAGAGTTTTTAGCTAATACCACTACTATATGGATATATTTGATAGGATAAATATACTGATAATTTATTTGACAGGCAAATGATGAGTTCTAGGAGTTCGGCGGATTCGAAAAAATAGTGCAACTTGAAAACAAAGTGTCTCGCCGTCCAAAACGAGTTCGGCATTGCATACAGCAGTATTTCTCTTTAGTTGATTAACTTTTAATATCTAAGATATGTCTGTTCACGGAATCATTTTAACTGATCATAAAATAACTCTTTTATATTCACGTCATAAAATTGCAATATAAAATCATTAAACTCTCTAAGAATATATGGGTATGTTTCACACACCCTATATTACGTGGAACTTTACATAGCAACGGAAAAAAACCTTTATGCAACTGATGGGCAGATTAATTGAGGAGAGGTTAATTTTCTTACGAAATACGATCAACCCTACATAGGCCTTGGGTTAAATTAATCATCCTTTTTCTGCTTATTGTCTCAGTTTCACATATTGGGACTTCAGGCGTGTAAGCTAGAACTTCTCATTCGGGGTTTCTGGGTTCGAGTCCCGGCTGAGGTAATTTTTCATTGTTACACCGGACCTTGCGTCAGTGCTCTGATGAGAGTACCTCCAAGTTCAGTTCTCCGTCCAACAGATGGGATGTCAAACCGTGGACGCCTTAACATTAGACTCTTATGGATCCTTTTTGCACTCCACCCACCATTTTCTAAAAACATTCCTATTCTCTAACTCCCTAATTTTCTTTAAACCCACAGATCTTAAACGGCGTTAGCCCTGGGTAAGCTACCCCGAATAATGCATACATATACGAGGTCTACGGGAATAAACGTTTTAGTATTATTATAGGTTCACGTTATTGGCGTCTTCACCGATGAATATCAATTCAACTTCAAACATAAATTGATCTTTTTTAAGCCGCTGCGCAATGGAACTACTGCATACTAGAGAAATGAATATCAGTGACCCATTATAGCTCTACGCATTTAATAAAAAGACTAAAACTGGTTCCGCCGCTTACGGCATCATCACGTACAAATTTGCAGTATTTTTACCTGATGATGCCGTGAATGGCGAAGCCGGTAGTAAGTACACCGTTTTATTAAATTTGCGGAACTTTCCTTAGTCACTGGTGTTAATGTCTCTAGATATTCCAATCAGTTACTCTACTTCAGGCAAATGAGCTCCCTTACTGTTAACTGTGCACGAGGAGTGAGAAGTGAGTGCTACCACGTCCAGGGATATGTGTGATCATATAGAGAGTACAGAAACGAGAAGGAACGAGCAAGGGTGGAATGAGCTTCGTCTTGCACATACTTCCTTCCAGCCACACAATTGCCCTTCGTCCCTTCGATGCAATCGAGAGCGGCGCCAAGGTAATCGCATCGCGATCCAATCACGGGGCCAAGCACCAATCGAGATTCATCCGCGAGTTATCATCAAGTGGGAGCGTGCACGAAGAGGCAAACTATAGCCGAGAATTATCACCGTCGATGCGAGAGATGGAGTGATAGTCAGTCTAGCTGCGCCCCTCCGCAGTGAAGCCGGGGAAGGACGAAAGCCTCCGCGTATAAGCCAATACTTCCGTCCTCAGTGGAAAGTCGAGTATGAATGCCTCGTATTTATCGCCGAGTGAAAAATCATCAAAAGGGGAAACGACGGATACCGCTGGCGGATCCTCTCGCTTCCCCTCATCACCTAGCAGCAATTTGGGCGGGCACGATTACAATGGCAACGTGATTAGCGTGACTGCGAGACGAGACGCGAGAGCTAACGAATCCATTCACTCAACGTGATGAGACGCTTTTACGTGGGAGAGGTAAGAAACAGCCAATCCGCTCTTATATGCCTCATGCCGCAGCGATACATATCGTGAGCACTCCCGTATATTTTTCCGAAAACATACAAGAGAAGCAATTTCCTTCATTTTCCTAGCTTTTCCCGAACATATTTTTTTCCCATTCCACGCGAATAAGTCGACAACGAAGGCTCTATGCACGTCCTACTCTCCAGAATTGAGAGCTATGGTGTGCGCAAATGGAGGAATGAACTGGATTACAGCCAACGACGAAGTGAACGCAAAACACGATTTTGCAGCTCTCTTCAACAGACTAGTACAACTTCGAGTTCAGAAAGAATGCAAAAGATGCATTAAAAACTTTTTAACGAGTTGGGAACATAACATCTACCCGATTAAAAAAAAAACTCAAACACACCAAGCTTAAGTTTTTCTCACCTTTATATATCGATCGCGGATGACCTAACTTGGCGGCATATTGATTTATTGGCAAAAAAATTAACTAGATAATATCTAAACTTTTTAATGAGCTATCTCAATTGTATAGTCCATTCGATGATGAACCGAAAGCGTCGAAGTCTGTCAGGACGTTAATTTGTTAAAAAAAAGGGTGGGATTTACAAAGTTATTTTCCAACAGCCTTCGCTGATATCATGAAAGCAGCTCATCGGAAACTCGGAGAGGATGGGCTGGCATTGTGAGAACGGACAACGTATGAAAATACAATCACCCCTTTCCGAGGATATGGAACGAGGCTCAAAAAGAGATGCGTTCTCGGTCTGACGAGGATTCCGGAATCCATTCTTACCTCCGCGAAACCTCGTCTCAAAAGGAAGCAGGGAAAGGAAAAAGCAGGCGGCCTGGCGCTTGGGAATTTTTCGGCGGGAGGAAGGTTAAGCGTGTTTTCCAAAAAATAAAGCCAAAAGGATTAGAGGGAGATATGTGGAGTGAACGTGAGGAGGAAAGGATGTTATGAAAGGATTAGCAGTAAGTCAAAATCGTTAAAAGAACTAGGTTCGGAATCAATATCCGATCGATGGCTGAAAATAGACTCGATGAATCTCATACAGAAATTTAAAGTGAATACCTTTTCTGAAGACGCTAAACATACATTTTAAACCCGAGCATATTATGGTAGGTAGGATGATAAAGATAAAAGTAGAATATTTGAGTGTAGGACAGAGAGGTATAAACTGTCATTCTTTCCGCATCCAATACAGCACAGTGTTATGCGCTCGTTCTACCGCACCCGAGCTTCCCTCCTTCGAGGTTACTAGGCGCGGCGACACGCCAACAAAAATGGGTTCTTGCCCTTAGCGTCGGACTGGTCAGAATAAGTACACCACACTGAGTTTCTCAGAATTTATATTATGACAAATAGGATTGTGATACAAAGCAGTGGGGGAGTGTGCAATGAACCTTTACACGGGAATAGCCGAGAGAGAGGGGGGTAATGTGGGAACGAAGCTAAGATCTTACCGAGGAAGCAAGAACGGCTTCCGATGACGGATTCCTGTCGACCGACCCGACATTCGGGAATGAACTCCCGAAACGGTCTCCTGCGCCGCACTCCTCGAGTACTGGCTGCACTACAGTATATATAGGGCCGAACGAAGGTGAAACTTTCCGTCTCTCGGGACACAAATAGGTATTTGTCTCCCGGACACTCAAGATCCGTAAAAGGTGAAAATCCCAATGAGGGCAGGTGTATGGGAAAGGAATAACATTTTAGGCTTATTTTGATCTCTCTCTCAATCTCCGAGTTCCGGCGCACAACATCACTCCCTGCCACGCAAAAATTGTGGCGTCTCTTACGAGACGGTACACATTTTAATCTTTAGTACCAAACAATTAACAAGAATAGTATTCCCCAAAAACATATAATAAATTGATTAAGGTTAACAAGTTCTGGCTGGGGATTTCAAATTTGAAAATCAAATACACATCATACAGAAAGATAAGTCCAAAATTCCATAAGAATCGATGAAATGAGCAAAAACACATTTTTCGTTTTAAGGAGGCTAACAAAGGTTTACAAAAAGTTATATGATTTTAAAATCTGATATCAAGCACTTTAACACACAAAAGGATTATATGATACACAGAAAAGGGAAAATTTCACTGCACTTCACTGGACGGGTAGGCAACTTTTTGAATGCTTGATGAACGCTGTGGCCAAAAGTGTGGCTGCGGAGTTCATGTCATTCAGTATCCGAAGAACCTTGAAGAATCAGCTTTTTGCGTTCTCGTCTGGGTTGAATCCATGATGACGACGTATGTGATGCATGTCTCGTTCTGCCGTAGTCGCCGGAACGAGCTGGATGATAGGGTTAGCTCGTTGTACCGTAGTAGCTCACGTTCATGAGACGGACGCTCCGTTGGTCAAATCTGCATCGCTCTGCGTTGTGCTGCAATGAAGTGGTCGGCTCTCGCCCAAATATTGGTGGAAAGTGAAAGTGGAGCGGAAGGTGGGTGGGTGGCTTCACAGGTCCTCTGGTCCGCGATGGCTCCTTAGGTGTTTGTGATGTCCGGCTGTTTCGGGAGGAGGGGGTGGCCGGAGAGGTGGATGGTGGAGGTGGAAAAGTGGGAGGGCTCAGAGGGAATTCGTCATATAGCACAGACGGGAGATGGGGGGTGGGAGAAGGAGAAAATTTCTTTCCTCGGTGTTTAGCGGGAGGTTGCACTTGAACTTGGCTAGTTTGATGGGGAGGAGAGGGTATTTTCGCTTCTGGGGGGAGTCCTTTTAACATTTCCTTCAAATTACATGGGAATAGATTCTCAACTTTATTTGCTTTACCACCATGAAGGGAGTTAGGAACCGAGAAGTTATCGGATAATGTACCGACTATCGTTTTTTCGGGGAGGCCTAATACCTGTTCGGACAAATTGACGAGTTTTACGGGAATTACTCTATCCTTATTTCCCTTAATTATTTCTCGTCCCGACATTACCCCACTAACGAGATTATCTACGGGTTCCATTACACTTTCATTCCCTATTTTTAATCTACGGTGATTACAAATAACCTGAGTCATTACTTCTCTATGAGGGGGCAATTTCAATTCACTTTGAAGGTGCACACGACGCGAATGCTTCCCTTTGCTCTCACCATTGAGGCCAAGTAAGTACTTGCACGTCTGCAAGAACAGCAACAGGAAGCTTAGTACCAAATTGTTAACACCTGAGAAACAATGGATACCGAATGAAATACTGATAGAAAGGAAATGGAACAAAAATGGAAAAGACACATGGTAACTATTAGCGAAAAGCGCATGCAATGAAGAAATGACTTCTTGGAAAACATTGCTTACATAGCTCCAAATGTAAGAGAAAATAGATGAACACAAATTTTTGAAGGAAGCATTAATATCATTGGCAAGATAGTTCACTGGCTTGGATTTCCTTTTAGGCGATGCACGCTTTTTACTCAGCTTACCCACAAGGACAGGCGGGGTTTCTATTTCCCTTAAATAAATGACTTCTTCCCTTATTAATAGTACCTTTTTTGCTAAGTCTATTCTGCACTTAATTTTATCAAGTAAGTCAAACCCAATTAGACCATCACAAGATACTTGACACAAATCATCCACTATAAAAAATTCATGGGAAAATGTACCGCTGCCTATGCTGAATGTAAGTTTGCGCGTACCCAATATAGGAATTTGATTACCAGTGATTCCGAAGAGCTTTGTGTGGGGAGGGGAAAGGTGGGTGGAAGAGGGGAGGGCACTCTTCTTGAGGATGGAGACAGCAGCTCCGGTGTCGATGAAGAGGGAGAGGTCTGCATCAGGAAATTTGGCTCTCACCGCGAATCCGCGACCTCCTGGGGGGACGGCGTTTGCGACTGCATGGCTGATGATCTCCGGGGTGGAGAAGCTCCTGTTGTCCAACGACTCCTTGGGGTGGAAGTGGGTGTCCCTCTCGTTTACCGCTTCCTTGGCGTGTACTCTGTCAGGCGAGGGCCTCCGGCGAAGGAATGACCGTTTGGGGTGAAAGTTCCTCGCGGCCCGCGGTTTGTTTGCTGCTTTTGCGGGGGCGGGAACGGTCTTCGTCGTCCTCTTGGGTAGGGGGGAGTGGAGGGAAAGAGTTGGGGTGATTGGGAGGGGGGGAAGGTTGGAATTAACCGTATTTCTGGAGATATTTTGACGGTTTTTGGAAAGCTTGGGTGGGGAAGATTTCATTCTTGGAGTCGGGGAAAAAGGAGGGGAGGGTAATATTCTCGACACCTGGCATTCTCTGGCGAGATGTCCTTGTTGTCCGCATTTGAAGCAGTGGAGGGGATAGACTGGGCAGTCCCAGGCGAAGTGGCCGACGTGCTGACACCTGAGGCACTTCGGTTGGATCCATGCATCGTGTGGGATGGGAGAGGTGCTTGCGAAGTGGGAAAGCGAGGGAGCAACACGGTAGATTCCATAACAATTTTTGCTTGAAATCCGTTTTATACTCTCTTCTTCGCGACACGTAATTCTTGTCGATTTTCTCAAACTTTTTGCATCCCGCTTTTGCAAGTTTTCGGCAAGATCGGCAAATTCACGGATACTTGCATTTCGTGCTGGGATACAGTTCATTGGATCCCTTAGTCTATTCGCGGCGGTCGGTCGACAGAAATATTTTTCTAAAAATGATCTTTAATTTTATCCCACGTAAGGTCAATTAATTAAGAAGGAAATGCTTTGCATTGTATAGTATTAAGTCTTATGAACAATTGAGATGGGGAGTGAAGAAACTAGAAGGGTGTCTTACGCTGTACACATCGACTCCTGTGTGGAGTGGATAAACACTCCCACAGTACTTAGGCAAAGAAATCCAAAGGATTTCAGAATCCCATGAGTTAGAGATGGTAGTAATCCCACCGCTGCCACCAAAATGTTATGCGCTCGTTCTACCGCACCCGAGCTTCCCTCCTTCGAGGTTACTAGGCGCGGCGACACGCCAACAAAAATGGGTTCTTGCCCTTAGCGTCGGACTGGTCAGAATAAGTACACCACACTGAGTTTCTCAGAATTTATATTATGACAAATAGGATTGTGATACAAAGCAGTGGGGGAGTGTGCAATGAACCTTTACACGGGAATAGCCGAGAGAGAGGGGGGTAATGTGGGAACGAAGCTAAGATCTTACCGAGGAAGCAAGAACGGCTTCCGATGACGGATTCCTGTCGACCGACCCGACATTCGGGAATGAACTCCCGAAACGGTCTCCTGCGCCGCACTCCTCGAGTACTGGCTGCACTACAGTATATATAGGGCCGAACGAAGGTGAAACTTTCCGTCTCTCGGGACACAAATAGGTATTTGTCTCCCGGACACTCAAGATCCGTAAAAGGTGAAAATCCCAATGAGGGCAGGTGTATGGGAAAGGAATAACATTTTAGGCTTATTTTGATCTCTCTCTCAATCTCCGAGTTCCGGCGCACAACATCAGTAATAGAATGAATCTAAGTTCAAGTGAAGACGATTATGATAGGTAATGTGGCCTTCAGGTTGTTTTGCATAAAACTCTAAATTTTATAATGTACGGTTAACGTTGACCGTTAGTTCATATAAATATTAAGGTGCTTTGGCAGTAGTCGAAGCTTCTATTTACAAAATATTCATCAAATAAACAATTATTCGATATCAACATAAAGATGAAATAGCGTAAGTACAGTCTTTACGAAACCTCAAAAATACTTCACCATCATTAAAAAACCGGGAATAAGTGTAAACGAATGAGTGTAATTGTTTTTCGAAATTTCTTTTGCATGTTTGGCACGAAACCAGAAATATCTCTACAAAAATTGTTCGGGAACCGCTCAGCAGGATGCTAGGTTGAGATTGAAGGCTGTGTTGCACGTAAAAAGGCGTGTTCCCCAGCTGAATAAGTTGCCACTTCCAAATTAAAGTCTGTGCAATAGTAATAGCACTGTATACCTGTCGATAATGCACTCGTGGATTGGAATAACTCCCTGCATCACACCAATGTGGTTAGCTTGAAGGGTGCATCGCAGATGTGAGCAAAGAAGGGTGAGTTATCGTTCCCGAAGCGAATGGGGGAGAGTTGAGGGGAGAGAACTTTTCGCTCCTGTGGGGCGCGCATACGTAGCGCACTGCCCTTACGGCGTAGCTCCGCCGCGGATGGATCCACGCCGACGATTGCCTCGTTAGCGGCGCACACTCTCGAAGAGGCCACGGTGTGTGTCGCGGGAGAGGTTTTGAAGGGCACGAGCGATATTCAAACGACCCATCTCATCCCTTGGGGAGACGAAAGGGAAGGATAATTTTTCATTTTCATGCTCCAACACATTCCCCTCCTGAGAATAAAGCAAGCGCCGCCGCCCCTTCTATGTACACGTACCCGAGTCCGGGACGAGATACCAGTCCTATGGCAAACGGTCGTACTTGTCAAGAGGTCGAGGAGTGAACAGTAGGTCTACAGCAATCGTCGGACTTGGAAGGAAGGCCTGTAATGCCGAGACCTTTTGCCATGCTTGCCTGCCAAAGGTCGTAGGTTGGAATTTCACCGTGGGCAGCGATGATTTAGCATTTAGCTAAATTCACCTAGTATTTAGCTAGACCCACCTTCTTCCAAGACCAAGTTTCAGTAACATATAACGTTGAGTATTATTATAAACATGTCACAAATTATTACTTCTAATACTAAAGAATTGCTGCCATCATTATTTTTCCAATTAATCTCTTTATTACTAAGTGCTTTTTAATTACAAATCTCCTATCTGGCAATACTCAAAATGTGGTGACACAAAAGAATGATGATGATCTAATGCATAGATCGCGTGACTAACGATGAAGTCCTAAAAAGAGTGGAAGAAAAGATAAGTTCGCTGAAACCCTTAAAAAGAAGACGGGACATCAAATCGGTCATATCTTGAGGCAGGATGATGAAGACAATAATCGAGGGACAAGTGAATGGGAAAAGGAAGAACTTGTGTGAGAAATATCTAGGTTAAGTATGTGAATGTGAAGAATCATGAAGGTGTTTGAAGAGGTATCATGAAGAAATATGAAGAGGTTTACTAGAAAGAGACTCGAGAGGTTAGCTACGTCAACCAATCTTGTAAAGAAAACCATGACGATGATGTAATCTCCCAGATTTTCGTCCAATTCGTGTACTCTAACTTCTAACTCCGCTGATACACACCCCCAACTCAAAGGAATACTTTCAAAAGGGTAGATATCCACAACCGCTGCAAACGCACGCCCGCAAAAGGGGAAACTTTTACTACGGCTACCAAGCATGAATGAGCAGCATAGAAAAGGCGAGCGTGTAAAAGGATCAAACTGTGTACAAGCGTGGGATCGGCAGAGGAGAGGGAGAACTCTTGTGTGCCTCTCTGAAAGGGCGAAGAAAGGATTCCCCGGGTTTTAAAGAGGGGATTTGGTTGCTGGTTAGGAGAGCGGGGGGCGGGAAAGGGGTGTGCAAAGAAAGGAGAAGTGCGTGGGTGGACGGGCCAAGCCTCGTGGTTGAGACTCGCGGAGTCCCAGTTTGAGAGCTGAATTATCGCGGAAGCGGAAGAAGTTGAAGATGTTTGGGGAACGCCCCTTGAGGTTTTCCTTCTTGGAGAGGGAGGTGGAGTGCTCCCGAGGCAGGGAGTTTGTGCAAAGAAGGAAGAACGCTGTAGCGGAGGGAAGACGAAAGGAGAAGGGAAGAACGGAAGGGAACAGAAGGAAATACTGAAGAGGAGATACGCGGGTAATTGCATAGGTACACACGACTGAGGCAGTGGAGTAAAAGTGAAGAGTAGGAAAACGGTGTGAATAAAGAGAGCAGAATAACAGTCGCGCTTAGAGAATCGGATGCAGCTTCCTGACGTTTCGGAGCGTAATGTTACCGCCTGCTCTCCGAGATATCATTTCTCGGATGCTTAATCGGATTTCCCCATTGCCTTGAGACGTGCAACGCTAATTGTCTAGGAGCCTAGGTTGGATGTTCGCTGGGACTGGAAGCCTTAATGAGATGGAGTGTACCGTTACACCTATCAACTGCAACAGTTGCGCTAGTGAAGTTTTCTTTGTAGCTTTGATTCGGAAGAAGTTTAATTACGTCATCAATCGCGCAGCCTCCTCGCGTTTCAGTTAAGAAATCTTGCAAGAGCTGAAACACTCAAATCCTGAACCCTAAGAAGACTATTATAAATACACAAAGCTGTCATATTCAGATTAGTGTAGCCTCAAATCTCCAATCCAATCAAACAGGAATTGGAGCTAACGCTCCAATTGATATCCCGGCGCTTCAACGCCCGTGATGGTGAAAACTCAAAATTCTCTCAAAAATTTCGAGTCCGAATTAAACATGCTTAAAGAAATCAGTGACATAATTCAACGCATAGGACATGATTCAAAATTCTTAAAAATGACTTCAACCGTTAGAAATTATATCAAATTCCATGAAACTAGATCATTCTGATAGTTAAGAGGCACTAAGCCATAAAACCTAACATTAATATAAAAGGCTATATATAAGGCAAGGTCTCATCGTGTATGGTTTCATGTTTTCAATAAATCGCATGTATGTTGTATTTTCCAACATAGTAACCCCTTACATATAAATCTCGAAGATCGTTGAAAATGGTCGTGAGATATGGTAAAAAGTGTGAACTGTCACAAATTCTTTCCCCTCACCCTACCAAAATACCACGAACCCAAGTCGAGCACGATTAAATTCAGGGAAGAAGACACCGACGTAATAGCGGGTGAAAGTTAGATACAGCGACCGAGAGTAATGGCGTATCTCAACACCCGGAATCAGTAATGGTACAGCCTTAGGAGAAAACATTACTTCAGCGGCAACGCGATATCCTGCAAGAAATCGCTGGGGTATTATCCCCAAGTCGTATCATTACGATCAACTACACACCGCATTCTCCATAAAAGCACAAAAGGGAGAGAACAACGGAGGAGGCGGCAAGCGAGAAGATCTGAGGCCCCTTAGATGGCGCGGAAAGGACGGAGCGCGGGAAGGCAAATTCGGAGAGAGGTGGAGAAAGGCTTCGGCTTCCTCGCTGGAATCATCGGAAGAGAAAAGGCGAGAGGGCGGCGGGTTGGACTGGAAGAGACACAGACGCAAGAGTAGGGAGAGGGAAGGAAAAGGAGAGGGGCGAGAGGAAGGCAAAGGGGCGGTAGAAATGGAGAAATAATTAAGAGGATGGATTCGGGATAGGTAGGGAGAGATAAGACGGAGTGAGGAGATGGGCCTGGAGGGGAGAGAGAAAGAGAATGATGTGGGCTGCAAGGGAGAGGGAGGAGGTTCGGAACCTCACAGTAAGACTCAATACGGGGGTGGAGGGAGGAGGGAGGGAGGGAGAGAGTACACAGGCCAGCCCTCCTGGCTCTCATCCGCTGAACCCCAAAGGCTTCACCTTTCCAGCTCCCCTGCCTCCGTACCCTCGGGGGCAGAAGGAGTGGCGGAATAGGAGGTGCCCAGATAAAGGAGATTGGTTCCAAGGGGGTTCCGGAGCAGACGCTTAATTGGAGGATCCTTGCACCGTCTCTCCGTTCCTCTGCCAGCCTCCCCCTCCCCATCGGCGGCACTCCCGCTTCGGGAAAGACAAACCGAAGATGAAACTCGTTCCCCCGCCACACGATATCATTCGTTTAATGCTCCTTCGCGACTGGAAAAGCGGCGGAGGGTTATGGGAGGGAGATAAAGCTGGCAGAGAAAGGGAGGGAATTTCGGTAAATGGCGAGGGATAAATACCATTAGTTAATGCTGGGGAGGAGCATTTCCATTCCCTAGTTACTCAAGTAGTAATCCCGGACGGATGTAATTGGGATGCGCCCCCCTAGTGTTTTCATCTTCCGAAGTCCCGAAGGAAGGAAGGACAAGTGAATTGCGAGGGAAAACAACCTAAGACCATGGAAGGAACGGCTAAAATAGCAGCAAAAGGTTGTAGCTCTAAAATCTACGGATTCTAACGGCTACACATGTAAGTTCAACTCTGGGAAGGAGAGACTTGTAATAAGCAACTACTAAACCAATTCATTTGGTACGGGAGATCATAGAAAGTAAGGTACAAAAGTTATGAATATTTCTGCCGGCTCGTGTAACACAGGATTTATTGATAAGAATAACCTTCAAAAACAAAGCCTTGTGAAAAAATTGAGCGATGACTAAATATCCGAAATCTTTAATGAAAGGCAGTGGATGAAATTCGACCCTAAACTTTATTTAGGTACCTTTTACCTCTTCCTCGGTCCAGTGTCCTGTAATTGATGTAAGCGTAAGAAACCACACCTAAAATGTCAAATTCAGCGAAGATATTGCCAGAATTTACGTGTATACGAAACTTATTTCCGGCAGAGCAACCCAGCAATGGCTCTATATTCTAATTCAAAAATGATTTGCTACGATTTTTCACGTAGTACTTTACTCTGAAGTCCTGACTTGAATCTTGAAGCTCGTTCAAAGAGGCACAAAAATATGCCTTTTTAAGAAATATTTTTATTAAAAGAAGGCACACAACTTTCCTAATACAGCGTATCAGTAATAATTATCTAACTGTACCCTAAGACAACTATTTTTTTAGAATAGGAACACGAAATATTGATTAGATCGAGTCAAAAATACAAATCGCTAAGGAATTCACGAACATTCAAAGCGCTTATAACAATTAAGTGAACTTCAACCAAAAAAACGAGGGTTGAACGAATATTAACCATTATGGTCACTGGGATTCCTCTTCTTCTGACTCAGCATGTACGCCAGATGTTGACTTAGTACCGCCTCAATTAAGTCAGCGCAAGAGGGTGTGTCAATTACTACCTCCTCCGCGCAGGGAAACATCACCCGTTTTCGATCACATTTCCATAAGCGATCGCATTGATTCAAGGCGTCTCCTTGCACGCAGCGTTCACCCCTTTCCACAGTCAATTATCTCTCCCCATACACAGTAATCATACTAACAAGAAATAACAAAACAGCAGTCTCACTGCACTCATTACCATCAGCGTTCGCTCGTTCCGTCCAAAT
Organism: Platycnemis pennipes; assembly: GCA_933228895.1. Classification (NCBI taxonomy): domain Eukaryota; kingdom Metazoa; phylum Arthropoda; class Insecta; order Odonata; family Platycnemididae; genus Platycnemis; species Platycnemis pennipes. The sequence goes on from OW121848.1 coordinate 43,520,404, forward strand.
GGACTCTCTCAGGCACGCGCGCCGGGAGTGTGTGTGAGGAGGCAAAGGCAAGTGCATCCGCCGCCGCCGCCGCAGCCCGGCCATATTTAGGCACTGGCGGCCCCGCTTTATCTCCTCCGAGGATCAGCCGTTAGCACGACTCCCTGACTGGCGGACCATCCCTCATTCGGACTCCCCTCGCGTCCTCCGACGACGCCACCCACCATCTCGCTTCCTCGTCCCGATCCGCACGATGATCCCAAACTTCTGACGCCACGCCGTTTCCCGTCCAATGCGAAAGCGCCAACATACGCCACAATCAAAATTCAAGGATTGCGAACTAGTCGCGAAACCCCTTAACGGAGTTACCCTCTATTATGCAAAATAAAACGACTTTACCTTTGTGAAAATCTTGTCTTTATGGCCCTTCAAATTGAGGGCATATTTTACAATCGTCCGCAAAGATTCTACATTGTACTTAATAAAATGTAGCCGGCGTATTGGATCCAAATTAATTAAGTTTGATCAGAGAGCTAGACAGTGTGCAGCGTAGAGCAGCTAGGTTTGTTAAAAAGTGTTGCGATAGGTTTAGTAGTGTACAAGAATTAATAGACACATTAGGTTGGGAATCATTATCATTTCATAGGTGAAAGGACTGATAAAATATTTACAGAAATTTAAATCGGACAGCTTTACTGATTGTGTTAGATATTAAGAACAACAGCGTATTATACTAGAATCGATCAGATAAATAAGATTTGAGAGATAGATTGCCGTACTAATAGATTCAAAATTTCATTTTCCCTCGTACTATAATGGAACACCATAGGCAGCATAGCAAAAGTAGGTAGGTAGGTGAAACACTGTAGAGTAGGCTGTAATACACGATGCATGTACTAACAACCAATCCCTTATTAATATGTAGATACTAGCCATTTAGCTGCATGGCGTCGCGTAGATATAGATGTACATGCATTGTATTGCACCATAATGGTAATACTGTGCATGGGGAATCCGCTTCGTCTTTTGTAGTGTGAGTTTGACAAGTCCAAGTGTGCGAGTTGAAAATTTTCCAGACAAAAAATATTTACCGGACCGGAAATCAAATCGCCACGCTACCCAGGATTCCAGTCCCAAAGGCAATTTTCAGGAGGACCTATAGGAGGAGTGAAGAATCAAGAGATATTGCGTAAAGGGAAAGAAGAGTGGAACCTTTGGAGAACATTAAAAAGAATACGGGACGGATGTATATGTCATCTCCTAGGGCATGAAGGATTGATTGGTGAAGATAATTTTAGAAGGGATGTTTGAAGGCCAAAAATATAGAGCTAGGCATAAATTGGACTATTGGAAGCAGATAATGGAGGACATGGGATGAGGACGGCTTTTGGAAATGAAGAGGGTGGCTGAGGAGAGAGAGAGAAGAAGAGCTGTCGCTAACCAATCCAGATGAATTGACCACTGGAGAAGAGGAAGATAGAAGCTATACATCATTCGTCTATGGGACTGGAATCCTGGGTAGTGTGGTGTTCTGCGCAATGGTCCACCAAACTACAGGTCCGCGGTTCGATTCCTGGTTCAGGAAACCTTTTTTCACCGAATTCTTTCAACACACTAGCTAGCTGTGCATAACGTCATAACAAAATATTACCGCACCATTGAATTTCAGTTGATACACAGCATTCATCAGGCAGGGAGACGTATACGTCGTCCTGTGACGCTCGAGATCAATCACGTGAATCCACGATTGAAGGAGTACCGTACGTTTTGAAGTGAGAAAAGGCTTTTGCACAGCGTTTGCTATTATCCATATCAGGTGCTATAATGTTGCAAGTGCAGATGCGGGGCTCTCAGGGAGAAATCACTACATGCCACAACGTGTTGAGTAATGTACACTCACAAAATACCCTGCAAGGAAGCCCCATTTAGGGTGTACGGAAGGGTTCATCTGACACATATTATTCGACAACGAATACAGCATTTTTTACGCATTATAATTTGTTTAAATAAGGGACCGAGTCTTAAGTTAGGGCGTACCATTCATACAATTCGATTATGATGACTTGTATACGCTTCAGAGACCGAAAAGGCGATCGACTAAAACCGCTAAATTAATTAAAAATGTATACCAACTAGCTTTGGTCTCTTAACTGAATATTAGTTCAAAGCACTGCATGGAATAATTACTTATTCAAGTGCCTTTAAGTGGAGACATAACAAACCCAGGTTATTACAAACGGATTATTGGCCTCAATCCTCATTAATGTGTATAAATTTTGCTATGATGAGTGGGATAATTTTATGATCAAGAAATACTACAAAAGCTTAATAGAATCAGCAATCATGTCACGATTAAAATAAAAGACTGCCAATAACGCTAATTATCGAAAATACTCTCCCAAGAAATAATTGATAAGGACATAACATAATTACAAAATTTATGTGAAATCAAAACGCACGTCAAAATTATTCGAGTCAATTTATACGAGAGAGTTGGTGGAGCTTGTCCAAATAAAAGGTCAATTTTCAACTAAGAAAATATGTATATAACTTCCTCGCTTCCAATGAACTGCATCAATCATCCTCAGGTTGACTCATTGTGAAGTATATAGAAACCAGGGGAGTAATTAAATCTTCATCTTAGCGGAAAATTACCCTTTCATTTGGTCCGTCACTTGCGATACAACATCAGCATTACCAGACGGAGTTGGAGTTCACCATGTCAAAGAAATAAGCGACAAAAATGTTTTAATGAAAACTTTCACATAATCTGAATTTGAAGAAAGGTGAAATCTGGAGAGGGATTTGAGCATAAAACGGAAAACCGGGAACACAGATTAAGCAGTTGAAACGAACACATTCACCTCCGGTCCCGCGAACCAAGGCCACACTTCCCAGAACACAGGGCACGGACGTGAAGGAGAGAGAGAATCCGCGCGCGTCGTCGGGAAGTGAGAGGGAAGAAGCAAGAGGAAAACAGAAGCGGAGGGAGGCGAGGAAGGGAGAGAAGGGGGAAATTTTAATTTGGAAAGGCGAAAAAAATAAATCTCGAGTGCCCTTTTTTCGCGAATATTAAGCGGTAAAAATAGGGGGGAGGAGTAAACGAATAAAGGGTAAGCAGCCAGTGGAAGAGAGGAGGGGGAGAGGGTTGCTGGAGAGGGTACGACGGCGAGGAGGATGGGGAGGGCGGAGTTGATGTTTATGGAGAGGCGCGGGAGGGAGGGAAAAGGAATAAAGGATTATAGCGGAGGGGAGAAGGGAGAGGTGGAGGGAAGGTAAATGGGAGGAGGAGGGAGCAGCGACTGAGAGGAGGAGGGAGTGGAGGACGCTGTGTTTCAGGCAAACATGAGGGAGGGCTTAGGGGCGAGAGCTGCAAGGCGTGGAGAAGGCAGGGTACGAGGATGGTTAGGGGGATGACGAGGGGCTGAATAACGTAAACCTCGGCGATACGACGATAAATCGAGTGGCCGGTATTTCTCGCAACAAATAGTTAGAAAAAATAAGAATGAATCAATGAATCAAGAGCAGATAACAGTAGTTGCCGAGACGATGCTAATGAATGACGATTATGTCGACTTAGAAGACTAGTTCAGAATGAAAACGAAGCTAATTTGACGGTTTTAATCATCTATGAAACTATGCAAGGATGAGTTTGTCGATATGGACAAAACAGGGGATACAACGAACATGTCGTCGATATAGCGATCTTAACGATTTCGTCAATATAAAAACATATGGATATCCCATTATGTCAATTACATATATTTCGACTATCCGCGAAACAAAACGACACTTCCCACATCAAGCATGAACCTATATGAACAATATTGATCGAAAATCTCGATATGACCGGGTGATATACGCGGCTATAACCGTTCCATAGATGTATCGTCGTCACCTCTACAATGCTGTTTTTTTTCCTCGAGGATCAATACAGTAAAACGGGTGAAAGGAAATGGAATGGCGGAAGAATATTTCAGGGGGGCGAAAGGATGGCACAGAGATAAAAAGAGTCCGAAAGAAGGCGTAGGTGGAGCGGTGAAGGGGTTGAGAGAGGAAGGGAGAAAGAAAGAGAATTATGGCAAAAGGAGTCGACCGTAAATACCGAAAGGGGAGGGTATTCCGGGAGAGGGAGTTTGGTTTGTTGGGCGGGAGGGACTAAATACCACGAGGGAGGGGGTGGGTGTCTGCTGAGGGAAGGGATGGAGGGAAAAATCGAGTCGGAGGTGCATATGGGAGCATACTGGAGAAAGGAAGGGAGGGGATATGGCACAAATCGATCGGAAGACGGGGATGGGAGGCGAGAGGGAGGATTTCAACGCGGGAATCAAGGATGATGCTGAGGGAGAGAGAGTTAAGCTTTATTTACCGAATTAGCCGGAAAGCATAAGGAAAGCTGAATTGAAACCACACGGAAGGTCCAAAGTTACGAGCTACAAAGGGAGAAACAAGGTCCAGCCCCGAAGCGATGGTATTGGCATTCCCGTACATTTTCGAGATGGGATTGTAAGGGATTTGCCGCTTCGACCCAAAAATTCCGTTACAAAAAAAAACTTTTCCAAAGACGCAAATTTTCATCGGTCGCTGTTGCCCCTTTTCAAGCAGCTAGACTTTTTCTACCTTTATCATTGCATGCGGCAGCCATGAGAATTTATTTTTCCCGCAACTTTTCGCCGACGACTGTGCCACAAACAGCAAGCGGCAAAATAAAATCTATTCCACTAAGAATTAAAATCACTAACGTGAATGTAATCGATTAAATTCAGCTCAGGAGCAAGTAGAGTCCTTTGGCACCCATAAAATCACTATCACAAAGACGTTCCATTCGCAAATAAATACCATAACAGTCCTCAACCCCTAGGGACCGATTAAAAAAATTGTTTTCGCATTGATAAGCCTGTTTGTTGACCCTGAGGTCAATCTGCACAATCAGTAAGCAAAGAGGCATAGGGACCTGGAGCCATTTAATAAACGGATTTTAAGGTCACACAAACATTCGCGTCCAATGCGGGAAAACTTACCAGCAAGCGGAAGATAGAAAAACGTCTCAAAATGCTGCCTCTCCCTCTCTCGCTTTTGATGCATATTGAACCGCCTTTCGCCCCCACCGATTTCATTGAAGTTAAGGAAATCCGGCACTCGAAGCGGTGCAAACGAAATATCATCCACTAGTGCCCAAAGAAGCACTCGCCCTTTGACGCGGAATCCGTAGCGCCCCAGACAATCATGCTTCCCGTCCTCCGGAATGGCTGATCGAGGAGCAAAATCGGGGGTGAATGGGGAATGACTCTGGCTTATTTGCCTAAGCGTGCAAATACTTAAACAACGACTTTCGAATCCTTCTCGAACAAAGGCGCGTGTTTTAGTCGCTCTCTGGGTGAAGTCGAGCCGAAGGAAAAAAACATATTTCGAAGGCGACCGAAAGGGCTGCCGCACCTGGTCTCTTCCCACACGGCCACCGTGCCTCTCCTTTCCATTCATATCTTTCCTCTCTCCGTTCTCTCCCTCGCCATCCCCGAAACCTCTCGACAAACCTCCTCGTTCCGCCTCGCGCGCCACCCTCTTCGTCTTTGGGATGGAAAGGAGCACGGCCGCATCCTAATGAGGCGGCATGCCTTATGAATCCTTATTATTCCACGAAAACAGAAAAAATATATACTTACACATATGTATGCAAATACATAGCTGTTTACGACGCTTCGAGGTTTGCTTTACGCCGATATGCTGCCGACATTAATATTCGCCGAATTCCGAATGGAAATGAAATAAAGAGAAAGATAAATGAGAGAAGAAGCCGATTCATTAAGTAAGACAATTAGTGGAATCTTAAGGCGCGTCGGCATGGAAGCGGAGTGAAGTGAAGACTTCATTACGAAGGAGCATCATCAACATTTGTTCATCCACTTATCCTGTACAAGTACCAGGTGTGGCGGTATTGGAAAAAGAAGCGAATGAGTGAAGAGCATTGTTACGGAAATTTTTCAAAAAAAAACTGTAAGCACAAAATAAATCACATGACATAAACCTGACACGATATTGGTTGACGTTACGGCAATGGATAGTTTGCGCGCCATATTGAAACCGGCTTCAAGTATTAAGCCAAACGGCATGTTGAATTCACAATAGTCAGTCGTAGCGTTATTCGACAGACGATTCGACTTAGGTAGCGGTGTGAAAGGTGCAGCTCAGCTAAATTATGCTATCGAGCACTTTCCCAGAATGATCAAAAGGGCGTAACATAACTTTAAGAAAACAGCTAAATATTAAACAAAGAATATTCTTATATTCTAAATAATTTCTATTTTTCTTCATTCAACATTCAAAAAAAGTTATAAAGGCTTAAAAAATGTTTCAACCCCTGATAATATGTGTACGTACAAATAGGTGCATGTACAAAGTATTTCTATTGATATACACCGAAAAAAATATGAATATTCAAATACTAACGTCCAATTCGACTTACGACCTGACTGTTGGAACCGAAAGTTGTTGTGCGTCGATGATTGTCGGAAACTGTGTATAGAATACGGAGGGGCAGTTCCTCTTCCCGTGCATAGGCTCCCCAGAAAACAGTTCCACTTGGATTTAGCTGGCATATCCAATGCGGTATTTTCCAGATTGGAACCCGAGACCATCAGGGGACCATCGCGTGACACACTATGCTCCCATCCATTGGCAAAAAATGCTGGATTCTCATTAGTAAATGTCCCATCATTTCCGAACTCAACTGGAAAAACCACTGAAATGAGAGTGAGAGGGAATGCCTTCGTCTCGAGCTCTCATTCACTTAAATAGAAGGCGCTATGAATGGCGTAATAACAACGGCAAAAACCACACAAAACATAACGCATAAATTTGAGATTTGACCTTGGCTGCGCCGTCGAAGGGTCCTTAAAAGAATACATTAACATCGGAAGATAAACACCGGCGTGACACTGACATATCTCGGAGCGCTTCGCCTAAAATTAAGCCGCGCTCGACTTTAGCATGAAAGAAGAGTTCGCCGTCGAAGAGGAGGAGCACGAGAGAAAAATCCACAGGATTTAAATAATGGATATCCTCCTCCCCACTTGCGTAACCTTATCTGCATCTTTTGGAGACGAAGCGCCATTACGGGTGACTTCTCGAACGAGCCGTTCTCAGCGAGAAGCGAGACGCAGAAAAAGGAGAAAAAAAATCTCTCTCTCCAAGGCTCGGTGGAAATATTTTCATTCGCCGTCATACCTCTCATATAAATTACTCTCTATGCCCAACGCATGAGATATTTTCCACGTAAATTCGAGAGGGATGGAAGTGGGGAGGGAGGGTGGAGACTGCCCGCCTCTATCAGCCTCCCGTGTCGCAGGGAGACATGCATTATTCAAGGCGACGACGTCTCTCCCCTTCGCTCGCCGCTCCACCCTTCATCTCCCTCTCTCCCCCGCACTTTCCTCCCTTCTTCCCTCTGTTTCTCCCTTCTTTCCTCCTTCCTTTCCCTTCCCCTCTCCCGTTGAACTGGAAGGGGTTGTAAAAAAAAAGTCGAGCCGTGGATTCCGGATTCGGAAGTTGTGCCGTTCTGACCGCCAAAAGATCGGAGGATCACGCCCTTGAACAGTGCTAGCAATCTGCCCGGACCGACATCGGATTCTCTTTAAGAAGAACTATCTGGCCGCAAGGTCGCATCACACCACGGAGAGGGCGGTATAAATTAAGATACCGAAGAAACCACGACGTTGTGGCCGTAAAGTATCAATCACACACCACAATTAAAGCAAAGGCCATTTTGAAAGAAACTACTGTATGAAAATTTGACGTCGCTTCAATTGTCTATCAACGTCCACATCATTTCTTCAATCGGAACAAGAAGAGTAGGAACATCTGTCATCACGATGCCTCATAAATTGTAGAAAGATACTTAACAATGCAATAAATATATCGGGGAATTCCATTGTACTTTGGGAAAGAATGAGAACACCCTACCTGGCTCTATCATCATCATAAATGTGCTCATCATATGTACGCAAGTTCCCATTGGGAGGAAGGAATTAATCTTTTACCACCTCTATTTCTTAGGAAATCTGCAAGATCGTCTTTTCTGAGAATTGGCTTTCGCCCAATATGTGTCTAAAAGGTTGATACTTAATCGAGCTTCTTGCCCCGGCCGTCAAATTCCCGGGAATGAAAACTGAGTCCAGCGAACCCGATTCTGCCACACCGACGCCACCGAATGCAGGGAATATTCCATCCCATCTCTGGAGCTGGGCTTTGCATGCGAAGTGAGGAATGTTACGAAGGAAAACATGTCCCACGTTCTCCCCTCGGGAATACTACTCCACTCCGTGACGTTCACTCTCTGCACTCGGCCCTCGACGCATTTTCTCCGTGACCCGCGACAAAAATCAGCACCCTGTCACCCCAAATTCCCATGCCATTGCCGCAGGACCTCCCGAATGAGACTAACTCTGAGAATTCCGGCAAAACAGTGTCGTGGAGAAGAGGGCTCGTGCGGCAAGGGCGGGTCAAAAGCGTCCCCACCACACGGGGTTCGCTCGGTCATGAGCTGCGCACACACGACCCCGTGACCCTTGAAGCCCTTGCCCTTCTCCCTCTGTCCACACCACCCCGCGTGCCCCCAAAGGGGTCGTGAGCTCAGGCATATCATCTCCATAATTCGCGAGGAGATGAGAGGACGAGGAGCAACGAGCCGGGCTTTAAGCGAGAACGGGGACGAACAGCGAGGGTCTGAAAATGGTGTGGTGGACCATGAGAAAACGCATGCACGTTTATTACTAGCAAGAAGGACAGTAAATATTATTAATAAACCTACGGCGTTTTAAAGTGGTGCAGTAATGAACGCGCCTTTAACCAAGGAATAGGATTATAAAAGCTAGCATCGGAAAATCTTCCACGGCATATTAAATTTTTCCATTTCCCCACGTTTTTTTGGGAGTGGCAACGTAACCCTACACACACACTACCCCTTCTATTCCCCGAAATCAGGGGTATGCTTTGAGAAGCCTCCGCCAATTTTTTTCTCAAAAAACTACCGTTCATCACCAGAGCGAAGGATTTTTCAGCTCACGAAGCAGATCACCTTACTGATATTTTTCCTTCACTGGAACATTTTCTATTTAGCTTCTAGTGTTCCCAAATTCCACTCTCTTTTCCCACTTCTCCCGGCTTATTGGACTTCTCCCCCAAAGCCAAAATCCAATATCCTATAATCTCATATTTGGATTGTACCCTACATTCACATATTCCTCCTAATTCGAAAATCTTGCATTGATTTTCTTTTTTCTCCTACAACATTTAGTAGCTCGCTAATGGAAGGGCAAAAATATTCAGGTGTGAATAAACTACAGGTGTAATTGTATCCAATACATATCAAGGGAAAAACATGAAGAAATTGAAAATATTCCTTTTTATTCTTATGTTTCGCCCATACAAGTATTTTCGAACTAGAAAGGTTTTCAACAGTCACAATGATTTCCATAATAAACAGCGTTCCGTAAATTTTAAATATATTTCAATAAAGAACTAACACAATATTTCATCTAACTTTTTGTTTCATACAATACTCTAAACTGCATAACAGTGCAAATGAAATGTATGACATGTATCTCCCTGAAAATTTGGAAGATACAGGAAATATCGCAAGGAATCAAATTCTGATTTCGTTCAAAGTTCCTGAACATTACGCATGTTAGACCCCAGGGCCGGAGGAAGATTGGATGACAGCGTCTAATCCCTATCCAGGATTCATAAATTAAAAGCCAAGAATCTTCTCTTGCCCACCATAGCTGTCTTCACTACTCACTTGCAAGCATAAAACTAGGAAAGCCTTTACTTCACTATTCTCTTACTTGCTTAGAGACCCGCATTTAGGATCCATAAAACCCAGCGCCTGATCAGTATCACTAATATTTTCTTTAAGTCCCTAATCAAACACCTAATTTCAATTCCCGCAACAGTTTACGAATGGATGTAAGAGTAACCAAGGTTCCCAGGTTTAAGACGCGTAATAAAATCTCGCCCGTTCTCAAGGGCGGGAAACTCCACCAGACAAATTCATTAATTCTGAGAAACATGCGACAAGGGGCGTGGAGAGAGAGCTAAATCGAAATCACTTTAACGCTCGGGGCAAGTTTACGATCGGGCTTGGAATGATTTATGCGCCGTAAAACTGACGTGGGAAGATGGGGCAACTACACTTTATCTAATCCAGCTACAGCACGAGCAAGAGAGAGGCTAAATCGAGAAGATTCTTTCAAAGGTGGAAAAGCGACAGGTAGGAAGTAGAAAGGAATTTGAAATTAGAATTCTAAAACAAACATGCAAAACATCTTTAAAATATTTAAACCACCAACGATAATTTCAGACTATATACCCATCAGAGTACTTATAAAATTGTCGTCACTTAGCCTATGTTATAGGACAATAAGAGCAGCTTTGAAACCATAAAAATAAAAACACCCATTCCACCAACATATAGTTTGATAACTATAAAATACGACATAAATATTATCTGACTCAAAAGGATTTTTTTCTCGCGGAGACTGCCAGAATATCCTGGATTTTTCCATTTTAAGGAATTGATTTTTTTATTAATCATTTACCATTTAAAACTGAACTCTATCAGCATGTCGAATAATTAAGCAAAATAACGAGTGAATATTCTGAAAAAGTATACGAAATTAAAGTTACTCATTTAAAATAAATACAGGAAATGAATTGAAATAATGAGGAATAGCATTAATAAAACGAAGTTCGTCTGATGACATTTTACGCTTTTTTGCGGATAAAATATTATGACCACCGATGTGGAATAATTGAAACAATTAAAAAAAATATTGTGTAAGAATTCAACCGACATCGCATCTTATTATGACTCGGCACTTAAAATAACATACGCCCTTTGTGTATTGAAGTTATGACGTTAACTACAACGCAGTCGTGGGACATAAGATAAATGTCATATCCAAAAAAGCCAGCAACGAGCCACTGAGAAAGGGTGTTGCGTGGGCGAGACTGGACGTAAAACAAAAATGAAATGGACACGCTCTCACAGCATAGAAAGCAGCGATTGCGATGGAGCGAGAATGAGAAAATCGGGTCCTCCGTGCGTGAGTGTGTTTTGTATATGGATGCAAATGGAGAGACTGCGTGTCGCCCGAGACGAGAAAGGCGACGTCCCCCGACCACGCGGACGTGGGGGCGCAATTGTTTTATTCATTTTAATTTTCCCTCCGCTATCACGGGCGCGAATCTCTCCTAGCATACAAAAAGAATGGACGAGGAGGGGGCCCGAGGAAAGGGGGGAGGGAAGAGGGCCACGTCCCTAATAAGGCCGGAGGCGGAAGGCGAAGGATCCCATTCCCGCCCCCCACCGCCCACGTCAGGGGGGGGGGGGGTCCGCCTCCCGCGAGGGTGATCGGGGGAGCCGCGGGCCAAGTCCCGAAAAGGAGAACTCGGAGGGGAAACGCTTGCAAATTGGTCGAACCGACGCGGATTTTACAGCAACGGGAATCCAACAACTGCTGTGGGGAAACATGTGCCTATTCCCTTTCGGACACTATTCGTCCTTTGACGCTGCAACTGCTAAGGAAGACACGACGCATGAGGTGCGTTATCGATCAATCTGTTGCGGACGTTTCTATAAAATTTAAAATAAAAATCGGACCTGTAATCATGAAAGAGTGCATGTTAAGGTTCATATTCAAATTCAATGTAGGCACTTTAAAACTGCTGGTTTATTGCACGGGTTAGGTACCTACTGCTAACCAGGATGCGGATGAAATATATTGCTCCTCTTGAAAACCACTGTCAAAGTTATCTTTTAAAAATCACTATCCAACTTGACTAAGTATTTTAATCAGTTTTCTTCCTTTACTTGTAACTTGGATTTGAATTTTACTTTGAACTTGGATTTGCTTGGATTTGAGTAAAAAATCATGTTATTTTTCGCGATCTCTCCCTAAATTCCTAACGTGGGTGTTTCGTAGAACAAACACGGAAAAAAACCGTCTCAATGGGCCCAACGGTTATAATTGCAATTCCTGGGCAAGACCCGAATCGTACAGTCTCAAGAGATTATTTGTAACACCTATCAACTTGTCTGATAAGCAAGCAACACGCATTATTTTTCAAATATCAGTGTCAGTAAATCCAATCATGAAAATCGAAAGATTACAGATCGATTCCAATGAATGTTCTAAAATGTTAGACACCAGGACACAGCAACGATGAAGCCATTGGCCACCAGCCATGCGGGACAGAAGTGGGAAAACGTTTTGGAGCGAAGAACCTGTTCATAAATTGTTTAATAACCGCGGTCCATCGTAATAAATTTTTAAGACACATCACCATTCAAAAATGATATAGTTTAAGTGCCAGATGAAGATCTTATTCCATGACACATCCGTGAAATCATAAATGAACACCCAAATTCAGCTATATGATTAACAATTTTGCATACATGAAATTCTAATCCATACATTTTTGTGAGAGGTGACCTGCAAGAGTATTAATTCTTCCACAGACTAAAACCCTAAATAAAGAGAACTTAACATCTGTAATATGTATCCAAATTATTTGTTGCAACATAATGCATTATTCAGCAACAGTATAACGGCTTGACAGCCTAGATGATGACACGTCATGACGTTCAGATGAATTCTCACTTTGATACCACGTTCCCGAAAGGTAATTTAAGCCATCGTCAACAGAATGTTTCATGACACCAGACTCCTAATAACAAACGACAATACTGCCATCAAAAGTAAGTGAGCACATTCTACTAAAACACACCAATATATGAAACATTCTCTTCTTAGGCGATCAGTAGGCTATATGAGTAGGACAAGCGTGTCCCACTCAAAAGATTAACCTCTTCGGGAAAAAAGTCATTAAGCAAGCCACACCTCGGAAATACATTCCCTAGCGTCTCCAACACATGTTTGGACTTGGTGCGTCGCGAGGAACAAGAAATTTCTCGCAACAGAAAGAAGAGCAAGTGGGACAGGACATTTGCTCACAAATTACACCGTGTTTTAAAGGAGCAACGCGGCAAGCTTATTTACGTTTGAAAATATTGTAAATACTGTCAAATATTGTCAATTTTTCCAAAAAGAAGATCAGTGATTAAAAATCATGGAATATTCTTCATTTCTAAGACAGGAAAAATATGAAAACAGAAACTCAATCAATTCCATTTTCTCCATTACGTTTATGCCAGTAAAATTTGGAGAGCAAATCTATGCCATTTCTGACTCCTCAAGTTCAACCTCAACACCACTTCAAGCATTGACTTAGTGGGCGTAAAACATGAAAGTCGGGAGATGAGAATAGAAGACGCAGGAACGGATGGACTCCTAGAGCTCACCCAACTAATATTATAACAGCATAAGCAGAATCACCATGCCACTAAATAACATTCCGACAGCGACGTCAAATCATTTTCACGTCTACCAACGGAAACTAATGCATACGGCACATGTAAATGCGCAAAATAATGGCGGGGCGCGTAGACCCCGTTCCCATTTCCCTTTTGAGTCCGGCTTGTCTCTTCACCCTCCGGAGACGGAGGTAGAGAGATTGCGGGGGATGTGGAATTCCAGAAATTCGTTATATGTTTCGCCCCAGACCAGAGTTGATGGGGGGAGGAGGACGAAGGGGTTCGTTGTGGAAGACGGTGGGATAAAGCTTGTGCGGCCACACAGACCGCTGCCGACCCCGCCACACCACTTCTGCTCCAAGCCCACTTCAAGGGGGCAGAGGAGTGGGGCGAGGGCGGAAGCTAAGGGCGGCGGAAAGGAGCGTGCGAGTTGAGGAGGAGCAAAGGGGGAGGAGCTAGGGGTCGCGGAAGTCACGCAAATCGAATCAATAAGGCCTCTGGGGTGGGACGGGAAAGCATGAATGGAGGACGGCGAGCGACGCCGCGCCGGGCCTCTTCCTCTTTAACTTCTTCTCAAAATGGGGGAGGGTTGGGCAGAAAAAAAAGTACGGGGGCAAATTTGGAGTACCACGCGCATGAATCAGGTCCGGCAATGAAAGGAATGGCATGTCAACTCTGTCGTCCAGAACCTTTCAGTAAACTATAGTTACCAAAATATGAGCGGATCTGACGATAATAGGTCCTTACAAAATGTTTCCCTTCAATTTGCTTTTACTCTGGATAGGCGACCTTGCAACAAGAGTATATGAAGATAATTGAATATGGGTAGGATATATCCGGGAAACGAAGGAAGCGTAGAGTGAAACTCGGCGTCGACACTATCCAACTATTAATGTAAGGCACCGTCCCACCAGACGGACGGAGTACTGTATTCTACGGGCTTTTCACACATCACTGAAGTGGGAACAGCTATAAAAAAGAAATGCACCCCGAAGTCCCGGGTGTAATTGAAAGCGGCCATAACTAGCCTTAAAAACTTGACTGATGTAAGCTACCGCTGTACATCAGTGTTATGGGGGAAGTGTGAATCGGGAGTCACTTAGGTGTAGGTACATATTCGAATTCCAAGTTAATGCCATGCGATGTCAAGGAATGCGAATTCGTTTAAAGTCTCTGGAATACCACAAGGAGAGAGGGCTCAAAGGACCCGACCGAAAGGCAGAAGATTTCGGGTTCCATTCCCGGTCAGGGGGAATGATTTTTTCTGTGGAGATTCTAGTATTGTGTAAGGTCAAACAGTGATTAAAATATATAATACCATACTGGAAGTCATTTTCACATGCAATAATGTTATGCGTAGAAAAAATTTTATGTTACCACTGCTAGAATAATTGAAAGTTCAGCCAGGTGCCACAAAATAGGTTATGATCGCATTTACAAATTTTCGGGAGCTTGAGGAGTAGGGACAACGAACCGAGAGTAGTATCAACATTCGTGACTCGCAGCTATAACTAATAAATGTTTACCTCGGTAATAGCAGAAAACATTCTTGTCTCGTAGCTCTTCGCCACGAGTAAAAAGTCTATTGAAATTCTCCCCATGTTCCGCAACCACCTAAAGTCTAATCAGCGATCAGCAGATGGACAAAAACGTTGTCGGAGGGTACGGGGCCATATACTGCGAACAATCGTCAGCCTTGGGGATGAAGGGGTCACCTTTCCTTTCGTTTACGCACGAAAACCGCAGAGCAAAAAACAGAGGGGAGTTGGGCTATGAGGCACGTACACTACAGACGTCGAATATGACGGCCTTTTCTCCAGATAGAAGTTGTGCTTAAAAAATGGAAAATATTGAAATCGATTCCCAAAATGTATGCAATTTAGAAGACAACGCAGTGATAAAGTGTTTAACTAGTGATCGAAGGTTACAAGTTAGAAACCTAACAGTGCGATTTTCAAGGTCAGCAGATCTTTCCCGGAAACCAATGGTGACACAGTATGGACCCGGCTCCACTACACGGATGTGTGAATTAAACACACCGTAGGTTTCGTACAATGTGAGCATAACCCTCATCTACCAGGCCAGCTTTAGCACCGTCGTTTTGGTATCTCTGTGTACCACCTGGGAAAGTTAAGAGAACTTAAATATAGAAAATGTTTATATATGAATGCATGAACGATCATCATAATATACATGAATAGACAACGAAGATTTAAGTTCAATTAGCAATTAATCGTTTCGGTTATGGTTGAGAAACGTTACAATGATATGTAGAGCATAATTATTTGTAGAATATCTACGACGCAAACCATAAAGTGAAACAGAAGAGATGAATGCAATCGATTCAACCGCAGCTATAAAGCTCTACTTCGTGGAAGCGCTGAAAATTCATTCTCAATGTAAATTGAACTTTTTATGGCGCTCCTGATGATGAAATGCCCTGGTAAGCGCAGAAACCGCCAATTTGTGGAAAAACATAATCCTCAATTAATTATGAACGCCAAAGATGATTTCTATAAATTGACAACAAATAAGAAAACATGACTACCATTTTTTGACCCGTAAACGCCGAGCGAACCAGAAAAGAAGATTAATTACGAGTCGAGTTTAAGGCCGAAATATGCTTTGCTGAGTCTCGCCACAAGAGAAACGCAGTGGAGCTCGACATACGCCAGAGCAACGGACTAAGCCGAAACCTGGGATTAGTGCGTGCGGTAAGGGACCGAGATTTTTTTCCTCGGCAAGGAAGGGGGGAAGCAGACCACGCGTCCACCGCAATCCCTGGAGGGGGAGAAAGAGGGAGGGAGGGACTTTGGGGGGATGGAACCGTGGGGTGGTGGGGGGGAGGGGGTGGATAGTCGAGCGGGGGGCGCAGGCATTCGAGAGGCGCCGGCAGAGGAAGTGCGACAGTGCGCGCACGTCCATTTGCTTGCGTGATGAATGCAGGAAATGAAGAGACGAAAATAACTTCCAATGCACCAGTGACGGAATTTTGCGACAATTACTGCCGGCCGGATGCGCTAACGCAAAAGGCTTCACAAGCGGATTGTCAGATGTTTATATAAGTATTTAATATAGTTAAGGTGGGAAAAAAGGGAAATAAATAATGGCTTTCAGAGCAAAAATATACGGACCTTTTCAGGTTTCTACGTCAAATCTTCACATAAGTGAATTTATCGTGCAATATTTTCTAAATTTTATTTTGTTCATGCGAACATATCATTAGGATTACATGTTATGGTTAATCTGACACGGTTTACTGACCTCTCTCTCCGAGAGTCCAGATACTTCATTACTTCGCATGTGTATTCAAGCAAATGAAAAACTGCATCATTAAGGATAGTCTTCATTCATTTTCCAATCTCACATCGTCTCCAATGTAAAGAATGTACACCAGTTGACAAACGATGGCTAGAAGCATTTCTTCCGACCACCTTTATATTATTCTTTCCAAAACCAAGATTGAAACCATTCTAATAAGGGCGTACTAAGGGCGTGATTACCCAGTTGATCTTGGCAACTCGTCTACGATCCGGATTCAAATTTCAATTGTAACTTCAGAGCTACAATCACTCAATATCCAAACGGTGCAATTTCTGTTTGTTGGAACTTTGTAGGAAATTGTAGGTGGCCAGGGACGGGAAATGCCCCGCCCACCCTGAATATTCACACGTATTTTGTACTTCGTAGGAGATCTTCATATCCGGTTATAGGATATCCAGAGCTCACTCGTAATAAACAGGGTCTACAATTCTACACCCTATCTATAGGCTGAAGAACTGGATGCTCTCCTCATGAAACAAAGGAGAGATCAGGATTCCAAAACGAAAAATTACTACCACTGCCGAAATACGAACCTGAACCCTGGGGGTGGAGAGCTGCAATTCAAATCAAGAAACCAAATCCCATTGGGCAAGGCAAACCTAAGAGTTAATTACTGAACGTTGACTCTGGTGGCAACAGCCAGGCCGAAAACGCGTCTACCTGGATACACAAGGTTCGTGGCCTCGGGCATGAACGTTTTGTGTGTGTCTAGGATTACAGAGGTTGGGCTAGACGGTGCGATATAGCTTTGGCTGTTGGGGCGCCTAAAACCGAAGTGTATTCATTGTTGACGACAAAAGGGAAATTCGCTGGAATGGCTTCCCACTGGATTTCGCTCGACGGAGAATCACATGAAATGGATTGGATCGCGAAATGAGATGAGACCCGCCACTCGACCCGAACCTGAGGATCACACGCATAGCGGCAATGAGGTCGTGCGGACTAAAGAGCCGATTGGCACAGTGGCCAATGATTGGTCGGGGGGGAGGGGTTGAGTGCGGCGCCGAGATCCCGAACTGAGGCCGGGGTACTAACTGTAGTCAGCCCAGGCGGACCGCAGTGTGTGGTGTGGCCGGTCCCCCCGCGGACAGACGGGCGACCGCGTAATGCGTTTAGGATCACTCTCGCTCCTCTGAGCGTGAGCCAACTGATTTGAGGGGATTTGCAGCCTTCGCACGGCGAACACCCCGCCAGTCGCTGCGCAGGATCGGGAATCTGGTTTTGACTCTGATAGAACGGGAGTTCTAAAACACCCAATAGGCACGTGGACAGAATGGGAGGCGTGGATATCAATAGAACCATTCAAGGGTCAATGGGTCTGGACCCGACGAATAGAGACCGCGTCGATGCGCGAATTTCGTTGCTGAGGGAATGAGAAAGGCTTACGCATCAAGCCAAAGGACATAGTACGTCTCCATCTGTCGGCTGTTACGTTAAACTGTGCACCCTTTAGCACATGAACTAAGAGTAAACAAATACCATCGCCGGGTTTCTTCACACTATTTTTCTGTTTCCTGAGAAATTCCTAAATCCATATCTAATTTCCACACCTAATATGGCCTCCATGACTTTTACACTCAAGTGATGCGTGCATCCTGGACTTCCAGAAAGATGCTGCATGACGTATTTCGGCGAAAACTCGAAGATGACCAAAAATTTCTCACAAAATAACTTGATTTTAACTTGGGCACAAATTCTGACCGCTTGAACCCTTCTTTCTTCGCAACGCAGATTAATTGAGTGACTGAAAAATGCCACATGCGCAAATGTATGCCGTCAAGCATATCCTAATTACGGCGCCATATTTGGGCACCTTTGTACAAATGCCGTTAGATGAACCAAGGTCAAGTTGGACAAGGCCTTTACTTGCTCAACATCATTCCTTGGACCTCATACGCCATCCGACAAAACAAACATTTCTGTACTGTTTCAAATTCTTTCATTGCAGTTTAGTTATGAACTGGAACTGAACACAATAGCTATTATGAGAACATGCATGCAATACAGATCCAGCCAAAGTATTATTTGATGCATTTTTTGTTCAGCTTCGCACGATTTCAAAAGAAGCTACAGTCAGTACATTACAGCGAATGAGTAAAAACGAAGATACTGGACAACTATACGAAGAAAATTTGAATGAAATGGAATAGTTCGTCTATTAGTAGGTACATTGTCCACATGATTACGTGAGTAACCGGGAGATGCCGGTCAGAAGGGCCGTTGACACCCGGGCATTTGAGGGCACGTCGACGATGCCATCGACACCGAAGTGGCGAGAAATGTATCCCGTGGCGCGAGAAGCCTTTGATCCGACGTCGAGCCGGGGCCCTCTGGCATGTGTGGCCGCACAAGCCACAGAGAGCGGTCTGCGAGCATATGCCCTTCTGAACGAGCGATTTACTTTTCCCACACGGTAAAGCGGTCGCATTAGAAGAGCTTCACTTGGCTCCGTAACTTACATATGGGTGTCCGCACGTATAGAATTTCTTTACACTTTGGCGCTTCTCAAGCACGTGAACATGATACGCAATTGATCGCTGTGATATCCGTCGTGAATTTCTAACATGCAACGACGATAGCGATGTAGAACCAATTGACAGCCGTTGCGTTGAAACATAACGAACTTCAATAACTTTAAAGATTTTGGGCTAGAGATACGCCGGGAAAGCATAATACCAAACTGAAATATGTAAAAATAGGTATATGAGGGAGTACTTTTATGGCAAAAACACCTACTCGCCAATTTACAAAAATCTAGTTTCGTAAAAGTTTACAAACAAATGGCTCTCGCAAACCCACGAACAAGGCCTAATAATACAATCTAAGAGAAAAACTAATGCAATAAAACATGCTCCGTCGATCCCATCTATTCCAATTACCTAATCATCTAAAAATTTAGCGTCAATTATAGCTAACATCTCATCTGCTTGACAATTTTCCGCTAGGTGGTACCATTGGGCCTATCAGCTGAGCGTAAGTAGTGTACACACGGAGTAGTATTTTTATCATGCCTGCATGGTCATGAGTGTAAACTTATTCTCCGATATTTATAATGCATACCTGGTGATGGTTCACCCCCCTACCACACACCCTTGCGGTGGTTTGCAGGGTATTATGTAGATATAGATTCCTTTGCTCAGTCAAAGACTGCCTTCCGACATGGGATCGATAGAGCAGGAGTTCTTGAGGGAGAGGGTATCAATTCCTTGCTTGCATCAAGTAACGCTAATCGAAGTTTCGGCTGACATCACTTTGCCTAACTCCCGAATCTACGCGAATATATCCCAATCATTTCACAAGTCAATTTCGACAACGCCGCTTCAAGGCGTGAATAATTAGGCGAGAATAATAGAAACATTCACACTTTCGAAAGTGAAGTTCATCTGAATCCGCCGAGCGCAACCCAATATTTTCTTCCAGATTCAAAGATGGCATTACAATTGAGTACTAAAATGCGTCCGACGCACCATCTCAAAAAATACCTGCCCGCAATATAGCCCGCAATTGACACGCAAATGTGACCAGGGAAAATTGCTTCATACCTACCTTTGTCACACCGCAACAATTCTCGCATCCAGGTAATTTGCATTTCAATTCCAAAGAGGGCATTTCCACGAAATGAAGCGGATGTGATAAATTTATTTGGCAATTCAGGTCATTGCCAAGTAGGTGTAGTCTCTTCGTAGCCTTGCTATCCTCTCACTGGGAGGGCCCGGGTTCGAGTCCCCGGACCCGGCTTAGGTTTCGTGGAGATCAGTCTCCTAACGTACACAGACTTGGAGCGTGGGTAGAAGTGAGTGACATCTACGCATATGTTTGAAGTCGACCACTAACAGGAATAATATCGCTTTGCAATTACATAAAGGATATTCCTAAGAGAAATCATTTCTATGGGTTTCGGGTGAAGCTGGTAGAACAAATGGCAACATTATCGCGAGTTTTATGTTAAGGATTGGTGAGTGGCTGGATGTAGGTTGATTATATAGAGAACGTGGGGAAGAGTGAAAAGATACCAGGCGTCTGCTTGTTCTAAACGACAGGTGTCAAGAGGTCCACAGTTTATCGTCACATCCAACAAAGTGAGCTTCAAATGCTCTCCTCTCAGAACTGGCGTAAGGGATGGTTTTCAGTTGAAAAATCTCTATCATTGCCGGGATATAAACGTGAGCCCTCAGGAGGAGAGGCCAGTTATCAGGCCACCACACCAACTGCCAGTGTAGCAGTAGAATTAGCTTAAGCTCCTGCGGCTCTTGCTAAGATTATATCGCACCATCTAACCTAACTTAAGCCTAGGTTAAATCCTACGACAAATAACACCCAAGCCCATGGTAGGACTCAAAACCACGCAGTAGTCAGGGGCGTAATCCACCTGACTACTGCGGCAGGAATTTCTAACCAATCCGTTGCAATAATGTGGGTCGTGTTGGTGGAGTGGTTAAAGTACTGGCCTTCCATGTCGAGGGCCTGAGTCCGAAATTATATCGGTTCGTACTCGAGTCCAATGTGAAGAGCATTTAGATTTCAGAACTCCGTCCGTCGGACGAGACGTGAGACTGTGGACCTATTTCGTCAATGGTGAAGTCGAGGCTGGAAGAATTTGAAATGTGGTGCTACCGAAGAATGATGAAGATAAAATGGATCAACGGAGTGACAAACGAAGAAGTCTTAAGAAGAGTGGGAGAAAAGAGACGTCCACTGAAAAGCCTAAAAAGAAGACGGGACAATTTAATCGACCACGATTTAATAAGACACGATGGCCTAATGACGACAATCGTCGAGGGTAAAGTAAACGGCAGGAATGGAAAAGGCAGGCTTCGTATGAATTATATAGAACAGGTTGTGAATGATGTAAAAGAGAAAAATTACGTTGACACTGAGGTCGGCCGATAAATGAATCGAGTAGAGGGCTGCGTCAAACCAATCCTAGGGTTATTAAATAATGACAACGATAATGAAACTTAAGCCGACACCAGGTTGCGCTCCACCCTACCTCCGTTCCCTAAATTTCTCTCTTTACCATACCCATCTACTCTACTTCATTACCACAAAAATTTGGAATAAATCAAACATTTTAAAGATGACGCATCCTTGTGGTATATCGCAGGGTATCAAGTAGATACAGATTCTTAATGGCGCATATGACCTTAGATATCGGTCGCCTTCCCCTGATAACAACAACGACGTGGAATAAAGAAAAGTGAAGAGCGATATAGTATCGTTCATCACGACCAGAGGATCCTGTTAAGAGCACACTGAAAGGGAACGCAACGTATGATATCAGGGGAACGGACCCGGACCTCCCTTCTGTAGCGAGACGTGACGAGAGGAAAGGAGAGGGACGGACGCCAGTCTCCCTCCAGCGCCAATACGTGCGAGCGACGCGGACCAGTCGACGATGAAATGAGACGATGGAAATAAACATGCACCAGTCAGCCCGTCCATCGCTCGGGCCTTCGGCAGGATCGTTCGTCCACGGGTGGGAGACAGAGGGAGAGAGAAAGGGGAGGGAGGGATGAGGCGTGTGACGGGACGCCATCCGTTAAGTTTGACGCGCAATCATTCTCGCCGTTTCACGGTCCGCCCTCCGCGCCATATCCACACGAATCCATATGCACGCGCCCGACCCGGATCGCCACCCCCACGCCCCCCTTTCGTAACCCACACCTCGTACCCCCTCCCCCATATTTTTACGCTCGCTTCCGCCCATTTGTCTCACTCGGGAGGGCAGCAGAGGCGGGCATCGAGAGAAAACGTAGAGAGTAGAATTAGGTTTTTTAAAGATGCTCCGACTGCTTAGGATACATCGCAGCCACTAACCTGTCTTAACGCTTACCATCTTATGGTAGCACAAATACACATAAACAGATGAATGTAAATTGGACTGAGGTTAATACAGATGATTGGATGATTTTTGGGCTTTTTGGCACGTTGCATGAACCATATTAAATGTACAGTCACTTCCAAAAAAAAGTTAACACTTCAGAGCCGAAATTAACTTTTAGTGTTAACTTTTTTTTGGAAGTGACTGTACAATGACGTGTGTCATTTTTTAATATCTCCTCCCAACCAATGTAAAAGGAGAATTTTGCACCGTCACCCATGACGTGAAAAGTTATCACTAATTGAGTACTACCTGAAACATTAGTACGTGTGCTTGGTGTACACTCGGTGATCATTCACCCCCTTGCCACACACCATCGAGGTAGCTTACCGAGTCCTGAGTTTATGTAGGTAGATAATAAGGGCAATTCTAATACAAACACAACCTCCATGCTCCGGGACCGGATTCGAGTCCGTGACATTAGGTCTTCTGATCCGTTGTTTTACCGACCTGACTACTTCGACCGGTGAGATTACATCGATTCAAAAATATCGATGTCGAGCACTAACAAAATATCGGTAACAGCTCTACCTATATGGAACCATATCACAACCGACGTAGTGAATACAGAATCTTGAAGGCTCCTTTACGCATGGACATATTCACTTCCAGGAAAGTCCCTTGAAAGTAGCACTTAGATTGGTATGCGGTACCGCTAACGAGGCATCTATATGTATCCTAAGGATAAATATGCTGGAAGAGGACATAATAAGGTGCACAGATACCTACACGCTTATAAAAATATAGCAACAGGCTATATGGATAGCTAGGACATCCATTTCAAAATTGAACGTATTCCTAACGAAAATTATTATTACAAACGCCACGAATGTCAGTGGAATAGTAACAGATCGGCCTAAAAGAGGATAGACAGCCATCCTTAACATGGCGGGGAAGTTCGGGGAAACTCATGAGGCGGTTAAGAAAAAACATTATTCATCAAGCCGAATAAAATTGGTAAAGTCCCTGCCACCACCTGCAAGTAATTCTTTTCACATATTGTCTACAGCCGGCTCAAACCGGCTTTTTTGCGTAGGCGCTCCTTCATCCAAGAATGCTATTTTCGTATCTACGTTGGAGGCGTTTAAAACGGTAAGAGCTAAAAAAGAAAGTCTTCCCCGATGGACCTGCCTTTCCTACACCATGCTCAAAAAGGCTTACCTTCGAATCAATGTTTTCACTCCTCTTTCTAGGAAGAGGCGGAAGTATAATTGTATGCTGTAAGCAGCGTATTGTATAATATAAGTGGAGGAAACTGACAGGGAAAACAAAATTTCCAAGAAACTATGCACGATATACACACTAAAAGTTTCACTCAAAGTACAAAAATAATCAACTCTCTTTATTGGGCGAGATTGAGACTTCATATGCCCTCCTTCCAACTAAACCCCTGTCATTTATAACTACAATATTATGAGGATACGGGAATCAATAGATGCATGGTTGAAATATAAATGACGACAGGATTTCAATTTTTACAACATCAGAGAGACAATAAATATAATACTAATTACAAATGAGGTACTGGAATATACAGAGTAAGTATACTGACATCGTACCCTACAGTAAAATGTGTGTGAAAAGAGACATTCAGGAGTGGGAAAAATGTAAGGATAAAAGACTCATATCATTAACGAAAAAACCTCAGCAGGAAATCACCCGGCCTAACTAGGAATATTTCTCGGTCATCGGCAATTATCTTTCCATTGCAATAATTAGCATCCGGGGGGGAAGAGGAGTGAGGAAGGGACGTAGGAGATTTTTACCCTCTCTCTCCGATTATTTGCGTGTCTGATGGGTAGACCTCGAACGCTAGAAATTAGGACTTCCTCTTCACAAACTGGTACCAAGCGAAGAGAGAAGCGTGATTTTTTTCGAATGGTGGATGGAAGCGGAAGGGACGGATAATGCAATCACGGCAGGTCTTTCAAATTGAAAATTTCACTTTCATTTCCCGCTATAGAAGTGGGTGGCGCCCAGAAAGCAAAGTGCTAATGACTGCCTCACCAAGGGAGAAAAATATCGACTCTTACGAGGATGTGTTTCACAGGAAGCGTATACCATGACAGCCCTCCTAAATCAAACGGAATATTCTTACTCAAGTCCGTTCCGCAGCTTATGATCCACCAGGCACTCCGAAAAAATCGCAATTGCGCCATTTATAGCACTGCACGTACAGAGCTAAAGAAATATCGAAAATTTCTCCGTTGGAAATACGAGTGCGAATTGCACAAAATATCCTAAAATGAATCGAAGCAACTGAAATACGTACCGACCTTGCTTACCAACTAGTAACAATTCACCTCGACCGGCATTATACATTCACATTATCCCCACCAAAGGGATAGACATTTCAATGAAGGTTTTAAAACACACTAAAACAAGGCAAATGCAAATAACGTCGCCTAAAAATATCTCACAAGCTACAAAAAGTCGTAAATAATACAAAAAATACATACGTAGGAGGAAGAATCCTCCAGTTCCAGTTTTTTACCTCTGCATTCAAATCGTAAAAATATATACACCGCCAACTTGCTAGCAACCCTTCTTTACATAAAAGGTAGAAACAGAGCCGTATCCTGGATGTTTAGGGGACCATTATGTGCCAAAAAACCTAAAGGAAGACTTTTTTAGCCTTCTCCCAAATAGCATGTTATTGAAGATACCAGCAGTCTAAGCTTTTAGTCCATGTACACACGTGCATGGGCGGAAGCGAGTGGTTTCATGAGGAAGGTAGAGCAGAAAGAACAAGAGTTAGCTTACGCTGGTGAAAGAAAGCACATATTCTCCAGTTAAACGCAGTAGTAAAATTAAGCACATAATAAAAAGGTAGTAAGACGTCTTGTTGGACAAGAAGTAAGTTGTCAATCTCGGATGAAAAAAGCTTTTTACATTCTCACGGCGCTCCTTCCTTCATGGCGCCCCGAGCAGCCGCCCGTGCCTTAAGCCGGGCCTGGGGATATCCATACATCACTTTATGCAGATTATAAACTTTTTTTTATCCTCCCCCTATACCGCTCCGTAACATTCCCTACCATACCTCTTTAAATTACGAAACACCTCCCGTGAACCCTATACGATAAAAACAGATATCCATTACAGGCACCTAATTTATTTCTCAATACAAATATTTTCACTCATAATTATATCTCAACATTATTATTTGAAGTGAGAATTTTTAGTGTATCTCACTCTCAACGTAACGTACGGCAGGTTCCCACCCTCCCTGTTGATCGAGCAACGTAAAGGTTGGACCCTTCCCCTCCACCCTGAGCGTTATGTTATGGACACCCCCTTATCGCAGTGACCGCAATCCGTGGCGATAACATTTCGCAGTGTCGTCGCATTTTTCCTCGCTGACTGCTTAAACACGAGGAGTAGGAAGAGACGCGAGAGGGAGAGACGGAGTGCTCGGATTGCATTGCGTTGCAACCACGACACACACGCATGCGGAGACACAGTTCGCAACTCTCCTTTCCAACACCCTGCTCTGAGACCCCCAAGGGTGGGGTGAATTCTGGGCGTGACCCCCTTTGTTCCCCCCTTCTGCACCACCCCGAGACAACGGCGGCGCCCGCCGCTGATGCGGTCTGGGGACCATGGGAGAGAGCGTCCCCATCTCTCCCTTCCAACCCCCCTCCCCCTAGGGGTACGGAGGTAGAACGGGGGGTGCGAGGAAACTCGAAAGTGTGAGAAAAATTGTGTTCAGGGATGGGAAGGTTCACGGGGTTGGGCGAAGGAGAGAGACGTGTGTCGAGGGAAAGGGTTGATGCACACTGCGGAAAGGAAGGGAGGACAATTGGAAAAAGACAAAAGGGGGAATTAACGAGGGCGACGCCTAATCCTCGCTCGCTTTCGGCACGGCGTCAAGAATTTTATGGGGAAAATATTTCACGTATCCCTCCAGCAACACTGAAACTACGCTCCAATACAGGCGGGAAGCATTTTTCACGGGTAATTAGAAACGACGCCCGACACAAAACAAAGAAATTGCTTGATCAAGGCATTTCTTTCCGGAGATATTTAAAAGAAAATGAGCAGACATGGAGAGGGATACACGGCGGAAAAATATTCCAATGAGCCTAAGAGAAATGTCCACAAAACCGACGAGGACATAGGAAACATTCCAATCAAGAATTAGTTCGACTTAACGAAACTTTCATTCAGCTT
This sequence comes from Platycnemis pennipes, assembly GCA_933228895.1. NCBI lineage: Eukaryota > Metazoa > Arthropoda > Insecta > Odonata > Platycnemididae > Platycnemis > Platycnemis pennipes. The sequence goes on from OW121848.1 coordinate 43,547,130, forward strand.
AAAGAGGCAAGAACAAACAATCGAAGAGATGTATGAGACAGCTCAGTCAAAAATTAGTATACCTCAATGACGTGACGACGATATTGCATTCGAAAGCAGTAGGCAAAACACAACTACAAAAATCTGGCTGATTGTAACATAGGATTCAAACTACTTCAATCTGTTCGGTCATGGCTTATTCCTCTTGAAATACCAATCGGAGAGCTTATTATTTAAATGAAAAATGCTCAGTTCGGCGGGAACGAATACGAGACAGAACGACCCATTTTTTGGCACCATTCGGAAGCCGGCTTTGAACATAATTGGGGCATTCCTACGCCCTCATCTCTACACAAGCCAGGATGACAAAGAAACTTGGAAGCGCTCCTAATGGCTCTCATAATAACGGGTTAAAAAAAAAGTCCCAATACGTGAGCATACGACCGGCCTGAAGGAAAAAAAAGGGAATGGCCTTCGAACAAGGGAGATAGCCTCCGTAGCCAATGGCCTCCGTGGCCGGTGAGTTAATATAATCAACGGCATTCCCGCTAATGGCATTTCCGAATGAAGAGGGAGAGAGAAAAAAACGAGCGGAGCGGGAGCAATTAACGCGCAGTCCGCGGAGTGCGTGTGCATTTCCAGTCGAGACATTTTCGCGCAGGAGGGGAGGTACGTATCTGAGGGGAGGGGGAAAGAGGGGGCGGGGGAGAGAGCTGGAGAAGAGGGGGACGGTAAAGGTGGGGGGGAGAAAGAGGGGAAGGAAAGGAGGGGAAGGGCAGGTGGGGGGGAGGGAGAGCAGTCGAGGTAGGGGAGGGGAAGTATGGGAAGGGGGAAGAGGGGAGGGGAGGGGGCGGAGGCAAAAAACAAGCCGCGGCGGCCCGGCTAGCGGCGTGTCGTGTTCAGTCTCTGACAGGAGACAGTTGAGCGAGGAGCACCCTGAGAGCCTGAACGTATTACCCGTGGCGCAGCCCTGCGCTTGTGCGCACCTCTCTTTCCCGAAGATTTCCTTTCTCTCGATATCCGAGACCATTCGCTACAGCACCGGCCGAGGATAAAACCTATCCCTCCTGACCTCACATCTGTCCCTTCCGAGGCTCCGGCCCAAAAGTTCCCGCGGCCGAAGGAAAAAGTCCCCGCACCAGCGAGATAGCCCGTGTGGTAGGACGAGGAACCAGCCGTCTCCCACACAGCACACGGACCTGCCCGCGGTCTTCACGACCCGTGAACGAGACAAAGGGTAGGAGAGCGGGCGTTAGAAAATAGCGCGCCAAGCGCTTCACGCTCCCCTGGAAAGCCGCCCGTCGCGCCCTCCCGAGTGCGTCTTGTGGTGTGAGTGTACGTGTGTGTCGTGCTCCGTGAATTAGTGCACAGAAGTGAGGGAGGAAAGAGAGTTTTGCGTTTCGGGAGGGAGGGGAAGGAAGACGATTTTCTTTCCAGGCCAGGGGAAGAAAAACCGGTCCCCGCCCGGGTACTCCGTCACACCTTTTGAGTGTGTTTGGATTGCGTGCCCCTTACGAGTGTTCTCCGTGAGCGAAATCCCGCGGTTCGAGGATATCAGGTTTTATCCGCGAGTGTACGTGTTGTGTCTGTGAGTGTGCTCCCGTGGACTTCACCGGCCTTCGACACAAGCCCATCTCCTCTTCGTAAGATGGTCGCAACGGGCCGCCGCTGAATAGAATCGACATCAACGTCATTGCCAACACCATAGGTATGTTTCTGGCGCATCGCCTACCGTACAGACTAAAAAATATCGTAGTTCGGTTAGCCTTATGGACAGATAGGAGAAATTCCAGTTTCTGAGCTCTAGCTACATAAACCTTAGAAATTAACCCTTCTATAAAAACCAACGGCATCTGGGTTGCCAGGTGGGATCGCTTACGTCTACTGCAGCTAAGTGTAGTGCTCGGCTGCACATCGAGGGGTTCAGGTTCAACAAATCCTGACGAAGTTTTGAATTTGACACGCTCAGTTGAACCAAAACGGTGTGGTTTATACCCTGTGCCACACCCATCTGGGAAACCACACGTGATTTAGGTATGTGAACTTCCGAATCCATTCAGGATATGGCGAATTTCTCCCGCCTCTCGAGTTGATCGTATGCGCCAGGTGAGCTCCGTTCTCACCTTGAATCTAACCATCGGATTTGAAGACTGGTTGATCACCCTTCTCGGGCCATACCGGGTCCTTCCGACCGTTGGCCCAAGCGAACCTCTCCCCCATGTACAGACCCATCGGTCCGTGGGAGACCGTCGGCCCACGGTCTACCGAACTCAAAAGATCCGTTCTCGGGAGGGAGTGAGAAAGAGGAGGGACGCCCAAAGGTGGCTTCCCCTTTAAAAGCGCGCTCTATCGCCGCGGCGTACTGTCACGGGCGAGGTCGGGAGGGGATGCTTTTACCCCAGGTGGGAGCGAAGGAAGAATCACAGGTTGTCGCGGAGGTGGCAAAGGGCATGATCCAGAGAGCCCATTACCATACGAGCTAATCAAGAGCAGATGATTCCTCCGTTGTTCCTTTTTTGTCACCTCTCAACCACCGGACTGAGTTCACGATGCTTAATTATCGCAGGGTAATTATTGAGAATCTCGTTCTCAGGATAATTGAGTAATGTTTACGAGGAAGTAAAACTTATGTTGCACCTCCAAGAAAATCGTTGCATTGTTACAGAAGATTTTGCGTTATCTATAGCAAGGATATTTTATAATTTATGTATCCTCCGTCTTAAATAATCATAAGTGTCCCTACGTAAAACTTGGGCATGGTTCATCAGCATTCCAACGTTCCAGTATAAATCAATCTCCATCAGCATGGCCTTGTGGCGTAACCGTCACGCCGTGATCATAAAATAGAAAATTTCGGTGTTGACTCCGAGAGAGAAATTGATCGATATATTGGCATTGAAATTATATGCCCCCAGTATTTTTCCTATAAGCAGCTTCAAATTCTCTATTATTTCGAGCAAGGCACGTAACACCATGATATTGTTATCAACAAAAATATCTGCACCAGAATGCGGGAAATAATCTCATGCACTGACAGTCTGCTGTCACTCATATTGCACCAAACGGGTCGTCGAGCCCAAATACACAAAGAAAACTCGCGGTCAGTTGGTTAAAAATTGTATAGTTAATAAGAAATCTGGAAGACTACCATTCAACAATCCGTGGAACATGTTCCTCGATGTGAATGTGCATATTAAACTACAGAAAATTGCCAAAATTACTTCGGAATGTTACCTTATGTCGGCCAAGCCTGGAAGAGAAGGAAAGGACTTTATAATCGAGCTCAATCATAAATTAAGAATTCAATGAGATGCCAAGTTGAGAGGAGAGTAGCTTTGAATAACTCTGCATGTATACACAAGCGATGGACCGGGTTATATCATATTGCACATCTGCGCGTTACAAGGATTTAAGGGATATAGCAGCGGTTGGAATGCACGAAATGCGTATTTTATATTGAAGCGAATAATTATTTGCGAGTAAAATTGTTGAGAGGTGCACGTTTCAAAGTCATGCTCGAGGGACACGGTACGAAATCACCACCAGCCGTATGTATTCTCAGCGTGTAAGGGAGACTGAGAATCTCTCACGACGCGAACCTTACAAATGCGTCGTCATCGAATTCTATCCATTTCCGTTCCGGGGGGAATGCATAGGCAGCACTCAATTCATAACAGCCGCAAAAACACAGCGCGGCTCCTGGAATGTTTCCGCTGCAGTCCACTCCCGAGAGAACTTGATTACCAGAATTACTTTTGAAAACAGACTCGAAAAATGTTTTGAGATACATTTCCACCTCAGAGTGAAGTGATATGGCACACATAAGAGGAGTGAACGTACGCTTAATTTCGTTTCCCCGAAGGACTCTTCACGAAGAAAAAATAACTTACTGCCGCGAATAAAAGATATTTACCCTCCTTTTTAATTGGATCTCTCAAATTGTGGAGGTTTGAAAAAATAAACAATTTTAATTACAGTGTCCCGGGCGAAAAATATGTACTGTTTATACAAAATGGTTCGGATATATTATTCTCAAAATTTTTGCCTCAGGTTCCGTAATGAAAAAGACTCAGCCCTTATATACATGGCTCTACGGCAAAACTGGAGGCATGTGAAGAAGACTTGGAACGTTAAACCTATTAAAAATATCAAGAAATTATATTCTTCCTGGTGATGCTTTATCTATTTTTTTGTTCCCGGACGGTAAAAAAACCTATACTAGCATTCAACACTCAATTAATGAAATAATAGATTGTTCCCTAGCAAAGAGGCACTGAGGCTATTGACACAAATTATGTACAAAGGAAGGGTACAGCATCACTTGAGGGTCTGCAGCAATAAAAGTATCCGGTGACTATTGTCATCACTCTATTTTTTCAAACAATCGTGATGTGTAAATGGCCTAATTTTCGAAGCCTAGTGAACTACGTACCCCTAAAAATACAAAACGTAAATTATGTTGCTGGTGCCCAGCAGAAAGGAGCCTCGTTGATCATTTAGCAAGTTGTCGTTATTAGGAGTTAGAGGCTTCTGTCTGCTTCTGTCATATGCACCATCAAAAGTGTAAAAGCGATGAAGGGATAGATAGGATTCAGAGGGAACGGGGGACAAGGTGAAGAGAAAACTGACTTCGCTAGCGTCCAACTGAAAACGAAAGGCACCAAGGGATCAAATTTATGACGCCCCATCCGACGGACGAAGTGCTGAACTTGAAAGAGTGCTCAGAATTCAAGCATGGATCGGAAAAACTCTATCACTACGGGGATTAGAATCCTTGGGATGGAATTCCTTCACACCAACATGATCCCCGTGAGGACGTTTGTACTCAGGGGACGAACAGGAGATGAGAACATTGTTGCGTAATTGCGAGGAACGAGGGCGGGTGGTGCTACATTTCCTTCCGGCGCTGGGCCGTGAGCCAGGAACGAGTGTGTGAAACGGTGGGACATGATGCTTGGGCGCATGGAGGCTGTTGGGCCTCTCTTCAGCGGATGGGAGAGCTACAGGAAGGGAGAGATTGAGAAAGGAAGTAAATACGCGTTTACTATGCGGAGTGTGAACGGAAAAAAAGAGTTTAGAGAAAATCAAGAGAGAGTGATTGTAAAGAAACCAAAATCTCCAGTTATCCCGCTAGGCCCAACTATACTTGACCGGATTGCTCTTACTAACGCTGATCAACCTACTTCACAGAAAGAGCGACTGCCCAGCATCCGTTCAGAGGCCCCCGATGTACGTTTCTTTCGGGACGACACGATGGTTGCGAGCCAAAAAATATAGTCACGATACATTTGCCGGCATTCCGGAAAAGAAACTCCCGATCAGCCAGAAGGATAACGGATTTGTATCGATGAATCGAAATATTCGGTATATTTCGCACAACGACCTGCAGGTCACACCATCTTTCTGGAAGCAATCGCTATGGAAAAATTTGTACCCGAAATCGATTTTTTAGACCGATAAATTTTTATGTAATTTTTCTGTGAAACATGCCTATCGTGGTTGTATCTCTTTGTCCCATGGAAAGTTATTTTCAATCTCAAAGAAATGAAGGTATTCAGACTTCAGAAATACAATTAGGGAACGTATGGGATCTCTAGATTGTAACCATATGAGGGAAAAATTATCATCCAGATTATATCAACTTTTGATGGGCACTAAGGATAAAATTGTAAATTTGGGCAGGGAAACATTTTATAAGAAATCCATCTCTTTCTACTAAAATGGTGGCAATTGATAAAAATATAAAGAGTATATAAAAAAAGGAACTAGATGCCTATAACTCTACTGTAGCAAAATTCATCCTCATGTATCGATATACCTATATTTTTTCCCTGTTTAATATTACGAAAGCGACAAAGTTCCAATAACGAAATTCGACATTTTGCTCGATATCGCCCATCCAGAACACGTCGCTGGGGTATGACAGATCTCTTTCTTCCCCCTCCTCCTTCGCCCCTCCCCCACGTCCATAGCTTCCTCAATTCCAGGAACTTGGGAACAGGCCGGCAGTCTTCCACTGATGACCACGCAGAGCGGTCCCGCATACGGCTTCGCGAGCCCTTATGCGGGTTACATCACCGGCCGAACTGGGTCCCCGCCTTGTTTACTCGCTAGATTGAAATGAAAGACTGCGGGAGAAAGCAAATGGCGAGGAGGCAAGTTGCCGACGCGCTAACCGACAGGTCTTTGCGAAAATAACGCCGTTCGGAGACAACAACTTCAGAATAACAGTACGATCGACTACCGGAGAAAACAGTAGTCATCAAGAAAACTACGATTGGTTTTTTGATGACGGTAAGGAGAAACCAAAATTGATAGCGTGCAGGGGCATTTAAAAACATCTTGGCTGACTGCCAAACAGGCACTTGCCATGCCCATGAATCAAGTATTGACATTTAAATTGCAATGAGTGATACTCATATGAAACTTTCTAAGATACATTTCATCGTCACTAATGACCTACACTTTATATCCTGTGCATTTAATTTCATCAATGTGATATTCAGATAAATTTTTCCCATGGATGCGTCGCCATAAAATAAAAATAAGGGGAATACTGTCGCGCTAATATAAAATAACTCATTACGACTTTATTACTTCAACATTATAAGAGATCCCATCAATAGAGCGAATCATTTACAGCAAAAATGTATAGAGTTAATCTACTACGATACTGGCAGACGGGATGGACATAATGATTGACACGGAAATCATAACTATCCCAGAGGTATCCCAGAGGCATCCCAGATGCAATACTTTATTTTGACTCGGGATTGTTTTTTTTTTGAGACTCCGAAAGCAATCAATGCGAGAAAAAATTTAAAAAACTGTTATTAGAATATTCTACCAGTGAAAAATACTCTCCTCGTGTTCCATTGTGTTGATAAATATATCCCACGAGAAAAAAAAGACGTTTAACGCATACGAACGTCAGAACCAAAGATTACATTTCCTATTTTCCTACAATTTCATCTCTTTTTCGAAAGAAAATTTCCATTCATGCGCCAACAACAACTTACATTTAATACGTAAATCAAATACTTACAGCTAAATATCCTTCTTTTCCCCACACATCATCATACAATCTTCAATTTTCTTTACACTATAATTGTCTAAAAATACTTTCTTCTCACCGCCGCCAGATTTCGTCTTCGTATGAACTATCAGCTGTTGATAATGAATAACGTATGGTGCAGCTTTAGACGATGATGATGATGATGGTGATGTGGAGGGAGAGCTGTGAAATTCGAGGAAGGTGATGTGCTATTCAGAAAAATTCCCGGATTTATTGTATATTTCCTCGAATTTAGTTTATTTTTCCCCGATTTTTCTGAGAGTTCTAAAATTTCCACAGAATTTCCCCTTACGTCACCACCATCATTTAAGCGATCACGAGTGCGTCGCGTGATCCAGAGCGAAATAGCGAACCGACGGCCAAACCCGCCTCCAAATTTTCATAACGCTCGAGAGTTCGTTCGCAGAATCATGTGAAAATTATGACGCGAAAATAGCACCCGAATGCAGCGCGTGAATGAGCCTTGACCTAACCCCACGTTTCCCCCATCCCCTCTCCAAAATGACGAAATATCCCCCTCCCCCCTCTAACGCCACCCCCTCTCGGCCAAACCCGCATTCCTCTCTCGCCCTCCAGCCCCCAGTGCACCTCACACCCCTTCCCTTGTGATGACCCCGGAGTCGAGCAGCGTCAAGACGGAACACGCCCCCACCTTCTCCCATAACACCCCGCCCCCTCGCTAATCGAGCGACGTCACAACGACCGCCCGATAAGGAGGTTGGACAGTTAAATGAAATATTTGACCCTTTGTTTTCACCAATTGCGGTACAGGGAGAAAATAATGATCTGTTCATGTATTAGGAAACCGTTTACGGCTTTGCGATCGCATAATTATGCGCTGCTTAACCAACAAATCACAACAATGCATACGCCTAGCAGAGCTCGGGATGATGTACTGTCAAATCAATTTTTTTTAAGCGTTTCCTCAAGCAACATTAGAGAAAATTGAAATAAGATGCTTCTCAATGAAGAAGTAAAAAAGTACTGAAATAGAAATATGAAAGTCTTGTATTCTAATTATTCTTAATTCCTATTCTAACTCAAATAGAATATGCCTAGTCGATAAATAATTAAATACGCGATATACCTATCATCCCTTCGTGTCTTATTCTTACTTTATAAAATGCCTAAGGCATACTACCGGTGAAGTCAAAAGGCGTAAATAGAAGGGAGTAATTTCTTATGGGCTTCTGACACGGGAGTCTCGAGCTAACCTTCTTAGGAATGCAACGTGCATGCTTGACATTTAACTCCTTCGCGGCTTTCACTTCTTCCAGCGGAGATGTTTTTGTTTGTGAGGTAAATACAAAGCGAGAATCCAAACAATAGAGCATTCATGGGATACATCGATAAAAAATGACCTCTAGTGTCAAAAGGTATGGGTGTAGGCTATTCACAGACATTGGGCTCTTATGGAATCGGGTGTCAAAACGCCGTCAACTTCGGAAATGATCTCCCACATTAAATAGAAGTAAACGACCTACGTTTCAACGCGGAGAACTGATGATGATGAAGTTACGCATTGAAACATAGATCCAGCGAAAAAATATTTTACTTGAAAATAAAATGTGTCATTAAGCTCTGGAAATATATTTACAAATGAGTTTGCCTTGCCGAAGAGCTACGTTGGTTTCTGTGTGTTGAAGGCATACTCACAGGAATGATCACGGCCGAAAAATAGAATGAAAAAATTGAGGGCTTTATTCATACCTGTAGACAGGGAGAAAAGTGAATCTTCATCTGGGATATAAAATTTTGATTCCACAATATTTCACATCTCCGCAAAAGATTTTTTCAAAAGCCGGACCATCATTAAGGATTCCAAAACTCTCCAATGTATAATATATGTAAGGAGTAGAAAAGATGGAATTATTTTAAATTTCTAAGTGAGAGCCGTTCACGCAAAACGACCATTCCATTACAGAAATTACATGCTGCAAATATTTATGGTCATGTGACCCAATTCTTGTCTTTTTTAATTTTGCAGAACTGCTGGAAAATAACGTCACCTCGGAGTTAGTCGCTTTCAAAATCACTACTTCAGGGAAAATACCTGGTAAAAAGTTTCACAATCTCCTGCATTCAAATCTTCGCTACATTTTTCTGCTTGTTACGGGAGCTTCAACGTACTCGGAATCAGTTCGTCCGAATGCTGAGGTCGAGTGACGCACGCCGAATTTCAAGTATTTTTACATCGCACCATTGACCTCTGCCATTCAATTCGGAGGGCGAACAGGCACTTCGGCAACTCCACTCGCTCACCCTTCGTGTTCGTACCCCTTCACGACATATTAAGGGGTGAAATACCATATTCAAACACACCATCTGGGATATAGATGCCCTTGTTCCACATACATGAATGTGCGTCCAGTGGATGAACAGAAGGGGGTGAATTTTCACCGGAAATGTTCAAAGGATTAGGAACCTTGCAGTAATAAAATTAAATTATGGATTACATACTTATTTGCATTCAGAGAGGTATTTAACGGCAGGCACGCAAAAAATACTGTTCATACAGACTCGTAAAGTGACAACTACTAGCTAGGCCACCCATATATACATAAATCGTTCCGATCCTAATGACATCTGTACAATTATAATCTTAAATTAATAAACAAATGACGCCAAAAAATCAAATTTTGATGTCGTTAGACAGTTTTAGTTTTTAGTGTGATTCATTCTTTAAACTTTAAACGCTCAGATGTTGATTCCCGTCCCAGTTTTAACACGGTTGTAATTTAAGGCGGAGCTTCACCGGATAGCCAAATATAAACACAGATTTTAGCATTAGATTCGGGATCGCCACTTCATGTATCTCAAGAGGCTTTCGTCGGCAGTTCTGGTGGAAAGGCTGATCGGATGAAGTCTGAGAACCCTCAGGGAAGGCCTCTTCCTCCTCTGCCCCCGAACCGCTACGAGATAACTTAATTGGAGACCGTGGGGACTTTCACATGGTCCGACCTCCGGGGATATCATCCCATCGCCTCCTCTCTTTTCCACCTCACTCACTCTGTCCCTTCATCTTACGAACGGCGCCCCAAGGTACAATTTTATAACACATTGCTGAATATTTCCACACTAAGAGAACCGTCATGAATGTATCACAGTCAATGACTCTCCAATATGGTTTTAAAAAGCGGAACTGTCGGCAATCAAGACATTATCACCCGCCCGATCCACAGGTTAACGTTCACTCTGCAATATAAAACCGAATTTAAAAGAGAGCACGTGACATACTGCAGCTGACATCGGCAGATGAATGAATATTTCCAACAATCGGGTCGAACGTTAGTCGAAAAATCACAGACCAACTGGTCAAATGTCGCATTACATCTGCTGAAATAAACACCTACAGCAAATCAACAATACCAATTAAAAGACTTCACAAATGACAACAACCTGACACAAGTCATGTACGTGACAATACTAATGACTCGCCTGGATTTGCGCGCAGAAGAGAACTTTTATCCACGAATGTGATGATTTCATAGCACGTTTATGATCTAAAACAAACATTAGATGGCTTTGAAGAAACATGACTACAATATTTGTCCACAATGAAAAACGAGTGTTGTTATACTTATTTAAATCTTTACTTTTTGTAAATCTCTTAGTAAGCATGGAGTATTCGATCATATTTTCTCTATCCTGCATTACTTAATATCATCATATAGTACATGATAAATTATATTTCGCAATACTCTATTCAAATAACTTTTGAAGTTAATAACAGTGATAGGCTTCGACTGGATTCTAGACAACACCTTAAGTTAATTTAATATTTATTATATGCACACAAATGAATATTTACGTAATCTTTAATATATAAATATATATGATCAAAATACCTTTAATAACGGTAAATTAAGTAGGATTTATCACTTAACTTTCAAGACTTACTACTACGAAATGTTATTTAACTCCAAACCTACCGCATAAAATTAATTTTATTAGCCAATGATAAACTGCATAATCGAAAAATTCGGGTAGCTTATCCTACATTTATACCCATTCGACCCGCACTCCACCCTGATTCAACTCTTAACATATTTTAAAGAGGAAGCGATTCAAAATCATAAGTAAATACATTTTCTGCTTACCGAAAAACAATGTTGGTAGAATAGGAGATTTCCTTTTTATCAATTTTCTATCCTAAAATCGGGTCATCTTTACACACTCTTCCAACTTACAAGGAACACCCCGAGTTTTAAAGAGATCGAACACAACGGGGTTTGATGTTTCCTGGGATCTCTTTAAAAGAAATGTCAGAATGAAGTTAGGTCCAAGTTATGATTTCATTCTTAATGCTTTAAAAATTTATGATATAAAAATAACGAATTTCTCTAATTGCGATTTACATAACTCCAGCTCCTTGCTCAGGATTTGGTATTCTCATGAGGAAATCCATAACCTATTGATTACATTTTGGACCGAGCCAAAATTTTAAACAGTCCTATTTTTTAACACTGCAATTGACATTTGCAAAGCAGTGTAAAACACTGCTTTGCAATGCGATGATGTTTTTCTCCCTTTAATCTTTCGGCAGAGTTATGATACCTATATCATCCAAATACGTAATTACAAGGCCAGAAATTATTACATTATATTTTTTAACAAAATATTTGTATTTATGACCCTGTAAAATAAAAAAAACCTTATTACTGATAAAAGGCTTTGTTGCTCGGAGACTTAAAATGTTTAAATACCATATTCCAGTAACTTGACATATCATTATTATGATATCTTATGAAAATTTTGTTTCGTGTGTTTTAAAACTTGGAAATTCCAGGAAATTCAGAGAAAAATATTTTCAGCAAATTATTTTACTCGTTTATTTCCACACCACGATCCATTTTATTAATATTTAAGAAATGCCTACGTGAACAAGAATGGTTTTTATTGACTTCGGTAGAGTAATAATGACTTATCTTTTTATGAAATAGTATCTATAACAACTGACCAAGAGAATAATAGAATGTTGCTCGTGCAAGGATAACTAAATTGAACTATCTTAATCCTCATGTGAAATCTGAGAATCACATTGGTTTTTCACGGCAAAGGATACGTTTTTGTCACGATGAGAAGAGATCGATGGAATCTCATTGGGTTTGGCGAAATCACATTTTAACTTATCTATGAATTGAATATTAATAATTTTCTATGAAATGAAGTTCACTGATTGTATAATCATGAGTATCTATTAATACTTACTCTTTACCATTTTAATTGAACGCCTACAATAGAAAAATAATTCCATAACGTTTCTGTTTTTTATAGTATAACAGCTAAGAAAGATTCTCTGAATTAGTAGTGTTCAAAATAATTATTTGTACTATAATGTGATCATAAATGAAATTTTCAAAACTGCATTGATTAGTAATGCAGGAATTAATTCATTAATAAGGTGTGCATGATTTTCATGGGAATAAGTCGGAATGCGACCAAATGTGAAGGAATAATTTAAAAAATTTGAACGTCTCTCTGCCAGGTGCTGACTATACAATTTCTTCTCTTTAACTCATTGCAGGCGAGTCAACCATGCATGCGAAAAAGAGCGTATGTAGGGCCGGGGCCCTCATTGCCCAGACCCTCGTCTTCCTGGCCCTGCTCGTCGCCCTCTCGTCGGCGGACGACAGCGTCCACATCCGCTCCGTGTACAACCAGATGGTCACCTCAAGCACCCTACGTTGGATCAAGGGAGTGCGGGGTTCCAGGCCCAACAACACCGTCCTCGGCTCAATCAGGTTGGGCGTCAAAAAACCCTACCTGCTGCCCACGGACGAGAACGAGGGAGAAGCCGCCAACGAAGACGCCGAGGCACCCAAGGACGTCGAGAAGGAAGACGTCTACGTCTGCCGCGCCCGGCACAACGGGGCCTGGCTCCCCGGACGCCTCGGCGCCTCCTCCACCGCCTGCCACGTCTCTCTCCTCGGCCTCGTCTTCGCGTACGACACCTACGAGGTGCTCCAGAACGAGGACGGCGGCGCCAAGCTGAGCTGGGTCCAGTGGAACCGCTTCAGCGTCGTGCCCGTCGGCGCAGTTGGCGGGGGCGAGTCCAAGCTGTACTACGTGGCGCGGAGAGCCGAGACCGTGCCTGGTGACAGCAAGCGAAGCCACTACGTGGTCGGCAAGCTGGACACGACGGAAGGTATGGGCAGGATCTCCGTGGCCGAGAAGCCGACGGAGAAGGAGACGTCCGGTCGCTCCGGGAAGAGGGCCGCGCAGGAGGTGACCGACGAGATGGAGCGGCACTACACCGATGGCCAGGTGCTTGTGGAGACCGAACCGCAGAGCTACGAACTGTTCAACATCCACTTCGACCAGCGCCGCATGAAGAAGAGGGGAAAGACCGTCGTGCTGGCAACCGGACAGCTCATCAACGAGGGCCCCGGGGGCGAGTCGGACTCCGAGGACATGTCTTCCCTGGTCGACACGGTCCTCACCTACACGTCCGACTACTCCGTGTACTGGGGCCAGGGCAACGCCATGCTCAAGGGCCTCCCCACCGCTGTGGTGGGCAAGGGTGAGGACGAGCAGGGCATCGGCCCGGCCAAGGCGGGGGTCGAGACGTTCAAGTGGGGGATCCCAGAGACCGGCTCCAAGCAGGAGACGGAGCGGGTGGAAGCCAGACTGCTACCCGGCACGGCAGCCAACGTTTCCCTGGTCGCCAACAAGACTGACGTCGAGACTCCGTACACGGCCCGCCTGGTCGCCCACTTTCAGGACGGAAGCAATATGTCTCGAAACATCTCAGGGTCCAGGAGGCTCCGGGAGCTCAGGGACGTCCACGTGGTAATCGAGCCGGCCTACTTCCTCAGCGACGGCAGCTTGGTTCCGACGACTACTACCACGACCACCACGACCACAACGACCACCACTACGACCACGACAACTACGACGACGACCACGGAGGAACCGCCCCCCAGGCTCCCGCCCCCGGAGCCGGCGCAGTCCAAGAAGATGCACAGCATGCTCTCCGACGAGCAGAGCGTGGAGAAGGAGGCCTGGAGTGGCGAGTCCCGGACGGAGATGAAGCTGGAGGCTCACGAGGCTGCCGGCTCGGCTGGCCGGGCTGCTTTCACTTCCCTCGGGGGCATCCTCGTCGCCCTTTCCCTGGCCGCCTTCCGCTGGACGTAGGAGGAACCCCAGCCCTCTTTTTTTTGGTAGGAATCCAAAAAGTGAACCCTGCGTCCGTCCTTTCGACCTACTTGCAGCCAAAACCCTTATGAGATAAAAAATCATAATCTGTTCGTTCCTTCTTCGCTTCAATGCCAACATAAATTATTACGTTTAGGAAGAGTGTCCTAGAGGTGAATAATATATATAGATATATTCCTGAAAGTGTGTCGGTTCGACCCGTCACGGTTCGTTCAGGAGGTTATGGAGCTTCCTCATCGTCGGTTTCCGGAATTGCGTGAAGGAAGGTGGCGAGGAAACGAAGAGATAATCCCTGATTGTCAGGTGAACGAAAAGTGGTGTAAAGTGAGATAAAAAGATTGAATTTATCGAGTGCATACATCCCGGTCGCAGAAGTTGGTTCTCTGATTAAGGGAAAGCATGTTTGTGTGTAAATATACATTGCACTCCAGGTGAATGGAGAACTGTAAGATATTTTGGTAGACCATACCTGTAAATAACTTAATCCAATAACAATGTATCAAAGACAATAAAATGGAAGGGAGTAGAAAAAAACGAAAAAAAATCACCTTAGATTAGGCCTCTTTGAAAAAAGTACAGTTTCAAGTGCTTGAAATTTTATGTGAGTGTTTGTGTATGCATGTACTTCCGCAGTCTAAATCATCTGATGGCAATGATAATATAACTCCTGATAACTACTCTTGTTTTTCCTATTGTTTAGCTAACATTCCATTGGGCAAGTTTTCAACCACACGGTAGAGTGGCCCTATTCGTTATGACGGCGCAGTAATGAAAAAAGAGGCAACTAATACGTAGGAGAGAGTGAGAAAATGAGTGCGTATTTGCGTGTAAATGTGTGAAATTGGCCTGGCTAAGGGATAGGACCACGGAAGGGAGGGAACGAGAGTAACTATGTACATTTTGATTGATTGGAGAGTGGAAAAAGAAACAGTAAAAATAATTACAAAAAAAGGAGAACATTAGGAGAGAGTAAGACAGCAAAGAACAGGGGACGATGGGTTCTTAGACACATTACACAGGCTGCTCTTTTTTTCGTGGGAGAGTCGTTATTTTTACACTGGTTTACTCAAGTTTTGTACGAGAAGCACATTCAATGCCGACTAAAGTTTCACAGGATTGGAAAGGTTTTGAGACCGGAAGGTTTTCGGAAATTAGAGGGAACTAGAGAGGACACTAGAGGGAATCCAATCACTGTTTTTCAAACGTAAGAGAAAAATTTCAAGAGAAATCGCGCACAATGTTCCCCATATTCAAGTGCTAGCAAAAAAAATATTGGTTAAAACGTATTTTTCTCGTGTCAAGTAGGATACGTATTTAGTCCAAAATGTAACATGCTTATTTCATTTAAAAATGAGATATTAGGGCTTGACTGGCTAATGATTATCACGTGCCTTCATCAACCGGGTCAATTGTAATTTTGAAAAACAAGTATTTGACATTAAAAACCCTTTCTAGAAAAATGGTTGACAAAAGTAGAGAGCAAGTATTTTCGCTATCCCAAACGCATTAGAATGAATCAGTCGAAATTTATAAGGCCTAATTATGCCCAAAATCAAAGATAATCAAACTATTTGAAACAAGGGTCCGATGAATCTTGGAAATTGAAGCATTGATCGTTTGCTGAATTGAAAATAATTCCCTGCCGACAATTTCTCCTAATTTGCCTTCTAATGCAGTTTTTAAAGACATTGAAACAATGCGAGCTTATGAATATCATGTGTGATTTAGAGTATTCAGCGAAGATGCAGTAATTAAATATTTAAATTTGTTGAGCTTGGTTATGAGGCTCGGGGATTCCCCTGAGATTTCTTGAATCAGTACAAAAGAAAATTATTTTAGCGAAGGGAGAGAGATTTTTATTTTTAATTGATATTAATTAGTATTGTTACTGATTATTAAGTATTTTCATTCATTCATTTCAAGTTCAGTATCATTTTGGAGAATCTTAAACAAATGTCTCCGGGAATATCTTCCATCAACGCAACGGTAGAGAAAAATAACCCTAAAATTTAGAGTGTTTCTCTAAACCTCAGAAAATATCTGGTACGCATGTTGATCATTTTCAACAGATCATGAATACCTAAAATTTTCTCCGACAATTGGAAGAACGTATATCAATGCTGTTGAATCAGCATTCTCAAGAATCCCGGATTCCTCTCTCAAAGTTCATTCCAAAGTTATTTTTATTTTGATACGTGAGGTTTTAGAGGGTAGAGTGACAAAAGAGTACCCCGTACAGTATGCAAAAGAGGGAATTTAAGATGGTGAAAAGGTGCGAAAATTTGCCCTTCGGTAAAAAAGATGAAATATAAGGGTTATTTTTGTTCCCGCTGAGTATGTAAATGTCTTTTCTCTCACTATTTGGACGCATTATCGTGTTAACCCTTCTTGTATGAAGTGTACTCCCAAAAAAGACCACTTCCAAATCCTATTAACGGTGAAAAAAATCAATGTACATCATGTGTCACGACTGAGAACTTTCTGAAATGATCTGTATCTGTACCCGAAAAATGATTGAAAATACACGATAAAACCTGTAAATCTGGGCATTTATTTTTAACCCTTATCAAGTCTATAACTTTAGAAGACATTTAAAGTAATGAGGTACTTAGAAATAAATTCTGCTAACAGTCCACTAAAGGAGAAGTCGGATATAAATTCTGAAAATAGGATGAGATGACCTAACTGGACGTGTCTTGAGCCGTGATATTCTAATAAAAGAAGATGGGAAGAAGAAGTGAGTATGGATATATCTAATCAACTCCTTGGGCGAGAATTATGGAGGAAATAAAAGAGAGAATAATTGAGTACATGCGGAGAGACTAGCTAATAAAGGAAAAAAGTGGAAAACTGTTACAAAACCAATTATATTTATACGAAGCCATCCGTGGCGATGCTCTCATGCGATATGTATTCTTCCGGGATTTATTCCACGTTTGTGCATTTTTCGGCTGTATTAGGCCACCTGGCCTGTTGGCTTCTTTCTTGGAGTGTCGATATCAAGATTGGCACACAACTTATACAGAACGTTTATATTACTGTTAGAAGGTTTTAAATTTTTGAAAATCAGTTCCATATTGCAGTTCAATTTATAGCCTTCTTCTCGGTTAATCTTAAGAGATATTTGTTATTTCTCTAGCCGCCCTGATCAATTTTGGTAAATAGCCAATTTAAGCTAGAGGTAAATTGTTAAGACGTAAGAAAATTTTGATATTTACTCTTCAGCGGACCTGAGGAAGCCTGCAGAAGCGATGGCTAAATATAATAAAAATGTACATACACGGAATAAAACCGAAAGAACACAAATTTCAAAGCAATCTTGTTAGATGATAACTGACGGTGATACATAATACAACGAAAGAAAAGTGTACGTGAATAATATAAGTCAGTACCAAGAGTAAAGAATCGGGCGGCGTAAAATTCCACGACTTCCGAGTCAGAAGAATATGGAAGTCAGTGAGACTGAGAAATGCCCCGGGAGAGTTCGATACGTCGCGACGCGATAAAATGTATTTACTCGCGACGCAATCATCAGAAAAGACAGCATCATATACGAAAGGACTAGATTTGAAAGGAGAGAAAGAATGAAAATTTAACAATCATCAGTTACCTCCCCCAAAACTAGAATAAATTTGACACTGCTGAGCGGACAAAAGTAACGGGCAACGTGTAATATGCAACCCGCGCAACGTGATAGCTGAAGTGATGCACATATTTTCATAAATAATAACATTGCGCTGCTAAACTGCGGCATATTTTTTCATGAATCGATAACTAAGATCTTTGGCTACAAATTAATGTAACTTATTTGGTAATGAAATGCCTGGCAATACAACTTTTTGAATTTTTTCTTCAAAAATTTCGCGAAAAAAGTTGAAAAATACTTGCTGTAAAAAATGAAGATAACGTTCAAAAAAAAATCTTGATAAACTTTTCACTTGTCTTCATGATATATACTTACTATGAGGAAGGTATTTCTTTTTACTAAATTACAATCGATTGAGTTGGTGAATTACAATTCAACTTTAAAGTAGACCTTCTAATTGCGGGTTTGCTTGCATACTCAAGTGAGCTACGACCTAGTCACTTTAACAGTAATGTTTGCGCAAATTTTCATACCTATATACCTATAAATTGCATTTCTTGGTGGCGCCATTATCATAGAAGACAACGCAGTGCATAGAAGACCTAAATTTGAAAGTTTATTTTAGGGACTTATGGCCATCTATTTGGCATTTGGTCCCACTGTGCGTCGCCTGCATTGCGTGCGGCGGACAACCAGGCGAGCGACGTAGGGTGGGTGGACTATGTCTGAGGCGCCAGTGCAGTGCAAGGACGAAGCCGACTCACGTCACCCGGCGAGGGACGGCCACTCGGGAGGAAGTAGGAGGAAGGCGAGGGTGAGGGCACTTCCGGCCGAAATGAGCTCAAGGGGGCGCAACAATGCCGCCGCCGCGCGGTGTGAAAAGGTATCGCTAGGTAAAATACAACGTGGGGAGAATATAAAAAGGATTTCGCCTTCATTTATAGTGGCTTCGTTGACGCATGCAAAGGAGGAGGTCAACGTAACGCATGCCTCGGCTCAACACTCAACCGTGTGAACGATACTCCAAAGGCGAGGAGGTATCCGGCGGACAACGGTCGACAAAACTACGGATGGAAATATGCCGTACCTCAATTACGCGGTGGCCGAAATCCTTAAATATTCCTGAGGGAGAATGGGATGCCTTACCCATTGTCTCGAGACTCAGCATTATAGTTACTTAGAAAATTAACCATACAGGTAAAAATTGGGTAAATATTATCTCGATATTCATTTTCCGACGTTGAACGATAATTTTCATCTGAAAGCAACGTTCATGAAATGCGTAAAATGATATTACCGTCATCGCACCTCAACATCAGCAACTATGGAAAATGAGATTTAGAAAAATGGTTACTCCAAGGTCTACGCCCAGGATAAAAAAATGCCAATTTTTCGAAGTTAATAAACAAGTTATCTATAAATACAATAATTAAAACTTTTAGACGCAAGCTACGGATACAAAAATAATGCTACCGAGAAAATTGTCAATAAGGCCTATCAGATTGACTCTGAGGAAAGTGGAAAGAAGCCATTCATTGATAGTGGTTACTTGTAGTGGGCTAACTCCTTCATACATAGCAAAACGCAGCGGTAAACCTAACCGCTACACTGCTAGCTATCATTGCTCTGTAATAAATTAATGCAATTCAAAATTATGTATAATAAACACTACTGAACTTTCCCCTTTATGCATGCATTTCTATCCCAGAGAAGAGAGTCCCCCGGACGTAACTGTCATAAAGCAGACCAAACACTTTAAATTTCACTTTCTTTTGACAAAACTATAACTAGGTATTCCATTAAAAATGCTAAGAAAATAACTTAGTACAATTCTACAATTTTTATTTTACTCTACCCCTTACTTCACTCAGCGTCCTTGGATACTTTGACAATGATACTAAGACGTTGAAATCGATCGGTAGAATAAAATTAAATTGTGAAATTGTAAAAAGTTATTTTTCTTAGCATGTTCAACGTATCAATGTCCCACCAAATATCACCTGGCTCCATCGTGCTAATAGGCATTCTATCATCATCCAAAATTTGAAATAATTTTGCTTCCGGATAATAATTATAATGCAGGTGAAAACGTTCAGTTTATTCGTGTAACATTTACACATCTACTAATACAATTACGATATTTTAATAGGTGAATAAAACTTACGCATAACTAAGGCGTTAGTGCTAGTAAACATCCCTTTTTAAACCGTCACACTCCTTTTACGAATACCAAACAACAGCTATGAACCAAAATTTAGCATGGTAGTAGCAAATAAATTTTAGCTCCAATTTAGACTGATTACCTATCGATTTTTACGACTACGCGTCAATTCAAGCTCACAACGACGCGTAGTCGTTGATAGGAAGAGGTAGATTAAAAACCAAAAAGGAGATGTAACTAAGCTATTTTTTTCCCTTTACCATGATTATTGCCAAAATGTCCACAAAGTATCATCTGCCTCCATCAATTTAATACGTTTCAAAAGTTAAAATTAAATCAAATTCTTTTTTAAATATTGATTACAGTCACGTGCCTGAGAAAATCTCAACGGTAGCTCACTTAATTACAAAAATACCAAAGGAAGGACTGCTTACCGACAAAGGGAACGAAAACCCCTTGGCTTCCTTTGGGATGTTTTCTTACGACGCGCTCAAACCTAAGGGCCGTCAACAGAGGAAAATGAAAGGGTATTTGATGCCGAACCTTGCAACCGGAGAGGGAAAGGAGGGATGAGATAAATAAGTGCTTGCGGTTGTGAGTTTGAACAAACAGCTGAAGGGCCGTGGAGAGAAGCGAGAGAGACCCGAAGAGATGTCTGAGTTATTCACGCATGCGCCAACACGGCGTCTTCGACACGGTGGACACTTGGGCGTCTTAACTTCTTCCCTCGTGTATGGCTGCGTGCTCTGTGTATGGGAGAGCGGTAACCCTATTTTAGCAGAACATTGAGCAAAATATTCACACAGGTTCTTTTATCCTCAAAAGTATAAAGGAAAGAGTGATTCGGCTTGTACAAATAGCGTAGATCGGAAGGAAATCACAGATTCGAAGAGAACATCCCACAGTTCGTCACATCTAAAGAGAATAGAGGCGAAAAAATATCGAGACATTACAACAATTATAGTAATGTTTGTAGAAATGACGATTAGGAAATAATAGATGTCTAAAACTAGTATTTTGAAGTTCCGTCCAAGAATTAAGCAGGAGATAGAAGTCAGCATTGCACGATCTCAAGCTCATTCGTTTTATTCCGACATACTAAACTTTGCTTTCCATATGGTTAATAAAGAAATGCAAATATAAAACAATACGGCAATTAACCATAGGTACATGCATTTGTTTCAACGCAAAGAGATCAATGAAAATTGGATCATAACTTTAAATTAGGGAGGAAACTACGTTCTCACATCTTGTAGAGAACAAAGAGAAGATGATTTTAGGTGAAACGAAGTCGGTAATGAAATACTCGAGAACAATCTTAGATATGCTTCATGATTAAAATGATATATCATACACTTTCCTATTAGAATTCAACCATTTAAGCGCAAACATCGTACGCACATACTCAGAAAGCAGAATAGTCGAGTCTTCGGATTTACTTGGTTGCCTACAAAAATACTTTCTGGAAACTAAGGTGACTGAACCCCAGCCCTGCTCAAGAAGCGGGATGAGGGTGTCGCAGCAGTGTCGAGGGAATTAAAGTGGGAGGTTTGGTGGAGAGACGGACGGGAAGTCCAGAGGCGGTGGCTGGGGAGAAAGGGCGGGAGGCAGGGAACCAGGGAATGTGGAAGTCGGAGGGAAGCACTTCGGCGCAGGGACAGGATGGTCGCCAGACATCAGGAAATCAAACAACTCGAACCCCAATCAGTCTGCTCTTTTTTTGCAGAGACACGAAAACATCCGTTCTTCACTGCCAAAAAGAAGCGGAACCCACCATTACACCGAAGACGAGAAATACGAGTAGGGATGGAAAATTACAGCTCTCACATGTTTACACCCATAGCTGCGTTACATGCCCTGCAAGAGGCTGACCGAGGGTGTGGCACTAAAAGCTAGCATCCAAACACTCCTATTATTTAGATAGTGTATATTAGACTAGTATATTCATTCCACACTGTTTTAATAACTCCAAACGGTTTCAATTCGTTTATCGCAAGGGGAGCGAGTATAATATTATCCTGGGAGACTTCCTATTTATACTAATTAACATTTAGAGGGGATTTTAGGTATAAGTGGTCGGAGTGTGGGACTATCCCAGTTAGAATAGTGAAATGCGTGAGGTGAAGACATTAAATCGACAGACTAAAAGTCAACCTTACGGTAAAGTACGTTTTGAAGGCCTGACAGGAACTTAGATGACTTCCAAAATTTCACATATATTTGAGCTACATACCTTATTTATGTAAAATGCACGGATTAAATAAGACAAATGATTTAAACGTTAATTATTAGCAAAAAAATTAATACGTCACAACAATAAAACATTCAAAATTTTGTTTTTTCAAAGGACCCAATCATCTACCCGTCCGTCCAATTTAAATACCGTTTCAGTACTGCAAATTAAACTTTAACGAGTACACTCCACTTTTGTCACAAATTAATTATAAAAATGTGGAATATTAAAAGTCTGACTTCAGAAAATATCTTGGAAATTCCACATATTTGGCCGCAATCTCTCCAGGTTTAAGTTGTGTAACTGAATCAGAATCAAGTGATCAAAACGAATATAATTGTAGCGTAAAAATGTTTACACTTAGATTCGGCTTTGATTGCGTATTGTGTGGGGGAAAATGAAGATTCTAAGCAACTAGTTCTGGCGTCCATTGGAAGAAATCTAACATTCCTTCCATGCCTCGAAAATATATATGCAGGAGTTATAAAACCGGACCTTAATAGATCATCACTCATGAAACAGGAGCAAACAAGGAAAAGATAGTTGTCCACCGCAAAACTTTATCTATCAAAACAACTGAACACGCACCGGAGTTACTTCTAATTTCAGAGTTTACTCAATCCATATGAAAACCTAATATTATATTGAGCAGAACTACAGCCAGATATCCAATTACAAATTATCTTCCAATGAATGAACCCGTCTATTACCGCCTCTGGCGAAGGCAATAAAAGCCGGGACGCACCCGATGAGAAAAAAAATTGGTAGCGCCTCAGGATACCCACTGGGAGGAGGGTGGCGAGTAAATTATCTCGTAAAATTAATAAGAAGACTACGCACCAAATCAATCAACCATTCCCTGAGATGGCACTTTCATTCATTCACCCATCCCGCTGCCGGAAAGGGGGATACAGAACTCAAACACAAGATTATAAGGCAGGGTGCAGCTAACTCCCACAGAGGTATCTAAACTCGCAGAGAGAAAATTATATTTACGGCATACAATGAATGGAATTGCAGCCTAATGGCTTCACACAAAGTGCGCTGAAAGCATTTGAGATCTACCTCGGAAAAATTATACCTAAATTTAGCACTAATCTCATAATCTCACTCAAAAAGCAAGGAATAATGAAAAATAAACAGAGGTAGTTCACTACGCAGCGAGTCACCGCACTGCTACCGCTGGACTCAAAGACGACCGCAGTGTCTTTTCTATACGAATTTTCTTTGAAATAATAGGGAGTTGTTAGCGACTGAGACAGGTTGGTGGTTGACTTTATATCATCTAAATTTCAAGAAAACATCGAATGTTTATCGATTACCAGTTGAAATGATTAAGTACAACGCTGTACAAAACACTTCCCCTCACACGTCCAATTTCGCAATTACCAGCAAGCCATTTCCGTTTTCGTATGAGGTGAGCCGAAAGGTAAAAGTACGACGACTAATGCGACAAAAACTGTTCCAAAACCATGACAACCTGGAAAAAAGACTACTCGTATATCAGTTCACTATCCAGGTTCCTTACAGGGAAAAGTAATGTGGTCGTAGTAGTGGGGGATGACGGCACGGGAAGATTGGAGAGACGGACAAGCGGAATTCCTGCGGAGGGAGCGGACGGAGAAACTAGATCAATACCGGTGGGGAGGGTTGCGAGGGATTCGGGGGAGGGAAATGGAGCGGGCGGCGGAGACGAGGAGGCGGGGTGGGGGTGTTCCCAACCCACCGCACTTCCAACTCCCGTCAACGGCCTCCCCTCCAACCCCTTCCCAACCCACTCCTCTTCACTCTCCTTCCCTTAATAGCCCGACCCCGCCGCGCACCGACACATGAGGGTAAACCCTTCTTCCACACTCGGGTGGGGGATCGACGAGAAGGGATTTGCGGGTTGTGCGGGGGAGAGGAGGAATTGAGGGCCGACTTTGTATCAGGAGAATTGAGACATGGATTGAGGGAGGGGTTCCGGGAAGATGATGTGGGGAGAGGGGGTTCGCGATGACTCATGGAGGGGCGGAAGGGCAAACGACCCCCACCCCTATGAAAAGGAGACTGTTCCCCTTCACCGTCCCTCCACCCTCCCAGGGATGAAAATCACGCGCATTCTTTCTCCTCAGCCCCCAACCTTACCACTCATCTCTCTCTCTCAACCAAAAGATGTTGACGGAGAAGGATTCGTCACTGCAGGGATCGCAACGTCATCGAAAAACTTGGGGAGCCTAAACGGGGTCCGCTCTAACACGGGAGAGGCGTCATGGATTTCTATGACGACATCGTGCTGCGTCATTAACGAGCGAGACAAAAACCTCCCATCTTTCCCAGAATTCGCCCGAGTTTCTCAGAATTTCCGCTGGTGCTTGGAAGAATGAAAAGGGGCCACACGAAAAATTATCCTGCATTACGTAACCCCCATATTCCCCAGGCTGTGAAAGTTATGCCATGTCTTCCTACCTAATCATGCTTCATCTTCGATGACAGAGAAAAAAGTGAGCCTCGACGCAAAAACTATCGTAGGCATTGAATACTAAGAGATTTTAAACGATAAGACTGCAAATAAAGAGATCCAGCCCGTTCGGAACTCCAAAATAGCAAGTTGAACGGACATCATGTAATTTGATGATGTCATCACGTTTTTCCTTCGGCGATAGTTCCTGAAAACTTTGATGACGAATTTCCAGTGGACTCATCCATTGTAACATCATGGGGGTGCGAAAATAAACATCCAGGATAGACGAGAATAATGCCCGGTAGGAAATCTCTCTGACCTCGCCGTTATCCTTTCATCTTTGACAGTTATAAAATGGGTTTTCGCGGGGAATGATTCTTCCAAAACTATGTGGAGCTCGAGGAGAGCCACGATACCAAACATACTTCTACTTTCGCTCAAAAGATATCGTAAAGGGAAGCGGAAGGGAACGATCCTGAAAATTCGACGACATGCGAACAATACCCTCAGCGAAGTCTGTCCCAGATAAAGGAAAACGACGACTTAAGGCTCCACTTTTCCTTCCCTCTCAGCTTCCTCCAAGGATTTGACGCTCTGGAAGCGATCTCAACAAAGGTCCTTGAACGCGATGAGGAGCAGTAGGTGAGTGATAAGGCGAAGCGTATATTTTTTAAGGGCGGAGAAATACGACGAGAATGAATCGCATTCGTTCTTCCCCGGACACGAGGGAAGGAAAAAAGATACGTCAGAGGGCAGGAGAGGTTGAGATAAGG